>CAWUFW010010768.1:0-667876 GCA_963921515.1 Calotriton arnoldi | reverse complement strand
AAGTTACGTATTGCTATTTCTTTTCAGGAGAGGAAGGAGTTTGGGACCCACCCCCAGAAGAGGAATTTTAGGGCCCTGTAGTGGACTTATCCTTAGATTTATCCCCACCTTTCTCTTGGGACTTAGTAGAATCTTTCTTCTGGTCACCACCCTGATTTCTAGTCTTTTACTCTGGTTCTGACCCATTTGTCTGCCTTCTTTCCCAATTCTTGGGGAGAGGTCAGATCAGAGTCCACCAGATACTGGTGCAAAAGCTGGTTTTGACAATTATTAAGGATCTGCTCCCTCATAATCAAATTGTACAATCCTAAAAAGTCATGCACTTTGTTGCCATGTATCCAACCTTCCAGAGCCTTTGTAGCACAATCTACAAAATCAACCCAGTCTTGAGTCTGAGCTTTTTGGGTGTCTCTGAACTTCAACCTATACTGTTCAGTGGTTAGGCCAAACCCATCTATCAGAGCACTCTTCAAGACTGTGTAATTGTCAGCATCCTCTTCTCTTACAGTGAGGAGCTTGTCTCTACCTTTGTCTGCAAAGGAGAGCCACAAGATTGCTGCCCACTGCCTCTGGGGGACCTTCTGAACTTTACAGGCCCTCTCCAGTGCAGTTATCCATTTGTGGATGTCATCCCCACTCTGGTAGGGAGGGACAATCTTGTTTAGGTTTCTATGGTCATAAGACCTGTCCCTATCTCTAGGGATATTGCTGCCACCATGGGACTCTAGTCCCAACTTTCTTCTCTCCTAAGGAGATCTAGGGATTCCCTATCTAAAGCCAATTGCTTTTTTCTGATTTCCAGCTGAGTTTCCTCATACTGGACCAGTCTGTCTCTTCTCTCATGAGAGGATTCCCTCCTGTGAGAGGAGATAGAGCTCCCTATGGAGGTGCCAGAGTGGTTAGACTCCTGAGAAGGAGATCTAGACTTCCTGGGCACACTCTTAATCCTTCCTGGGGGACAAAGAGGGCATCATTCTGATCATCCTCATCATCTTCCACAGGAGGGATTGGGTTATCCAGGTCAGGGTCATTGTCACCCTCCTGGCCAGTCTCAGAGGGGGGCTGGGGTGTGGGTACCCCTGGCCTCCTCCTCTTCCTCTGCCCCACCCTCAGCTCCTACCCCTTCAGTCCCCAAGGGCTTACTAAGGTCATAAGCCACCAACAACTCCTTGAGGTGTTGGGTGGTGGGGCTTTGGCCTGTCCTTAGTTTTCTCAAGTTACATAAAGCTCTCAATTCCAAGAATGGGAGTGTATCATACTTGGAGGGTGGAAGCTCAATTGCTTCCTGCAAGGATTCTTTAGATCCTACCCTTAAAGACATTACTAGTGTGGTGTGGTGTATGCACTACCTACTCTAGTGTGGCCTACTAAACTCTCTTGAGTTGTAGAAAGGGTTGTGCTATCCCTTAACACACAACTCTAAGTTCAGTAGAACTTACTGTATTCTAAGCTTAAATTATATGTACCTTAGGTACCTTTAGTGGTTTTCAGTTGATCAATTCAATTGAGATTATCTGGTAAAACAATAGCAAGCTGGAATCCCACACGCTGCACACCAATGTGAGAAGTTGGCCTGGCATATGCTGTCCACTAATTATAGTGGGCACCTTGCACCAGTCCAAACAACCCCTTATTGGAGATAGGTTAAAGACAACCTTATTGAAAGCTATCCTAGTGGTAGCTATGGAGAGCAGCCTTCAGGCTAAGTCTTGAAGGAATGTAAAGCAGCTTGTTTTACCAGTCTATAATCTCTTGAGTGACCAAATGAAAGAGCACCACACCAGGTATATATTCAAAATATATGTATTTATTGCTAAACACACCCCTCTAGTCTCTTTATGAGGCTAGAGTTCGAAGTACATAAGTTAGAAGTTATTAAATCACAGTAATAGCACAAATACACGTTTGGGCCCCAGGGGCGTACCAAACCATATACCAATAAAGTGGTATGCGAACCACGACTGAACTAGACACTAGGCCTAGAGCCTCTAGAAGTGCTTGGACCACAAGGAACCACCCAAGGTAGTGACACAGGGGACCCACGGGAGACAGCGTGCAGTGTAAATACACAACCGCGATACGCCGTTGACTTCTATGGAGAAAGTCGGGATCGGGAAATTAGAGAAAAGGGACACTTAAAGAGGACTAGGACAAAACCCTTTGAGATCTAGGACTTTGAAGAGTCTCTACCCACGGGAGCACCGGAGTACTCGTGTTACCTCACCCAGGGAAGCCGGGTGCATAGGTGCCTTTCGGGGTCGGGTTTCGTCGTCGATTCGAATGGCGATCTGCTGCAAAGTGCTGCTGGCGGCCAAGAGAAAAGTGTCCGGGTGGATCCAAGAGTGGATCGGAGTTCTGAAGAACCTGAAAGCAGAGGGGACAGAGTCTGGGTCACTAGCCAGTGACCAGGAAGGCGTTGGACAGATGCCCACCCATGTCGAGTGCTTCAGGTGCGTTGACGGTTGTCTTGACTCTTCAGCCACGAGGTCCAGGAGGCGTTGTCGGTGACCAGGAGCAGGATTCGGGCTGGTACACGATGTCTGTCGAGTGCTGAAGTGTCGGCGACCGGATTGGACCCAACAAGCCTTGGCAACGGCAAGTCTCGGTGAAGATGTAGATCGTCGATGGTGCAGACCAGCAAGGTCTGTGGAACTCACCCAGCGAGGGTAAGTGAGGGCAGGCCTGGAGCAACTAGGATGCCAAGTTAGAAAAGGATTGGCCTTCGTTAAGGGCTACTAGCCAACGGGCTAGCGACTGCGAAGGAGCCTCGTGACGCCGCACGTGGATCTGGCTTACAGGACACTCTTGGAGTGGGGGCCAGTGATCTTCAGTGCAGGTGGTGCTGGAGGGTAGGGCTATTCGGAGCCCAAAGCACGATTTCTTGGGAGACCCAGAAGATGATGCACTTGCAAATGTGCTCGGTGTCCAGGGGTCACGGTCTCAAGTCACCCACGATAGCCACGGGCCTCAGCTTTGCTGGGGACTCAGGGTAGCCTCGGGAAGTCTGAGAATCCACCTCTGGTGATGCGATGACTTCGGCGTCCGACAGGAGCTTCAGAAATGCGAACCGGACAGATGCTTCTTTGGTGCCTGCCAAGCAGGGGAGTCACTCCTTGACCCCAAGGGAGATTCTTCTGTCCTCTAATCGTGAGTAGAGCGTCGAAGGTCCAGGATTCAGTTTCAGAGTTTCGTCCAGGGATAATCTAAAGTCCTAAGGACTGGGTTCCTATCTTTATACTAAAGATAGGGGTTGGACTACTCTGTGGCCCCACCTATGGGTGGGTCAGGGCAGAGGGGTGGCTACACCCCTTTCCCTTTGTCCAGTTCGCGCCAAAGCAGGGGCTGGAAGCCCCTGATCCGGTTTGAACTGGGGTATGCACAGGGACACCAAATGTGCCCCCAGTGCAGGACTTCAAAGCACACAGATGGTGCTCCCGCCCAGCCCCAATACACATTATCCTGTCTGGGGAGGTGGTCACACCTCCCTGGGACAGGAAACCTATTGTCCAGGCCTCCCCTGCCGGAGTTTCGTCCAGCAGCAGGAGGCCAGACTCGTGTCTGTGGCAGCAGCATCCATTTTGAGATGCCAGGGCTCTGGAGAGAAGTAACCGGATTAGTCAGAGTTAACATGTCTTTCCCTCTAGAAGGGTGGAATGCTACCCCCGCCGCCAGAATTGGCGGGGGGGTAGTATTCCAAGATGTTTGACACCAAACACGACATGTTTAGGTGCAGCCATTCCAAAGTTAGCATTTTACCGCGAGGATATAATGCGCTTAAGAGTATATGGTCAGGCTGCACTACAAACAGCATCAGAGATGGTCTCCGAACGCTGCAGAGGGGCCCTGCTCATGCAGGGGCACCCTCTCACATAGGAACCATGCACTCTGCCTTCAGGATTGATAAGGCCTGCCTTAGGAGTGACTTATAGGTTTATATGTGTGTATGTATTTAGTGATATAGGTAACCTATATCACAGTAAGAGGTGCATGCACCACCTTACCCAGGCTGCAGTAGCAGACCTGTGGTGTCAGGTTGGATGGCCTTCCAGGGGTGGCATAATACATGCTGCAGCCCCTGGCAGGCCTCTGAGGTACCTATGCCCTTGGTACATAGTATACCATATACTAGGGACTTATAAGGGCACTCCAGATCCCAATCCGAGATGTGCCTAAGGCACATGGAAACTTTTTTACAGAGAAAGCAGATAGACTGGGGCCCTGAATAGCAGGATCCCAGTCCAACTAAGTCATAAACCAGCAAAACACCATAAAAAAAGTGGGGGCAACCATATAGTCAGATTCCACCTTCCTACACGCAGTACAAAACTCTCCAGTACACAATGAATAGCATGTTTACAGCCAAGTAAGGGTTCATTGCCAATGGTTATCGGTCATTGCATGTTGTTGTTATATTTGCTATACAACGTCAAGCATAAGTGTGTATCTTTTCAATAGGTGTCTTATAATCAGACCTCCATCCTTGTACTTCCCATCCTGACTCAGAAATTGTTCCACAAACGAGTGAGGAACGCTCTGAGTGAGGAATGCCCACTTTGTCATTGACCAGGGTAGAGTCCCTATCCAATCTCCCTTGGAGGCAACATCATGATGCCTCTCCTCCTGGTGCCCATCCCTCTTTGGGATACACCACAAGAGAAGGAGGCTGAGAGGCATTCTCCATTAGTGGTCTACATAGGGAGATCGTTACAGGTCTTAGTGACTCAAAGATAGAAAAGTCTGCTGCAGTGAAATGACATTCAGTGGAGGTACAAAGCCCAAAAAACAATGCCTACTATAGTAAAGTACTGTTGGCTAATATTTTACTACAACACAATGCAATACTCCCAAGCAAATGCAACCTTGCCAAAAAAGAACAAAAACTCAAGTAAATTGACAGCCATGATTTTTTGTAATGGTCTGTGGACCCAAGAATGTGAAGACCTGAATACACAGCATCAAAGCTAAGTGAATTAAAAGAGTGCAATCTAGTCCCTATTTAGGAGTCACCTTTGATGTTAATCATAGTTGTATGGTCAACAGTAGTGCCAGCTTTTCACTTGCCATTGGCTCCATTTTTTATTTCTTGGCATGTCTTGAGACCAAGCCTATTCGCCCGCTCATTGAGATATACAAATGTAGGTGTGTTCCTGTGTTCACATATGGTGCTGGGATTTGGGGTGGCAGCAACACAGGCAGTTTACAGGGTGAAGAAAATAGGGTGCTCCGCAGGCTTCTGGGGGTCCCCCTGAGCACTACCAACTTTATGGTGCATGAGGAGCGTGGGCTGGATTATGTGGAGGATCGCATTAGATCAGCTCCTCTTCTACTCTGGGTGTTCTATTCGGTGCAACACCTAGGCCTCTCTTTGCAGAGATGTGATCGAGGACTGTCTGGCGAACGCTCTTGGCCCCTCAAAACTAGGGGTAAAGTATATAGAGGCCAATTTTCTTAGATCTAGCCTCTTTATCGACCCAACCTCTATTAAGAAGGAGGACAAGAGGTGGATGAAGGGCAACTTTTTGTTGAAGAGGACAAGGAATAGGGAGCTGGCCCAGTGCAATCTAGGTTTCTTCAGAAGCCATGTGTTGATTCAAACGTGCCGAGACCGAGCCATACTTGGCGAAGGTCAACAACTCTTGGGAGAGATCACTTCTTACCAGATTTCTCCTGGGTTCCGTGAGATGGAAATTGTGTTTACCTCCTGGTCAGTATGATGCTACCACCATTAGTTGCTGCCCTTGTGACGAAATATCTCACTAAACCCTGTTGCGCTTTTTGCTCTTTGCAGGCATTATAGAGAACTATCTAAGGGCTTGCTCATGCCAGTAGTAAGAAAGACCAAGATAAAACATTGTAGAGATGCGCTTGTTTATTTGCAGTCATTACGTACACAGGAAATATGTATACGAATGGGCTTATTTTTAAAATTAGATGTGAAACTTCGTAATTCAATGCTCTTTTACATTAATTTTATGTATAGACTTAATTTATCCATATTTCTTCCTTTTTATAATATGAATAATGTATATTACTCGCGAGTCATGGTTTTAATTGGTTTTAACTGTATTGGTTTATATGGTGATGTTCATTACTTCTGTTAGTATGTGCTTTTATGGCCATTCTTGGCCGAAATAAAGATGATATGATGATGACAGCCATGGTTTTAGTTATCTAAAAACTTCAACTTCTAAGCACACCATTTACAAGGGCAGTAAACACACCACAAGCGTTCTTGTCTCAGGAGAGGGAAAGGTCAAAGTGTCACTGGTCTTACAGTGAGATGAAAGACTGGGCAGCATTACAGATTGAGCAGGAACAACCTGCTCCCTGCTTAAGAGTCCCCGAGTTTAACAAAAAAGGGTATTGTTTCAGAGTTTTGAAAAAATGGAGAAGTGTCCAGGAAAATGACAAATGCGAGACGATGCTCCTGAATATGTATTTATTCATTGGGAGATTTCGTAGAGTGCGCACAAAGCAAAGGAGCATTAGAAAGCTCTCAGATACACTACAGGTTTGTGACGCATGCCGATTATTTGAGCCAAGTATTTATTTTTATGCAAACTGAAGTGTTTTTATTTTTTATTTTTTGGTGCGGTTTGTCGATCTGCACTCGAATTATTTTTCACCGCACCGGACTTCTGCACGCTCTTTACTCTTCCTAATGGTTAAGGGTGGGTGGCCGTATAGAGAGTAAATTTGCATGGAGAAGGCATCTTGTCAGCTATAGAAAATTCTGGCAAATACCGGTTTTAGGCCAGCCTCTCTTAACCTTTCCGGTCATGACAGGCTGCTGTGGGTTTCCGGTGTCCTTCCTCCTGGCAGCAGGAACCAAGGAATTTAAACGTGCTGCACTGCATCGATCCCTCACTTCCTAATGCGTAATCCCCAGTTCCCCACCCCCACCCCCTGGAGAGCTCGACGTCTGTTTTGTGTTCTTGTGAATGGATTTAACAACACCGTCTCTCATATGTGAGTGATCCCTTTGGAAGCTGGGAACCCCGAAGAAATTTCTATGATATGAACCTCAAAACAACATGCACAAATACAGAAAAAAGTACACACCATACAAATCCATAAAATACGAAGTAGTTTATTTAATTTACAAGCAAAAAAAAAACCTACGAATCAAAGTTTTATTTTTAATGAGACGGATGGAGCGTCTTTAAAAATGTAGTTTTATTTCTAAAGGGCAAAGCGATATGCCAGACTTTATAATATGACTTTGTATTTTTTGCTCCTAATACTTGCTCTTTTTTTTGTTAGCCCATACCAATGCAACAATCGGGGCCCTCAAATCATCAATTTTTTTTGGGTAGGTTTATAATCCAAAGGTATCCGAGTACTTTACATGAACACCAGTTATATTACACAAGGATGCATTGATGTTTTTTAACCCCTTCACTGCTAGGCCTTTTCCCCCCCTGTGCTAAGCCTTTTTTTGGCTATTTGGGGTAGTGCGCGCTTAGGCCCCTGTAACTTTTTGACCACATAAGGTATCCACGCCAAATTTGCGTCCTTTTCTTCCAACATCATGGGGATTGTAAAGGTACCCAGGGTTTGTGGATTCCCTGGAGGGGTCCCAGAAATTAGTCAAAATACAGCTACATTTTGTTTTTTTGGGAAAAATGCGAAAAAGGGCTGCAAATGAAAGCATCTGGGTTTTTCCCTGCAAATGGTATCAAAAAGGGTTTGTGGGGCTGAAATCACCATTTTCCCAGCTTTTAGGGAATGACAGACTTTTGTCAGAAAACCAACATTTTTTACACAGTTTTGGCATTTTTCTGGGACATAGCCTATTTTTGCTTTTTTTGTGCTTTCAACCTCCTTCCAGTTAATGGTAGAAATGGGTATGAAAGCAATAATGGATCCTAGACAGCTATACATTTTAGAAAAGTAGACACAATTCTGAATTCAGCAAGGGGTCATTTGTGTAGATCCATCAAGGTTTCTTTATAGAAACTAACAGTTAAATATAGGAAAAATTGAAAATTAGTTGAAAAAAACAGCCTTTTGTGTCAACGTTTTCACCTGTAACTTCTTCTAATTATGACAGCTATTTGAAAGCAATATACCATTACATCCGCTGGACCTTACTGGTTGTGGGGATATATAGGACTTGTAGGTTCACAAAGAACCCGACGAACCCAGAGCCAATAACTGAGCAGCGTCTTGCAATGGTTTTTTATTATGTACCGGGTATATAGCAATTATTGTGGGAAAATGTATACATGGAAAAATCGGTATGAAAGACACCTATGTATTTCTGAAATGGGAACAAAATATAGAGTTTAGAAACAGTAGATATTTGCACATTTCCGAAATTGGGAGTACTCATACTAGCATGAGAATTATCGGTCATTTTTTAAAATGACTTCTTTTTTACACAATGTCTTTCATTTGGAAGGCAGAATACATCGAAAGTCAATAGGTAATAACAGTTGCTTTACAAATCTGTATTACCCCAAGTCTCCCGATAAAAATGGTACCTCACTTGTGTGGGTAGGCATAGTGCCCACGACAGGAAATGGCTCAAAACCCAACGTGAACACACCACATTTTCACAATGAAAAATTACCCTTTTTTGCAAAGTGCCCAGCTGTAGTTTTTGAACCCTAGCTCTGCCGGCACCTAGGGAAACCTAGCAAACCTATACATTTTTGAAAACTAGACACCCAGGGGAATCCAGGATGGGGTGACTTGACTGCCTCACACCAGGTTCTGTTACCCAGAATCCCTTGCAAACCTAAACTTTTGTCAAACAAACCACATTTTCCTCACATTTCTGTGGTGGAAAGTTCTGGAATTTGCGTGGATCCACGAATTTCCACCCACCCCGCGTTCCCCAAAGTCTTCCGAGAAAAATGGTACCTGACTTGTGTGGGTAGGCATAGTGCCCGCGACAGGAAACGGCGCAAAACGCAACGTGGACACACCCCAATTTCACAGTGAAAAATGACCCTTTTTTGACAATGTGCCTAGCTGTAGTTTTTTAACCCTAGCTCTGCCGGCACCTAGGGAAACCTAGCAAACCTATACATTTTTTAAAACTAGACACCCAGGGGAATCCAGGATGGGGTGACTTGACTGGCTCCCACCAGGTTCTGTTACCCAGAATCCCTTGCAAACCTAAAACATTGTCCAAAAAAACACATTTTCCTCAAATTTCTGTCGTGGAAAGTTCTGGAATCTGCGTGGATCCACAAATTTCCACCCACCCCACGTTCCCCAAAGTCTTCTGAGAAAAATGGTACCTCACTTGTGTGGGTAGGCCTAGTGCCCGCGACAGGAAACGGCGCAAAACGCAACGTGGACACACCCCAATTTCACAGTGAAAAATGACCCTTTTTTGACAAAGTGCCTAGCTGTAGTTTTTGAACCCTAGCTCTGCCAGCACCTATGGAAACCTAGCAAACCTATACATTTTTGAAAACTAGACACTCAGGGGAATCCAGGATGGGGTGACTTGACTGCCTCCAACCAGGTTCTGTTACCCAGAATCCCTTGCAAACCTAAACAATTGTCAAAAAAAACACATTTTCCCCACATTTCTGTGGTGGAAAGTTCTGGAATCTGCGTGGATCCACAAATTTCCACCCACCCCGCGTTCCCCAAAGTCTTCTGAGAAAAATGGTACCTCACTTGTGTGGGTCGGCCTAGTGCCCGCGACAGGAAACGGCGCAAAACGCAATGTGGACACACCTCAATTTCGCAGTGAAAAATTACCCTTTTTTGGCAAAGTGCCTAGCTGTAGTTTTTTAACCATAGCTCTGCCGGCACCTAGGGAAACCTAGCAAACCTATACATTTTTGAAACCTAGACACCCAGGGGAATCCAGGATGGGGTGACTTGACTGCCTCCCACCAGGTTCTGTTACCCAGAATCCCTTGCAAACCAAAACAATTGTCAAAAAAACCAAATTTTCCCCACATTTCTGTGGTGGAAAGTTCTGGAATCTGCGTGGATCCACAAATTTCCACCCACCCCGCGTTCCCCAAAGTCTTCAGAGAAAAATGGTACCTCACTTGTGTGGGTTGGCCTAGTGCCCGCGACAGGAAACGGCACAAAACGCAACTTGGACACACCTCAATTTCGCAGTGAAAAATGACCCTTTTTTGGCAAAGTGCCTAGCTGTAGTTTTTGAACCATAACTCTGCCGGCACCTAGGGAAACCTAGAAAACCTATACATTTTTGAAAACTAGACACCCAGGGGAATCCAGGATGGGGTGACTTGACTGCCTCCCACCAGGTTCTGTTACCCAGAATCCCTTGCAAACCTAAAAAATTGTCCAAAAAACCACATTTTCCCCTCATTTCTGTGGTGGAAAGTTCTGGAATCTGCGTGGATCCACAAATTTCCACGCAGCCCGCGTTCCCCAAAGTCTTCCGAGAAAAATGGTACCTCACTTGTGTGGGTCGGCCTAGTGCCCGCGACAGGAAACGGCGCAAAACGCAACGTGGACACACCTCAATTTCGCAGTGAAAAATGACCCTTTTTTGGCAAAGTGCCTAGCTGTAGTTTTTGAACCATAGCTCTGCCGGCACCTAGGGAAACCTAGCAAACCTATACATTTTTGAAAACTAGACACTCAGGGGAATCCAGGATGGGGTGACTTGACTGCCTCCAACCAGGTTCTGTTACCCAGAATCCCTTGCAAACCTAAACAATTGTCAAAAAAAACACATTTTCCCCACATTTCTGTGGTGGAAAGTTCTGGAATCTGCGTGGATCCACAAATTTCCACCCACCCCGCGTTCCCCAAAGTCTTCCGAGAAAAATGGTACCTCACTTGTGTGGGTCGGCCTAGTGCCCGCAACAGGAAACGGCGCAAAACGCAATGTGGACACACCTCAATTTCGCAGTGAAAAATTACCCTTTTTGGCAAAGTGCCTAGCTGTAGTTTTTGAACCATAGCTCTGCCGGCACCTAGGGAAACCTAGCAAACCTATACATTTTTGAAACCTAGACACCCAGGGGAATCCAGGATGGGGTGACTTGACTGCCTCCCACCAGGTTCTGTTACCCAGAATCCCTTGCAAACCAAAACAATTGTCAAAAAACCAAATTTTCCCCACATTTCTGTGGTGGAAAGTTCTGCAATCTGCGTGGATCCACAAATTTCCTCCCACCCAGCGTTCAACCAGGTCTCCCGATAAAATGGTACCTCACTTGCGTGGGTGGGTCAAGGATCCGCGACAGGCAAGGGCCCAAAAGCTATTGAGGCGACATCAAAATTACCTATCACAAACCAACCTGGTTTTGCATGGGGGTCCCATGAGTTTTGGCCCGGGGCTCGGCAGCCATCTAGGGAAACCTACCTAACCCACACATTTCTGGAAACTAGACACCCGGGGAGTCCAGCGAGGTATGGCTTGCGTGGGTCCCCCATCATTCTCCTACCCAGAATCCCCTGCAAACCTCAAATTTTGCTGAAAAATTCACTTTTTCTCACATTTCTGTGGTGGAAAGTTCTGGAATCTGCGTGGATCCAGAAATTTCCTCCCACCCAGCGTTCCCCAGGTCTCCCGATAAAAATGGTACCTCACTTGCGTGGGTGGGTCAAGGACCCGCGACAGGCAAGGGCCCAAAGCTATTGAGGCGACATCAAAATTACCTATCACAAACCAACCTGGTTTTGCATGGGGGTCCCATGAGTTTTTGGCCCGGGGCTCGGCAGCCATCTAGGGAAACCTACCGAACCCACACATTTCTGGAAACTAGACACCCGGGGAGTCCAGCGAGGTATGGCTTGCGTGGGTCCCCCATCATTATCCTACCCAGAATCCCCTGCAAACCTCAAATTTTGCTGAAAAATTCACTTTTTCTCACATTTCTGTGGTGGAAAGTTCTGGAATCTGCGTGGATCCACAAATTTCCTCCCACCCAGCGTTCCCCCAGGTCTCCCGATAAAAATGGTACCTCACTTGCGTGGGTGGGTCAAGGACCCGCGACAGGCAAGGGCCCAAAAGCTATTGAGGCGACATCAAAATTACCTATCACAAACCAACCTGGTTTTGCATGGGGGTCCCATGAGTTTTTGGCCCGGGGCTCGGCAGCCATCTAGGGAAACCTACCTAACCCACACATTTCTGGAAACTAGACACCCGGGGGAGTCCAGCGAGGTATGGCTTGCGTGGGTCCCCCATCATTATCCTACCCAGAATCCCCTGCAAACCTCAAATTTCGCTGAAACATGCACTTTTTCTCACATTTCTGTGGTGGAAAGTTCTGGAATCTGCGTGGATCCTAAATTTCCTCCCACCCAGCGTTCCCCAGGTCTCCCGATAAAAATGGTACCTCACTTGTGTGGGTAGGCACAGTGGCTGCAACAGGAAATGGCCCAAATCGTACTCTGGAGACTTCAAAATTACCTATAGCAAAACTACCTGGTTTTGGGGGGCACCTGAGATTTTGGCCCGGGCTCGGCGGCCATCTTGGGAAAGTACCAAACCCAAACATTTCTGAAAACTAGACACCCGGGGAGTCCAATGAGGTATGGCTTGCCTGGATCCCCCAACGTTTTCCTACCCAGAATGCAATGCAAACATTACATTTAGCTGAAAAAAACCACATTTTCCACATATTTTTGTGTGGAATCAGCGTGCCGGCACAAATGTCCTACCACCCAGCGTTCCCCTTGTTCTCCCGAGTAAAATGATACCTCACTTGTGTGGGTGTCCAAAGCAGAATTGGCTAAAAACGTATTTTAAAAAAAATGTAGCGCTTAGAATTCTTGGTGCTATACTATAAATCCCTATGTTTTGGGCTCTTCCTAGCCACAGGCCTTTGGCCCACCCACACAAGTGAGGTATCATTTTACTCGGGAGAACAAGTTAATGCCCGGGGCAAAAAGCCCACTAGACGCCAGGGAGTTTTTTGGGCAAATTTTAATTAGGGTGGGGGCTGCCCAAAACGGGCATGCCAATGCCCCCACCCTAATTAAAATTTGCCCAAAAATCCCTGGCGTCTAGTGGCTTTCCCCGGAGGGCAGATTGGGGGCTACTGCCCCATCTGCCCCCAGGGGAGGCAGGAAGGATGTTATTTTTGCGGGGGAGGGGGTGGGGGCATGGGCATGCCCGTTTTGGGAGCCCCCACCCTAATTTAAATTTGCCTCAACAAAATCCCTGGCGTCTAGTGGGCTTTTTGCCCCCCGCCGGGGCAGATTGAGGGCTAATGCCCCAACTGCCCCCAGGGGGGCAGAAAGTCCACTAGACGCCAGAGAGTTTTGGGCAAATTTTAATTAGGGTGGGGCTGCCCAAAATGGGCATGCCAAGGCCCCCACCCTAATTAAATTTGCCCATAAAATCCCTGGCATCTACTGGGCTTTTTGCCCCCGGGGGGCAGATTTGGGGCTAATGCCCCCAGCTGCCCCCAGGAGGGGCAGAAAGGCTGTCATTTTGCGGGGGTGGGTGGGTCATGGGCATGCCCATATTGGGCAGCCCCACCACAAATTATAATAAAAAAAAATCCCTGGCGTATAGTGGGCTTTTTGCCCCCCCGGGGAGGCAGATTGGGGGCTACTGCCCCCAGGGGGGGCAGAAAGGCTGTACATTTTGCGGGGTGGGGGCATGGACATGCCCTTTATGGGCAGCCCCCACCCTAATAAATTATGGGGCAAACAAAAATATCCCTGGGGTCTAGTGGGCTTTTGCCCCTGGGGGCAGATTGGGGGCTACTGCCCCCATCTGCCCCCAGGGGGACAAAAAGTCTAAATCGCACCAAAACAAATTGGGGGAGCAAAAGCCCTTGCCCAAGGGGCCGCTCCCCCTCCCTGGTATCTAGTGGGTGGATCCCTGCTTGGGGATCGCCCTCGTGGGGCGATCCCCAAGCAGGGATCCACTGGGAAGGGTACCATTTGAAAGGGAGATTCTCCCCTTTCCAATGATACCTCTCCCGTCTTTCAACGTGCCCGGGGGCTGAGATAGCCCCTGAGCACATAGAGTGAAACTGAAATGAGCCTAAAGGCTCATTTCAGTTTCGATTTCTGTGCAATGAGGACAGCGCGACGTGCGCGCTGATCCTCATGACACAGAAACCAGGGAGGGGCCTCGGGAGCTGGGAAGCTCTTCCCCAGCTCCCAAGGTCACAGGGGTGAAATAGAAATCCCTCTGCTGTCTGCAGCAGAGGGATTTCGTGCCCTGGCCTCATGACGGAATGGTTCCGTCATGAGCACAGGGGCACCGATGCTCATGACGGAACCATTCCGTCATGAGCATCGAAGGGTTAAGGCACGGAGAGATTAAGGGCCTGATTATGAGTCTGGCAGTTCCCGGACCGCCAGACTCACGGTGGCACAGCGGTGGCGGTCTGACCACTGCTGCACCAGCGGTCCGACTGCCCTATTACAACTAGGGCAGTTGGAGCGCCATTGCACCGCCACAACCTCCAGGGATCAGAGATTCCTTGCAGTGGCATATTACGAGTTCCTGTCCGCCAGGGTTTTCATGGCAGCCTACTCATGAAAAACGTGGCGAAGAGGAAACAAAGGGGGCCTTACAGGGCCCCCTGTTGCCTCAGGGCCATGGGGTGCATGCAGGGGAGCACATGTTGTGCCCCCCTGTGTGCATGCACCCCAGTACCCCACGCTGTGTAGGTACTGCCTTTAATGTTCCCAATTTCATAGGCACTGCTGTGGGACCGCCAAAGAACCGCCCACCAGTGACAAAAAAAGTAATAATCTGGCGGGCGGTGTGGGGCGGCAGCATGGCGGTCCTGCTCCCACCCTGCCAAACTCGCAATCAGGCCCTTAGTGATTTGCCCAGAATCACAGTATGTTGAGCCGATGGCAAAACACAAACCTGGATCCCCAGTTCCAAAGTTGGCAGCTCTGGCCATTACGACACATCCTCATACTAGATTTCGTTTGATGTTCTTGTGCTGCTCCCCTGAATTAAGGCAAGGATACAAATTTAATTTTCATCTTCCAGTTTCAAATTCCTTCACATTTACTGAGCGTTTAAGAAAAAGAACATTTGCTTTTTTATGTACTTATTCTTTATTAATCTGATAACATTATTTAATTTTAAAAACAGTTGTGGACCCCCTGAGGAGGAGTTGAAGACAACCAGCGGTCCCCGGACAACAGATAGGGCTGTCACCTTTCCAAAATAAAGATACCGGCCATTTGTTCATGTATTCAGAGTCTGCAAAGGCCCAGATCTGATACTTAAATAGAACTATATATGAAATCAACTGTATTAATTTGTAGCATGACTTTTATATTTTTTGTTTACTTTACTTATCAGTCGGGGATCATTAAGGCAGCTCTAGAGCACATTTTAAAGTGCTGTCGTCTTATATTAGCTATTTTAAGTTTGTAGTGATAAGGGGAGAAATACTGGCTTTAGGTGATTTTCTTATTTTTTGTACGGACCAGGGCATTAAAATAACGGTCATGGCAGTAGAAAACATGCCAGGTAGCAACCCAAACCACAGATTAAGGACTGCTGAACTAGACGAAGATGGGCACTGAAGTTTACATTTCTGGTATCCATTTGTCAGCTACTCGGGCTAAAAATCTGATATTTGGCTTCGGTAGAATCAGGTAGCATATACTGCAGCGCTCTGGCTCAAGACATTTTGTCATTAGCTATGTGCAGCAGCTGACCCGTATAACATTTGCATCTCGTGGTTGTGGACTAGTGATCTGATTCATGCCTTAGGTTAGCTTGTATTCTCTCATCATTACTGGGCCTTCTGGAACTGTGTGACTTGAACGCATCCATCATACGTATTGGCATAAAGTGGTGCACAATATTTACAGAGACCTGACATCCACATATATTATCATTTGAATGGTTTGTGAATTTAGTGGGAAGACAGCTTTTATGATACATTTTCACCATAAAATCCTCGTCACCAGCAGGCTGGACTACGAAAACGCCATCTACGCAGGAACGACGGCTAAGCTCCTGAGACGGCTGCAACGCATCCAGAACGCCTCTGCACGTCTTATCCTCGACATCCCCCGACGCAGCCACATCACACCCCACCTGAGAGACCTGCACTGGCTCCCTGTCAACAAGAGGATAACCTTCAAGCTCCTCACCCACGCACACAAAGCACTCCACAACTCCGGACCAGCCTACCTCAACAGACGACTCAGCTTCTACACCCCCACCCGCCAGCTCCGCTCGACCAGCCTTGCCCTCGCCACAGTCCCCCGCATCCGGAAAACGACCGCCGGCGGCAGATCCTTCTCCCACCTCGCCGCCAAGACCTGGAACACCCTCCCCACCAACCTCCGACAGACCCAAGACCTACTGGCCTTCAGAAGACTCCTCAAGACCTGGCTCTTCGATCAGTAGCAGCACCACCCCCCTCTTCCCCCAGCGCCTTGAGACCCTCGCGGGTATGTAGTGCGCTTTATAAGTGACATGATTGATTGATTGATTGATCCATGGCAAGGTTAAAACTGCATTGCACTGAGAAGTCCTAACAGGTGTATGACGAGACAACGCATGCCTTTTCCATGCTGCTTTTACCATGCATGCCCCTTTACCACACCAATGCCTTTACCGCGCATGGTATGTATTGGTAAGGTATGTAAAACGTATATATATACTTTTTGTGAGATGCCAGCATCTTCACTTAGGATTTAGCAGAGTTTCGGTCAAAAACTCAGGAGCAGCTTCTGTTGTGTATTCATTCTCAGGGGGTTCCGCAGGGACCCCCAGGGCCAAAAAAAGCATGGGTGCGCGAATCCGTCGAAAAAAAAAAAACGAACTGCTGGCTCCCGCGTTTCGTTTTCTAGAAGCTCCCGGGTGGAACAGGTGCCGGGGACAATGCAAAATTATCATACGGGGGCCCACGGGGGCCCCCGCAGCCCCGGGGACCGCCACCTCCCCGGGGCTTTTCATTAAAAAATGCATGGGGGACTCCTGCACCCCACGCTGCCCCGGGGACCGCCACCTCCCCAGGGCATAATTTAAATTACATGCGGGGGGGCCTATCGGGCCCCCCAAGACCCGGTGACCGCTACCTCCCCGGGGCTTCAATTTAAATAAACAAGTGTGGGGGGACTCCTGCCCCCCCCCACACTGCCACGGGGACCACCAACTCCCCAGGGCACACTGAAATTAAGGCCGGGGGGGCCTCGCGGGCCCCCCAAGCCCCGAGAACCCCCACCTCCCCGGGGCACTAATTATTTAAATGCGGGGGTCCGTTGCAGACCCCCAGTCCCGGGGACCACCACCTCCCCGGGGCTTTGTATATGAAGGGAGGTGGGGCCGCGCGGCCCCCCTCCTGGAGCCCTAGATGGCCCTGGGGACCGCCACCCCCCAGGGCCGGCTCCAGCAATGTCCTGGGGTGCCTACCCCCGGGACATTGCAGTTTGCAATGACAGGGCGGAAGCACGGCTCCTGGCCTGTCATTGCAAACACTGCTTTGCTCGTGGAAGCGAGAGCAGGAAACCTGCTCTCGCTTCCACGAAGCAGCAGACTGCTTTGGACAAGGGAGCTGCATGTTAGCAGCTCCCCTTGTCCAAAAGCAATGCCGGCTCCCGCAGGAGGCGGGGAGCCGACAGGGACCGCGGGGGCATTGGGGCTCCCCCCGCGGTCCCCAACGTGAGGGCCGGCCCCGGGGGATGGGGTCCCCGGGGCCAGAAGTGGCGCAGGAGGGGGGCCACTCGGCCCCCTCCCTTTTTTTTTAAACGGAAGGCCGGTGGGACTTATTGGAGGTAATAGAAGGGGTAGTTGGCCCCAAAGGATGTCCTTGGGGGCCAACTACCCCTCCTGTTACCTCCAGTAAGTCCCATACAGTGGGATTGCTAAGAAGTCTTCGGAGGCCACGCCCCCCTTTCTCCATCACTCTGCAAACGCGCCTCCTGGCATACTACTGGTTGGGGGAAGAAGTCCACTTTACTCCTGAGGGACTTTGGGGGCCAAGAAGCCTTCCTGGTACCTCCTGTAAGTCCTACGCAGCGGAATTCCTAAGCGCTGGTCGGAGGCCCAGCCCCCTTCTCCACCACTCTGCAAACGCGACTACTAGTTAAAGAAGCATTTGGAATGTAATAGGTCTCGCATTTGCGAAAGTTACGGCTATTGGCGTTGTAAATGTAAAAGTTTTTTACTAATGTTTTTTGGAGTGGAGTGGATGTACGTTGTGTGTAGTGGAATTATGCGGTATGTTGTCCAGTGAAATTATGTGGATAGAAAGTATGTGGTATTTAGTGTATAGGAATTATGTAGAGTGAGATTATGTGATATGGAGAGTAATTATGTGGTATGGTAGTCTGTGTTGTGGAGTGGTAACCTCAGGTTTAGTCTTCCTCGTTTCCATAGAAGCTAAACTATAAACTCAATGAGACAAAAAAAAGAAGGAACCACTGAGGAGTACTTCTGGACCTAGTCGGAGGTATGAGCAGGGCCACTGGAATTATGCGACTGTTCGGCTGCACCGATTTTCGCATAATTAGACATTTTCCGCATTTGCCACATAATCCATCATCTGCTGCATAATCTGCAGATTTGAACAAAAAAAACCTTGTTTCTTGCTCAAACGGCTCAAACATTACCAAAAATGCAGCGACAAGTGTTACAACGTGGTGGAAGGCCCTTTGCAAACCTGGAATGGACACCTGTTACTTATTGCTAAATGTGGGTATTAAATTGGTACTAATGGTGTGCAAACCACTCTTGCTTCTTTCTGCGTCTCTCTTGCCTCTTTCTGCTTTTCTGTTGCTTCTTTCTGCACCTTTCTTTTTTCCTGCACTTCTTTTGCCTCTTTCTGCTAATCTCTTCCACTTTCTGCACCTCTCTTGCCTCTTTCTGCACCTCTGTTGCTCTTTCTGCACCTAACGTGCTTCTTCCTGTATCCCTCTTGCCTCTTTCTGCACCCTTCTTCCCTCTTTCTGCACCTCTCTTGCCTCTTTCTGCACCCCTGTTCTCTCTTTCTGCACCTCTCCTGCCTGTTTCTGCACCTCTCTTGCCTCTTTCTACACTTCTCTTGCCTCTTTCTGCACTGTTTCTGCACCTCTCTTGCCTCTTTCTACACTTCTCTTGCCTCTTTCTGCACCTCTGTTGCTTCTTTCTGCACTTCTCTTGCTTCTTTTTTCACCTCTGTTGCTTCTTTCTGCACCCCTCTTGCCTCTTTCTGCACCCCTCTTCCCTCTTTCTGCACCTCTCTTGCCTCAGTCTGCCCACCTGTTCCCTCTTTCTGCACCCCTTTTGCCTGTTTCTGCAACTCTCTTGCCTCTTTCTGCAGTTCTCTTGCCTTCTTCTGCACCTCACTTGCCTCTTTCTGCAACTCTCTTTCCTCTTTCTGCAGTTCTCTTGCCTTCTTCTGCACCTCACTTGCCTCTTTCTGCAACTCTCTTTCCTCTTTCTGCAGTTCTCTTGCCTCCTTCTGCACCCTTCGTGCCTCTTTCAGCACCTCTGTTGCTTCTTACTGCAGTTCTCTTCCTTCTTTCTGTACCCCTCTTGCCTCTTTGTGCACCTCTCCTACCCCTTTCTGCACCCCTCTTGCCTCTTTCCGCACCTCTGTTGGTTCTTTCTGCACTGTTCTTGCTTCTTTCTGCACCTCTGTTCCAAATTTCTGCATTTCTCTTGCCTCTTTCTGCACCCCTCTTTCCTCTTTCTGCACCTCTCTTGCCTCAGTCTGCCCACCTGTTCCCTCTTTCCGCACCCCCTTTTGCCTGTTTCTGCAACTCTCTTGCCTCTTTCTGCAGATCTCTTGCCTCCTTCTGCACCTCACTTGCCTCTTTTTGCACTTATGTTGGTTCTTTTGCACTGCTCTTGACTCTTTCTGCACCTCTCTTGCAAATATCTGCACCCTCTTGCCTCTTTCTGCACCCCTCTTACCTCTTTCTGCACCTCTCTTGCCTCTGTCTGCACCCCTGTTCCCTCTTTCTGTACCTCTTTTGCCTGTTTCTGCTACTCTCTTGCTTCATTCTACAGTTCTCTTGCCTCCTTCTGCACCTCTGTTGCTTCTTTCTGCACTTCTCTTGCCTCTTTCTGCACCCCTGTTGCTTCATTCTGCACTTCCCATGCTTCTTTCTGCACCTGTCCTGCTTCTTTCTGCACCCCTGTTGTCTGTTTCTGCACTCGTCTTCCCTCTTTCTGCACCTCTCTTGCCTCTTTCTGTACCTCACTTGCCTCTTTCTGCACTTCTCTTGCTTCTTTCTACACCTCTGTTGCTTCTTTCAGCAATTCTCTTGCCTCGTTCTGCACTTCTCTTGTCTGTTTCTGCACCTCTCCTGCCTCTTTTTGCACCTCTCTTGCCTCTTTCTGTACCCCTCTTCCCTCTTTGTGCACCTCTCCTACCCCTTTCTGCACCCCTCTTGCCTTCTTTTGCACCTCTGTTAATTCTTTCTGCACCCCTGTTCCCTCTTTCTGTACCTCTTTTGCCTGTTTCTGCTACTCTCTTGCCTCATTCTACAGTTCTCTTGCCTCCTTCTGCACCTCTGTTGCTTCTTTCTGCACTTCTCTTGCCTCTTTCTGCACCCCTGTTGCTTCATTCTGCACTTCCCATGCTTCTTTCTGCACCTGTCCTGCTTCTTTCTGCACCCCTGTTGTCTGTTTCTGCACTCGTCTTCCCTCTTTCTGCACCTCTCTTGCCTCTTTCTGTACCTCACTTGCCTCTTTCTGCACTTCTCTTGCTTCTTTCTACACCTCTGTTGCTTCTTTCAGCAATTCTCTTGCCTCGTTCTGCACTTCTCTTGTCTGTTTCTGCACCTCTCCTGCCTCTTTTTGCACCTCTCTTGCCTCTTTCTGCACCTCACTTGCTTCTTTCTGCACCCCTCTTGCCTCTTTCTGCACCCTCTTCCCTCTTTGTGCAACTCTCTTGCCTCTTTCTACACCTCTCTTCCCTCTTTCTGCACCACTCTTGCCTCTTTCAGTACCTCTGTTGCTTCTTTCTGCACGTCTCTTGCCTCTTTCTGCACCATTCGTGCCTCTTTCAGCACCTCTGTTGATTCTTTCTGCACTTCTCTTCCTTCTTTCTGCACCCCTCCTGCCTCTTTCTGTACCCCTATTCCCTCTTTCTGCACCTGTCTTGTCTCTTTCTGCACCTCTGTTGCTTCTTTCTGCACTTCTCTTGCCTCTTTCTGCACCCATCTTGCCTCTTTCTGCACCTATGTTGCTTCTTTCTGCACTTCTCTTGCTTCTTTCTGCACTTCTGTTGCTTCTTTCTGCACTCCTCTTGCAAATATCTGCACCCTCTTGCCTCTTTCTGCACCCCTCTTACCTCTTTCTGCACCTCTCTTGCCTCTGTCTGCACCCCTGTTCCCTCTTTCTGTACCTCTTTTGCCTGTTTCTGCTACTCTCTTGCTTCATTCTACAGTACTCTTGCCTCCTTCTGCACCTCTGTTGCTTCTTTCTGCACTTCTCTTGCCTCTTTCTGCACCCCTGTTGCTTCATTCTGCACTTCCCATGCTTCTTTCTGCACCTGTCCTGCTTCTTTCTGCACCCCTGTTGTCTGTTTCTGCACTCGTCTTCCCTCTTTCTGCACCTCTCTTGCCTCTTTCTGTACCTCACTTGCCTCTTTCTGCACTTCTCTTGCTTCTTTCTACACCTCTGTTGCTTCTTTCAGCAATTCTCTTGCCTCGTTCTGCACTTCTCTTGTCTGTTTCTGCACCTCTCCTGCCTCTTTTTGCACCTCTCTTGCCTCTTTCTGTACCCCTCTTCCCTCTTTGTGCACCTCTCCTACCCCTTTCTGCACCCCTCTTGCCTTCTTTTGCACCTCTGTTAATTCTTTCTGCACCCTGTTCCCTCTTTCTGTACCTCTTTTGCCTGTTTCTGCTACTCTCTTGCCTCATTCTACAGTTCTCTTGCCTCCTTCTGCACCTCTGTTGCTTCTTTCTGCACTTCTCTTGCCTCTTTCTGCACCCCTGTTGCTTCATTCTGCACTTCCCATGCTTCTTTCTGCACCTGTCCTGCTTCTTTCTGCACCCCTGTTGTCTGTTTCTGCACTCGTCTTCCCTCTTTCTGCACCTCTCTTGCCTCTTTCTGTACCTCACTTGCCTCTTTCTGCACTTCTCTTGCTTCTTTCTACACCTCTGTTGCTTCTTTCAGCAATTCTCTTGCCTCGTTCTGCACTTCTCTTGTCTGTTTCTGCACCTCTCCTGCCTCTTTTTGCACCTCTCTTGCCTCTTTCTGCACCTCACTTGCTTCTTTCTGCACCCCTCTTGCCTCTTTCTGCACCCCTCTTCCCTCTTTGTGCAACTCTCTTGCCTCTTTCTACACCTCTCTTCCCTCTTTCTGCACCACTCTTGCCTCTTTCAGTACCTCTGTTGCTTCTTTCTGCACGTCTCTTGCCTCTTTCTGCACCATTCGTGCCTCTTTCAGTACCTCTGTTGATTCTTTCTGCACTTCTCTTCCTTCTTTCTGCACCCCTCCTGCCTCTTTCTGTACCCCTATTCCCTCTTTCTGCACCTGTCTTGTCTCTTTCTGCACCTCTGTTGCTTCTTTCTGCACTTCTCTTGCCTCTTTCTGCACCCATCTTGCCTCTTTCTGCACCTATGTTGCTTCTTTCTGCACTTCTCTTGCTTCTTTCTGCACTTCTGTTGCTTCTTTCTGCACTCCTCTTGCCTCTTTCTGCACTCTTCTTCCCTCTTTCTGCACCTCTCTTGCCTCTTTCTGCACCCCTATTCCCTTTTTCTGCACCTCTCTTGCCTGTTTCTGCAACTCTCTTGCCTCTTTCTGCAGTTCTCTTGTCTCCTTCTGCACCTCTGTTGCTTCTTTCTGCACTTCTCTTGCCTCCTTCTGCACCTCTGTTGGTTCTTTCTTCACTGCTCTTGCTTCTTTCTGCACCTCTCTTGCACATTTCTGCACCCCTCTTGCCTCTTTCTGCACCCCTCTTCCCTCTTTCTGCACCTCTCTTGCCTCTATCTGCACCCCTGTTCCCTCTTTCTGCACCTCTTTTGCCTGTTTCTGCAACTCTCTTGCTTCTTTCTGAACTTCTCTCGCCTCTCTCTGTACTCAAATGGGAAGTGCAAGCTGTCAAGTTTAAAGGTCTGCGTGCTCTTGTGACTGAGGTATATGTCTACTTGTATATGTATTCTTACATGTGTTATGCATCCGAAGATGGTAGCTTAAAAAGCGGGTAACTTCTCCTATAGGTGGTCAAATTTTCTCAATTCTGCTCTGTCATTCGGTTGCACAGACAGACATGTCTTATGTGTTATAGAGCCCCTCAAATATACTATTGAATACCCATGTGCCCTGTATTGTGAGCAGAAAGAAATGCATACACCTTTTTTACACAAATTTACAGAGTATGCTGTTAAAAACACAGGTATTCAAGTGTTTGTATGTTTATTTTCATTTAACATGTCACTAGGTAAAAGCATAGACACGCTTGCATACCTTCACAAACTTGGTCAGACTCACAACAGTGATATGCTTAGGATTGCTGTTTTATATTTGGTAGGCCTAACATTCTGAGCAGTCGATTAATAGTGAACCTTCAAGAGAAATGTGAGGTTTAAGACATCTTCGGAGAAAGATTAGTGATTAGGGTACTTTGTATGAGTCTGTTGTAAGGTACAGTCAAAGTAGGCCTCTTTCTGCACCTCTGTTGGTTCTTTCTGCACATCTCTTGCTTCTTTCTGCACCTTTCTTCCTCTTTCTGGACTTCTGTTGCCTCTTTCTGCATTTCTCTTGCTTCTTCCTGCACCTTTGTTCCTCTTTCTGCACCTCTCTTGCCTCTTTCTGCCCTTCTCTTGCTTCTTTCTGCGCCTTTCTTCCTCTTTCTGCACATGTCCTACCTATGTAGGCATAGTTAGAAATTAGCATTTAAAAAACCTTAGAAATTCACAGAAAAAAACATAGGTTTCAGGGACGTTATAGTTAGGGATTAGCATTTAAAAAACCTTAGAGATTCACTGAAAAAAACACAGGTTTCAGGGACGTTATAGTTAGTTGGACATTTCACTCGTATAAAACCAGAGAAATTCGGCCGTTATAGTTAGTAGAGCTAACTATAATTTGCGCCCCGTAATGCACTGCTGATGACGTCACATATTACATCTTTCATGACATGGTCAGTGACATCACTGATGACATCTCAAATGACATCACTGATGACATCACTGATGACATCATCCACATGATCATCTGATGCACCTCCTCACACCCTAATAAAACCTTTGATACACCCACTCTAAAATACAGACTAACAATATCGAAACCATAGACAGACCAGTAGCAGTTAGTACATACCCGCTCAGTGATTCATACGTCTACACACATATCCACTCACTAACCCATACAGTCACTCATACACGCAGTCATTCATCAATACAGCCACTGATATATCCACTCATACACCCATATAGACACTCACACACTGCCACTCACCCAAAAAGTTACTCAAACACCAGTCAGTCACCCAAAGAATTAATTACACTGCCATTTACTCACCTATACAGTTATATACACAAACCACCTCACTTATTCATACAGATAGTACCATATACGTACTCTCTTCAACAATTACTGACATCAGCACACACTTATTCATGCAGCCACTGTCACAATCACTCACTGTCACATATACTCACTTATATACTCCAACACTCACATATACTGCCTTTCACATATGTAGTTACTTACACATATACCACTAAGACATCCATTCACTCACCAACACAGCTATACGTACACTCACTCACCCATACAGTCCCTAACACACGCACTCATAAACCCATACACCCAGTGAATCACCCACTCACACATCCATGCAGGGAGTCACCCCCTCACCCACACAGACACTCAGGCACCCATACAGGTACTCAGACAACTAATCATTAACGCATATAGACACTGATGTAGCTACTCACCAACCCATGCACTTACACACTAACTGACAGACTGATACAGACATTCACACAGATTAACCATTCACCCATGCATTCACTAAGACACGTTTAATCACTCACTTATACAGTCAGTCACCCACCCACTAAATCATCCATTCAGACACTCATACACCCACTCATTCTTCAATACACCTTGGCATATATATACATAACATTCTTGAACTTTTTAGAAACACTCAGTCACTGGATTATGTCATCAGTGATGTCATCAGTGATGTCATTTGAGATGTCATCAGTGATGTCATCATTGATGTCACTGACCATGTCACGAGTGGTGTAATATATGACGTCATCAGCAGTGCATTGCGGGGGCGCGAGTTATAGTTAGCTCTACTAACTATAACGGACGAATTTCTCTGGTTTTATATGAGTGAAATGTCCAACTAACTATAACGTCCCTGAAACCTGTGTTTTTTTTCAGTGAATCTCTAGGGTTTTTTAAATGCTAATCCCTAACTATAACGTCCCTGAAACCTGTGTTTTTTTCAGTGAATATATATATATATAAGTAAAAGGATCTCTTCATGGCATATATATATATATATATATATATATATATATACATATATATCCACAAAAACAAACACCCATTTGAAGAGCCTCAGAGGAAAGTAAAAGCCTTTAATGCAGGATGTTGGCAGCGCAGTACACAAGCAAAGTCTCTCTTCCGAAATAACACCCAACGCATTTCGAACAGAAATGTTCTTGCTCACGGGCTCAGGAAGTGCAATGGCAATACTGATTTGGAACACCTTGATAAGTGCAACATTGCTCCGCCTCCAATTGAGAGTGCTGCTAGGCATGCTGGAGCCTGTGGTTCCGCCTCGTTTTACCCCAGTGGGTGCTGCCATCAATCACCAAAGTAATCCATAGTAAAAACCTAAGTAGGAGAAGATGGACTCAGAGGTAACTGTGCCGCACAATTTACAATCCTGCACGCAGCCTTTCCCCTCCATGCGCTCGACACTTCAAAGCGCTGGATCTGCCACAGATCAGCAGCGGGCTTCCTCGCGACCGGGACCGGCCGCTTATTACATCCACAAAAACAAACACCCATTTGAGGAGCCTCAGAGGAAAGTAAAAGCCTTTAATGCAGGATGTTGGCAGCGCAGTACACAAGCAAAGTCTCTCTTCCGAAATAACACCCAACGCGTTTCGAACAGAAATGTTCTTGCTCACGGGCTCAGGAAGTGCAATGGCAATACTGATTTGGAACACCTTGATAAGTGCAACATGGCTCCGCCTCCAATTGAGAGTGCTGCTAGGCATGCTGGAGCCTGTGGTTCCGCCTCGTTTTACCCCAGTGGGTGCTGCCATCAATCACCAAAGTAATCCATAGTAAAAACCTAAGTAGGAGAAGATGGACTCAGAGGTAACTGTGCCGCACAATTTACAATCCCGCACGCAGCCTTTCCCCTCCATGCGCTCGACACTTCAAAGCGCTGGATCTGCCACAGATCAGCAGCGGGCTTCCTCGCGACCGGGACCGGCCGCTTATTACATCCACAAAAACAAACACCCATTTGAGGAGCCTCAGAGGAAAGTAAAAGCCTTTAATGCAGGATGTTGGCAGCGCAGTAAGCAAGCAAAGTCTCTCTTCCGAAATAACACCCAACGCGTTTCGAACAGAAATGTTCTTGCTCACGGGCTCAGGAAGTGCAATGGCAATACTGATTTGGAACACCTTGATAAGTGCAACATGGCTCCGCCTCCAATTGAGAGTGCTGCTAGGCATGCTGGAGCCTGTGGTTCCGCCTCGTTTTACCCCAGTGGGTGCTGCCATCAATCACCAAAGTAATCCATAGTAAAAACCTAAGTAGGAGAAGATGGACTCAGAGGTAACTGTGCCGCACAATTTACAATCCTGCACGCAGCCTTTCCCCTCCATGCGCTCGACACTTCAAAGCGCTGGATCTGCCACAGATCAGCAGCGGGCTTCCTCGCGACCGGGATCGGCCGCTTATTACATCCACAAAAACAAACACCCATTTGAGGAGCCTCAGAGGAAAGTAAAAGCCTTTAATGCAGGATGTTGGCAGCGCAGTACACAAGCAAAGTCTCTCTTCCGAAATAACACCCAACGCGTTTCGAACAGAAATGTTCTTGCTCACGGGCTCAGGAAGTGCAATGGCAATACTGATTTGGAACACCTTGATAAGTGCAACATGGCTCCGCCTCCAATTGAGAGTGCTGCTAGGCATGCTGGAGCCTGTGGTTCCGCCTCGTTTTACCCCAGTGGGTGCTGCCATCAATCACCAAAGTAATCCATAGTAAAAACCTAAGTAGGAGAAGATGGACTCAGAGGTAACTGTGCCGCACAATTTACAATCCTGCACGCAGCCTTTCCCCTCCATGCGCTCGACACTTCAAAGCGCTGGATCTGCCACAGATCATCAGCGGGCTTCCTCGCGACCGGGACCGGCCGCTTATTACATCCACAAAAACAAACACCCATTTGAGGAGCCTCAGAGGAAAGTAAAGCCTTTAATGCAGGATGTTGGCAGCGCAGTACACAAGCAAAGTCTCTCTTCCGAAATAACACCCAACGCGTTTCGAACAGAAATGTTCTTGCTCACGGGCTCAGGAAGTGCAATGGCAATACTGATTTGGAACACCTTGATAAGTGCAACATGGCTCCGCCTCCAATTGAGAGTGCTGCTAGGCATGCTGGAGCCTGTGGTTCCGTCTCGTTTTACCCCAATTGGAGGCGGAGCCATGTTGCACTTATCAAGGTGTTCCAAATCAGTATTGCCATTGCACTTCCTGAGCCCTGTTCGAAATGCGTTGGGTGTTATTTCGGAAGAGAGACTTTGCTTGTGTACTGCGCTGCCAACATCCTGCATTAAAGGCTTTTACTTTCTTCTGAGGCTCCTCAAATGGGTGTTTGTTTTTGTGGATATATATATATATATATATATATATATATATATATATATATATATATATATATATAATAGCCAGTAGGGAGTTTTAGTTAGGACTAAAGTTTCCATAGGAAAATCGTTTTTTTCTTTTGCCAATAACTTTGGCGCCGCTTGACCAATCTTCACGAACATTTCAAGAAACATCCCCCTGTCGGTTCAGCTGCTGTGTTGAACGTTTCAGGGTGATCCGTAAAGCAGGGACCGAGAAAAAAGGGGGGTCCCAAAACGTGTTTTCTCCATGTTATGGCTAAAGGGATTTTTCATTTTTTGAACACGACTACAGCCCGAACCGCTGGATGGAATTACACCAAATTTGG
The DNA here is from genome assembly GCA_963921515.1 of Calotriton arnoldi. NCBI lineage: Eukaryota > Metazoa > Chordata > Amphibia > Caudata > Salamandridae > Calotriton > Calotriton arnoldi. The sequence continues at coordinate 639,819 of CAWUFW010010768.1, read as the reverse complement.
CAGGAAGCTAGATGTTGGTCCAGAAAGCATGCTTTTTGTGATTTGGTGTAAATCTGTTCAGTAGTTTCAGAGATATTTAAGTTTAAAAAATATAGATATCTGGGGACACGAGTCCTTGCAGTGGACTCCTAGATCCTACTGAAATTTGATTGGCTGCCAACACTTCAACCAAGAAGTGTTGGCAGCCATCTTGGGACACGGCTTGAAGCCGAGTCCCACCAAAAAAGTAAAAAATTATGAAAAGGGGGCAGATATGGTGGGGAGTCCCACAGGGAACAGTCCAGGGGTTAAAAGTATTTTCTGAAATTTCATTTTGCTGCAAATTCGCGGTTGGACCCGCGGCAAAATAAAAACAAAAATAGAAGCCCATGTGTGGGCCAAATCCCGGGGGCATATGATAAATTAAGTAGGGGGCGCATGGGGCCCCCCTCCTAGGGTTTAATTAAACCCCGGGGACCACCACCTCCCGGGGTTTTTGTTTTGAACTATGTACCCCTGCGCCCTGGGGACCATCACCTCCCTGGGACTTGTTTACTCATTAAATGAGGGGCCTCCCGGACCCCCACCCCAGGGACCGCCACCTCCTCAGGGCTTTACAATAAAAATTGCGGGGGATGGGCCGCGAAAACCCCCCCCACAGCCTCGGGGGCTGCCACCTCCCTGGGGCTTTAACTTTAATTAATGGGGAGGCCGCGCGGACCACCCTAGCCCACAGACCGCCACCTCCCTGGGGCTTTAATTACATTGAATGCGGGGATGTCACCTGGCCACCCGTATCTCCGGGGACCACCAACTCCCCGGGGCAAGTTCTAAAAAAAGAGGGGGCCACTCGAACCCCCCTCCTGGAGCCAAAGATGGCCTTGGTCACCCCACCCCCTAGGGCTGGCTCCTGCTATGTACCAGGGTACCCACCCCCAGGACATAGGGGTTTGCTACGGCTTGGCGGGAGCTTCACCGCTCACGCCAAGCCAAAGCAAACTGTGCTCACTTTCAGCAAGCGAGAGCAGTAAAATGCTCTCGCTTGCTGAAAGCAAGCATAACTGCTTTAACAGAGAGGGAGCTGCATGTTAGCAGCTCACTCGACTGAATGAGAAGAAGAGTGACTGCAAGTTACTAAATAAGAATGAATGAGTGTGAGGGAGTGTTGGAGATTGTGAGAATCAATGTGAGTGAGAATAAGTGACAGTGACAGTGAGTGAGTGAGTAAACAATTAGTAAGAGTTAGTGCAAGTGAGTGTGAGTGAGAATGTATAATTGAGTCAGAGTAAGGGTGAATTTGAGTGACAGTGAGTGTGAATGAGTGAGAATGTGTAAGTCTGACTGAGCAATAATAAGTGAGAGTGATTGAGACTTAGGGTATGGGTAACAGTGAATGCAAGAGAATGAGTGACTATGAATGAGTGCAAATTAGTGAATATTAATGAGTGAGTCAATGGGAATGAGTATAAGTGAATGTAAGTGAGCATAAGTGAGAATGTGGTATCATGCTTGTGAGTGTGCCATTTGCCCTGGCATAGTGAAGGTAATTCCTGCCTTATGGAGGCACCCATGACAAAATAATGGCACTGGCAATCCTTAGTGTGACACGCATACGTGTCTTTAAAAAGGTGAGGAAAATCATACACACCCACCAAAACGCATCAACGAGGTAAAAAAAAAAAGACTGGATCTGTTAACATATCTGATACGATGACTGTTGAATTATAGTTTAAGTATCATGAATAACGTGGATCCAGAGCAGGAATATGAAATAGACCATTCATGTAGTCTTGTTGTATCTTTCCCAATTTTGTATACTATTTTGCTGTATGTTTTATGGATTGTGTCACTTTTTGCTGTGCGATAATGTGGTAGTCATGAATGGAGCTTTTAACTACGTTTTCGATACACATAGGAATTGTTTTTAATGTTGTGAAGCGTCTTTAAGTTTCTTTTTTATTGCAATAAATGATATGTAATTTCTAGTTGACAACTCATAATAAATCAGGGAAGTACTCCAACAAACTTATTACCTAGTGTCTTTTCTATACTGCAGCGGTACTGGGGTTGAGATAGATGGTACATGACAAGCTCTGACTGTGGGTTAGACTGTAAGATGTGAGTTATTGTGGTATGGTATCTCCCAAGGGGAAAGTTTAGTTTTACTGTTTAAAACGGTGCTCTGCCCCTTTGTTTTGTGGGGCCCTCTCTCCAAAATGTGTATGACTTGTCAAACAGACCAAAGTTATTGCCAATTAGGTAATTAGGCTTTCCCGTGAAATAGTTACCTCAACTATAAATACAGCAGCTAGGTAGATAGATAGATATATAGACAGATAGATGTGTTGCTTCATCTAATCTAATTTACTTATCAATATGTAACATTTACAGGGTCAGATTTGTTGGACCAACACAAGAAACATCATATTAACTTAAGTGATGCAAACAATGTAAAACCGCCATTCCTGGTGCATGGCCTGGGAGGCCATGATGGAGGCCGCATTTTCAAGCACTCTGTTCGCCTCCCTGTTCATCGTTCATAATCCTTGCTGCTGGACACTCAATACACTGCCTCATTCTGCCTATGATGTAGTATAGCATAGACAAGCGCATACTTAGAAAATGTTTCCCTGATCTGGAGCAAAATGCATAGAAGGGCCTCGGCCCTTTGAATATCGCCAGTGTGGGTAGTGCAAGATGGTGGCCACCAGGACCCAAGACCTGCAATCTTTGTTCATGCGAGTCTCCTGAGGCAGACATCCCCTTGCAGGGTGCATAACAAGGTGCAGACACATGCAGTGATCCCCTGCGTTTCGGAGTGAAGCGGAGGGCGCGCATATGGCTGGAGGCTCTCCACTGCCCCAGCGGAGCGACCTGTGAGAGAGGTAAGCAGTGAGCCCAGAGTAGCTTCTGATCTGGAGAACTTACAAGACTTAAAAGGCCTCCCTTGCTGTGGCTGGAATAGTCTTGGTGTCTACACAGGGGTGTAAACACCGCTGAGGCAGGCTCAGTAGCCTGAGCAATAACATTCAACCTGTGGCCACGCATCTCTCATACACTGACGGGCAGGACGCAGACACACGTGGCAGCCCCTCGCCTTTGTTTGCTAGAGGCAGATGGGCTGTCGACAAGCAGGGGCTCGCCCTCTCTCTCCCAATGGAGGCCTCCGAGGTGGAAGAGGGCCCAGTCCCCTGGGAGGTATTCTGCAACTGTGAGACGAACACAACACTGAGCAAAACATTTGAACAGTGATTAGCGCTGCATGGGGCATCGAGAGGGACCCCTTCTAAGAGCTACAGAGATCTTGTGCATGGGCAGTGCTCAGGGCCTTCCACCAGATTTGCAAGGCACTCTTGTTAAATCCTGGTACAGGCATGTAGGATGAGTCAATGGCAGTATGCAATAGCTGCTAACAAACGTGAAATTGCCTCCCACTCAGGTCATTGCGGTTGAATTGGGTCCAACCCTCATCCTGGCGCCGACAAGTCCCACCCTTCAGATTGATGCGCTACTGTCCCTCTTATGATGTCCCTCCACCCTCTGAAGCTGGCAGCTGCACCCTGTTCAGATAAACACAGCCAAAGAATCCAAGGCCCTGCGTTGTACAGGGGGAAAAGCCACTCAAGACCCCCAAAATCTGTGACTACTGGAACTAGCTATGTGAGGTGCTGATAAGCCAGCTGTTTGGGTTGCCTGTGGGACACCCTCACCTAGCAGTGCAAGCGGGTCAGTACCATCAGCGGTTTATAGGCTGTGATGACAAGAGAGAGTTGAGACTAGGCCTAGTGCTGGCTGCCTGAACACTGACACTGTTGTCACTGCCTAGGGCAAGGGGAGCTGCTTGGGGCAAGGGACACCATCTACAACCGCCAAGTGCTAATGGTAGTACTGGAGCAATACATACTGACATAATCCGGTTTTCACACATCTGTGCACTCATTGCATTGCTTGGGCTCTCCCCCTACCCAGCATGACCGCAACTATCCCACTAGACACATCTGGTGGAATCTTTGTAGCACTGAGTCTGGGCCATACCGATAGATGATGTAACCCTGGAGGTGGTATCTCCTAATTTAGAGGATCCCCAAAGTGCACAACAACTGCTGTATCTACCACTGGTGGAGACACTGTTCTAGTAGGGGGCTGTTCCGGTATTTAGTGATGTAGGACCCAAGACATTACTACCATGGGTAGATATCGACCTATCCCACCTCAGGCCAAGGTGAAGATGGAAAAATACACTGCAACATTGGCAAATCTGCCTAAAGAAGACATGTGGGGTACCCTCCCTACTACCTAACACAGAAGCCATACTGGAAGCAATTCAAGCTTCATGCACAGCGCTTGAAACTAAAATTAGAGAAGTAAATGTACATGTTGATCTCCTTCGACAAGTTCTACATAAATGTCATCGACAGAGTCTCTGAATCTGAAGGTTGCATTGCCAAGCTGGAGGATGCTGTCACAGTGCTGATATCCATGGTTTCCTGTCCTACTTCCGAATTACGTTCCCTAAAAGAACAAGGACAGAGCAAGGAGGAACAATATATGATTCATCAGCTTCCTGGAAGCTGTAGAGGAGTGGAACCCTGAAAAATTCTTCGAAAATTGGATTTCCTTCTGGTTGTTTCTTGACACACTCTCACCCTGCTTCGTACTTGAGAGAGTCCACAGGGCCCTGATTTAGTAACCTCTTCCAGGAGTCCTGCCTCATCCGATCATCACCAAAAAATTAAAGTACAAAAACAGAGATACAATACTGAAGGGTGCTAGAGCAAAGGAGAACCTGTCTTTTCAATCTAGCCAGATGAAGATTTTTCCAGACTATGCTTGGGCTTCCCAGAGACTAAGGAAATCCTCTGACACAGTTAAACAGAAATTGCATGCCCTAAACCTGAAGTACATGCTGATGTACCCAGTTAAGCTGATGGTCTTCGACGAGTCACACTTCATCTTCTTTGATTCACCTGAGGTAGCCTAGGATTGGGAATGAGAAAAAAGACTTAAAGTGTCACCTTAAAAAGGCACAGATGGTGGGTCTCCTGAAAGGAGGAAACAGAGAACAACACGACACAGGGAAGCCAAGAAGGAGACAAGGCTCCTAGTGATGAAGAGGGACCCAAACAGAGACACCAAAATCTCTCCGATGGGGTGGGATACAAGTGTTCGATACCCAATCACCAAATCCTACTGAACTGCAGATCCCATCTAGTAGAGGGCTCAATACTCGGGCTGGGTTGGCCCACCCACTTATTTAACAGCATTATTTGCTACAACTTATTTCTAGTTATTTGGAGATACTGCTACTTTGCTCACCTAATTCAAATTTTATCTTGTTTACCCTCTATTTCTTATGCTTTCTCTATTGTATACATACCAGCAGTAAAGGCTCCTTATCTATTTTACAAGGGAAGGCCAGACATGATTTTTCAAAATGTAGCTAGTTTGGAGCATTAAATAAGGAACGTTAGGGGGACAGATGTTCAGAGGGTGGAGGTATGGAGTGGGAGTGGTTGGGGAAAGGTGGGAATCAAATTGATGATAGGAAGGAGTTTATTATGTTTTACCCTCAGTCACAGTGCTCTCAATCTTTAAACTTCAAGAATTACAACTGACTCAGATTAAGATTTTCCACTGATTATTACCCATGACAGACCTTAGAGGCCAAAAAGCGAGTTGACCTAGTAATCTCTGCAATTGTCCCATACAACCTCCATTGGAGTAATATAGTGGAACATCAATAGTCCTAATGATCATATTAAAATGGATATGGTTCTTAAATTGGCAAAACATCATTCCCCATCAGTACTCTCTCTCTCAGTATTCCATGCAGGGAACACCAAAGGGTGAATGGAGATACTGCAACCCAGATCCCTTCCCTTAGTGATCACCTGGTCACATCTAACAGACAGGCAGATTTACAGTAATAGAGGGTCATAGGGAAGGGAAACATTACAACTTTTCAGCGAATATTTCCCTCCACAACCTTTTAAATCAACTTTAGAGGACTGTAGCGCTCTATTGACTAAGTTACCACAAGCCACTACTGTCATAGGCGGAGATTTCAACGCAATCATGAACCCAATGGTTGATGTGGTGGGATTGAGGGCGGTACAACCCAAAGGGAGAGTCCCATTAGCAGACTGGGGCAGATTTGTTAGGGCTATGCAATGTCTGGTTGGTATGGCACTCCCAAGAAAGAGATTACACATGTCAGCAGCCCACAAAATTATGTCTAGAGCTGATGACCTCTTCTTGCTCGAGATGGATATGCTGTGCACAATGAAAGTAAACATCCTTCCCCAGGGGATATCCAATCACTTCCCAATAGTCTTAAAAATTGGGACCCTTAACACGGAAGAACACCAGATGTGGCAAATAAATCCATGGCTTCTGACTGGTTCACAGTGCTCACAATATCTCACCCAGGAATTGAAGATTAACTTCAAACTTAATGACGGTTCGCTGGATTGCCTTTCCTGTCGGCGGCTGTGGGTAGAATTAGAAAATGGACTTCAGCATGTGTAAAGGCAATACATGAAGGTGCCATACAAACAAGCAAGTTGGAACCCCTTTCATGTTTATCATTTTCTATTATCTAGTTGTTATGTATATTCTAAATGTCAACTGCTGTAACAGCAAATTCACATGACATCGTACCTCTCCCCGCATTAGCTCAACAAATATATCCTTGTTTTTCCAATTCCTGCAAAGGTCACTAGGTCAGTTGTCAGCAATTGTCAAAACCTAGTCAGTTTGTAAATACATTCACCATCCTGAACCTGAAGATATAAATCTCACAAGAACACAGAGTCGGCTGGAATACATACCCCTGGCTGAATGGACAGCAATGTCTCTCGGACATAGAAGGACAAACCACAATTATGGAATTCTTACAATAAACTCCTGCAACTTTTGCAGATTTGTTTTGATAAACCAATTTTTATTATTTGCATTATAATATTCAGTAGAATCCTTTTCAAGTTTAGCTCACAGTAAATGAGGATACATCATAATATTTCATTCTTATCCAGGGGCAATCTCCCTCCAGCCCATAGTATGACCATCACTTGCCCCAAATCTCGATGTGTTGCTGCGGACATCCCCGGGCTTGATAAATCGGTTGTTCCATTTTAGCACACCATCCACCCAACCCACCATTCTGCCACGGTGAGGGGTAGTGGGGATTTCCATCTGCAGGCAATATGATGTTTGGCAACCATCGTGGCCACCCCCACCATTGCATTGGGGACCACTGAGGTCTTCCAGTATGCCAGGCAGTCCCACCCTCGGGGTCAGGACCACCGGTCTTCCAGGATATATGAGAGCATCTTTTCAATTCCTCGCCAGAAGCCCTCTATCCGGGGGCAGGTTCATAACATATGAAAACATTTTGCATTAGCCTGAGTACATCTGAAGCAGGTGGGTTGGGGAAGTCTCCTGGCATACCATAAGTGCTTGGGTGTGAAATAGGTGAGGTGCAAGTAATGTAGTTGGATCAGCTGCATTTTGGAAGAGGTAGTTATTCCTCGGGGGCCATCCGGGGGTCACGCCAATACACGATTTCAAGGGTGCCTGTTAATTGCTCACATTTTTGCTCAAGAACTAGAAACACTTTGGACGTTAATTACAAATGTGTGGTAAATGCGGGATATTGCTCCTTTTCCCAGCCGACCCATGAGGAGTTTGGCTTGGAGAGGGCAAAAATCAGGCAGCTCAGTAATGTCACTCAGGAGGCAGGACAGGGCATGGCGTAGCTGCAAATATTTGTGGAATTGTGTACGGGACAGGGAGAACTGATGTTGCAGGTCTTGAAAGGAGCACATATGCCCCCCCCCCATGCCAGATGTTCCCTATTGTGCAACTTTTGCAGATTTGTTGAATTTCCTAATAATGTTGCAGTTTCTGCACCACATACACTAGAACTAGAGACAGACTCTTCTGTGAGTGCTGAGTGGTTGTGCTTCACATGCATATAAAGTTGTTGTTTGTGCATGGAGTGGTGAGAGCTTTAACGATTGCTAGACAGCAGTGAAGCTCCCATTGTACCTGATCTGGATGCTTTGAACCCCTGAGATCGTTTGTCTTCATATGGGAAGCTGTTCCTACTGTGCTGTACATTATCGTAAGGCGCTGACTTATAATCCAGCAAGACCTTTGTGACAGCTGAACTCACTCCTTAATCAACCTGCTGGATTCAGATTTTAAGCACATCCCAGGTGGGGACTACAGATGAAGTCTCACAAGAGACCAGAATTGATAGTGGAAGGCAAAGCCATGCTCTGAGGAAGAGCCAAAGCCTATTTGAAAGGGAATGAGTGGAAGAAAAATCAAATTGTTGCCCATCTTGAAGCTAGAGTCCTTAAACTACAGTGTGATAACTCAGAGGCAAAAGGGCTCAATGCCAACTAGAGTCTGACAAGGCCTGCCTGCTGCAATATTTCTCAGATTAAGACAGGCAATGGTGGATGGCCTCAAATGGAATTGTCTACAAAATTGGAGATAAATCTGGTAAATTGCTCTACTGGTTAGCAATCCAAGATGTTGCCTCTAGAATGGTCCCTAACATAGTAGACCCAGATAGGAAGAAAGCAGACATGGCAGCGGAGCATCAGGAAAGATTTGAACAGGAGAAAGTCACTCCCTTATGGAAGACCTCCCCCTGGTGGGTCGGTCCACTCAAAACAGAGAAGATCTTCAGCAACCTCTCATGGCAGAACAAATTGAGGCAGCCATTTGTGATCTACAGTAAGGCAAACTCTGGGCTGGAAGGGTTCCCAATCGAATATTACAAGAAATTCAAACTGCTCCTCTCTTCTCACCTCTATGCCAGGAGGCCGCAGATACCTGGCAACCTAGCAAGAATAGTAATCATCCAAAAGCCAGGCCGTCAGCCAGAACGATGCCACTCATATTGCCCCATGTCCCTCATTGTCATGGAGATCAAGGTCCATGCCAAGATCCTAGTTTAAAGAAAATGCTATTCTATTACCTCTCTGATTCACCTGGAGCAATGCAGCTTCATCCCCCATAGCAGCACCTGCCACTGCATCCGTAGAGTACATATTGCACTGGCCCAGGCTCTGATGATGCAGGTAAACAGAGTCCTCATGCTTATAGACTTCAAAAAGACTTTTGATTCACTGCATTGGTTCTTTCTATTTAGAGTGCTGATGACGATGGGTTTTGGGCCCGCTTATTATCTCTGGTTAGGGCCATCTATACCCGCCCTTGGAACCAAGTAAAGGTGAATTGCTCCCTGTCACCCTTGTTTCCTATTGGTTGTAGTGTAGTGTAGTTCCTATTTCCCTAATAGGCTCTGCGCATTGGAATAATATAACCTATAGGCTTGACATAGGACTGAGGTCGGTATGTCCCTATCAAGTATATTAAACTTAATTACTTGTGCCAGCTAGCTCAGAGGCCACTAGAAACTCCTTGAGAACAAGAAGGGAGTAGTTTCTGGCAACCGCATAAACATGACCACTTTGTTTCCCTTTAGAATCGGAACACGTCTCAGAATCGTGGAAACAATAGATAACAGTTTCACTCAGTCAATCGTGCATGCTTAGTTTCTACAGAGTTACACAGAAAGGAAAGACGGGCGTTTCAATAAAAAGGTTTTATTGAACAGTCTTGTTTCTCGTGTAAGAGATATGTGCTGTTATGATCACAAGACAGTATGCAAGATATATTATGTACAGCGTAAGCAGTAGAAATAAATAATACTGCGCTAGCATTATCTTTTAGCATATATTCACGTACATAAATAATATGAGCTAAAAATGCGAGTACTCATACGATGCGTCTCTAAGCTAGTTCTACCCCAATGTACCTAACCTGGTCTAGGTGTAGGGAAAGGTAAGAAGTAGGTGGAGTATTCTCTAGTATGGTATACTAAGAGTATGTTAAGTCTAGTGTGCCAAGAGTCGCTCTAGGTTCTAGTCAGCTCCATACCTTGAGAATGAGAGAGGTGGGAATCTCCTTCCGACTCGAACTCTAACACCCCGCGAAGGGAGTCAGAACACTGGAAGCTGGATTCTTCTGCTAGCAGGAATGACAGCGACTTCTCAGTGCGTCAGGCCGGGATACGGGCTCCTCTGAAGTTGAGGTCTCCTCTAACTTGCTTGGGCGAGGGAAGGTATATTTATACCTGATAGGTGCCTCTGAATGTTAGCATTGACGTGAAGTCAGACAGAGGAAGACGTCAGGAATGAACCCTTAAGGTATAACGGTTCATACATAATAGATGAGTTCTTGGAGAAATCAATAGTCCTGTGCTAGGGGAACTCCCGAAGCTTAAGGGTCTGGTTTCTAAGAACTTGTTGTGACGTTAGGGTGGACGGATGTCGGTGACCATGCCTGTATTTGGAGTGCATGGTTAATGCCTAAATAAGGACTGGGATTCTATGCCTATATAAGGGCAATGTGAATTGTGCCTATATAAGGACATGATTCAGGAAAACCTATATACGGACACCTAAAGCGGAATACAACACCCACTCCACTTTCGAATGAACGATAATACTAAATGCTAAACATTTAAATGCTAAACATAAAATTGAGTACCACATGTTGCTAAAAACATTTCTAAAAGCATATTAAAAGAAGCTCAAAATAAACTGTTGAAATGCAACAGGTACTGTACATTTAAAGCATCGCTACCATTCTAAGCATATAATGGAAATAAATGCCACATGAATGAATAAACAGATATATATACATATACATATGATGAAATGGTTGATAAGTTTTCAAAAATCAAAACCATTGCATATCATGGAATTAAATGAAATGTTAGACAAGTAAGGTGACAATGTGTCCTTGGAAGTATTCAAAGAAGTCCGTTTTATAAGACTAGTTCTACTGTAAGCAGATTTGTTTTTTGCCATGTCATTTCAAAAAATTTAAAAAGAAAAAAGTTCAATTCTGGGAAAAGTTCCAAGTTTTGAAAATATGAAGGCCAAATTTAATTGCTTCCCTGGTACACTGTGAGCCGAATCAAAGTCAGTGTATGGGTCTGGTGTAAACATGAGATCATCTATTTCCGTAGCCAAAATATCGTCCACCGAAGTTGGTGACATTTGGAACACCTCGTTCAGAAGGTTAATTGCACAGAGATGAGAAACATCGCCTTCAGCAGAAGATGCAATGTTCGCGTCCGTTGTTACCTGTGTGCCTGTTGATCCATCTCGTACCTCAGCAGCTGCCGGAAGCGTCTGTGAGATCTCAATGAATGCCGTCATCAGGATTGGTAGCCTCTGGGGACAACACAGAGCATGGGCCGTTATCGGGTCCAGCAGAGTATCGATATCCGTTGGCATGACTGATGGGAGTGTTAGAAAGGTGTCTAGCACGCATTCTTCACCGCAAAACAGGCAGCGTAGAACAGGTAAGATGCAATCTTGCCAGATTGGTCTGAATGACAGGAACCACGTTGTATTAAGGTCCCGTAGACGAGGCATGCCCAAAAGCTGTACTATTCGCTCACGGCCCTTCCGTTCAAGGAGAGCTTTCTCTACATCGCTCGGAGTGATGTCGGCGAATAGGCTTGCCATAGCGTAGCAGGAGGAATAGAAATAGAATTCCTGCAACAAGTGCTAGAATTAATGGCACACCACCAAACACCGAATGTGCGAAGTTTGGGATGATTCCGAGGACTGCCTGGAAAGGTGCTAATAGTCCGGAACAGATGGTCTTAAATACATGTACAATTCCGCTTGTATCAGACATGTTAAAGATACGTCCTATCATTTCTACGAAATGTATAGGGCAGTTTGTACAAATTAAAGCCTGTATCTCAGCCGAAGTCCTTGCAACTTGTAAATCATAGATTTCTTTGGCCGAGGTCAAAGGCACTGTTTGTTGTATAAGCATGGCTTTCATTCTGCTTAAAGTATCAAATCGTATAAAAGAGACATTCAACGAAGGCCATAGAGGCGACTCCCTGACTGTGTCTATTGGGGCAAACAATACTTGCATACAGCAAGTGACCCTGGAGTTGACCGTTACTAGATATGGGATGCCTGGCAACACGCCACAGCAACTCTGATCATTCAACATGAGGTAACTCCCATTAGAAAGTTGGCCAAACGTTGGATTAATCACAGCAGCTGGTGTACCCTGCTGATGGCAGGACAAATTTGCCACAGAACCATTACAAGCCCCGTGTAAAGAAATGTCCTGACAAATTAGTGAACCGCTTAGTGCACTTTCACAGTGTGTACTGCTCAGAAACACTTCACGATCCCCACTCCAACATCTGTATGTGTAAGGTAAAGTCCAGGATGTCTTAATGTATTCTTTACCCAACCTTTCATATTTGCCTGCTTGCATTTGTTTGAGGCAATACTGAAACTGAAAAGTAGTCACAGGCAGAGTGATTTTGCCATGAATAAGCCATTCTGTAGCTGGTTTTTCTGCCACTGTGAATGGTAATTTTTCAAGTTTTTCAATGCTCAGCACTGTATACTTTGCTCCCCTTTGTGCCAGTTCGATCTGTTTATCAGTCAGATTGTATTCTGCAAACAGAGCCGACGTGTTGATAAAACGCCAAGGCACATAGCCCGCACGCAAAGATTGCAGCGTCCAGCTTAATAACATAATAGAACGTAACTGACATTGGCCTTGCTGTAACATGGCTAAATCTTGTTCCAGTATGTCAATAGCAGAGGATACAATGTTGTCCAATGAATAAATTCTGGATGACAAAGTTGTTAACCCGTTGTCGACTACCGTGAGAGTTTTCTCTAAGTTAATACGATCAAGTTCACGTATTCGTTCTGCGGCCTCTGTCTGTGACACCTTCCATGCTTCATTATAAGCAGCATAGATGCCGGCATATTTGAAACGTTTTTGACGCGGTTTTCTTGGTCCAAGCAAGAATTCCCTAAGGTCTGCGTCTTCTTTAAGTAAAGATAAGTGTTGTTTCACATCCTTAAGTGTAGATTTTTGCAGCCAATCGAGGCATAATTTTCCTACACTGTATGTTGTTACTACACCCGGATGTTGTCTTTGGACGTATCGTGGGTCTGGCCTGTGAATAGTAAACCCCTGTGTTTTATTCAGGAATCTTCCTTGACAGATGTTTGTGTCTGTGGGCCAGATCAACCATTTTCTCCAATCAGGATTTGTTCTGTTGATTTGTAGTCTTGTGTCAACTGTAACTGCTGCCTGTGTATTGTTATCACTTGCAGGTGTTGGTACAGAAGGTGTTTTCATGTCTTTGATCTTGGCTAAACCAAGGCAAGACGTTTGTTGCACAGTGTCATTCAAAAACATAATTTGCTGAGGGATGATACAGGCTCTAAACAAAGCTTCTATCCCCTGCACTTGCCAATCTTTAGTACCCCAGACAGATTTTGTGTTTATTGTGTCTTTCCACAAGTCGAAACCATGTCTAGACAGTTGGGCAATAAATGCTGCAGAGTAAATCTGTTTTGTATTAGTTAACATAATTTTCAGTCCTGTTTTGTTTACATTTTTATAGGAAAATGTTTCTGGATCAGATGTATTGTATCCTGAAAAATATGGAAACTTTTTAGCAAACGTTTTTGAACTACCTTTTGGTGGTGTAGGACAATGCTCCCATTGGTTAAACATAAACACATTTCTAGGTGTTGCAGATGTATGCAAAAAATGATGACCATAGTGGTTATAGCAATACAGCTGTTCATAGTCTGATGAACCCTCTAAATATTCATTGTTAGAAAATGCAGCAGACCTTTCTAGATCAAACATCATGTCATTTACAGTCTCAAAGTCCCAATCAGCAGAATAGGTACTGGACGAAATAAAATCACTTAGTGAAATCTTAAATAAATGTGGAATGTTCAAATGTTCCGTAGGGCCGAAGATATCGAAATCTGTTTTGTCCCACACTATACCATCCTGTATAGGAACGGCTGTGATGTTCACTGCTGACAAGTCTCTTGCTTCACGATGGGATGATTTGTGAGGTTTCAAAAGTAAGTTCACATCTTTACTTTCAATGTCCAAATGGATGTATCTGCCATTTATAAGCACGCTCATAGTCATAACCAAAGCTAGCCACAGCAGAAAGAAAAATATTCCAGAAATAATCCATAGTTCAATCCATGATGAAACCAGATAAGTCTTTCTCAAAAAATGAAAAAAGTCTTGTACTTGCTGTTTAAAAGTTTTTGATGCTGGCGACGTCTCATGCTCACTCAGATCCTCAGAAAACGCATCAAAGTTAATGAAATAGCCAGAAGCAGTTCTGTCAATTGTTGGAATTGCATCAGGATTTGTAGAAATCGCTGGAACCAGTTGATCAATTGTTACATTGGTGTAGACAGGTGTATTTGGACGAACTGTTACTTGAGTTTCAAGAGGGATGAGTTCCATAGCATTGTTGCTCAGTCCTTCATCTGTTACTGCTGAATTCTCGATGGTTATCAGTCTTTCAGTCTGAACCTCTTGGATAGTAGCGAGAGGAGTGCGTCTGCTACTAGGTCGGAGTCCACGAGGCCTACTACTTAGTATTGGCCACATACTGTGGTTTGATGAGGTCGATGGACACAAATCTTTTCTCCTTTTTTCCAGCAAGGGGTGGCAGAAGTACTGTTCTTGTTCCGTGTACGGCTAGGACAGGTACTGGTTGTCTGTAAGAAGGTCCAAATTCCTTCTTGTCCGCAATCTTCTCTCTGACTAGATCCCCAACTTTTGGAATCCAGACAGGCCTTGCTGGGACTGCCGGTTTTTCCCCAGTGGTGGTTAGCTGCAGGAACACGTTGCTTTGTTCCGATCTTAGTTCATTTAGATCCTGTAAAACAGCCAAACGATCTTTGATATCAAAGGGTTTATTTTCCACCACTGTGCCTTTACATTCGAGATCAGGAACCCACATTCTTGTCCCAAATAGGACCTCATATGGAGTGACACCCCCTAGAGAACTTCTTGGCAAATTATTTAATGAGCGTTGGACCCCATAAAGATGTTTGACCCACCCATCACCCGAACCTAATACCCTAGCTGTTATAGACTGCTTTATGTCCCGGTTTTTCCTTTCCCCAACAGAATTTCCCTCAGGATGAAACGGAGAGGAGTACCGCAATGCAACGCCCAGACTGGCCATGGCTTCTTTGTAAGCCCGAGAGCTAAACGCAGGGCCCTGGACAGAATGTAGCGTGCCTATTGCGTATGTGCCGATAAAGACTCGCAAATCTTTTATAACAGTTCGAGCGTCAGCCGAGCGCTGAGGCCATATCCATAGGAACCTTGACTTAGTATTTGTGGGATTGCATTTGTCCAAAAGGACGCCTGCGCGTAGATAGTCTAATGCTGTCTAACAATGGTGTCTGTACTGGGCAGGCTACTTCGTAGCATGGTGTCTGGTGGCGTTCTGCATCACGCTGTATATTACAGTCTATGCAGTCATTGATGAAGATGTGAATTTGTGTATTCATTCCAGGCCACCAGTACATCTCTTTTAACGTCAATATTGTTTTAGATATCCCTTGATGTGACAGACCCTCCCCCAGATGTGCTTCATAAATCAAAGCTGCTCTACGTTCCATGTTTGGAATTACCCTATCCCCCACTCCAGGGATTCGAGCAAAAGGAACGTTGTTCGCATCAATTACATAAGAGTACTTGAGTGGAAACTTTTTTGGTAACGCTGCACCACTGCCTTTGCTCGTAGCATTGACAGCCAACAATATCTCACTGTCTATTCTCGTTTTTGAATGAGTGATCACAGCTATGGAAGCCGTCTGAACAGCCCCCTTTGCGGCTTCGACAGCCAATGAATTCCCTGCAACGTGAATGCCATCACGTTGATGACTCAGCGTGTGTATCACATGAGCCTTTGGTAGTTCGTTTTTTAACTGAACTACTTGTTCCCAAAGCGTTTTATGCTTTATTGGGCCACCTTTTGTATCTTTGAACCCATTTTCAAGCCAATTTTGTATATATTCATTATACGACTGCACACAGTAGAAAGAATCGCACACTATTAGTGTGGGGAATTCGCGATCTGTACTTTCAAGTGCCAGTTTGAATGCTTGTAGTTCAGCTCGCTGAGCTGTACAATCTCCTAGAGATTGAGTTTTAGTGACCATTGGTCTGAAGTTACCATCGCGCATGCGACTTTTAACGATTGCGCACGCTGCACTGTAAGCTTGCTTACTCCCCGTAGCGGGTTGTGCGGATCCGTCAGTGTAAATCATGAATTCATACTGATCGAGAGGCAGAATTTCAGTGGGCAGAGGACATTCATGTTCATATTGCAGGAACGCCTGTGTTTTTAAATCAGGATCAAAAACATATTCAACATCTGTTGCAGCAAGAGAATTAACCCATTGTATCCATCTAGGATGTAATGCTTTAGCATTTGGAATGCTCGCTTTAGTTACCGCCTCTAAAGCCGGTACTGGGGTTACGTCAATAATGCGTTTCCCTTGGGCTAGAGCTCTTTCTTTTGCTACAGCGGTTTGAACTGCTGTCAGTATTTTTTCAGTTGAAGTGAAGCGCATTTCTGCTTGTGTATTCAAATGTGATTTGTATGCTATTGGTACTTTTTCACCCTCATTAAATGTTAAGTAGGTGAATCCGCATTGATCCGAAATTATTCGGATCACTAAGTTGCGTTGACTTACGCGTGTTTGTAAGTGATTTGTTGCTAACATGTTAGCTTGGAGTGAACGCAAGATTTCTGTGTGTTCCTGTGTCCAATTTTTGATTGAAAAATCAGGTTTGATTAATGCGTAGAGGGGTTTAACCCTTTCTGCGTAATTTAGAATGTAAGTTCTTCCAAAATTTAGGAAACCCAGGATGGATTGTAAATTTTTCAGCGTTTTAGGAGGTTGGAGCAGCGCACACCTTTCTAAAAAGTTGGCTGCCAAGCTCTTTCCTTCACTTGAAAGCTCATATCCTAGGAAAAGGACATTGAGATGGGCAATTCTGGATTTTTTAAAGTTGAACTTATAGCCCTCAGAGGCGAAGCCCAGTATAATGGTGCTCACCCTGTTCAAGTGCCTATCCAGGACATCGTCTGTCAGATAGATGTCATCGACATATGACAATGCCTCATTATCATACATTTGTAGTAACTCCGTTACCCTCGCTGAGAATAACCCCGGGCTGTTCTTGAACCCTTGTGGGAGTCGACAAAATTGACGCTGGGTCCCCATTATTGAGAAAGCTGTTAAGTACCTGCTTCCAGGTGCTATGTTTTGACAAAAGAAACCATTTGAGATATCTAATGTGGTTTTATATTTTTTACGAACAATGTTATTCATTAATGCTGTACTATGTGCATTTTGCACTGCAAATGTTTTAGAACAAGTGTTTAAGTGTCTGTAATCCAAAACTAGACGATATGAATGGTCTGGTTTGGATACAGGAAACAAGGGATTGTTCATTGAAGAGGTGCATGTTTCAATCACCCCTTGGTATTCAAGTTGATCTAAGATCTCCCTGACCTGTTTTTTAGCTTCTTGCTTTATTGGGTACTGCCTCTGTGCAGTAGGTTCATTTTTTAGATGTATTTTATGGTGAGGTGAGTCCTCATCCCATCCTACATGATTTTTGTATAATGCTGGGGCCTGGGCAACTGCCCATTTCCTGGCATAAGTATATTTTAGATGAATTGGAATATGGTTGGAGAAGGCAGGCATAATAATGTCTTCACCATGTGGGCACTCCCTGACAAATTGTGGTGGCCAGTCATTTTCAGCTAGAAGTATATCATAACCCCGTGAAAGTTTTTCCCAAAAGAGTGTTTTCACCTTTCTCGGTATGTCTCCCTCCATTCGGAGTGTTATTTCATATAACCTTTGTGGAGTACTAACCCTGGTGTCTACAGTCTCAACTGTAATGTACTCATTCAAGTCCACTGTCTCCAGAAGTTCCTTCAGGTTCTGGCGAGCTATTGTGACTTCTGCCACACTGTCCAGCATTGTCTGAGCCCATTCTCCGTTCTTGAGTTGTGTTCTCAGTATCCTCGGCATGTCTGATCTTCAGACCTGCGACCTTCTTTTTTGAGAATTGAGGTTTAGATTTATTTTTCGGAATGTGTTTGTCGTCTTTCGATTTCACGCGTTCTTCTCTATGTTCTGACCGTCCTCTTCTTTCCGATGTCTGTGACGATATCTGAAAGGTACGAGAGGAACGTGTATCAGTATCTTGATACCTGTCAGGTTTTCTCAAATTATCCCTATTCCTGAGGTTATACCTCCTTTCAGAGGGCTCCTTTTGAGGAGACCTACCTCGGGATTGAGAACGTTTCTCGTTTGAATTTTGTTTATTAGTTTCCCACTTCTTTTTAGAAGATGTAGGAGTTTGTTTAATAGAGTCCTTCTCAGGACTTTCAGATAGTTTTGGCTTCAATGGTCTTCCACCCAAACTATCTCTGCCTAATTCTGCATAAGATTGTTCTATTATTCTGGGTAGTTCTGTTTGATGTTCTGTAACATCGAATTCCCTTAATCGTTGGCGGATCGCCACTGCTGCTGCCTCCCCTTTAATATTAGATAATATTATTGTTGAGACCTGGTCGAAATTTTTCAGTAATTTCATACCTAAATTCAGAGCAGGCCCTGCCCCGTATTCGTTTTGAATTTGTTTTAGGACAACTGGTATTACTGCGATTGACGGAACACCATGTGTTTTAGTATAGATGGCAGCAAAGACTGAGCCCCAAGTGGTGCAGTCTTCCAGTTGTGGTGTGATCCCCATTGGTAAACAGATTGTTAGGATTCTGTGTTTCTCATAAGGGCTAGTATTAGGAAATACTGCTTCTATTTGAGTAATTTTTTGAGCTATCCAGAATGGAATTTGCTCACGTTTTGTGGGCATTTTACCCATGACTGCGTATAAAGTCTGTGGTGTAATTTTTAGTGTATTCCCCTGTTGAGGGGTTTGATTTGGAATGGTCAATGGTGGTTGGACTGTGAAAGTCCGCATGACATATTGGACCAATTGCCTGTAAATTTTTATTAACTCTGTAAGTTGAGTAAGTAATTCCTCGTCTGACATTATATCGATGTCAGGATGAGGTGTGTAGCCGGCTAGAATCGGCCATGTTGCTCCTGGTCTACCTAGTGGACCGAGCCTGGTAATGTCTTTGTGATGTTTTAGGGCGCCTTTAAACCAGAGCTGATGCTCCTGGTATGTCAGTGGAATTTCAATATCCTCAAAAGGAATATATTCCTCTGGTGGTTCATCTTCTTTGTAGAAGTGAAACAGTTTTGTTACTGAATTTGATTCAGGGAATATTATCCATGAATAGAATACCTCTGTCTGAAATGATTCGTGTGCCTCTATCACCAAAACTGCTCTACCGCCTATAGGTGGTAGGCCATGTTTTATAAGTTTTAGAGTGATGGCTCTTCTTAAGTTCGGATGGATGTCTATAACACCCTCCTCGGTTTCATTTAAACCTGTAATGTTAAAAGCTGTTACGACTGGTTGAGCCGCAGCTCTACCGGTTTCGGTGGCATTGTCCCCGTGATTGGACATTTGTTTTCTGAAAAATGTAGAACAAGTTTCAAGGAAACAAAAGATAAGGTGCACAATATTTTGGAACACTGTATCCTTCAACGTTGAACAAACCAAACAACTAATATATAGGGTTTTTCGTCCTATTTAGTTATGGCGGATATTTAACCCTACCCACTCCAGACGTCTTATGGAGTATGTGAGTAGGGGTCTCTGAGAAAAGCACGACTGAGTTACTCAGTATCTAGCGTTAAATTACTGCCTTACCAAACGTTTGGGTGCCATGTATGTAGTTCCTATTTCCCTAATAGGCTCTGCGCATTGGAATAATATAACCTATAGGCTTGACATAGGACTGAGGTCGGTATGTCCCTATCAAGTATATTAAACTTAATTACTTGTGCCAGCTAGCTCAGAGGCCACTAGAAACTCCTTGAGAACAAGAAGGGAGTAGTTTCTGGCAACCGCATAAACATGACCACTTTGTTTCCCTTTAGAATCGGAACACGTCTCAGAATCGTGGAAACAATAGATAACAGTTTCACTCAGTCAATCGTGCATGCTTAGTTTCTACAGAGTTACACAGAAAGGAAAGACGGGTGTTTCAATAAAATGGTTTTATTGAACAGTCTTGTTTCTCGTGTAAGAGATATGTGCTGTTATGATCACAAGACATTATGCAAGATATATTATGTACAGCGTAAGCAGTAGAAATAAATAATACTGCGCTAGCATTATCTTTTAGCATATATTAACGTACATAAATAACATGAGCTAAAAATGCGAGTACTCATACGATGCGTGCCTAAGCTAGTTCTACCCCAATGTACCTAACCTGGTCTAGGTGTAGGGAAAGGTAAGAAGTAGGTGGAGTATTCTCTAGTATGGTATACTAAGAGTATGTTAAGTCTAGTATGCCAAGAGTCCCTCTAGGTTCTAGTCAGCTCCATACCTTGAGAATGAGAGAGGTGGGAATCTCCTTCCGGACTCAAACTCTAACACCCCGCGAAGGGAGTCAGAACACTGGAAGCTGGATTCTTCTGCTAGCAGGAATGACAGCGTCTTCTCAGTGCGTCAGGCCGGGATACGGGCTCCTCTGAAGTCGAGGTCTCCTCTAACTTGCTTGGGCGAGGGAAGGTATATTTATACCTGATAGGTGCCTCGGAATGTTAGCATTGACGTGAAGTCGGACAGAGGAAGACGTCAGGAATGAACCCTTAAGGTATAACGGTTCATACATAATAGATGAGTTCTTGGAGAAATCAATAGTCCTGTGCTAGGGGAACTCCCGAAGCTTAAGGGTCTGGTTTCTAAGAACTCGTTGTGACGTTAGGGTGGACGGATGTCGGTGACCATGCCTGTATTTGGAGTGCACGGTTAATGCCTAAATAAGGACTGGGATTCTATGCCTATATAAGGGCAATGCGAATTGTGCCTATATAAGGACATGATTCAGGAAAACCTATATACGGACACCTAAAGCGGAATACAACAGTAGCACCAGGCATGGGTGCCCTCTATCCTCGCTCTTTTTTCTCTGGCAATGGAGCCTATTGCAACATGGGTCACAGGTGCTGCACAAGTTTGGGATTTCAATGGGGAGGTGATTATGAAGAATGCACAGTGCGCTATGCTGATGATGTGCTCCTTTTTGTAGAATTTCACCATGATAAGGAATCCCAGTTGTTTCAGATGTTGAAGCCATATGAAGAAGCATCTGGCTTGTAGGTTAAACTGGGCGAAATCGCTTCTTGTCCCCATCAGAGGAGGCACTGAGGCGGTCGCATGGCAATGTTGACACCGCATCCGCAGACTCAATTTCAAATATCTTGCAATGCATATGGCCTTGGAACCTGAGCTAGTGTGGAGCCTGAACCTCTCCCGACTGCTCACCCTTACACATGTCGACTAGTGCTTCCACTGAACATGCTAGCAAGAGTGGCTCTATCTGAAATGTTGGTCCTACTAAGGTTTTTATAGACATTACCGAATTTTCCCTGGGTAATCCCTAAGAGCTGGTTTGCGAGTCTGCGAGTCAAAGTGCATTCCTTCATATGGGCAAATTACCCTCCATATTGCATTTGACCAATCTACCAAGTCTATATATGATTAAGGTATGGGCATGGTGGACATCCAACTTTATTACTGGGCCTCACAGATTCTCGTGCTGAACGGCTGGCTGTTTGGGGGACATGCAGACACGATATTTTGCACAGAAATCTCTCTAATTGGAATAGAGAACATCCTAGAGTCAATGTACGGAGCCCCTCTTCTGTTCTCACTCCCCAAAGTTACTAAAGAATTATCCTAAGTTGGATATCTGCCCTCCACTGGGGTACAGTGGGGCAAACATCACACACTGGAAACTCCTGTATGGCAGGGTCAGTGGCGTCTGCATAGCAACCACCTGGAATGCTTTGCAAGATAAGACCTAACTTGAATCTCTAGGCTAGGGGAAGGTTGGTAAGGTAAATATATAAATATTTTGAGTTTGAGCCCCACAAAACACAATTTTATAAATACCAGTAACTTTGTCATGCACTATCATGTCACCTCAACTCCTTAATTATTACCCTGGGTATAGTCCATTAGAAGCCAAACTCACCAAGGTCCATTGGGGTTGGGCGGAATGTCTCGCATAAATAAATCCCTAATCATGAATGCCCCTGATCTCTCTCGGATGCTGAAAGAATGCTGGAAAGCCTGGGTCCCCCCCTTAGATGAAAGTGACTGGAAGCATGTTAAGGTTGCTACTCGAGAGATAGCTATTCTCCCGAGGCTGTGCCATTTACAATTAAACTATGTACATGCAACTTACTTTACCCCAGAAATCTATGAAGGATTTTTTGCCCATGTGATTTGGGTGCGATGACACAGATGGTGATTTTTTCCACATGGTTTGGAAATGCCCAGTCACAGCATATTAATGGTCCAAGATACTTACCACCCTGTCTAAAATTATGGAGAGAGCTGGTTTACCCTTCTACACATATTGCTACACTAGGACTTTTAGGAGATCTAGTCGGCAGCAAAGGAGCCTGCAGGCTAGTGGGTATGGGGACTCTGACCGCCAAAAGGGACATTGCCGATTATGAAAATCTCCGGCCCGCCTCCTATTGTAGCTTGGAAGAAAGCCATGCTACAATGGAAGAACCCATTTACAAAGATAGAGGCTATCCGCAGCAGAAATACAATAAGATATGGGAACAATGGTGGGAAAATTATGGACTAATTATGATTTTTATGGTCTGGCTTAACAAAGCAGCGGTCGCCAGACAATTATGTGAGCATCAATAGAGATGAGCTTTGGCTCTTCGTACATGTTGGGATCCAAGAATACATGTTTGACTGGTCAGACGTTGTGAGCTTCCACTAAAAAGTGCTTGCCCTCCACGCAGCTGTGATCGTTTTGTTTATTCATCCAGCTGCCTAAGCTTGAGCTTTCAGGGGCACACACTTGAGATTAGAATGCTATTAAATGTCTGCGATAACTAGATAACATGTTGTTTTGCTCTGGCAGCAGCACAGATGGGAGGAGGGCAGTCAATAGCCTGCATGGATTTATAAATCTGGCTTGACAATGCAACTGTCACATGACCTTTTAACCTCCACCAATATTATTTTACAGTTTTTTGCTTCCACACAAATACATACCTATTCCCAAGCTATTTACTTATAATGCTTCACATTACCATACAACATTCCTTTAAAGCTAGACCTATTGGCATTGCCAATGCTTGTTCAATTGATTGGCCACATGAACTTTTGTATTGTGTTTGTTCTTCGTTCCTTTCTTATGTTTATTGTTGTGTTTTACAAAACAAAAACATTTTGATTTAGAAAAACAGACATTCCTAATTCCTCTAAGGCTGCACGCGAGCCGTACAAAAAATAGAAAAGGAAAAATCCCAACAGTTTTCAAGTTAAGCACATGGACAACCTAGTTCCAGCCACCCTGCTGCGAGATGACACACCACTTCCCCTCCAAACTTCTAACATGTGGGTGCATATCAAAGCTGCTCCTTCACCTCTCAGACTGGAATGCATTGTTCTGATTTTATTTTGTCTCACGTGGGATTTACAGTAAAATATATTAATGATGAAGTCAGCATCACTTTGTTATACATTGGCATAGGAAAGCAGAACGCTTTGTTTGATCTCAAAGTAATCAATTAAAAATACATTGTAAGCGTTTTTATAAATATATGGCTTTAATTTTAATATTCACAATTTTTGATCTTGCTGCTAATTGATGTACACAAAAGCAACATTTCGGACTCTCTTCATATCACTTCTTTCCATGCTTTTAATTGCTGCATTGCGCCGGTCAACACAACGCTGCACATAAAACACGGTGAGATAAAAAAAAACCTGGCACTCTCATGTTACAGCTTACCGGAATCGAGGCAAAATCCTGCAACCCACGTGAAACCATCAAATAGAGCTAGCCACTTAGTCAGAATGTTTCCATTCCTTCTGTCTGGTTGACTTGCCTGGGCAAAGCCGCAAAAATCCAGGGACTTGAGAATTATTCTGCAAAACAACAAAAAAGGCGCTTTAAATTAGTTAAATGGAGAGACTTGTTAAATTAGCTGTTATTACAAACAACATTGGGCAACACCAAAAGTACTGCTTTAACCAAAACACATACAGGCAGCCCAATGAGTAAATCAAAGGCAGAGACGGCATGGTCCATGTGCGCTCGGGAGTGGGATTTGGAGAAGTTTGGACAAAAAACACAAGGTTTTTGAGAAAAATAGTGAGGGTCCGATTCGCAAAGGGCCTTCGCACTTGTGGCGGAGGTTCAGCAGTCGTGGCGGGAGGGCCCACACTCATGGCGGGGGCCCGCACTCGTGGTGGAGGCCCCGCAGTCGAGGTAGGAGGGCCCGCAATCATGGCGGGGGCCCGCACTCGTGGCGGAGGCCCAGCAGTCGTGGCGGGAGGGCCCACACTCATGGCATGGGCCCCGCACTCGTGGTGGAGGCCTTGCAGTGGTGGCGGGAGGGCCCACACTCATGGCATGGGCCCCGCACTAGTGGTGGAGGTCCCGCAGTCGTGGCGGGAGGGCCCACACTCATGGCATGGGCCCCGCACTCGTGGTGGAGGCCCTGCAGTCAAGGTAGAAGAGCCCTCACCCATGGCGGGGGCCCGCACCAGTGGCGGGGCCCCCCCACTTATGGCGGAGGCCCAGCAGGGGTGGCGGGAGGGCCCACACTCATGGCATGGGCTCCGCACTTGTGGTGGAAGCCCCGCAGTCGAGGTAGGAGGGCCCACACTCGTGGCGTGATTTCCGCAATTGGTAACTGCAGTACGAAGGTCCCGCCACGAGTGCGGGACCCCTGCCACAACTGCTGGGCCTCTGCCACAAGTGGAGAGGCCCTTTGCGAATCCGGCCCTGAGATTAAGGGGTTTGCTTCTGCTTTGTGTAAATTCCGGTTGACAAGTTATAAATGCTCACTGCAGGGATGGACTAAATATCCCCGGTGAAGAAACCAAGATAAGTTCTATCGGCTAAATACAAATATCACATGGAATCAATAGACACCAGTACACAGCACTAACAAGTCCCAAGATGCAGTCAGAAGTGGCTGGAATGTCCCCTTATCAATTTAATAGATAGGCAAAAAAACATATGTCAATAACTAGGTCAATAGAAACCATGTGCTGCTGAACAGGAATTTTTACCAGGGTCATTTATTGGGAATGGGGCTATTAAGGCGAACCAAGATGGACACTGTTCCCCGAGTTGTGAGATGCAGAGTCGGTAGGTAGATCCTGGTGTGACTAATCGCTGCTATCGAGAGCCCAATATTTTCTGTGTTTGATGAGAGGAGAACCTGTATCTACAGGTTATCGCTCATTGAGTAACAGTGATTTTCTGTGCTATAAACGGAAATAATGAAGTGCAGGTACTCACTATCTAGAGTACTTGTTTGCTCCTGAGAGGTGCTGGTACTCTCCAATTAAATATATTATAGCAGTGCCGAGAATTGCAGGTACTCTCGCTTGCACATAAAATAAATCCATGGATTCAGTACAGAGCCGTGCCTGCCCATTTATAGCACAAGTGATTTGGCAAATACTTTTTTGTTCATTATCACAGAACACTTCTAGAATAGAAAAAAGAATAGCCATGGCCAAAAGCAAACTGAGATTTGGCAATTGACGTATTAAATGTCAATTTTCCTCCATATCCCCATCTAGGAGGTGACTTGTGCACCTTTGCAGCTACCTTTACCAAAGTCGTAAATTACTTTCTCAGTGAGCAGCCAATAGACCAATCCATTCAACCAAGATTCCGCTCTCTCTGGCATTTCCTTGTTCAATTTGGCTACTTTTGGCGATTACCATCTACATGCTTCAAATGTCTGGTCAGGTATAGTTAGGGTGACTACCTCATACCAGGACATTATGGACAATCTTCCACCTACAAATGGTTGTTTTCAGGTGTGTTATTTAATAATTCAAAGGAAGCAAATGAAGTCTATAACACCTACAATACATTAGTCTATCACATTAAAAAAACACAGAAGTGGAAACACTGCCTGTAATGACCTGGAAGAATGTGGTCACCTTGTGTATAATTAGCCAGTGTCAAGGAAGAAAGCCATAAGATTTGTGTGTGCTTCTAATTATGCTATTTAGTTAGGTGAAAACTAATTATTGTGGTGTAAACTTGTCAGCAGAGCTCTCACACAGCATGTACAACCGTTTGTATTCTGCGTATGCTGGGTTTACAATTGTCCTACAAAGATTTTATGATACATTATGGAGGGTGGCAGATGACACTGGAGGTCTTTGATCAAAAATCTTACTAGACAAATCCATACTAGACTTTTGTTGTGGAATGGACTTTAGTTGTGAAATAGACTTTAGTTGTAGACCCTTCTTGTACGAATTCAGTGCTATGTTTTTGATTACATTGCAATACTTGTCCAATACAGAATTCTAAGTTTGTTCT
Source organism: Calotriton arnoldi (assembly GCA_963921515.1). NCBI lineage: Eukaryota > Metazoa > Chordata > Amphibia > Caudata > Salamandridae > Calotriton > Calotriton arnoldi. The sequence continues at coordinate 613,418 of CAWUFW010010768.1, read as the reverse complement.
AAGCTAACCCCTATCAGTACTGCAAATATATTATGACCAGTGAAACATCCATACTTGTAGATCCATCTGGGTTGCAGTCTGTTAAAAACTGTCCTTATGCAGTCTGTAGACATGAGCATTATTACGTACTGACACACCTGCCTTGAGAAAGCACCAGAAATTAAATGCTACTAAGGGTGAAACATGTCAGCCTTGAAGGCGATATGATGGCTGTAGAATCCAGTTACATTATTCCAATGAAGATAAAAAGTTACACTTGAAAATGCTTAGCAAGACTCCTAGACGTCCGTTCTACAACTATAATACATGAATAGCAGGATACTGCATTATAGACCACTGGTGCCACTGGCTTCTCCCCAAAATCTAACAAGCCAAAGATTCTACCCGCCTCACAGATATCCACTGATACTAGAAAAATGACAGACCACACTGCTATTGCTGACACCGGGGATATGGAGGGCCACAAACCCAACCATTCTTGCAAAGCCGGCAACAGGGATAATATACGATGCATTTAACATCTACCTGGGTAAGGCAGGAAAGCCTCAGGACCCACCACATCTAGTTTCTAGTCACCGCGCAAGTTCAATATTACTGTTAGATCCATGACATAGAGCATTCACCCACACTGAGAAATATAACATGTAACATAGCGAGTGTGTCTTTGTAATATTCACCCTTAGGGCATTGTGGTACTCAACAGCAGATGTTTATTTTTACCAAACTGTACTCATTTTATAAACCTCAGAGGATATGGGGAACTGCTGGAATCTGAATCTGTGACCAGATTGCAGGAACAGATGCATTAGCCCACTGAGCCACCAGTCCTGGGCATGGTTAGATAGGACTGCTGGTCGCGCTAAAGCAAAATATGCTCTACTTATGTAATATTGTGCCATCTTCTTAGCTCCTTGCTGTATCTTAAAATCTGGAAAGGGGTTTATTGAGGTAAAACAAAGTTTTAGGTCCTTTTCATCCGATTTTCCCTGTTCCTTCCCATTCTCTATTTTCCTGCACCTCTTTCCCGCACGTATCCTGCAGAGATGGATTTCAGCAAACATACAGAGCTATTGAAGAAAACACCTTCATATCAATCAGAAGGAGGGTAAAGCACACTGCCTCCTGTCCCAACACTCAGTTTGCCCCAGTGCATCACGGTAAAGTGCATGATAACACTTACTTAAGTAGTAGTCTTTATTTTTTCACCCTTGTTGGTGCAGCCTGTGCTGTGTAATTCTAGACATGTGTTTCTGGATTCTTTCCTTCATCAGTAGAGAGCAACAAGTCATTTTGGGGGTGCTGGAAATGCTGTCCAAAGTCGTCTCAGGTCTCTGTACCACTCACTGGTTGCTGGTGCATCCACACAAACTTGTCAGCTTAGTAGCTCAAGGGAGCCTTTTCAAGCAGAAGGAAGGTGGGAGCAAACTGCCTCACATCCCAGCACTCAGTTTGCTCCAAGGCACCTTAATATCCCTGTGTACAAGGTCAAATCACCTAAATCCTATTAGAACATTGGAATGTGGAGCACTCCATTGAAGACAATGGAGTGCTCCGTGCTTTTACGGGCTGGTAAAGGCCCGCAAAGCAACATTCCAATGTTTTTACAAAGGCCTCTCGGAGCTCGAGGGGATTTAAATCCCCTCGGGCTTCGAGATGCCTTTGTTTTATTTGTTAGAACATTCTGCCCTCTAGTGGCAGAATAGTTCTATTAGTTCTATAGCCCTTCGTAGCTGGGCTATGCCGGCTATAAAGTCCCGCTCCCTTGCTAAAGGCCCTCGCCTTCGACTCGGGCCTTTAACGCTGGAGCGGGCCTTTAATAGCCGGTATAGCTCGCTACGGCGGGCTATAAGGCTATATTATTGGATATGAAATTCTAAAAAAAATAATTGTTGCAAACATAAAGAATTCAAACTAAAGCAATATGGAGACCATTTCTGTTGTTTTTCTGCCCAGAGACAAAGAACAAATTAAATCTGTCTTTCTGACTAGCGAAAGAGCACTTAAAATAAATCGGTCTTAAAGGGCACTTAAATTAAATCTGTCTTTATGACTATAGAAAGGGCACTTAAACGATTTCTAGCTAAAAGTCATCCTATTCTGCCAAGCCTTTGAGCAATGGGGGCCTGATGTATTAAAGGATTTTTCCCATTCTGTGTCTATGAATAATGTCTTAGTATATATGGGCCTTCGAGCTCTAGAATCTATAATGGATTCAGTGTTAAGTAATGCAATGTATTAGAGCATGCACTGTTTTCCGTTCTAGTCTCTATGCCCCTTTGCTTCTTGGGAGTTTTGATGGGAGTGATGTCATACTTGAGAAATGTGGGTTTTCATACTTTATTTAGATTTATGTTTAAGGATACCCTTATTGCACTTAGAAGTCATTTACATAGCTAGAAAGGGCTGTGGTGATATTGACTTTCTATAATAATTATATTAAGTCTATAGAGAAACCAAAACAATTTTCCGTTGGTGCATGGTAGCTTATACATAAACCACTAGAAATCCAAGAAAATGAATATTAGATGAGGGAAAGATTATGGAATTCCATGGAAAGTCCTCCCATTAGAAAGGTTGTTCGAACCAACCCTTGAAAGACACACGTGTACAAGGTCTTGTAGTTGTTTTCGCAGAACCTAAATGAGAAAAGGCACCAATGAAGCATCAGCCACAAGATTAACAATGCTTTGGATGTGCTGTGATGAGCTTATGCTTATGTCGTCCTGTTGCGTAATCTTTCAGAACAGTGCTTAATTTGTAAAAGAATAAGTAAGTGCCAGGGCTCTCGTCAGGAGACCACTGCAGCTTGCACCACACATTGCCCCTGCCATGCTGACAATGACAGAACCAACACAGCTACAAGTGAGACAATTTGGACTATTTCTTGCCTCCAAAGCTATAAGAATGGCTTGGGCTGCAGGTAACAGTCATTTTTAATTTAAGTTGAATTAATAATTAACTGCAGTGGAAGTCATCTCCAAATTAGCCAGACAGCACCACCTTGTGGCAGACTGTCACAAGTGCCGGTGTTGACAATTAAGTGCCGGTGCTGAGCACCGGAAATCACCAGCTTGTTGTATGGCCCTTAGAGTCATTGTTGATATAGCTAAGTTAGCATGAGCTTTGCTGCCATGATGCTGCTTTTGCGCACGTTACTACATGACTTTATTTTTGCAAGATATTGTTTGTGCCTTTCACATGAGAACTGTCTGCTTTTTGCGTTCTTTGCTGTAGTTCCTGGAGTTTAGTCTGAACACGATGTGCAAGGTCGATAAACAATGCCCCTTGTTATTCTGTTCTGGTCAGTCCCTAGCACCTAGACATAACATGCTAAACACAGCTGCAATGCTGGAGACTCGTGCTTTGATATTACGTGGATGCATGTTGTTTTAACACACACTTGGAGAGAGCCTTTTCCATGGAGAAGAGCTATGAAGAAGAGCTACGCTGTACCTATGATGTAAACCTTGCATCTAGGCTTTAAGGTATGGGATCTGCTGTCAAAGCCCAGAGATCTTCCTTTATATAAATAAACTTCTTCCAGTCAAGGGGAGGGTGGTTAGGCCTTATAGTCCTTTTTCCACCATCTTTATAAAATGACTTCCCTTTTGTACTCTATGGAATTGTAACAATGCTAATTGTTTTGAGTTTATGCATTTTGCTGCTGGTAGTGGCTCGTATACTGTATTGTAGAGCACGATAGTTAAAATAAACATTTTGAACTATTACAGTGACTCTGCCTAATCTTGTTGTGGACAAGTACGAGTGAGCGAGGGAAAAGAGTATGTCTTGCTTCCGCGATTCCTGAGAGAGTCGGGAGTGTTGTGTTCTGGGTTGTCTAATCATTTGTAGCTCTGTGATATTTGGAGGAGAACGAATGAGACACTATAGCTAGTCGGTTTTGGGATTTTGGGCACTAAGGTGGTAGGTTGGTACACCCCTATACACCGAGGTCCCAGTTTCCTGCGCATAGTTCTGTGTAGGTGCAGAATCCCCGCAACATGGCACCACCAACGTTTGGTCTGGTTCTTATCTGCGAGACTCTTGAGTAGTGCTTGTGCTTGTCCACAATCCCCTCACTTCTGTTTCCGGAGACAGCTGTGACGGTGTAACCTCCTATATTGATGTTTTATAGGATCTTTCAAGCTTGAATTTTTAAAAGGTTCCTTTTCTTTCTTCTTAACCCGATATTGCGCTGCCACGCTTTAGGTTGTTATTCTTTGTTTTTTATTATGGCGGTTGACATTGCACCACCTAATCGGGCTGCAGTCACCGCTTATTTGACTCAAGATGGAGTCCCTGATGCTGGTGTTGCGCTCATTTTTTGTCATAGAAGCGGATGCAGCTTACCGCTTCGAGGTGTTTTATTCTTGGGTCACCTTTCCGGCGGTGGATGGAACAGATAATCTGTTCCATGAATATACTGCCACGGCCCTTCCTCAACTTTATCAGCCTTATAGGGCTCTTGAAGTTCCGCTTACAGCTTGGCAACACCAAATTTGGTTTAATGGCACCCTTCCTCACCCTATAACGCCAGTCCGTCTTGGCCCTTTGTCAATAGATGGGGCCACATGGCCCGTTTTGGCTGGGTATACCCCACACCCACGTTATTTGACTGCTGCAGTTGCAGACCTTTGTGTATTACATACATCCTTGATACGGGTGCATCGAGCTGTCATACAGTTCATGTCATGCAACTTTCAGGTGGGACCACCTGGCGTTGCTGCACAACCCGCTGGACCTGGTGGTGTAACCATCAGTCCCCTTATGGTTAATTCAGTAATGGGCAAGCGTCCACTGAATAAGGACGAGTTCCCTTATCGGCTTGCTGAAAAATGTGGACAACTAGAGGCTGTTTTTCCAAATATCACTACTGTGGAGAAACACAGGATCTTAACTATATGTTTACCTAAAGACTTACTTCCCGAATTGGCTGATTGTAACACCTGGGGCAAGGTGTTCGCAGCGGTATATTTGAAGTGTTTCGGTACTCCCTCCATGACCGTGCTCCCCTCCGTGATAAAACGTGTTCAAGATGAACACGGGGCAGAAGCGGCTGTAGAGTTGGGCATGAGACTGGTGGGGGTGTTCGACGTGGTTGCTGATATGATTCTTGCAAATGTCAAGGGTGATGCGGTGAGCTTCCAAGTGGCAAACCGCTTGGAGGCTGTGCCAAATGCAGACAAGCCACGCGAATTACAGAAGATTATTGCAAAGGCTTATAAAACCATTGGCCGCAATAGTCTGGGAGTTAAGCCTTTTACTCAAACGCAAACGCAATCTCAAACTCAACAAAAAGCCCAGTCTGATAAAGACGGGTGTCCGTTCTTTCCTAAAAAGAACTGGAAAACTAAGAAATAGGGGCAGCAACAACAGAAGCAAGGTTCGCGTGCTGGTTCACCGACACCTGAGTCTTCTGAGCGTACTTATGTCTTGCGCGATCGCGCGAAACTTAAGACTCCGGATAGATTTCAGGTCCCTGATCAGCGCTCTCCTCGTTCTTTGCAGGACACATCGGACTCTCACGTCGGTGGTGGGGAGCGCCAGGATCGTGGCAATACTCAGACCACACAACAGGGACGAGATCAAACTCGACAGTTTGACATTAAAGCCAAACAAGAAGACCTGCCTCGTTTTAGACCCCCGTATCAGAAGAAGAAAGTTGCCGCTTTAACAGCGAGATATGCCTCAGACGGTGAAAACACGACTCCTGGACTCGACATGGGCGGTGACTCTGCTCGACAGCGCAGCAGAAGTTACCATAGTGCGGGAGGCACTGCGTCCCTGTCTGGAGGCGACAGCAACTGATACCTTCATAACTGTGGAAACAGCAGATTTATTTATTTATTTATTTATTTGAAGAGTTTTATATAGCGCTGGCTAGACCCGGAGGTATCAGAGCGCTTTACATAAGGAAGTGGTTACAACAGAACAGTGTTACATAATTACAATTAGATTCTAGAGCAAAACAAAAGCATGGAGAAAGACAGTGTTACAAGAATATATCCGTTGCTAGAGCATAAGATAAAATACTACCGCTGCTAGAGCATAAGATAACATAGAAAACAAGTCCAAGGAGCATAGCTAGTAGATACCCTGGTTGCCCCCCGGATAGACTGTATGACATTATTTTTCAAATTGAAGGGGATGTACAATGTCCAATCAAGGCGGTTTTCTGAGAAAATCTAACCTCCTCATATGACATTTTGTTGGCGGAGGCGGATTGGCTTCCACCATTTGTGTTAGCCGCCTCTCGAGGGGAGGACGTGATACTTCCGAGTTTTTCGTGTTGCGTCTCTGTAGTGCATGCAAAAGCTTTAGCGGCTGAGTGGGCTTTGGCCCTTGCCCCCGCTGTGTACCATAACCAGGTGGACTGGGATATAGATTCACCGGCACATGAGATACCTTTACGGTCTATGCCACAGCCACAACCGAAATATCCAATCAAGCGAGAAGATAAGGCTCACGTTTGTGACATTCTGACGCAGTTAGAGTATCAAGGTGTGAATGAATCCTGTACCTCACAGATGAATAATCCTCTCTTTACGGTATCAAAACCTGACGGTTCATATCGGATTGTATTGGATTACCGAAATTTGAATAGTCATTGCCGCACTTTTGCCGTGCAGAACACACACAGCTCTTCGCTGGTGAACAACCTTGTTCGTAAAAAATACAAAACTACCTTGGACATATCCGATGGTTTCTACAGTCACAATCTGGCTCCTGAGAGCCGTGACTTGACAGCATTCACTGCCGTCGGAAATCATAAAAAATTTACACGATTGCCCATGGGGTATAAGAATAGCCCCGGGGCATTTGCTGCGCGTGTTTTGTCTTTATTACACGACATCGATCCAGATGTGTTCTCGTACGTGGATCTAGCTCACGGACGATGAGCTTATGCCGCATCTTGTCCGAGTCGACCGCATAATTTCTGCATTTGCCGACTATGGATATAAATTTAACTTTGCACAGTCACACATCGCCCATTTGGCGGTGCTCTTTTTGGGCAATGAGCTCACTAATGAAGGAAAGGGGTTAGCCCCCCACTTCCTGGAGAAATGTGCACATTTGCAACCACCTTCTACTCTGAAGAAACTTCAGTCCTTGCTGGGATTTTTAAATTTCGGGAGGACTTACATTCCCGATTATGCCCAGCGTATCAAACTGCTTTATGCGTTGAAACAACCGACATATTCTTCTGCCAGCAGGCTCCCGGAACATACCTCTATTCTACATTCGTTGCAATCTGACTTGCTTGCAACTAATTACTTATTGGCTCGTGATAACACCACGAACCTGGTGATACGTATCGTACCAGGGACGGTGGGTTTCACTTACTTGACGTTCAATGAGGGCGACACAGTACCTATTGCATACAAATCACATTTGTACACGGCAGCTGAAATGCGTTTTTCCAAAGTTGAGAAAGGTTTGACTGCAGTCCAGATGGCGATTCTGAAGGAACGTGCATTGGCGCAAGGTAAATGCATTCTTATGGTCACACCCTTCCCTGCTTTGGAGGCCGTGACTAAAGCGAGTGTACCGAACTCTAAAGCTTTACATCCCCGTTGGATACAATGGGCTACGTCTTTGACGTCGTCAGATGTCACTTTTATCTTTGACCCTGCACTACAGACACAGGAGTTTTTACAGTATGAACATGTTCATCCTCCTCCCTTGTTTTTGCTTCCTTTACATGAATACACACGTCATTTACATCGATGGCTCAGCTCAACCGGCCACGGGTTCCAGACACGCTTATTCCGCGGCTTGCGCGACTGTTGCTGGCTCCATTGTCAATGGAGAGTTTAAGTCTTCCATTGTGCATACTCAAGCACTTGGGGACTGAACGGCACAATTAGCAGAGCTGCACGCTCTTATTCTTGCTCTCGAGTTCGCAGATCCTAATGTGAATACTCTTATCGTATGCGATTCTTACTATTGTGTTCAATCTTTCAATGACAACTTATTTTTTTGGACTCGAAATGACTATCAAGACTCTAAAGGCAGCGCTATTAAGCATAAAATGCTTTGGGTTCGAGTGGCGGAGCTTAAACAGCTTCTGCCCCTCGCACAGGTTATCCATACCCTTGGCCATCAGCGTGTTGGATCACATGCTCTTGGTAATTCTTTGGCTGACGAAGCGGCAAAATCTGCAGTAGCCACGTGTTCCATAGCAGCAGTTACAAGGTCCATGACTAAAATTGATAATGATATTTTGGCAGCAGTGGCTGCTACGAGGGAGGGAACAGGTTATCCTCAGGGTTTCCCTTCGAAATACTCTTATCATATATCTCCCGAACAAGTTCCTTACGCTTCTATTCCATCGGTTGGGGATCGGCTGATTCCCAACATGGACAACAGACTTGCTTTGATCAGAGCCACACACGAGGGCATGGCTTCTGCACATGCCGGGGTGTTGGTGACAGTCTCGATTTTGCAGCAACGTTATTGGTGGCGAGGTTTATATAAACAGACCCGTACTTATGTGCTTTCTTGTGACATTTGTCAGCAGATCAAACCATCTACGGTGTCACGCCCACCACAAACACAGCTATGTATTTCTAATCAACCATTTGGCTGTGTATATCTTGATCACTGCGGTCCGTTCTCTTCTGATACTGCATATAAATATATTTTTGTTGCAGTTGATTCGTGCACACGATTCCTTTGGGTTTGGCCACAACGCAGTGCTGACGCTCTAAATGTCATCAGGGATTTGCGTGTCTTTGTCGGGATGTTTGCCTGTGGTACCTTCCATTCAGACCAAGGTCCGGCGTTCGCCTCTAAGGCTTACAAGGATGCAATGAAGTCAATGGGGGTGCTGGTGCAGTTTTTGTCTCCATACAGGCCGGAGGGCAATTCAATTGTGGAGCGAATGAACCGTGACTTAAGGCAATCCTTGACAGCTAGAGTCTTAGGTACTGGCAGGAACTGGCTGGCTCATTTGTATGATGTTCAACGTGCACTCAATAATCTCCCTAGAAGATCTCTGGGTGGGCGGACCCCATACAAAATGCTCTTTGGCATCAAAATGTTTGTGCCAGACCTTGATGGTCTAGATGTTGTGGCGGCTGCCGCAACCTTTGACGTAGATAATCATTCTACTGTGTTACAGGATCTACAAAAGACCCGTGACAGCTATGCTACTGAACATTTACCCTCATCCGACGATCCAGCACTGCTGATTCCGGTTGCCGGCTGGCTTCCTAAAATTGGAGATCTGGTACGAGAAAAGTTGGAGAACAAGAAAGAATTTGGTCCCTCATATCATGCACCGGTTCCGGTACTTGGATTGAAGGGTACTCGAACAGTCATTCTACCACCTTTACCAGGTCGCAAAGACAACTGATACATCTCAGTAGACAATGTCAAGTTACACCGTCTGGCCGATTCTGAATAGTGTCACGCCTGCAGTTTCGTGCAACGCTATTTCTTTGAATCGGATCCCCTCAACCACCACGAATAAAATCAGTGTCAGTGAGGCTGAGATGGACACTGCTGTTGACCTTTCTTCTGTCCGGCCTCTATCTAATGCAGAAGTCGAGTACACTTATCCTACAGATGAGTCAATTCGTGAAATACCGGTCAGTCCTTGACAACGTCAAGCTGACCCAGCTCTACCATCGCTCATTAACAGAACTGCAAGCGGCTACTTTAGAGATAATGCCAGCCTCTCTTCTGACTCATCCTCCTCGCATTCCAGTTTGGCAGAACCACCGACTAAATTGAGTGTTTGTTTCTCTTGGTTCAAAAAGACTTACCTGGTCCCTCCATGGACCTACATTTGGTTGGTGCTTATCATAATTTTCCTCTTCATATCGATTGGATTTGTAACAGTGTTCTTTTTACTCATCAATGGTCATTATTTGCCAGAACTCTCTGCTGTGAACTTGGTCGATGGTACTCTGGCCCCACACACATCGTCCCACATCATGAAACGTGGTCAGACTCATGTGAACATTTCCGCATTCCCGGTTGCAGATGGCATAGTTTGGGATAAAGTAGCCTTCGAAGTCCATGGCCCGACGGAGGTGTTCAGGGTGCCATACTTGTTTCGCGTCTCATTAGGAGATGTGGTCACACGGGACATACATTCTGATGATTGGGATGTGAAAGCAGTACATTCACTATTTTCTGATTTGAAGTATTATGCTGCTTTTGATGCTGAAGATTTGTACTTAAATTCTGCCAATTATGCTGATCTCTTTTGTTATCAACACTATGGGCATAATTTTTTACATAAAACAAATACTTTGAGGCCGTTTTTTAATTATTCTCAATGGGAACATTGTCCTACTCCCATAAGAGGGAGTTCAAAAATTCTTAGAAATAAGTTTACCTACTTTACAGATTATAACACGCCAATCCAGGCTAATATTTCTTTAAATTACAATTGCCTTCTTAATCCAAATTTATCCTAACCCACACTAAATTGATTTATTCCAATTCATTCAGAGCTAATTTAGCCACACAGGGTTATGATCACTGGAAAGAGACCATTGATTTAAAATCAATCTGGGGTACAAAACACTGGCAGGTTCAAGGAACTGAGGCACTACATCGTGCCTGTCTAATCCCGGTTCAAATATTATTTTTAAATGATACTGTTTATCAAACAAAGTGCTTTGGTAAAAAATTTAAATATCCCTTCTATTCCGTCTTTAGCGGAATATGACAATTGGCGTGCTCGCACGAATTATACCATCGATGCATTGCGGGCTTTGTTCCAAAATGACACCTTTAATGTCTCAGTAATTGATTCATCCGGTTGGTTGCTGTGGCAAACCAATTCAAATGCCTGTCAATTGCGTTTTTATAATGTAACACCTGGTTTCACCCAGACTAGACCAGACCCACGTTATCCACGTTCACATTCGGTTACCACATACTCGGTAGGTAAATTATGCCAACAATGGTTGGAACATTCCACACTGTCGTCAGTAAAGCAACACCTGTCGCTCTTGTCGAGTGACATTAATTTGGCTGATTTTCTCTTGGGACCCAGGGCTCCGAGGGCTAAAAGATTTATGTATGCAGCTTACAATGAAATTTGGAAACTTTCGCAGATGGAAGCAGCCTTTCGTCTACGTCAAATTGATCAGGCTAATTTAGAAAAGGTTCTAGCAGTGGTCGACAATAGCATCAATACGCTTTCATCACGCATTTATACATTGGATAACATTGTTTCTTCCGTTATTGATATTGTTCAGAATGATGTGGCTGTATTGTATCATGGTCAAAATCAATTACGATCTGTTATGCAGTTTGCATGGACATTACAGACCCTTAAAATGGGAAAAGTCCCTTGGGATTATTTGAATGCTTCTGCTCTGTTTTTACCATTTAATCTGACTGATAAACAACGTTTTATGTCAATGAAAGATGCTACATACACGCTATTACACATTGAACACTTGGAACCCTTGCCATTCTCTGTGGCAGAAACGGATTCTGCTGTATGGTTAATTCATGGAGTTATCTCTCTCCCATTCTCACTGTTTCAATTTAAATCATGCATGCAACATTTTCCAATTGGCCGCTTCGAACCTCTGGGTAGTGCCTTTTTGCATGAATTGTGGTCCCTACCCTTCACTTACAGATGTCAACGAGAAAATAAGGAAGTCTTCCTAACAGGGGAGGACTGCGATTCCACAGTAGGACATTCCCTAGTTTGTAAACACGTTAAATTGCATGGCGCGTGTAATGTGTCAGCGCCTAATCTTGCATGTTTTTTGAAAAGGAAACCATCAATAATTCCCGCGATTACCCTGTTAACTAACGGTAGCTATCTTATTTTGAATAACCAAGATTGCTGTGGTTTACGGGCAGGTGTCCCGTATTTGGTAACTGTTTCACAACGCTTTACTTGTTGTAGCAATGTGCTTTTTCCGCCCCCGCTAGGGAGTGTAGATAGTTCTATTTGGCCTTCCATTCCTACTTTGGAAACGGATTTCAACAAATTAAGCAGGCTAAAGGCCCTTTTGTTAAAACAAGAAGTGGCTCTGACTTCAGCCCGAGAGACCTTCGAGCTACAGGTGGCTAGAACATCTAGTGAGATTCAGTCACTTCTGAATACTAACCTCCCACTACACTTTGGGGAGCTTATACATCAAATATTTCATGCGTCTGACACTAAAGGCCTTGCACATTTTTTTAAACAAGTGGGAGCCGGCCTTGTGACTTCTTTTCATACGATATTTGGTGTAATACCGGCTTTTATTCATTCTATTTTTTCCAGCATCTTCGGTGGATTCCCCTTAATGCTAGCGTTAGCTGGTGGGATCCTGCTTCTACTGCTCCTGATGCGCAATGGCTGCTCAGCTTGTGGTCCTGCACAGAGCAGGCCAGTTGCAACTGTACCGTTATCGGATGCGACACGTTTTTGGATGCCTGCTGTTAGCAACGCTTAGCGTGAGTTATGGATTAACTTTTAGCTTTGCCTACTTCACTTGCGTGCAACCAGTCTTCTACTGCCGACGATGCCCCTTCTATTGGGCTATGGATTTATGTCTCTCCAATACGTCATGTCCAGTCCCGGATTTTGCCCAGTTGATGGGCCCCTTAGAGGCTCATGACCAGGCTTGTTCTGGGGATAGCTGTTTGGCGCGTGCCGTAGCACTTGGAGTATTGGCTGAATGGGATATCTGTGCGGCTGCGCAGAACCTCCTACATCACAGTTACATCGAATATCATGCAAGTTGCCCAATGATGCTTTTGGAAGCATCGGATTATGAGGAGCACGTTTGTTCCTTCGATCTACTTGATTGGATGGCATCCCTTTTTTATACTAACAATAGAGATGCTCTTCTGGAGGGAATTGCATTCTTAAGTTCACGTACGTTGATGGACTTACCACCTTCTTCATCATGACATTTTCCCGGAGGCCGTGCAAGTTGATGACAAATTATTTTTGTTCTTCTCAATTTTTTTCCAATTTGTTTTTTTTTCTCTCTCATAAAGTTTTTGGTCTGCTTGGCTTTTTGAACTCTGTTTCCGTCCTTTCTCTATGTCCTATGGCCTTACCAGGGGGAGGGTGTTATATTGCCCTTAGAGTCATTGTCGATATTGCTCAGTTAGCATGAGCTTTGCTGCCATGATGCTGCTTTTGCACACGTTACTACATGACTTTATTTTTGCAAGATATTGTTTGTGCCTTTCACATGAGAACTGTCTGCTTTTCGCGTTCTTTGCTGAAGTTCCTGGAGTTTAGTCTGAACACGATGTGCAAGGTCGATAAACAATGCCCCTTGTTATTCTGTTCTGGTCAGTCCCTACCACCTAGACATAACATGCTAAACACAGCTGCAATGCTGGAGACTCGTGCTTTGATATTACGGGGATGCATGTTGTTTTAACACACACTTGGAGAGAGCCTTTTCCATGGAGGAGAGCTACGCTGTACCTATGATGTAAACCTTGCATCTAGGCTTTAAGGTATGGGGTCTGCTGTCAAAGCCCAGAGATCTTCCTTTATATAAATAAACTTCTTCCAGTCAAGGGGAGGGTGGTTAGGCCTTATAGTCCTTTTTCCACCGTCTTTATAAAATGACTTCCCCTTTTGTACTCTATGGAATTGTAACAATGCTAATTGTTTTGAGTTTATGCATTTTGCTGCTGGTAGTGGCTCGTATACTGTATTGTAGAGCACGATAGTTAAAATAAACATTTTGAACTATTACAGTGACTCTGCCTAACCTTGTTGTGGACAAGTATGAGTGAGCGAGCGAAAGAGTATGTCTTGCTACCGTGATTCCTGAGAGTCGGGAGTGTTGTGTTCTGGGTTGTCTAATCATTTGTAGCTGTGTGATATTTGGAGGAGAACGAATGAGACACTATAGCTAGTCGGTTTTGGGATTTTGGGCACTGAGGTGGTAGGTTGGTACACCCCTATACACTGAGGTCCCGGTTTCCTGTGCATAGTTCTGTGTAGGTGCAGAATCCTCGCAACAAGCTCAAATTACGCACTGATTCAGAAACCAATTGTTTCCTTGATATTTGGGTGAAAGGATTGGTCTGGCCATTCAGTCTGCTTTCCTGGACGCCTGGCTTTCATTGATGACTGGGACACACATAGCCAGGTTCTCTTCCAGCTGTGTGGTGCGTTTTGGAATTTGTTAATCATACCTACTTTCCCCAACTGTCTCAAGGATAAGATGGTCCTGCTGTGACTGGTGTCCACTGTTTCCTCCCCTTCCACCAGTCTCACCATCGAGGCTGTTTTTTTAGATGGTCAGGAAGAGGGACACAGCTCATGGCAAGCTGAGAGAAATCCCTGCTACACTCTACACAGTTTGCTTTCATAAGGATGGAGCTGTGGCTTTGCTTTCCATATCATACCCTACCCTTACTGGAAATACCACTTTTTGAGGCTTGATATGGGGTTCCAGAATTCCAAGTGATACTTTGTTCTATTGAATCTCTCAGGGTTTGTGTTGGGAGTCGAGACCTTCTCTGCAGGTTCACTTCCTTCTATCCTCGTGTTTTGCATCGGGGAGAACATAGCACATAGGTCTGCAGTGATCAGACAGCCCCACAAAGACATAACAAAGGGCCCACTCCTGGAGAAGAAGTGCAGCATTTGCTGTTTTCAGGGCTAATCTAGAGCTCATCTGCATCTTCTCTGGTGGTGGTGTTTAGACAAAATCTTGAGTTCAAAATATCAAAACACATTAATATCAGAAAAAATATTGTGATGCATAAATATCGTGGAATATAATATCGTTGTCAAGAATATCATTTTTTGGGTAAGTTATATTGTTTTTAAGAATATTGTTGTGTTTAATATCACTTCCAGTAATATACTTGTAAAAAGTATCATTCTAAAATTATTTTAATGTGTTTTAGTTAATATATTAATTTTATGTGTTACTATGGTTGGTATAATTGTTATTAATTTTTTAATATATAGCTTGTGATTTTAAGTGATTCAGCATTTTTTATTTAATTGTTATTAGTAATTTATAGTGTTTTAGCGAGTTGCTAGGTTTGTAGGGGAATAGGGTGGAAAGCTATTTAAATAAGAAATATATTAATTGTATTATTAATTTGTTTTGTATTATTTATTTTTTAATTGATTATTATGTATTTTTTTAGAATCAATCTTTTTATTGAACAGGGACCACATTCGTTGTACACAGCCTTCTGCCTACATCTCTAAGCCGGCAGGGCGAAATCAAGCACAATACACACCGTGTAGGCACACAACCCGGAGGTCGGCCGCGGTTATGCACTGCAAGAAGGCACGTGCTATACTTCCCAATGTTCAAATTTTTTTTTTTTTTTAAAACAACCTACAATAACACAAAAAACTAAGACATCATCAACCAGAGCCCCCCACCCACCCTCCCAGTACCCCCCACCCACCTTTCTCCACATCAGCCCATGCCACCAATACATGCACACTCCCAATGTCCCCCCCTCTAGCGTGTGTTAGCGTCACACTGTCACTTGTGGGGAGGAGCCCAGGGGATCTAAAGGTATCAGCTGTAGAATCTGGAGGTACTTAGGACATGTCACCTCTCTCAGGTCTCTCGTAAGCAAAGTCAAAAAGGGCTTCCACAATGTCGGGAACTCCTGCCCCTTCCCTTCTAGAGTCATCGACATACGTTCCATGGCCAGTAACTGCCATAATCTATACACCCAATCCATGACGTCCGGCGACGCAGCCGTTCCCCACGACGCCAATATAACCTGTCTAGCAGCTAGTAGCGCCAGCGCTATCTGCCTTCCCTGCAGGGATCGTAACGGGAACACTTTCGCGTGCGGTAAGCCAAGGAGAGTGTATTCTGGGGCGCGGGGTAGCGCAATCTGAAACGCAGCATCTATATCATCTAGCACCGCCGTCCAATAGCGGTGTAATTTCGGGCAGTGCCATAATAAATGGACCGAAGTCCCTGTCAAGCCACATCCCCTCCAGCATTGATCAGTTTTGTTTTTGTCCCAGGCATGCACCCGGGCTGGTGTGTAATACCAATAGGAAACCACTTTAAACGCGGACTCCGCACCCGCCATGCTGCGTGCAGTGTGATGGGCCCTATACCGGATGTGCTCCCACTCCTTGGGGGTTAGAGGTCTTCCCAACTCTGTCTCCCAACGTATCTGGGCTTTCGTTCTGTGCTCTGAGGGACGCATCATAAGCCTAGCATAGATCTCCGAAATCAGTCGGCGGTCGTCTGATTTACACACCACCCACCGCTCGAACAATGAAAGGGGCCTGTACATGGAGGCAAAATTACCAGGCCTGGTAACCTAATGGCAGATTGCGCATAAGCAAAGGCGTCCTTAGCCGGGAGGTCATAGTCGGCTCGTAACTGCTTAAAGGGAATTACCCCTTCCGTGTCGAAGAGGGATCCCACTCTTTTACAACCGCCCTCGCGCCACCAATGGAACACGACAGACGCCCTCCCCGGTGGGAAGTCCGGGTTATCTACAATGGGGGACATGGGTGAGGGATAGGTCGTCCATCCTTTCGGAACAGCCACTTTATCCCAGACTTTAAGGGTGGGCGAGGTCACCGGTGAAGAATATAACCCCCATGCTCTGTGTTTTCGAGGCAACCAAAGTTCCCTCCAGAGATTTGCACCGCCACGGCCTGATCCATGAAATTCCAGTGCTTACTCGACAGTGGTCTATTCCACTCCAAAAGGTATCGTAGGCAGGATGCTTGGTAGTAACACCCTATGAGCGGTAGTCCCAGGCCTCCCTGCGATTTTGCACCCGTCATTTGTACCAACGAAAGCCAGGGCTTCCGTCCTTCCCAGACGAATCTGTTGATGAGGGATTGTAACCTTTTCAGCGCTCCAGGTGGCGGCGTTAACGGGAGCATCTGGAACAAATAGAGGATGCGCGGAAGAACCGTCATTTTTACCGCCGCTATCCTGCCGAACCATGCTAAGCGAAGGCGCGACCAAGCGTCCAGCGCTTTGGCCGTATGCTCCAAGAGTAAGGTGTAGTTTAGTGAGACCGTCCGGGCAATGGTCGGG
Source organism: Calotriton arnoldi (assembly GCA_963921515.1). Lineage (NCBI taxonomy): Eukaryota > Metazoa > Chordata > Amphibia > Caudata > Salamandridae > Calotriton > Calotriton arnoldi. Next base: position 596,427 of record CAWUFW010010768.1, on the reverse strand, counting down.
GTCAGCCGGAACCCCAGATATGTTATGTCGGACTGCGTCCATTGAAAGGGAAAGCTCCGCTGCAGAGCGTCCACTTCAGCCGAGGGGAGCGAGCGATTAAGAATCACTGACTTACTCAGATTCACCTTAAATCCGGAGGTCGCGCCAAAGGCCGCGAGCTCCGCCATCAGAGCGGGAAGTGTCGTCCGAGCTTGGGTAAGCGAGAGGATCACATCATCGGCATACATACTGATTTTATGCACATCTGCCCCAAATTTTAGGCCCGAATCTGAGCATTAGAGCGGATCTGTTGCGCGAAGGGCTCCATATAAAGCGCGAATAGGAGCGGGTACAAGGGGCAGCCCTGGCGCGTCCCGCGGGCGATATGAAAGAATGCCGACCTGTCGCCATTAACTCGCACAAATGCTCTCGGGCGTGGTAAATGCACCCAATCCATTTCAGGAAGTTATTCCCGAGCCCAAAGCCACGGAGTACGGCAAACAGATAATCCCACCCTACGCGGTCAAAGGCCTTTTCCGCGTCAATGGACAACAGAAAGGCCGGTTTGAGGGACCGCTGCGTACTATCAATGAGGTGTAGCAGCCGTTTGGCATTATCCCCACCTTGTCTAGTGGGGATAAACCCCGACTGGTCCGGGTCAATAATGTCCGCCATAAGTGGGTTGAGGCGCGCTGCCAGAATTCCTGCAAAGAGTTTCGCGTCAATGTTAAGGAGCGAAATTGGCCTGTAAGACCCGCACTCTGTCGTCTCCTTGCCCGGCTTTAAAATCACGGAGATCGCCGCCTCCGCCATGGACGGTGTCACCGCTCCCATCAGGAGGAAAGAGTTAAACAATTTTGTTAAAAAGGGAGCCAGCTCCGCGCAAAATGCTTTATAAAATGAGGCCGGGAAGCCGTCGGGGCCGGGTGCCTTGGCCACCTTCAACCTTGCTATGGCCGCGATGACCTCGTCCACACGAATATCTGCGTCTAGCTGCTCTGCCACTGCGCTAGAGATCGGCGTGATCCCACTTGTGGCTAAGTAGTCTCCCGGATCGCTCGGCGGGGTGTCCTGTGCGGCGTATAGGTACTGGTAAAAGCGCCGAAATGTTTCAACTATGTGTGCATCTGTACGGTGTTCCGTCCCAGAAGGGTCACGCACCGCCTGTATAAGGGACGTTTGTGTTTTAGCTCTCAATCTATTCGCCAGCATTCTCCCACACTTATCGCTGCTAAGATAAAATTTGTGTCGCAGCCGCAGAAGGGCATGTTCCGCTCTATCCACGTCAAGGGGCTTCAACATACGCCTGCGCTTCTCCAACTCTCGCCATACCCTCTGCGCCCCAGTGCGTTTGTGAATCGATTCCAGTTCCCCCACCTCCTTTTCTAACGCAGCGTGTTTCTCCTTGTGCAATGTGTTGTAAGTGGCCGAAATAGCAGTAAACTCCCCTCGCGCCACTAACTTTAGGGCTTCCCACACCGCCTCCAGTGAAGTGGACCCCGTATCATTGTCTTGTAGATAATGTACTATCGTGTCCCTCATCCGCATAAGTACATCCTCCGCTTGCAACAAGCTCTCTCTAAGGCGCCACCCAGGAGGGAACGCTCGCCTATGCTGCGCTGGGAGCAGGACAGTAAGGGGAGCATGATCAGACAGAGCTCGGGGTTCAACAGTAGCCGAGTGGAGGCTAGCCATAAGCTCAGTGGACGCCAGGAAATGATCCAGTCGGGCATATGTTTTATGTGCCGCCGAGTAGTAGTTATAGTCACGCTCCATAGGGTGATGTACACGCCACACATCATGTAACCCATGCTCCTCTAACCATCCCTTACCTGCGGAGGAAAGGGCCCCCGACTGATGTACCCTCAAGCCGGATCTGTCCAGCCCTGAGTCCATCACGAGATTCAGATCCCCACCCACCAAAACCGCTGTATCCTGCGAAGACAGGACGTCCGATAGAGCCGACAGCAGGAAGGACTCCTGCTTCTCGTTCGGACCATATAGCGACCCAAGAGTGAGGTGTGTGTCCCCCCATTGCACTCTAAGGACCAACAATCTCCCTTTGATCTCAGCCACTGTCGAAACCACTTTACACGGGCATCTAGCCCCCAATAGAATTGCCACCCCGTTCTTCTTTGACGGCCCAGCGGACCAGACCTGTTGGGGAAACCGCCTGTCGCGCATGCGCGCGGTATCTTTGCCAAGCAAATGCGTCTCCTGAAGGAGGCAGATGTCGCCCCCCATATTCTCAAGAAGGGAGAGCACTGCTGCCCTCTTAACTGGATTATTAAGCCCTTGGACATTGAGGCTCACTACTTTAATATCCCTACCCGTATCTCAGGCAGCGAGCATGCTATGCTCAACGATAGACCCCGGGACGCCCCAGCTACCACCCTCCACCGAATCCCTTATTTCATCTCGTACCGGTCTGCCTGTGTGCAAGCTGATGCGGAGAAACCGTTAGATTTACAAAAAATGCATTACCCAAAGAACAAACCCCTAAAAAAAACAAGAAACACCCTAGAACAAAGGAGAAACATGACCAAAGTCTGTCACACAAAGAGAGATTCGGGGGGTCGTAGCTGCCTCACTCGGCCCTTATCAAGGGTTGGACACAAGTCGTAAGAGCAGACTAGGGAATGATCCAGGTACTCAATCCCTCCCCCCGGCACCGCTCACTGGACCCATCCCAGGGACAACAGTAAGAGTTCTCATGGGGTGACAGGCCTCGCCGACGCTTGAGAAAGGGTGGCCAACACTTCCTCCCTCTCCCGCTCCCTTGTAGCTTGGTCAGGCTTTGCGACCGATGATCCCTTGCCCACTCGCTGCCATTCCCCAGCACGTGACGCTCGCTGGGATCTGGAGAGATCTGTCTCTCCTGTCGGCGCAGCGTACTCAAGCCCCAACACCTTCATAGCGTCCTCAACCGATCGGAGCTTTAGTAACTTTCCGTTATGTTTAAAGATGAGGCGGAAGGGGCGCCCCCAGGAGTACTGGATCCTGGACTCCCGCAGATGCGCGGTCACTTCCCGGAAGGCTCGCCTCTTAGTGAGTGTTGAGGCCGCAAGATCTTGAAAGATAGCGGGCTGGTGACCCCTGAAGTGAAGAGGCTGGGCCTCCCTGGCTTGGCGGATGATACGCTCCTTTAGTTGAAAGTCATGGAGGCATACCAGGATGTCCGGCGGGGGTGCCCTCGCGCCTTGGGGAAGGCCCACACGGTGGGCACGGTCCATCTGAATGTCCATCTCCTCGCTTTCCCCGAGTATCTGCTGAAACAACGCCTTAACGTAGGCTCGGAGGTCGTCTCCCTCTGCCTTCCACGGAACACCTCGGATTCGCACGCTGTTCCTCCGGGAGCGATTCTCCAAATCCTCAGCATGAGCTTGAAGATCGAGATTTTGCTCCCGGAGGCGCAGCACGTCTTGCTGCAGATGGTGGATTTCCTCAGCTCTGCCCACATCGTGTTACTCCAGCGTTGCGACCCGCTCCCCAACCTCATCCACGTCTCTCCTCACATCTCTCAAATCAGCTGCCAGTTGGGACTTGAGCTCTTGGATATCAGCCTTCATGGCTGCGAAGAGCTCTACCATAAAGGCTTTCGTCGCTGGGGTCTCGTCACCCGCCATCAGGCTTGCCGCCGACTCCACCGAAGGCCCCGGCTGTCGCGGCAGGGGTTCTTTCAGCGACTTGTCTTTGCGGGCCCTTGCCGCTGCCAGAGCAGTCACACTCTGTTATGGGGGCAGGGAAGGTCACCCACCACACGTTCTTCAAAGCGCCGCTGTCGCCGTATTTCGTAGGGCCGTCGAAGCACTCAGCAGCACTGGGGAGCGCACCTCACGCCTCACCGCAGGGCCCTATATTGCCCGGCCTCCTCCCAGGTCGAGCCTCACCGGGGACCCCTCACCGTCGCTGCAGCAGCGCCCGCGGGGACGTCCAACACCACGCCACACCTCAACGCGACTCTGCTCCCTCTCTCCGTGTCCGCCGACCTGCGGACCGCTTCGGCCTCCCTAGGCGCCTCTACGCTGTTGCTGGACAGTCGCCCGATCTGTCGCCGATAGCCCAGGGGCAAAGCGCTCCACGCCCTGCTTCTGATTGTCCTCCGGAGCCCTCCCTTCACCAGCTCATGGGCGGCCTCCGCTCTCTGCACTGCTTATGCAAGGCCCCGATCGCAAGGGCCCGCTCCCAGACCGTGCCCTCCAGCTTCCAGCCCCTGAGGACCCGGGTCTTCGTCGTGTCAGGCCTCCAGGGCCGCCGTGCCCACGTCGAACCTTACTGGGGGAGTCCGTTGCCGTAAGAGACCAAGCCCCACTGTCGCGGCCGTTGCCTCTCGTGTCGCAGGGGCCCCACTGAACTTCGCTATCGCCGCTGCTTCACCCCGCCGCCGCGGGTGTCTCCGTCTCAGACCGCTAGGCCCTCCAGGCCCGGACAGGCCCACGCTTCAAGATGGCGCCCACATGGCTCCGTCAGCATTGACCTGTTTGCCGCTCCGGCGGCGCTGTCAATCGCCTCACCGCCGCCTCCGTAGGTAGACAGTCTCCGGCTTAATAATCAGCCGCCAGCGGGATCGGCCGAAGATTTCTGGGCCCACGGCCCCGCAGGCGCCCCGCAGCGCTGCTCCGCTGCTCTTCACTCACGCGGCTCCAGAGCAGCCGCCGACCGGCACCAGCTCGGGGACCCACTCGCAGCGAGTCGGGACCAGTTGACTCGCCGCGGCGGTGCCGGACCACTTGTGGATGTCCCCCCGCTTCCGCGGGCGGCTCACTGGGTCCCGGGACAGGCGCTGGGACAATGCTTGTGCTCGGCGGTGCCGGAGGGACGCGATCCTGCGCCCTAGCGCTCCGCCATCTTGGCCACGCCCCCCTTATTATGTATTTTTTGGGTGTTATAATATATTTTGATTTTAGTTATGTGCTCTCACGAGAGAAAGAAAAAAGAACATTCAACGCATTTATTCTAGTTGGTACCAATTAGTACCAGTTAAATGTGAACATTAGTGGGGGCTAGGTGATTTCAGGTAAATGGTTGGTATGATAGGTAAATAGGCTGTCGGAGTTTTGGTATTGTTAGGTTGCAGGGATATGATTATAAAGAAGAAGAGATTGTGATATATGAAATGAGGTAAGAACCATTCACAGAAATAAAATAACAGAGATTAAAACAGATAGGCATGTGGCTGAGAGAAGGCTATGCTCAGAAACAGAAGGCATGGAGAGGACTGAAGGTAAGGAGAGGGTCACTCCAAAGAAAGAAAGGGCACAAATCAACCGGAAGCAAGTCAAGCTCAATTGTTCATGCACGGACTTAGAGGTCTAGTGGGAGAATGTTTTCTGAGATAGGCAGCAATTTGAGGATGTCATCTGTAGAAAGAAACAACATTATATGGATCAGTGTCCTGGGCAGACGGCTTAAACATGAGAGTCCAAGAGTACACATCATTTAAACATTAAGAGCGGGAACCTGTTGTGTGCCAAGCCTAGGGCAGCCCTTTTAACCATAGTCTGTACTCTCCCAACCTTGGTACAGTGTCTGTACACTGGGTAAGAGAAGTTGGTGAAGAAAAAAGAAAAAAGCGTGACTTAATTATCTTCCCTCACTATTGTGTATTAAAGGTTATTTCACTAACTCACAAACATTTTATTATTTGGCACTGGCTGAGAGCATCTCGCCAATATCAGATTTATACTTTGTTTGCTACCAAATCTCAATCTTGGTTGTTTCCACAGCACAGCAGAGCAACCACACATACCAAAGGTACCTAGCACTAACATCCCAAGTGCATGCTGTGCGTGTTTGTGTATGTTGCCAGTGTGGTGCATGCATAGTATGTATAAGTGAAGTAGAGTAAAGGAAGACTGAGGGTTCCATTTTGGAAGTCCTTGGCCTGTCAGTGTGCAAAGATGGGCCATAGGGGTGAGGTTGTTTTCCCAGACCGTGGGAGTGTATTGCTGACATCCTGAAGCAGGAGGGAGGGCACAAAAGTGGGGACAGAAGAGACAGGGCTTTAGGAATGTCATTAGGTCGTTTTGCTGAGAGGAGCTCCCGATAAGTCTTCCTGCATCACAGACACTTGGTAGTTGGCTCTAGGGTGAGGCAGAAAGGGGGGAAGGGTAGGACTGCAGTCTCCATTGCTGAGGGTGACAATGGTCCTTCAAGTGAAACCAGTCTTTTGTCTATATTCCTGGTTACTGTGAAATATCCAGGTGCTGAAAGTTCACACCTCTTTGTGCATCTCCTGTGTGCATTCCCCAGGGCCGGACTGGGAACCAAAACCGGCACTGGCAAAGTGCTCAGCCGGCCCCCAGGGGGTTGGGGGTGCGGCCGAGCTGTTTGCCAGGGCCGGTTTCGGCCGAATTCGTTACAGGGGCTGATATTGCAGCTATGCTGCAAAAACAGCCCTGTAATATAAATGGCCCCCAGGGGCCCAAAAACGGCCCCCAGCGTGGCGGCCCACTGGGGAAACGCCCGGTGCCCGCTACAGCCAGTTCGGCCTTGGCATTCCTGGGTGGAGAATCCCTGCTATGAGGAGGAGCATAATAGCAGACAAAAAATCTATTACATCAAATCACACTTAAAATCAGAGCGAAGTCTGATAAGAGACCACACATTTGTCTTTTGAAATACTGTATAAGAAACAGAACTCTAGAATATAAGTAAGCGGCCCATGTGTAATGGCATCACACCCGCAGAAGAGAATGTTTTGAGAAGGTCTATGCATTGAGCGTGGTGTTGCAGCCATCAAGGCGGTGGTCCAGCACGTCACACTAGACACGAAGGGGCTTATTTACAAGCCCATTGCACCGTCGGTGCATCACTTTTTTTAGACGCACCGGCGGCACAGTGTGCCTGCCCATATTTACAAGTCCACATTTACAAGCCCACCCTGCGTGACTTTTTATGGCCTTGTAAATATGGCCCCCTTTAAAGCATTACTCTGCGTGAAAGGGGCGTTCCATGGGTGTGGCTGTGGGTGTTCCCTGGCAACATCCATGAAACCTGATGCATTCCCAGATTTACAAGGTTTTGTAAACCTGGGAATTGGTCAAATTCCTACACTTCCCCAGGGTAGACGTAAGGGTGGCGTAACGAGCAGAAATACCTTTATTTCTCCTCGTTTTTCCTTTTTCTATGTGTGCTGCACCTTATTGCTGCGTCTCTCCTCGGTCTTCTCTTGTGTCGGGCCGGAAACTGGAAGCACCCAGGCTCCCCTAAGCCAATCACAACGCTGCAATGCATTGTTGTGATTGGTCTGCGCACTGTGGTTCGGCGCTCAGCCAGGGAATGGGAGCCTGGGCATGTTCTCCACCCAGGCTGTATTGCAGCCTGGGTGGAGAACATGAAAAGTGCGCATGACTGGCCGGGCCAAGACGGCCGGCCAAACATTCATGCGCATTTGCAGTGTGTGGCCACCGCTCCTCCCCCTGCTCGGAGAGCAGAGCAGCCTCGCCCCGCCCACAAAGCTGCCGCAGCAGGAAAAAATAAAATGATAATAACGTCAAGTTATTCTCATTTTATTTTTCCTTTTTTTTACACTGCGAATAGCAGTGGGGCGACGCTCCTCCGCCTTAGCGGAGGAGCCGTCACTGTATCTAGAAAATACAGGATGCTGAAATAATGCCTGGTAAGTGGATTTCCGCACACATAACATGATTTAAGCTACTCTAAATGAGAGACGAACTATTAAAGGGATCAGACCAGGGCACAAGTCCTAACAAAAGAAGTGGGGGGACGCTAACGTCACGACAGGAAGTGACGTCACGAAAGGTGGCTTGCACCATCAGACTCATTGCCTCCCCTCGCTCACCCCTTAGATGCGATTGCATCAGAGAAGCCAGCGTGTGAGCAGCGTTCTGAATGAGCTCCGATCTCGCCCCAGAGAGGCCAAAGAGTGAATGTGTGGCTCCATTTGCTCCAGTTAACGAGCTCCCGGTAAAATAAGTGGGGGGACGCCGTCCACCCGCGTGGTACCCCGACTCGAGCCCTGGATCAGACAGATAACAGAGCCAGCAAAAAGATACGTGACTACCGCGCCGCTGAGAGGCACACCCTGCGCCATGAGGCCATGTGCATCCCTGAAATGCGCTACAAATGCTGATAACAAACATAATGAAATGGCTACCATTTATATTTTTTATCTTACATGAAAAACATATTTTAGATTTTCATTGGCTAAAATATTTTTTTCGTGGACTGAAATAATCCCCTTGAGCTATAGAAAATAACTCACAGATATGACCTGATTTCCCATTGGACAATCATAGCCGACCCTGTAATATCTGCGTAGATGTTTGGTCCGTATATATGTTTCCCAGGAGACAGTGCGCTGTCACATTCATGTCACCGTTCTGAATCGAAGGGCTGTGTGAGTGAGTACTTGACTTGTTCCTACAGCGTCCACGAGGCGCAGTTTTCCATCTCTGAGGCGCTGAATGAAAGGGCTTCTCTCGGCATATCAGGCACATACTGTGTTTATGTACAAACAAAAGCTATTATTACCACAACTGTCACTCTGGAGCAACTGCAGGCTATGTAGCTGTACAAATATACAATTTACTTACATGTTTACTCTCGGAATAGCTTTGAAGACCATTTCTGACCACAATGCAAGACAAACTTCCAAAGTTGCATGACTATACAGACACGAACTTCCAAATGAACAGAAAGATGCTTAATGTATACAGTTTGTTTTACAGAAAGGCAAACTATTGCCATATGTTGTAAAAGTGTTATTTTGCTTCAGGCACGGTTTGAGCCCTGTGAAGTTCTTGGCGAGCAGGGTCCAAAGAGCTGGAAAGGTTGTGGGCCAACCCCGAAAGCAAGACCAAATCATCTGGTGTTCAGTAAACAGGTGAAGACCGACCCAGTGAAGCAAGCATTCAGGTACCAGGGGGCACCGCGCGGGAAGGATGCTGGGTGTGGACAAATCACTCGGTACCCGGACCCCGCCTTTCAAACATACCAGACCGCCAACTCCCTCGTGAGCAAGCCATCAGCTCCAACATCACTTCCTGGATGCATCCTAACTTGAGGGTGCAAAGAATTTTTACGTCTGCCAAGTTGCACGAATTTTCAGATTTTCATACTTCTGCAACGTTTCCCTATATAAGTTCACTTTTGCCTGCGTAAAGTTTTTCGGCCTGCTGCAGGATCTTTTTCACCACATTGCAAGATCATTTTCACTGTAACCAAGCCTAGCTAAGATGGACAATGCATGCACACTTTGTTCTGCTGGTTTACCTTTGAGAACATAAATTCTAATAAAAGTCAAGGTTTTTATGCAAATGCAAGTGAGCATAAAACTTTGCGACGGACTGAAATTTGTGAACATTTCGACAGAACTTGGTGATATTGTTGCAACTTCATAAACCCATAATCCAAGCACAGATGACCCATTCAACTGGTCTCAGACTCTCAACTACCTCCGATGTACACCTCCCCCTGGTCCCTCTCCTACTAACTGGCTTCCTCAGCTCTGAGCCTGCTGGTGAATGTAGGGGGAGACTGCAGACACGGTAGGGAGTGGCAGTTTCTTGCTTCTTGGGGCTCACTCTGAGTCCCAACTACAGGCCCGATTCACAAAGGTAACCTTGGACCTGAAGTCTAAGTTTAGACAAAAAGTCTAACTTTACACCTGAAGCCTAACTTTAAACCTGAAGTCTAGCTTTAGACCTGAAGTCTAACTTTACACCTGAAGCCTAACTTTAAACCTGAAGTCTAGCTTTAGACCTGAAGTCTAACTTTACACCTGAAGCCTAACTTTAAACCTGAAGTCTAGCTTTACACCTGAAGTCTAAGTTTAGACAAAAAGTCTAACTTTAGTCCTGGAGTCTAACTTTACACCTAAAGTCTAACTTTATACCTGAAGCCTAGCTTTACACCTAAAGTCTAACTTTATACCTGAAGTCTAGCTTTAGACCTGAAGTCTAGCTTTAGACCTGAAGTCTAGCTTTAGACCTGAAGTCTAACTTTAGACTTGAAGTCTAACTTTATACCTGAAGTCTAGCTTTTGACCTGAAGTCTAACTTTAAACCTGAAGTCTAACTTTAAACCTGAAGTCTAGCTTTACACCTGAAGTCTAAGGGGCAGATTTACAAGCCCCCTGCGCCACCAGTACGTCACTTTTTGTGAGGTACTGGAGGCGCATTCCACTTCTCCATATTTACAAGGAGAGGAAAAGCCACCCTGCGTGACTTTTCCTCTCCTTGTAAATATGGCCCCTTCACACGCAGCACTTTGCGTGGAAGGGGCGTTCAATGGGTGTTGCTGTGGGTGTTACCACGCAACACCCATGGAACGAGACACATTTCCAGATTTACGAGGAATCGTAAATCTGGAAATGCGTGTCAATGCTACGCCACGAGGAGAAATGTTTTCATTTCTCCTCGTTTTTTCCTCTTTCAAAGCGTGCTGCATTCTACAGCACGCATTGAAAGAGGAAAATGCCTGTAGTGATTGTTTTTGTGCAGGAAGGTGCCCCTTCCTGCACAACAACAATCTCCCCATGACGCAGGCATCCTTGCACCATGGTGCAAGGGTGCCTGCGCCGGGGCATGGCTGCAGTTTGTGCGACAGCGCAGGGGAGAGCACAGGAATGCGACATATTATTGTAAATATGTCGCATTCTTGTGCTTCGGAAGTGCCGCAGCGTGGCGCAGCCAAAGGGCTTGCGTTGCCGCGCTGCGGCACTTCCTTGTAGATCTGCCCCTTAGTTTAGACAAAAAGTCTAACTTTAGTCCTGAAGTCTAACTTTACACCTAAAGTCTAACTTTATATCTGAAGTCTAGTTTTAGACCTGAAGTCTAACTTTAGACTTGAAGTCTAACTTTAAACCTGAAGTCTAGCTTTAGACATGAAGTCTAACTTTAGACTTGAAGTCTAACTTTAGACCTGAAGTCTAACTTTAAACCTGAAGTCTAACTTTAAACCTGAAGTCTAGCTTTAGACCTGGAGTCTAAGTTTAGACAAAAAGTCTAACTATAGACCTGAAGTCTAACTTTAAACCTGAAGTCTCAACTCAGTCTTCAGGTCTAAAGTTAGACCTCAGGTCTATACTTAGAATTCAGGTCTACGTTTACCTCTGTGAATCGGGCCTTACATCTTTACCTTGATTTGTAACTCTCTGAGGCCCTTATTCCTCACACATTCACTCCCCTGGTTTCCATCATAAGTCCTCCCCTCCCCTGCTGCTCCTTTCTCTCTTCTGCCCCCTTCCTTCTCCTGCTGCCCCCTTCTCTCTCCTCCTGTTCCCGTTCTCCCTCCTGTTTCATCGTTCCCTCTCCTGCTGCTCCTTCCTTCTATCGCTCTCCCTTTCTCTATTCTGCTGCTCCTTCCCTCTATTGCTCTCCCCTTCTCTCTTCTGCTGCTCCTTCCTTCTATCGCTCTCCTTCTGCTCCTTCCCTCTATCGCTCTCCCTTTCTCTCTTCTGCTTCTGTTCCATTGTATCTACTCCTGCCGCCTTCCCTCTCCTGTTGCTCCTTTCTCCGTTCTGTCTCCTTCCTTCTCCTGCTGCCTCCTCCCTTCTTGTGCTGCTCCTTTGTCTCTCTTGCTTCTTCTTTCTCTCTCCTCCCTCCTTCCTTCTCATGCTGGTCCATTCTCTCTCTTGCTTCTCCTTTCTCTGTCCCTTGCTGCCCCATTCCCTCTACAGCTGCTCCTTTCTCCCCATTTTGCCCCTTCTCTACTGCTGATGCTTTCTCTCTCCTGCCTCCTACTGTCTGCTGCTGCCCCTTCCTCTGCCCTGCTGCCCCATCCCTCTGCTGCTACGCCTTTCTCTCTCCCACTGCCCCCTTTCCTCTATGCTCCTCCTTCCCTCTAGGACTCCCCCTTCTCTCTCCCACTGCCCCTTCTCTCTACAGCTGCCTGCTCCTCTCTCTCTCCACTGCCCCCTTCCCTCTGCTGCTGCTCCTCTCTCTCTCCACTGACCCCTTCCCTCTGCTGCTGCTCCTTTCTCTCTCCACTGCCCCATCACTGCCCCATTCCCTCCGCTGCTGCTCCTTTCTCTGTCCCACTGCCCTCTTCCCTCTGCTGCTCCTTTCTCTCTCCACTGTCCGCTTCCCTCTGCTGCCTGCTCCTTTCTCTCTCCACTGCCCCCTTCCCTCTGCTGCTGCTCCTTTCTCTCTCCCACTGCCCCCTTCCCTCTGCTGCTGCCCCCTTCCCTCTGCTGCTGCTCCTTTCTCTCTCTCACTGCCCCCTTCCCTCTGCTGCTGCTCCTTTCGCTCTCCCACTGCCCCCTTCCCTCTGCTGCCTGCTCCTTTCTCTCTCCACTGTCCGCTTCCCTCTGCTGCCTGCTCCTTTCTCTCTCCCACTGCCGGCTTCCCTCTGCTGCCTGCTCCTTTCTCTCTCCCACTGCCCCCTTCCCTCTGCCCCTGCTCTTTTCTCTCTCCCACTGCCCCCTTCCCTCTGCTGCTGCTCCTTTTTCTCATCCACTGCCCCTTCCCTCTGGTGCCTGCTCCTTTCTCTCTCCACTGACTGCTTCCCTCTGCTGCTGCTCCTTTCTCTCTCCACTGCCCCCTTCCCTCTGCTGCTGCTCCTTTCTCTCTCCACTGCCCCTTCACTCTTCTGCTCCTTTCTCTCTCCCACTGCCCCCTTCCCTCTGCTGCTGCTCCTTTCTCTCTCCACTGCCCCCTTTCTTCTGCTGCTGCTCCTTTCTCTCTACCACTGCCCCCTTCCCTCTGCTGCCTGCTCCTTTCTCTCTCCACTGCCCCCTTACCTCTGCTGCTACTTCTTTCTCTCTCCACTGCCCCCTTCCCTCTGCTGCTGCTTCTTTCTCTCTCCACTGCCCCCTTCCCTCTGCTGCTGCTCCTTTCTCTCTCCACTGCCCACTTCCCTCTGCTGCCTGCTCCTTTCTCTCTCCACTGACCGCTTCCCTCTGCTGCCTGCTCCTTTCTCTCTCCACTGCCCGCTTCCCTCTGCTGCCTGCTCCTTTCTCTCTTCACTGCCCCTTCCCTCTGCTGCTGCTCTTTTCTCTCTCCCACTGCCCCCTCCCTCTGCTGCTGCTCCTTTCTCTCTCCCACTGCCCACTGCCCCCTTCCCTATGCTGCCTGCTCCTTTCTCTCTCCCACTGCCCTTTCCCTCTGCTGCTGCTCCTTTCTCTCTCCACTGCCCCCTTCCCTCTGCTGCTGCTCCTTTCTCTCTCCCACTGCCCCCTTCCCTCTGCTCCTTTCTCTCTCCCACTGCCCCCTTCCCTCTGCTGCTCCTTTCTCTCTCCACTGCCCCCTTCTCTCTGCTGCTGCTCCTTTCTCTCTCCACTGCCCCCTTCCCTCTGCTCCTTTCTCTCTCCCACTGCCCCCTTCCCTCTGCTGCTCCTTTCTCTCTCCACTGCCCCTTCTATCTGCTGCTGCTCCTTTCTCTCTCCACTGCCCCCTTCCCTCTGCTGCTGCTCCTTTCTCTCTCCCACTGCAACCTTCCCTCTGCTGCTGCTCTTTTCTCTCTCCCACTGCCCCCTTCCCTCTGCTGCTGCTCCTTTCTCTCTCCACTGCCTGCTTCCTCCTGCTGCCTGCTCCTTTCTCTCTCCACTGCTCCCTTTCCTCTGCTGCTGCTCCTTTCTCTGTCCCACTGCCCTCTTCCCTCTGCTGCTGCCCCCTTCCCTCTGCTGCTGCTCCTTTCTCTCTCCCACTGCCCCCTTCCCTCTGCTGCCTGCTCCTTTCTCTCTCCACTGTCCGCTTCCCTCTGCGGCCTGCTCCTTTCTCTCTTCCACTGCCGGCTTCCCTCTGCTGCCTGCTCCTTTCTCTCTCCCAATGCCCCCTTCCCTCTGCTGCTGCTCTTTTCTCTCTCCCACTGCCCCCTTCCCTCTGCTGCTGCTCCTTTTTCTCATTTACTGCCCCTTCCCTCTGTTGCTGCTCCTTTCTCTCTCCACTGCCCCTTCCCTCTGCTGCTGCTCCTTTCTCTCTCCCACTGCCCCCTTCCCTCTGCTCCTTTCTCTCTCCCACTGCCCCCTTCCCTCTGCTGCTCCTGTCTCTCTCCACTGCCCCCTTCTCTCTGCTGCTGCTCTTTTCTCTCTCCCACTGCCCCGTTCCCTCTGCTGCTGCTCCTTTCTCTCTCCACTGCCCCCTTCACTCTGCTGCTGCTCCTTTCTCTCTCCCACTGCCCCCTTCCCTCTGCTGCTGCTCCTTTCACTCTCCCACTGCCCTTCTTCCTTCTGCTGCTCCTTTCTCTCTCCCACTGCCCCCTTCCCTCTGCTGCTGCTCCTTTCTCTCTCCACTGCCCGCTTCCCTCTGCTGCCTGCTCCTTTCTCTCTCCACTGCCCCCTTCCCTCTGCTGTGGCTCCTTTCTCTCTCCCACTGCCCCATTCCCTCTGCTGCTGCTCCTTTCTCTCTCCCACTGCCCCTTCCCTCTGCTGCTGCTCCTTTCTCTCTCCCACTGCCCCTTCCCTCTGCCTCTGCTCCATTCTCTCTCTCACTGCCCCCTCTCCTCTGCTGCTGCTCCTTTCTCTCTCCCATTGCCCCTTCCCTCTGCTGCTGCTCCTTTCTCTCTCCTCTGCCCGCATCCCTCTGCTGCCTGATCCTTTCTCTCACCAATGCCCCCTTCCTTCTGCTGCTGCTCCTTTCTCTCTCCCACTGCCCCTTCCCTCTGTTGCTGCTCCTTTCTCTCTCCCACTGCCCCCTTCCCTCTGCTGCCTGCTCCTTTCTCTCTCCCACTGCACCCTTTCCTCTGCTGCTGCTCCATTCTCTCTCCCACTGCCCCCTTCCCTCTGCTGCTGCTCCTTTCTCTCTCTCACTGCCCCTTCCCTCTGCTGCTGCTCCTTTCTCTCTCTCACTGCCCCTTCCCTCTGCTGCTGCTCCTTTCTCTCTCCACTGCCCCCTTCTTTCTGCTGCTGCTCCTTTCTCTCTCCACTGCCCCTTCCCTCTGCTGCTGCTCCTTTCTCTCTCCCATTGCCCCTTCCCTCTGCTGCTGCTCCATTCTCTCTCCCACTGCCCCCTTTCCTCTGCTGCTGCTCCTTTCTCTCTCCCACTGCCCCTTCCCTCTGCTGCTGCTCCTTTCTCTCTCCACTGCCCGCTTCCCTCTGCTGCCTGCTCCTTTCTCTCTCCACTGCCCCCTTCCTTCTGCTGCTGCTCCTTTCTCTCTCCCACTGCCCCCTTCCCTCTGCTGCTGCTCCTTTCCCTCTCCACTGCCCCTTCCCTCTGCTGCTGCTCCTTTCTCTCTCCACTGCCCCCTTCCTTCTGCTGCTGCTCCTTTCTCTCTCCACTGCACCTTCCTTCTGCTGCTGCTACTTTCTCTCTCCCACTGCCCCCTTCCCTCTGCTGCTGCTCCTTTCTCTCTCCACTGCCCCCTTCCCTCTGCTGCTGCTCCTTTCTCTCTCCCACTGCCCACTCCCCTCTGCTGCCTGCTCCTTTTTCTCTCTACTGCCCCCTTCCCTCTGCTGCTGCTCCTTTCTCTCTCCACTGCCCCCTTCCCTCTGCTGCTGCTCCTTTCTCTCCCTCACTGCCCTCTTCCCTCTGCTGCTGCTCCTTTCTCTCTCCCACTGCCGGCTTCCCTCTGCTGCCTGCTCCTTTCTCTCTCCCACTGCCCCCTTCCCGCTGCTGCTGCTCTTTTCTCTCTCCCACTGCCCCCTTCCCTCTGCTGCTGCTCCTTTCTCTCTTCCACTGCCCCCTTCCTTCTGTTGCTGCTCCTTTCTCTCTCCACTGCCCCCTTCCCTCTGCTGCTGCTCCTTTCTCTCTCCCACTGCCCCCTTCCCTCTGCTGCTTCTTTCTCTCTCCCACTGCCCCCTTCCCTCTGCTGCTGCTCCTTTCTCTCTCCCACTACCCCTTCCCTCTGCTGCTGCTCCTTTCTCTCCCCACTGCCCCCTTCCCTCTGCTGTTGCTCCTTTCTCTCTCCCACTGCCCCTTCCCTCTGCTGCTGCTCCTTTCTCTCTCCCACTGCCCCCTTCCCTCTGCTGCTGCTCCTTTCTCTCTCCACTGCCCCTTCCCTCTGCTGCTGCTCCTTTCTCTCTCCACTGCCCCTTCACTCTTCTGCTCCTTTCTCTCTCCCACTGCCCCCTTCCCTCTGCTGCTGCTCCTTTCTCTCTCCACTGCCCCCTTTCTTCTGCTGCTGCTCCTTTCTCTCTACCACTGCCCCCTTCCCTCTGCTGCCTGCTCCTTTCTCTCTCCACTGCCCCCTTCCCTCTGCTGCTGCTTCTTTCTCTCTCCACTGCCCCCTTCCCTCTGCTGCTGCTTCTTTCTCTCTCCACTGCCCCCTTCCCTCTGCTGCTGCTCCTTTCTCTCTCTCACTGCCCCCTTCCCTCTGCTGCTGCTCCTTTCTCCTTCCACTGCCGGCTTCCCTCTGCTGCCTGCTCCTTTCTCTCTCCCACTGCCCCCTTCCCGCTGCTGCTGCTCTTTTCTCTCTCCCACTGCCCCCTTCCCTCTGCTGCTGCTCCATTTTCTCATCCACTGCCCCCTTCCCTCTGTTGCTGCTCCTTTCTCTCTCCACTGCCCCCTTCCCTCTGCTGCTGCTCCTTTCTCTCTCCCACTGCCCCCTTCCCTCTGCTCCTTTCTCTCTTCCACTGCCCCCTTCCCTCTGCTGCTCCTTTCTCTCTCCACTGCCCCCTTCTCTCTGCTGCTGCTCCTTTCTCTCTCCACTGCCCTCTTCCCTCTGCTGCTGCTCCTTTCTCTCTCCCACTGCCCCGTTCCCTCTGCTGCTGCTCCTTTCTCTCTCCACTGCCCCCTTCACTCTGCTGCTGCTCCTTTCTCTCTGCCACTGCCCCCTTCCCTCTGCTGCTGCTCCTTTCTCTCTCCCACTGCCCTTCTTCCTTCTGC
Source organism: Calotriton arnoldi (assembly GCA_963921515.1). Lineage (NCBI taxonomy): Eukaryota > Metazoa > Chordata > Amphibia > Caudata > Salamandridae > Calotriton > Calotriton arnoldi. Next base: position 579,721 of record CAWUFW010010768.1, on the reverse strand, counting down.
TGCTTTTTTCTCTCTCCCACTGCCCGCTTCCCTCTGCTGCCTGCCCCTTTCTCTCTCCCACTGCACCCTTCCCTCTGCTGCTGCTCTTTTCTCTCTCCCACTGCCCCCTTTCCTCTGCTGCTGCTCCTTTCTCTCTCCCACTGCCCCCTTCCCTCTGCTGCTGCTCCTTTCTCTCCCCACTGCCCCCTTCCCTCTGCTGCTGCTCCTTTCTCTCTCCCACTGCCCCATCCCTCTGCTGCTGCTCCTTTCTCTCTCCACTACCCCCTTCCCTCTGCTGCTGCTCCTTTCTCTCCCCACTGCCCCTTCCCTCTGCTGCTGCTCCTTTCTCTCTCCCACTGCCCCCTACAGTCTGCTGCTGCTCCTTTCTCTCTCCTACTGCCCCCTTCCCTCTGCTGCTGCTCTTTTCTCTCTCTCACTGTCCGCTTCCCTCCCGTGCTGTTTCTCTCTTCCCTGCTGCCCCTTCCTTCTTCTGCTGATCCCTTGTCTCTTCTGCTGCCTCCTTTCTTCTTCTGCTGATCCCTTGTCCCTTCTGCTGCCTCCTTCCTTCTTCTGCTGATCCCTTGTCTCTTCTGCTGCCTCCTTCCTTCTTCTGCTGATCCCTTGTCTCTTCTGCTGCCTCTTTACTTCTCCTACCGCCCCAGTCTACCTGAGGTTGGACAAAACACCTGTCGGCTGAATCATCTGTACCTTTTATGATTGTACCAACTGTGGTCCATGTTTGATGGTGCTAAGACTGAGTGAAGAAACAACTCACCACTTTCCATGAGTTCTCGACTACTGATTTCAAGAGGAGTTATCAAGGACTAAAATGCCCCTGAGTGGCTGAAATTAAACTTATCAGGATGCCATATTATGAATTTGTCTTTTTACAGGTGCACGAGTGGTCCATTATTTATTTGTTAAATGATTTGAGCAGTGGTTACCATAATATGTAGGATCACGCTAGGTACTTCGTGGCAACAGATGTAAAATATTGTTGAAGCACCAATTTATAACAGAACAGTACTCCAAAGGTGGGAATGTGCGACACCCGCACCACAGTTGCCTTGTTTTGTATATGGAAGCGAGCATCCTATGCCCCAATTAACCTGTAAATAAATTTGTAAGTCTGTGACCCCCAATTCCCTGAGCTGATCAGCGCGTCCACTGTGTAACCAACCTTGTTTCTGTCCGTTCACAATGTCCAAAACCTGCCCACCTGCACCAGCTCATCTGTGGCATCCCCTTATCACATTCTCTTCCCCATCGACACACTTGCTCCATCCTGCAGCTTCTTCTTCCTGCAATCCCTGTCGACCACCCTCAACAACCGTTTTTCAGGGTGGTTGGAAGGGGGGATTAAAATTGCCAACCAACCCCATTGACCTCTGGTAGCTGGCATGCTAGTGTACCAGAAGAGGCGCTAACCCATGCCCCCTGCCTACTCACTCAATAAGCCCCACCCCCAGCCTATAACTGGCCAATCCTAACCCTGCAGCCCTTGGGCTCCACCACCCACCTGAAAACCACGGGGTAGGGATCCAATGTCGCCTGCCCCCTAATATCCCCATCCTTCTCTGTCCTGCTTCATCCTTGCCTCTTCTCCTTCCTGGGCAGCCAATCAGACGCCGAATAGTTGCTCCATTCTGTGAGATACAGGCGTTTTAGCAAAGACTATTCTATTCACAAGACTCTTTTATCATTGTATAACGTAGCACAGAATAGCGTAGCAGAACATTCTATAGTACCTCATAACACTGCAAAACGTATAGACGACATACTGAAATACAGCATTAATGGTGACATTACATAACATAGCACTGAATAGCATAGCATATATATTGCGTTATAACACTGCAAACCGTATCACAGCCTTAGACGACATACTGTAATACAGCATTAATGACAACATTACATAGCATAGCACTGAATAGCATTGCATAACATATAATACATCGTAACTCTGGAAAAGTATCACAGCCTTAGACGACATACTGTAATACAGCATTAATGGTGACATTACATAACAGAGCACTGAATAGCATAGCATATATATTGCAACATAACACTGCAAACCGTATCACAGCCTTAGACGACATACTGTAATACAGCATTAATGGTGACATTACATAGCAGAGCACTGAATAGCATAGCATATATATTGCGTCATAACACTGCAAACCGTATCACAGCCTTAGACGACATACTGTAATGCAGCATTAATGGTGACATTACATAACAGAGCACTGAATAGCATAGCATATATATTGCGTCATAACACTGCAAACCGTATCACAGCCTTAGACGACATACTGTAATACAGCATTAATGGTGACATTACATAACAGAGCACTGAATAGCATAGCATATATATTGCAACATAACACTGCAAACCGTATCACAGCCTTAGACGACATACTGTAATACAGCATTAATGACAACATTACATAGCATAGCACTGAATAGCATAGCATAACATACTATAGTACCTCATAACACTGCAAAACGTATAGACGACATACTGTAATACAGCATTAATGGTGACATTACATAACATAGCACTGCAGCATAGTATATATATTGCGTCATAACACTGCAAACCGTATCACAGCCTTAGACGACATACTGTAATACAGCATTAATGACAACATTACATAGCATAGCACTGAATAGCATAGCATAACATACTATAGTACCTCATAACACTGCAAAACGTATAGACGACATACTGTAATACAGCATTAATGGTGACATTACATAACATAGCACTGAATAGCATATATATTGCGTCATAACACTGCAAACGTATCACAGCCTTAGACGACACACGGTAATACAGCATTAATGGTGACATTACATTACAGAGCACTGAATAGCATAGCATATATATTGCGTCATAACACTGCAAACCGTATCACAGCCTTAGACGACATACTGTAATACAGCATTAATGGTGACATTACATAACAGAGCACTGAATAGCATAGCATAACATATAATACATCGTAACTCTGCAAAAGTATCACAGCCTTAGACGACACTGTAATATAGCATTAATGACAACATTACATAACACAGCACTGAATAAGATAGCATAACTTATTATATTACGTCATAAGTTACACTGCAAAACGTATCACATCCTTACAAGACACACGGCAACAAAACATTAATGACGACATTACATAACATAGCACTAAATAGCATAGCATAACATTATTTTACGTCATAACTCTGCAAAACGTATCACAATCTTAGACGGCAAACTGTAATATAGTATTAATAACAACATTACATAGCATAGCATTCAATAGCATTACATAACATATTGTACATCATAACACTGCAGAAAGTATCACAGCCTTAGACGACATACTGTAATACAGCATTAATGGTGACATTACATAACATAGCACTGAATAGCATAGCATATATATTGCGTCATAAAACTGCAAACCGTATCACAGCCTTAGACGACATACTGTAATACAGCATTAATGGTGACATTACATAACATAGCACTGAATAGCATAGCATATATATTGCGTCATAAAACTGCAAACCGTATTACAGCCTTAGACGACATACTGTAATACAGCATTAATGACAACATTACATAGCATAGCACTCAATAGCATTGCATAACATATAATACATCGTAACTCTGCAAAAGTATCACAGCCTTAGACGACACACTGTAATATAGCATTAATGACAACATTACATAACACAGCACTGAATAAGATAGCATAACTTATTATATTACGTCATAAGTTACACTGCAAAACGTATCACATCCTTACAAGACACACGGCAACAAAGCATTAATGACGACATTACATAACATAGCACTAAATAGCATAGCAAACATTATTTTACGTCATAACTCTGCAAAACATATCACAATCTTAGACGGCACACTGTAATATAGTATTAATAACAACATTACATAGCATAGCATTCAATAGCATTACATAACATATTGTACATCATAACACTGCAGAAAGTATCACAGCCTTAGACGACATACTGTAATACAGCATTAATGGTGACATTACATAACATAGCACTGAATATCATAGCATATATATTGCATCATAACATTGCAAACCGTATCACAGCCTTAGACGACATACTGTAATACAGCATTAATGACAACATTACATAGCATAGCACTGAATAGCATAGCATATTATAGTGCATTATAACATGACATAACATTGCAAAACACAAGATAATGTAATATAACATTATATGATGCGACATAGCGCAATTTAACTTGACAACATTACATAGCATATCACAGAATAATACAACATAGAATAGCGTGTCATGACACTGTGGGGCAGATTTACTTTTTTTCACGTAGCGCCCTGCAGCAGCCGCACTCTACTCCCCCCTCACTAGCGCCGGCGCTGAAATCAGCTGCTGTGCGCCACGGAGACATCTTTGCACCATAGTGCAAGGGTGTTTCCGTAAGTCTAGCATAGGTTTTGTACTGGAAGGACACCCTTCCAGCACAAAATACTATGCACAGACTCACTTTAACCATTTTCCCACTTTGTATGTGTGCTGCAAAGTGCAGCACACATGCAAAGTCGGAAAAGGAAGGAGAAATGAAAGCATTTTTTTTTTTCTTGCGCCTATTTGAAAAGGGTGCATTTTTCTCACGCTAAACCCAATCTACTTTATTTAGTAAATTGGGTTTAGGGTGAGAAACCTTGGGTGATTGCATGGGAACGCCTATGCACCACCCTTGGTACGCCACATGGTGCAAAGTAATGCTTTACTTTCCGTTCGCACAGTTCGCATTACTTTGCCGTTATTTCCAGCGCTAAGCAAGTTTAGCGCTGAAAAGTGAATCGGACAAAAAAAAATTGCGCCGATTTGCGTCACTTTTGTGATGCAAACACATCGCAAAATCTTAATAAATCTCCCCGTTTTGCTTAACGTAAAACGACATAACACAACATAGCACAGTCTAACAGAACGGAATAGCAGAATATTAAACAACAGAGCAGCCCTCCCTTTCATTTACTTGCACGGGGTACCAACACTAAAGTCATAGAACCATTCCTCGTGAACTACATCTTAAGGTGAATGTGCTATCCTCCCACCCTTGCGATTCCCACCATGCCCAGCACCACTCTCACGGCTGTTATTCCCAATTATTGTACCGATAATATTATCACAAATCTCGTTTTCTCTGTCAGCTGTGTAGCGCTCTGAAATCGCCCTGGGGTTGTCGGCGCTATGGGAATACAGTGCTCCTGTTTGAGGATGCCTCAGTAGCAGGTTTTTGAACTCCAAGCTGGTATTACCACACAACGTGACTTGCTTATAATGCCGCATGTATAGGGGCCAGGCAGTGTGACCTCGTCAAGATACACGAGTCATCCATGATCCCATAGTGAACATGTTCACCAGCGCCCCTGGTGCTGTGTCTCGTGGGAACGGGCGTCTCCGCGTGTTGCACGGGTTCTAAGATGGCTTCTGATAGCACTGGGTTTCCCGCCTCTGTTGTTACAGCAGGGCTCCTGCAGTCTGTTCAAGAGCGTTTTCTCGAAAATCACGAAAAATTGAACAGAAATCTCATTATTTCTTTGTTAATACATCCTGACAGTTTTTTTTAAGGATTTAGCTAACCGAGTGCGACTTCAAAGCTCTTTCTGGCAGAAACTATAGAAAAATGTCAAGCGAAACAAAGTAGAATAAAACAAACGGCCTGTGTTTGTCCATGCAATGTCTGTCTAGCTCCAGGCGCTATAAGTGATTTGACAGCATATTTTTAAAAGATCAAGCTCGGAAGTGACGCCAGCGTATGTGGGTCAATTGACACAAATCCAGGAAATCTGATCAACAGCATTTTGTGGAGGAGGGGAGCAGCACAGACCACTGACGCCAGGTTTGTGTGAAAAAGGCTGCTTTATTGAAACAGGTGCACATCACAGAATTCAACCTTGGCACTACCTTACAAAACAACAACCTCAGTATAGAAAGTTACTCGCTTATGTTAAGCTACCCCCACCCCTAAGATATCTCCCCCCTTCATAACAACTTAATACATTAATATTGTATATGCTCCAGGGCTGGTCAACTGCAACTGAGACCTCTAAAATCCCTTCCCTCTTTCCTACATCTATTAAACGTCCCAGGGGTCAGACCTCCCTATGGTCGACTGCCCCCCAAATCCCCCTTCTTCCACAGAGAAGGTTAAAGTAGAACCTGGTAATGATCCGCTTTTAAAAAAAATATACAGTTCATAGATTTCCCACATCTTTATTCTTCGGAAAGTCTTAGAATTGTAGCATTTGTCAATGACTTTCCTCCTCCCCTTGCTTAATCCTACAACCATGATTTCTTCTTCCTCTTCTTTTCTGCTCTCATTGTCTTTATCCCTCCTTTTCACTATCCACTAGTTTATCCAGGGCCGAACTGGGAACCGAAACCGGCAAACTGCACGGCCGTCCCCCCCCCCCCCTGGGGGGGAAGGATGGGGGTGCGGCCGAGCTGTTTGTTAGGGCCGGTTTCAGCCGATTTTGTTACAGGGGGCCGATATTGCCGGCCCCCGGTAACAAAAAATGGCCCCCCAGGGGCCTTAAACCGGCCCCCACCCTGGTGGCCCACCGGGGAAACGCCCGGTGCCCGCTACGGCCAGTCTGGCCCTGAGTTTATCTCATTCATGATACCACTTTTGTTCTTTTTCACTGAAACTTGAGCCTTCTTTGATTTACCACATCTTTTTTTTTGTTCTTTAATTTTCATTTCATTTGGTTTTGTGTAGATGTCTTGACCCTCTTCAGGATGACTGCACATTTTACAAAGTACAGAAAACACATTTCACAGCCAAGATTCAACAAATATTTGCCAAACAGTGTAAAACCAAGACCGTATGAGTGGAGTAACGAGTGATATAATAACATATAGGGAGACATGCTATAGCCTACTGAATACTATACACAAGCAAACTGATGCCCCCGCAATGTCAGGTGACCAAGATGTTGAAAAAGTTTCATTAAATATTTTCAATGCTATAGGGTGAGATTATGAATAATAAGAGAAACATCCTGAATATTGATTTATATAGGGCTACGGCATTGTATAGGGCAGAGGTCTTCAAACTTTATTGCTTTGAGACCCCCTAAGCAAAATGTTTTGAAGTTGGGCCCCCACCTCCAAAACTTTATGGCAAGGATTTGGGGAGCGGGAGGAGAGGGATGATCACAGGGGGCGGGGATCATGAGAACATTTCAGGGATTCTTTTCTGTAGCTGTAATCCACACTAAATGGGAGACTTTAAAAAAATGCAACAACAGCATCAAATAAGAACAGAATTTACCAAAAACACTACTGCCTATAACTGGGGTGCTGTGGGCTTCAGTGCACTCCACTTGCTGCACTAATGATGTATGTAGTCCTGAGTAGAAGGCTATCTCCTCTTCTTTCACTCCTTCCCCACCATGTCTGACCATCACTTCAATCTCGAAACAAGCAGGGCCGGACTGGGAACCAAAACCGGACCTGGCAAACTGCTCGGCCGGCCCCCCTGGGGGCAGAGGGGTGTGGCTGAGCTATTTTCTAGGGCTGGCTTCGGACTATTTTGTTACAGGGGGCCGATACTGCTGACCGCCGGTGACAAAAACGGCCCCCCAGGTGCCGAAAAACCGGCCCTCACCCTGGCGGCCCACCGGGGAAATGCCCGGTGCCCGCAACGGCCAGTCCAGTCTCTTTCTGAAAGAAAATGAGTTACTGAATGCTGCCCCTCTTTTTTGCGCCAAGGGTGTCATTTGCCTTAATGCTAGCCAAGAAATTAAGCCCCCATGCCCACTTTTTATTGTAAACCGTTCAGAATTATGAAGCAGTGGGCCACAGGGCAAAAGTGTCACTGCAACTGTTTCAGTAATGATAGGTACTGCCCTGCTGCCGCCTTTGACGTTTGTTAACAACATGGGCTCCCATCTCACACCATCCCTCTCCCTCCCATCTCTCATCATCCCGCTCCCGCCCATCACTCAGCATCCCTCTCAACTCACTGATACCCAAATCAAGGTGTCTCCTCTACTTGATTTCTTCCCCCTTCCTTGGGCCATTGCTCCAAAGCTCAAAAACACTGGCACAGCAAGTATTCCCTACAACTGCAGCACCAATTACACCTACAGCTCTGTAAAGCAGGCTGTCTACTCCGCACACTCAACAGGGCCATTACTTCTAGGCCAGACGCCCAAAGAAGGCTTTCTGTCGTTTTGGGTAAAAAAGTAACAAAAAAGCACATTTAGCTCCCCTCCCCCCCCGTTGCTTGGCCCCTGTTCGACGCGCAACAATTGTGACCTATGCCATAATGCTAGCAAGGAAAATGCACCCCATGCTCTTTTTCATAGTAAGACTGCCATGACTGGGGTCCAGTGCCCACTCACAGAGGTTGGGGGGAGCTCCTGTGCTGTGAAACAGATAGTAGAGAACTTGTGAAGAAACATGCCTTCTCACCAAGGTGCCTGCTACCTGAAAGAAATGTTAATGTGTGCAATGGTTAATCACCGAATATAAAGACTGCTTTGGAGCCAGTATAGCTTTTAATTAACGGAGTCCCTCAGCTTCATGGTGACAAACATTGAATCTTTTTGAGAGGTAATACAGGTGTCCGTTAAAAGGAGTGCACCTTTTTAATGGATACACATAAACTATTTACACTAGATATATCCTGAAGGCTTATCACTAAAATGTGTATTTTTAAAGCACTTGTTTTTTCTTAACCAGTATTTTGCAGCAGCCTGTTTTATACAGTGTAATAACATTTTAAAATAATGACATTCACAGTGCTTTCGGTCACAGGCTGGGACATCATAGCACTATAAACAAGTCACTATTCTTCACTGCACCAATCAGGATTTAATTATGTGACTCTCTATTCACACATGAAGACATCTGCAGTGATCACATTAGCCAACTGAGGTTTCATCAGGTAAAAGATTATATTTCCCTTTGATCAGTTTAGCTTGCATTTATTTTTCATTTGAAGTGTGTGCATGTTTTTATATGTAGTTATACGAAGGTGAACAAAAAATAATGAAATGCTGAGTTTCTTTTTTCTTTGACCGATCTTCACCTTCACTGACCCCTGCCCCATGTCACTCTGTAGTGTCGTCCTCATACTTTTTTTATGGGCATTAACTGCTTCATGTAAATGAAGACAGCCTGGAATTGTGCCTTTCGCGATTCCAGGCCATCTTCATTTACATGTAACTGCAGACCCATTTGCGCCCCCCTGGAAACACATTCACGCCGCCCCAAGGGGGCGCGACCCACAGTTTGAAGACCTCTGGTATAGGGGGATTAAAAAAAGTCTGAATTCCTGAATATATGTATCAAAAATATTTAGGGGCATATCTATAATGGTTTTGCATCGCCCTTGCACCAAGCAGGCTGACGCAAGGGTGAACGCAGACCTAGAATGTCATCTACAGAGCCACGCAAGGTCCCCTTGCGTAGCTTGTTAATGTGGAGTAACGCAAGGCAGTGCAAGTCACTGCCTGGCGTTACTCTGCCCCATGGAGGGTTTCCATGGGTACAACGTGGGCGTTCCCACGCATCCACACATGGATTTTGGAGCATTCCCAGATTTACCGTTAGTGGTAGACCTGGGAATGCATTAAAATACTTTGCCTCCCCATGGGAGGCGTAACGAGGAGAAATATGCTTATTTCTCCTCATTCTTTCCTCTTTCTAAAGGTGCTGCATTCTGCAACACACACACAGAAAGAGGAAAATGCCTCAGAGGATTGTTTCTGTGCCAGTAGGTGCCCTTCCTGTGCAAAAACAATGCTGCCTACAACGCTGGCCCCCGTGCATCATGGCGCAAGGGGGCCTGCGTTGGTGATAAGCAGCAGTTTGTGTGCCAGCACAGACAGAGAAAAGGAATGCGGCATATAATGTTAAATACGGCACACTCCTGCCCTCACCCTTTCATGCAGCGCAGTGCAGCAAGGTGACTTGCTTCGTTGCGTTGTTGAATATTTTGTAATATGCCCCTGTGTCTTACTCTAGAGTATGGTTTTAGACAGAAGGTAGAACAGGGTGTGAATTATTCTCAACTCATTTTTTTCTCCGATCTGTGGATAGAAGTTTTTGTTAGGCTCATTTCCTCTCTTGTAGACTTCTTCCCCTCTCTATTAACTGGCCAACACCCTGTGTCTGACACTGCCTCGCAGGATGGCTTATACCTTCCGTCTCTTGTAAATTACCTAACCTTTGTACCTTTTTTATTTTTATTTACTAAATACATTGTATGTATATATCAAACCTATTGCTGTACAATATGTTATTGTCCCAAACAAATGTCATGTCTGAACTATGCATACCCCACAATAGCCTCATAATGTTGTCTGTATCATATTTAATTAGTGTTTCATGCTATGTAAAGTTTTCTGCTGCCTTCCTGGTCTGGTGGGCGCTTAAATATAAATATACATATAGATTTAAATATATATATATATAACTATACATATAAATATGCATATAGATATGAATATACATATAGATAGAAATATATATTTGAAGCAAATCCAATCCAATGGAATGAACGGATGCGGCACACCAAGCCGCGTCTGTTGTTCCTTCCATTGGATTGGATTTGCTTCAAATATTTAGATGGCTCCTGCCGCCGTCGCTTGCGTTGGCACCGTAAGACAGGTTGAACGGCATAGTGAGCAGCAAAATCAGTTGTCATATAAATATATATAAACATAAAATATAGATATAGATATAAAAAAATATAGATATAAATATACATATATGTATAAAAATACATATAGATATACATATACATGTAAATATAAATATATATACATATAAATATACATAGAGATATAAATATAAGTTTGCAACAGGTACCGAGATTTGCATTGCCCCATAGTTCTAATCGTGTATTTGCTAACTTTTGTTGAAGAAATATTCTCACTGGACTTTCAGTGTGGCCACCGCTATTTTTCAGGGATCATTTCTTTGTTAATTCTCTGCTATTCTGTAACATAGTTCTTCATTTTGTTAATCTTTTATCCTCTTTTCAAAGAGAGACCCTAGATATTTTACATTTGTTGTTTGGCACATTGGTCCTAAATCTTTTGTCTTTTCTGTGAAGTGTTTGCTCAGCCTAAAGATAAAAGCCATTAAAACAATCTTCTCCCCATTTGTTGTTACTATGAATGCTCCCAGTTGAACTGCCACAATATTCCTTAAGAGACCTGGGCAAAATTATAATAAAGAACCCAAAACAGCCGCCAGGAAATTACAACAGAATAAAATGTTGCAGGTATTAATTTTCCAAACTTCCATAAGCATCAAGCAGCTTTCTTAGTAAGACAAGCAACACAGGGGTTTGCCGACCACTCCTTGCTATGCCAAGGCCTCCTTTGGCTGCAAACAAAAAAAATGTTGTCCCTCAAGTAATCTGCTAGCTCTAATTGCACAATCAGATAGGCAGTTCACAAATATACACTTCTATAATACTTCTGCATTCAATCCCATTAAGCTGCAAGAAATTTAAATTAGATGGATCCACGTCTTGGGACAGCGAGGAGAGCGTGGCTGTCTGTGTCTATGATGACCAAAATCCTTTCCACAATTATTATGTTTACCTCAGATCTTCCCATACTTGCATACCAACATAAACTGCAAGCCATCTTCACACACATAATTTCCAAGCTTGACTATTCCTACAACCTATACCTTGGCGCACCTGCAACCATTATATACAAAATACATCTCAACCAAAATGCTGCTGCAAGGCTTGAACTCCACCTTCACCCAAGAGAACGCATGACTCCAGTCCTGCAATCACCCCACTGGCTACCAACGGCTAGAAGGGCAATGATAAAGGCGGTCTGCATTGTCCACAAAGCCTCAAGCTGAAAAGGACCACTATACCTACAAGTTAAATCCAAGTAATTCAAACCAAATAAAACACTGTGCACCACTTATCATCGTACCACCTCACCATAAGAAATTCGTAGGAGGCACTGCTTTCTCAGTACAAGCCACCAAACTCTGGAATTCACTAGCAGACAGCATTAGAAGCACCCAGGAGCATCTACACTTCTGAAGACAGTTGACAACTTGGATATTTCCTAGATAACTGCACCAGCTGCGTCACCACAGAGCCCAGAACACAGCCGCACCCTTAAATGAAACCCTCAGCTTACAAAACATGAATTGCAAACAATTCAACCAGCAAACTGCTTTCAATATGCAGGTAAGCAAAAAGGGCTGACCTATGGTTTGCTGTGGCATTATATAGTTATATAACAGTTATGGCTCACAATAACACTAAAACCATAATACAGAGAGGTCAGCAACACATTGTAACGTTTACCTATTAAATTCACATAAGACATGTCTGATGTGAGGCTTGTTCATCACCAGCCCTTTACAGCCAAACATAATCAAATAAACAGGCATGAAATAACTGAAGAGATCTGTTACACATTACTGGACAATTTTGTAGGACTTTAATATAATCCGTTCATTGCAGGTCCCAAATATCTATACAATTTGACCGCTTCTTTACGTCTCACATAGACCGTGCTTAATTTGTGCCGGTGGTTTCCAGTGCTCAGCACCAGCACTTAATTGTCAGCTCCAGCTCTAGTGACAGTCCACCACATGGTGTCGCTGTCTTCTTAATTTGGAGGTGAGCACAACAACTGTGTTTATTAGGTCAATATACATTGAAAATTAATAATAACAGTCGATCATGCCATTATTAAAGGTTTGTGTGGCTTGAAGTAGACTGAATTGTAACACTTGTAGGAGTGCGATGGTTAGGTGTTATGTTGGGTGCTACCATTGTTGGCAGGGTGTGGGTGGTGCAGGCTGCAGTAGTCTTCCGAGAAGTGCCCTGGCACTTAATTGTTTACAAATTAAGCACTGCACATAAACACACAGATACAGGCTGATGATAAAAATATCCATTTTTATTTATTTATGTGTTTTATAGAGCGCGAACTTGACCCGTTAGGGTATCAGAGCGCTTTACAGGAGAGCAACGCAATATATAGACAGACTTAGAATCAACCAGTAGCAGCTCGAGTAGTAAGGGGAGGGTAGCTGGGTACATAAGGGAAAGAGGAGCACGTATTTACAGTTTACAAGACCAGTTACTCAAGGCGAGAAGCCATAGTTACAGATTACATTTACAATTATTCAAGCCAGGCCCCAAGTTCCTGATGGGGTAACAAGGTAGTCCGAAGGGAGGTAGTGCCGGCCATAGGTCGGGCCATAGTGGTGGATGAGTCAATATTTAGCTGAGGAATGTGCCCATAAGGAAGGTTTTGGCATCCTTTTTGAAGCGAGTCAGAGAGGGGATTCTTCTGATGTCGGATGGGAGAGAGTTCCATATTCTTGGAGCAGCCCCTGAGAAGGCCCGATTGTAGGTTTTCTTTTTCCGAAAGCGTGCAGGTTGGAGCAAGAGGTCTCTGGAAGATCGGGAGTTTCTGGTTCCTCCGGAGATCACAAGTTTCTGTGTCAGATAAGCAGGGGAGTGAGAGTATAAAGCTTTGTGCGTGATGCATGCTAGTTTGAGTTGTATTCTTGCCTCCAGGGGAAGCCAGTTGAGAGCTTTCAGGTGTGGGGAAATATGATCGTATTTCCTTGTGCCGGTAAGTAGTCTGGCGGCCGCATTGAGGCAGGCTTTAAGAGGTGCCAGGGAGATCTTAGGTAAACCCGAGAGGGTTGAGCAGCCGTATTCCAGTCTAGAGATGACGAGTGCTTGGACTGCCATTTTTAGGTCAGGAGCATCGAGGAAGGCTTCAATTTCCTAAGGTAGCTTAGGTGGAATCTGGCTGTTTTGGCCATCGAATTGATGTGGTCCCGCATGTTCAGGTTGCTGTCAAGGGTAATTCCCAGGGATTTAGCCGAGTTCCCAATGGTCGGTGGGCAATTTAAGGCTGTGATAGCCTTAATCCATGATTGAATCTCGAGGTTGGTATTGGGAGGGGAGATCAGGAGAAATTCTGTTTTGTTTGCATTGAGTTTAAGTTGATTGGATGCGAGCCATTGGACGGTGAGTTTCAGGGCTTCGTTCAGGGAGAGAATCTCTTCGAGAGAAGAGGTTTTGATGTAGATCTGGGTGTCATCAGCGTACATATGATAGGAGATGTTAGCTGCGCGTAATACTTCGGTAAGCGGTTCTAGGTAAAGTTTGAAAAGGGTGGGGGACAGGGTTGATCCTTGAGGGACTCCAACCGTGACCGGGGATGGTGACGATAGGTTGCCCAGCAGATCTCTCCACTTCTCTCTCCCTCCAGCCACCTCCCACCACAACTATACACAAAATCTCAGATTGGACAACCCTGTGCAGTAACCAGATAAGCAGAGCGTAACATATGAAATACCACATAGGGACCTGCAGAGCTGTTCAAAGCTACTGGCATGCTGAAAACCATAAAACTGTGCGTCTGTCTCTTACACTTGATCATCCAACACACTACTCCATACTGCGTCCCATAACACAATAACCGCACCTCGGTTGTCATCATGCACGACATGGAAACACTGTCCACATAGGATCAAAACAAAACCAATAACCTTCCAACCACACACTCTTCATGGTGTGGCACGCTACTCATGTAGGCAGGAGTCTCCAACCTTTTCTGTATTGAGAGCTACTTCTGATAAGTGAAAATCATTGTCAGCTACTACAGTCTAAACAATTCGCACATTGCTACCGGACAGCCCCACGCCCAACTCCATTCACTTTAAGGCTAATATCCATAGAGCCAGATACTATGGTTTGAAAACATTTCTTTGACTAGGGGCACTATGACAGGGCTGCCATGTGTGTCAGTGAGAGCGTGGTCTTTGGGCATGTATGAATGTGTGTGCATATGAATGGGATATATGTGTATGGATGACTGACAGCCTGTGGCATATGTACTTGTGGCACATACCTTTCACCGTATGTGGCACTGTTACATATATGACACATACAACCATTTTTTTTAAATGGGAGAAATGTAAGTTGCTGAAAAATGTTCTGCAAAAAATGATCCAAGTATGAAACATTTTTCTGCACTTTAAATTTCTCCCACTTAAAAAAAAATACTATATTTTTCAGTTACACATATGGCACAGTGCCCACCGGCCACTGGGAGCAGGAGGCCTGCTTTTTGTAAATACAACACTTTGAATTGGGAAAAAATAAAAATGAAGAGTTAACTTAATCATTAAGGTATTGTTTCATTTTAATTTCCTCCCCTTTAAAAGCATTCAGAAACATAATTGTGTTCTCACACTCCAATATTGAGTTGACAAGGACTTTTGTTTAAGAGTTAAATACCTCATTGCTTCACTTGTTCACCTCTGTGCCCCATCCCCAGCCTGGGTCATAATTCTGACTGAGCACTGCTCATTATCAGGCCCCGCTATCTGCAGCCTGATGATAATAATGCAAAATAAACACAGACTTCCCTTAACCTCAAAAAGAATATGTGACCCTGCACAGTGTTTAAAAATGAACTCAAGGCTGTGAGCTACTCTGAAGGTGTCCAGGAGTTACAGGTAGCTTGTGATGACTGGTTGAAGACACCTGCATGTAGGCGCTAAATAAATGTTGCAATACAATACATACATGGGTCACATCAAAATGACAACAGGATCCTACCCGGGCAAGAAAGGCCATGGTTTGAGAGATATTGTATACAAATACAGCAGATAAATCAATATGTCCACAGAGCGATTATAGTACACGATTAACACAACATGGCGGCCGCATGGGGCTTTGGAGTTGAGGGACTCATTGAATTCCACGTGCTGGTGTTTGAGTGAGCTCTGACGGTTAAGGTGAGGAGGGTTTCTGCTGAAGGGGGCTCGGACAGAAGAACTGAAGTCTGAGGAGGCAAATGGGGATGTAAGATGGAAAAGTGATGTTGGGCCTCTGGGAACCTGGCAGGAAAGCAGCAGAGAGAGAGACATTCTTAAGGAACTTTTGCTTTAGTGTTGTAGGAGAGTCGGTCACACACAAGGCATAAACTGACTAACGTTTGACTGACTGCCGTGGCCCCGCTGGCCTTTCAGAGGCACCGATTTACCGCCCGGAAATGAGTTGATTTCCCTATAAACGCGAAGGCCCTCAGTAATATCCGAAAAGAACCATCTGCTCTCTTGAAGAATGGGGTCCACTTAGAAGAGCAGGGGGAGAGAATTTTATTGCTCCCTTTTAATTAATTACTGTGACGCATGCTCTAAATCCTGTTCCATTGATTCTGCCGCTCAAAATAACAGTGCTATACAGACAGTCGATGCCAGCTGTGGGCCCCCACCGGCTTACCAAAAGCTTCCTGGAAATGGGTGATGTAAACAAGATGGCGGCGGAAACAGCATGAAAAGACATGGCCAGGGAGCACATTCCATTTAGTACAAGGCAGGCTGTGGGCGCTTTGCTCTGCCCACAAGAAAGCAGCGCGAACTCATTGAAATGGACACTGCTCCACGGCATGACTCACGCGGATGGGAAAGGTAAACTCTGACAACGGCTTGCTTGCTTTGTTGTAGCAGCGGGCGCTACCTGCCAGAATGAATTCCACCCGACACTATATCTTTGTGCTCGGAGCCCGTCCATCCGCAGGCTTCTTTTTGTTAGTTTTGAAAGGAAGCGAGATGTAGATGTATAGATGGAAGTTATTGCAACATATAGCCGAGTTTAAATTGTATTTTCAAAAATGCCTGTATTATATATGTTTTTTTGGCAACTTAAGGCAAATTGTGCTAAAAAACGCATAATTTAGTAGAATTTTGTCAAAAGGATCTAGGGGGCAGAAGAACCCCCAACGCTTCTGGGGAGAGATTGGTTGGCATACAATGAAAGGTCTGACATATTACATGAGTGCCCTTTCAGGGCCACTGGGCACAATTACAAGTGACCAGGATTGAGGGTCGATATTTGTTGCACTTGCATTCAAGACCCTCGAGTTTGGAATTTTCTGGGCGCTATAAATGCCCTTATAACAAAATACCCCTCCAAAACGAGTAGTAAAAGGCCAATGTTGATGCTTTCTGCATTTTCCATCTAGTTAGTTTTGATTTGATAAAATTAACCTGGTGAAAATTGTGGGGGGTCTAATTTTTATTGCACCCAATAAATGTCCATGTGGGAAAGACTGCATAACTAAGAGTTTGGGTACATGCAGTAACTAGGCCTCAATTTTGGGCTAGCAGCCATGTTTTATAAACAAGATGTCTCCGCTGTCGTCCTCCTGCACGTTTCACTGTTTATTATTTCTGCAGCACATAGTCATACCGAATCATGTTTGTTTATTTCTTTTCCTTGGGCATTGTTCATGCTGTTCTTGATGAATCTTCCCCGATTTAGTCCCAAAACTGTAACTTTACTTCAAGGTCCTTCCGTTAGCTCACTGTTCCCTATTCATTCATAACAGTTTGCTGCTGTTCATGCGTCTAGTTTGTTCCACCATCTCCAGATGGCATTAGCATAGAGAGGGTAGAATTAATATTCATGTAATGGTATAGTGCTGAGGTGCTAAGGCAATATGACTCAATAAAACTGTGCTCTGATTTGCTGAGAATGTAACACATTTGATCATACCACAACAAATCTGCAGTTTTAGTGATTTCCCATGCAAAAATAATGTATAAAACCCCTAATTTTTGGGAATGAGGCAGAAGACATTTCTGAAGACTTAGATGCTGCTAGGGAACTTGTCTGTTTCTCTCTTGATTTTGCTGCCCTCTTAGGACTTCAAATATTTTTGATTCTGCACTTCTCTGTAATACTCAATTTGCTGAGAGCCTTCATGACAATTATTCTGTACCATATCTTTTAAACTTTGTAATAAATCCTTAATGTTTAACCCACTAACCTTGAACTTAGTTATTTAGTGGGTGCTTTTACTTAATTGAATGATTCTCTGATATTTTTGATGCGTTGGGAGGTGCCTTACCTCAGGGGACACAGTGCCTCATGACATTGAGGTTTAAACATTGTCTTCGATTCTCTCCTGCAACTTCGTAGAAGCTGGGAGAAGGACTTGGAGGTACTAGATGACGATGAATGGCAGGAGGCGTTGTCCTCCCCCAAGGAAGTGGCAATCTCATCTAGGCTACGGGTAATACAGCTAAAAATTCTGCATCGAACATATTTAACGAACATTGCTCTGGTCAAGATGGGATATAGTGAGGATCCCAAGTGTAGCAGAGGATGCGGACAGGAGGGAACCTTTATTCATACTATATGGGGATGTATATATATCCAACGATATTGGGGAAAGGTAACCCAATGTATGGCGCACGTGCTAGCTAAACCAATACAGCCCGTGATAAAACTGTGTCTATTGAATATATGGGAGCCCACTGATCTGGTAGATAAAGAAAAAACTTGGGTTGCCTTGGGAATGATGGTGGCCAAGAGTAATACAGCCAAGCTATGGGGGGCGTTCGAATCTCCCACGTTAAGTGCCTGGAAAAACGACATGGACTGGTGCATGGTAATGGAAAGGACGGTGTATAAATCACGAGAGTGCCCTAAAAAATGGTCCAAGATGTGGGGCAAATGGAATGTATATAGAGAGAACATATGTGAACCCCCCCAGGCAATAAGGCATTCTGCGCTAGAAATAGATTTGTAATGTATCATGTATTTAGATAGACCACAGAAGAATGTGACGTGAGAATTGTATCGTACAATCATAAGTTCTGCTTTGATCTGTATCTGCAACGAATTTTCAGATGTTACCAATAAAAAGAATTATTAAAAAAAACATTGTCTTCGATTCATGAAATTGTGGGTGTTCTATTGATGTAAAGTGTTGGGGTATCAATAGTGCAGGGTTTCCTGTGCCCACAGCTCTTCCACGTTGTCAATAATGTGGACTCATGTTGGACAACTTAGCTGTTGTGATTGCCGGAGCCTGGGAGGGTCTCCTTAGTTTTGCCAGCTGTCTGCAGCAGGTAAAGGTAGGGTACTTCAAATCCGCCCCACTTCCTTTTACAGTGTGAGGTCCGTCAGTGCTTGTGCCCATCACCATTGTTTTTAAGACTTCTTATGTAACTCTTAAGCGGATGTGACACAAATTGATGTGCTTATAAGTGGTCTTCTCTCGGTGTCAGTGTCCTTCATAAGGAAGATACAAATACTGATAGAAACCAGTAGTCCAACACTTGATGGTGTTACATTTGAGGGTTTGCTGGTGCACTATAAACATCCTCAAAATTTGCTGCTCCACCAAGTCTTCTTGGTACATCTATGAGTTATGTCAGAGTAAGGCTAACAATTTCGGGGTGATTTGAGACACCCCCCTTTTTTTCAAACCTACAGATTGGTGTGGTGGTCAGAAATGCCTTCTTTCACTTTTATCTGTATTGGGGAGGGGGACTCTCTTTATAATCCCAGAGTATCAAACTAGGGGAGTGGTTTCAATAATGAACTCAGACTGGATTATGTGGGATTCTGTTCACGTCTTGCTAAATTTTAGCCTCAGTTTACTATTTATCACTATTCAGGGAGAAATAAAAGCTAGCATTTGAGTGTCAAGGAAGGGATTACGAGGTGTCAATATAAAGACTGATCTTCATTATTGATACAGTTACAAGGGTAGTGTTAATATATTTACAAAGTTTACATGAATGAGCCTTGAATGTGTTCTTTCAAAAGTTAAAAGTCATTTTAAATAGTGCCTTCTTTGTAAGACGCTAATGTCGGAAGCTAAATATTAAAAATTACACAGAAAAATGATGGGCTTTGTCAATGCAGTTAATGTAGGGTTTTGTAAACGTTTGCAGTCAGTACAAAATGCCAGAGACTGATTGCAGGTCTTCTACATGACTGTATCTCTACGCCCTCAATCTCTGTATCGACAGCAGGTGAGGGGAAGGGTGACTTTCAAAATAGTAGGCTTCACTTTAAAATGTTTTTATGTCATGGCAACGGTATATCTGGGAAAGAAGATCACCCCTAATGTCTACCCTGTAGAATATTGATCTTATACGCACTAGGACCCTTGTGGTTCTGGGGCGGACTCTGAACAGGAACTACATCATATGCGGGAGGTGTTAGGGTGTAGGTTAATGTTGAGTATGAGATAATGTAGATTTCTCAAGTAATTTAGGAAGGAAAGTCTTAATTTTATTAAAGACACAGAGGCGAGTACTATGCTTCTCTAATGTTTATTGGATAGCCGCAGTCAATAACTTTAAAACACTACAAATCCCATGAGGCTTAGAAAATGCTAGCCAATGGGAAAACAAAACACAGTATTCACCACAACCAATAGAATCACCTTCACGTGTATATCCCACTAATGTGACTACGAACAACCCCCTTTTCTTGTGCAGGAAGTTAATGATAATCACAGAACAAAGGAAAAATAGATAAAAATATGGAAAACGCAAAAGTACATGTAAACAGTTCTTTGTAAAAGTCCTTGAGTATGAGTCCCAAAGATGCAACTGGTAAAGGAAAGAGAAGAACGCCAGGAACATTGGTATTTGAAGAACTTGTCAGAGAGAAGCCAGAAGGTGCTGGAATGTCTTTAGGAGGAAGGTGGTAACGATAGAGCAGCTGTCAGGGTGAGAACAAAAACACCAAGTTAACAATGAGTTGACGTGGGATAATACTCGCCTGCATGTCTTTAATAAAATTAAGACTTTCCTTCATAAATTACCAGGAAAATCTACATTTTTTTGCAAGACCAAAAGCTCCTTTTATGTTTGTTCGAAGTATGTTAATTACAATAGAAGATGCAGTTTGAACAGGTTTACAACAAAACGTGTTATAGACATTATCACTAGACCAATCAGCTGATCTCAGAATGTCCTGGAGATGGGAACCTGCCCAGAAAGCTTTGGAGGCCATGGCTCCTCTGGAAGAGTGTGTATCGATGCCTGCTTAAGACATAACCCAACGAAAGCCAGCGATCCAGGGTAGGAGAGGAAACAGGTCAGTTGGGTGTTCTAAAAGAACTAAAGAGTTGTGAGTGCTAGGACGTTCTGAGATCAGATGTTTTGTGTTGGTACACCTTAAGGCCTTGTCCAATACAAAGTTTGGGTTGATCAGGAAAATAAGGGTAAAACCCAGCAGTTAGATTTGTCTTTGTACGTCTGTGAACTGAGAAAAAACACCCATGGGGGTAAATTGACGAGATACAATATCCAACGCTTTAACATCAGTTAGAAGTTTGATTGAGATAAGACATAACAACATAGTAAGTTTTTCAGATAACATTTTCAATGAGAGATCTTTATTATCAGGCCAGGAAATAAACAACTTCAAGACAACATTCACATCTCACATTTTGCTGTATTTTGGCATAGGAGGATTACAAACTTTTACTCCCTTTAACAGTCGACAGATGAGTGGATGTTCTCCCACCAGTTTTACATTGATTTAGGGATGATTTATTGAAATAGCTCATCTGTACAGATGTATGGTACGATAAGTCTTGATTCTACTAGCCTCAGCTGCAAGGAAGTTAACAATGTAGACTATATCCGCTGAACAGGGATTGATAGATTTTCCCAAGCACCAGCTTGCACATAAAGACCAAACTGATTTGTAAGCCTTAGTGGTACCTGGGTCCCATGATTTGTTGATATACCCTGAAGCTTCTGGAGAAATGAAAGAGCATGACTGGGAGATCCCACTATTTTCCAAGCAGAAAGGCTGAGGGAGTTTTTCTAACACTAGGTTGTGAGGAAGGCCCAATGGATCCAGAAGGAGGTTGGGAAAGGACAGTAAAAGTACTGGTTAGCAGATTTCCAGTTCCAGAAGAGGAGAGAAGCATATCTGTGACTGCCAGAAAGAAACCACGAGCACTAACGTTGCGTGTTGGTGTCCGGCTTGTGCTAGAACCTTGTAGATCATCATGAAAGGGGGGAAAGCGTAGTTGGTCGAGTGGGCCCAGTTTTGTAAGAAAGCATCTGTAGCTAAAGCTAGAGGATCTGGATGCCAGCTGAAGAAAAGAGGAAGTTGGGAATTGAGCCTGGTGGCAAATACATCTATGTGGAAAGGACCCCATTTGCGCGGTAGTGGCCTGAATACCGAAGGATGGAGTTCCCAATCGATTGAGTCACGGAGATACAGGAGTGCCAATCTGCAATGGTATTGAGGTTTCCTGGTAAATACTCTGAACATCCTGAAATCTTGTTGAGAAGGCAGAATTCCCAGAAACTCTTTGCTAGCTCTGCTAGAGGTCTGGATCTGATGCCGCCCTGATGATTGATGTAACGAACCGCGCTGATATTATCCATACGCAGGAGAATGGAATATTGCACTCTGTTTTTTGCTAGGCTTTTGATTGCAAAGGAGCCCACAAGCATTTCTAAACAATTTATATGCAATCAGGACTCCTTGTGAGACCATGTAGTCCCAGTCGAGACTGGTCCACATTGGGCGCCCCAAACCCGTCCGGCTTGCATCGGATTGTAACACAAGATCGGGTGCTGATGCAAAGATAGTTCTGCCGTTCTAGGCGTCTAAATGGTCTATCCACCATTGAAGCTCTAGTTGAGATTCTGGATCTATGTGGATGGAGTTGGAGTAGGCCAGACCTCTGTGTAGGTGACGGATCTTTAGTCTTTGAAGAGCCCGAAAACAGAGCGAGCCCAGGAAGATGGCCTGTATGGAGGAAGAGAGGAGACCCACAATTCTCGCTAGAGATCTGAGGGAAATGAAGGAGCTGCAAAGGGTTTGGAGAATTTCGGATTTGGTTGCCTTGACTTTTGTCAAAGGAAGATGAAGGGTGGCACTGGATGAGTTTATTAGAAATCCTAGAAACTTTGGGGCATATTTACTAGAAAGTGGCGAAGCATGTTGTTAAGCCAAAAAGGCTAACAACACGCTTCGTCACTTTAGAAACGCAGGGCTGCACCATATTTACTAGAATATGGTGCAGCCCTGCGTTTCCCCCTGTGCTGGCACTAAATTAAGCTGCCTAGCGCCAACACAGGCACCCTTGCACAATTGTGCACTCTGCAGCACACATAGAAGGAGGAAAATGTCTCAGGGGATTTTTTGTGCAGGAAGGTCCCCCTTTCTGCACACAAACAATCCTGCTTGCAACGCATGCACACTTGCACCATGGTGCAAGAATGCTTGCATTGGTGCTAGGCAGCACATTGTGCGCCAGCTCTGGGAAAAGGCAGGAATGCACCACATTGTGATAAATACAGCACATTCCTGCCCTTTTCCTGTAACGCAATGCCGCGCAGCAAGGTGACTTGCTGTGCTGCATTACATTTTGATAAATATAGCCCTCTATTTTGTAGGATAGTGGGAAAGTTTAATGGTATACTTTTTTCCTCTACTCTGTGAAACACGCTACCCAGCCAGAGTTGTAATATTTTCAACATACTGCGTTCTGTAGGCTGACTAATCCCAAAACCATAAATGGTTCATAATGTACCTTTTCGGTTGCCAGATTTTTACTTTTTACCAACTGTGTACACCTGCAATTGATTTAATTCACCGTATCACCTACTTTAAATTCAGCTCTGGTCAATGGTTTTTTCAAAGCTAAAATTATATTTTGCCGCCTGGCACTCCCTTTCCCTTAGCAGTAGGCTATCAATTTCAAATTCTCACCTAAGAAAACAAGATCTCCCGTAGGAAAAGCTGCTAAGTAAGTAACACAACGTTTGCTCATTTTGCTGGTGGGATCGTCATCTCAGTCCAACATTAGACCCTCAAATGAGTGTGTTGGTCCTCTACTTGTCTTTCATTTAGTAGTCCACCATATTTGATCACCTGGCCCTTTCTCAGACACAATCAGTAGTTCCCCCATACAAATGGCACCCAAGAGTCGGAGACATCAAACATGCCTTCTCTAGAAAGTCCATGGTGCTTCGGGATTTAGGAAAGATAGAAAGTGG
This sequence comes from Calotriton arnoldi, assembly GCA_963921515.1. Classification (NCBI taxonomy): domain Eukaryota; kingdom Metazoa; phylum Chordata; class Amphibia; order Caudata; family Salamandridae; genus Calotriton; species Calotriton arnoldi. The sequence goes on along the minus strand of CAWUFW010010768.1, from coordinate 555,871 downwards.
TAAACCTGGGCCGAAAGCAACTAGATAAAGGGGAGATGGAAGGAAGAAGCTAATTCAGATGGTCAAACGGTTGGAAATGGAGATGTGCCATGTGAAGAGTGGACTGATGAATGTAGGGGATGGGTGCACTCGAAAGAATCACAACTCTGGCTTCTGCAGGTTCGGGGTGGTCATGGGTGTGGCCGGTGTCCAGAACATTGCTTTGATTATTGCAGTCTTGCAATAGTCACCGCTCACCATGTATATCAAATTTGTAATTACAGTTCTTATAAGACATGGACACTATGAATTCTGCATCACCAAAATTGACATATATTTCCCTTGGGACACTGTGAGTGGTTAGAATCGCCTAATAGGTGTCTGCCATCGAAGGAAGCATCCCTTCCTAGCCCCCCCCTACACCCTACAAAGTGAGGCAAGGATTTTGTGGACATCTGTTGTATTCTAGAACAAGTACCTCTTCCAACATTAAACTTTATCACGTATAGTAATTTTGCCTGTGCTTTTCTTGCTTAAAACTCTTGCTGGCTCAGTATCTGCGTTCTCCTTTTTTTAACTTAAGAAAGAGAGGTGTCTGAAAAAAAGTAAATGGGGTTGCTTTCCAGCTTTATTTTGCTTCTGTAAGAGACCATCTCCAGTACACTATATTTAGTGTCCTTATCTTTCAAAACAGTATTCTACTCTTGGCCAGCAGAGGTTGCCATTTAAGCCTAAAACACCTCTTCACACATCCAGTCAGATTTCTCTCAAACTTCTCTACCATCCAGGGTTTCATATATGCATACAAGAAAACCATCTTCTTCAGAGACTCCCAAAATGTGCAGGTTCTTGTCCCTGGCTGCATTTTTCCGAGAGTTCCAGTCAATGTTCCATGACACTTGACTGTTTATGCACTGTACCTAGGCCACCCTGAATATCATTGATATCATTTTGAATCTGTTGCCTGGGAGTGCTTGAGTTGCTTCCCAGTTGTGATACTCTTCTCTGTAATGCCATTACAATCCCCTTTAATGTGTCAGACTTGGAGTTCAGGTCAGGTGTGTTCTTATTTATTCTTTGGAGAATCTTCATCATGCCAGGGGCAGTGGTCTAAATGTCTTGAATGTAGATGGACACCTGTTCCCACAGCCCTCGTTTTGTGTGCTATGCTGCTTCCTGGGAGAAAGAAAGCGACTCTTTGTCTCCTCTTTCTGGTATCTCTTAGAGGGATCAGGCATTGTGTTAACTGTATTAAAATTCAAGAACATGTTCTGAAATGGACGGCACTTACACTTGCACTGCTTGGGAAAGTGATGGCCGCCACTCGGTACTGATACTGTGCTTCTCACCCACGCCAGCAGCAAGTGCTGTCTATGGTGTCCCTCTGCTCTGCTATTGCGTCTCGCCCGCTTATCTGCCCGAGTCTCAGGATTTACCACGCGCCATGTGCACCCTGTATCACTTGCACCTCTTCCATGCCACCCTGGAGCAAGTCATATCACCAGTCACGCCTTCACATGCCGCCGGGTTTCTAGAAGCCCAGATATGTTCAGTCGTTATGTAGCCCTTGTACAAATCTGACTCAAAGCAGCATCAGTCAGCTCACTGGGGGATCAAACAGGGCAGACCTATGTCCAATGTTCCAATGTTGTTCGATCGCAATTTTGGCAACCTACCACGTTCAGTACCATTTTAATCCATTTTTGCAACAATAGAAAGGTCATTTTATCAGGGGAATATATTATTTATATAGTCTCCACTCTTGTTATGTTATGTTATGTTAGCTAATATTTATAGAGCGCACGGCTACTCCCAGGAGTGTCCCGGCGCTGGGAAACATAGACCACATAACGTCAAACAAAGCAAACCATTGCTGCGAAGCTCACAACTGAAAGAGCCACGTTTTCAGACTCTTCCTAAAAGTATAGAGGTCAGGACTCTGTCTAAGGGAGAAGGGTAGGCTATTTCACAGCCGAGAAGCCACTGCTTGGAAAGATCTACCCCCTACCCGGGAGAGCTGGTGGTATTAAAATTACATGAAGGCCATGTCCAATCAGCCTTCAAAGGATGCTGTTGTCTCTCTCTCCCGCTACTCAGACTCGCACACAGAAAAACATTGCTGGCCTGATGATCAGGGACCACCTCCGAAAATATCTAAGGAAGTAAGAAACCTTGGAATTACCATGAACTCCAAGTTATCAATGAATGCCCAAGTGGACAAATTAGCAAGGTTAAGCTTCATTACTATGAAAACTCTGATGCGCATCTTTCCCCACCTCGGTTTTCCACAAAAGGTCCTAGCCACTATCTCTATTGTACTGTCTAAACTTGATTACGCCAAAGTCCTCTACCAAAGATCATCTTTATCAACTATGAAAAGACTACAACGGATTAAGAACTCTGCTGCTAGACTACTCCTACATGTAAAGCTACATCCCCTGCCTTGGAGGCCCTACATTGGTTACTAGTTGCCAGAAGATCCACATTCAAGTTGCTTTGCATCACCCACGAAGCAATACATGGAACAAGACCAATTTTCATCAGGAATAAAATCACCAAATACATTCAGCAAAGGAACCTCCGTTACAGATTGGCACCTCGCCTCAAAATCCCACCATACAAGAAAAAAACAATAGGTGGCACATCTTTCTCTGTTCAAGCAGTCAAACATGGAATTCATTGCCCCTAAACATAAGATCCACAGATAACTATCTAACTGTAGGAAGGTAGAATCCTTCTAGCATGGTTACCCCCACTTTTTGCCTGGTGTAAGTGTATTTTTGACTTAGTCTGCTGGGATCCTGCTAATCAGGGCCCCAGCAACTGTGCTTTTTCCCCTAAATTGACATGGTAAGTACTTTGGTACCTCCACAGTTGGCTACTGGTGTACCCTGCTAAGTACCTAGTATATTGTACGAAGGTACCCAGGGCATAGGTACAACAGGGGTCTCCCATGGGCTGCAGCATGTATTGTGCCACACATGGGAGTCCACTTAAACTGTGACTACAGGCCTGGAATTGCAGTCTGTGTGAGTTGGCTCTTGCATCTCTCACACCAGATATAAGTTTCCTTATATCTGAGGTCACTGCATTTAAAACCTATAAGTCACCCCTATGGCAGGCTCTTCAGTCCTGAGGGCAGGGCACTTGGTTATAAGTGTGAGGGTGCACCTGCATGAGTAGGTCACCCCTACAAACCCCAGAGTCGATTCTGAAGGCTTGGTAAGTGTGGTCAGCCATTTTTAGACATATAGTGGACATCAGTCATTACGAGATGTTTAACTATATAGTGGCTGCACCGAACCCGGTGATGTTTGGTATCAAACATGTTGGAATCATACCCCAACATTGATTCCAGTGTTGGAAGTATGATCCCATGAACTGGTGGGCTCCTTAGGGGACCTCCCTGTACTCCTGGTAACAGCCTTTCAGGATCTGACAGCAAGCTAGTGCTGCTGCTGACCACAGACATTATTCTACCCTCCTGCTGCTGAGCTGAGCATGAACAGGGGAAGGTAGAACAATAGGTTTCCTGTCACAGAGAGGTGGGACCACCTCCCAGTCAGGACTTAGTGTATTGGGCTGGGGTGGGTGTGCTTGCCAGCGCCACCAGACTGCTTTAACTGGTGCCCTCCTTGCATACTTCCGTTTGAACCAGTTCAGGGAGCCCTTGGCTCCCGCTCTGGTGCGAAACTGGACAAAGGACATGGGAGTATCCTCCCCTCTGTCCAGCCCCTCCTCTGGGAGGGACCCCTGAGTCACCCTAACCCTTTCCTTAGGGTATTTAAGGGCTCCCCTGTGTGTGTGTGGGGGGGGATCCTCAGATTCGCAGTGGGACAAGACTCAACCCTGAAACTACATCACTCTTCAACTGTCTGGACCACTTCAACTTCGACTGTCTGGGCACCTTGGACTTCGACTGCAACTGAGAATGCACCAAGGAAGGCTCCTGCTGCTCCTGATCTCACTGTTCTTCAAGTCTTCTTTTATCTGTGTCTGTGCTTCATCCAGGTTCTTCAACAGACCTGTGCACATCAAGGACATCCGAAGAAATCTCCCTTTGTAGTGAAGGAGTCACTCCCCTGCATCTGCAGGCACCGCAACAAAGCTGACTGGTCTTCTGCTCCTGTCCTCCTACGGACTTCCCAAGGCTCAGCAACACAGGTGGCAGTTCTGCAACTCTTTTGAGGTCTGACCTGTCCTCTCTGCAATTTTGAGGCCAGTATCCCTCGTCGGAACTGCTGGGACCAAACTCCTGTGCACCACGTTGACTTGCCGTTGCCAAGGCTTGTTGGCTCTGCAAACCAGAGATCTTTGGGCTACAAGAAGCTCCAGCCTCCAGCATCTCTTCCCTTCAAGATCAGCATCCCATCACATCCTCTGCACCGTGGGCCTTCATCTTTGGTGAGCTGCTCGAGTGCCTCTTGTGACTCCTGTGCCTTCGGCCTGTGGGTTTTCCTGAGGGTCTTCTCTTACTTCAATGGGCTCCCATGCTTGCTTGGGCCTGCTCTGACTCTTCTGCTGTTGGTGAGTCCCTTGGACTTTGCTAGTCCCAGTGTTGCGCTTCTTCGTTCTCCACGCCAGTTGCGGCTAACAAGGCTTGTTGATGCTCCCGCCAGACACCTACCACCTAGTCACCGACCTCTGATGTGGGACACCTCGTGAACGGCTGCTGGTCTTCCTCAACTACGTTGTTTGCCGCTGCCAAGGCTTGTTGGTGCTGTTAAGAACAAAACACAATCATGAACATTCTGCGCCATCTTGTCTGATGAAAGTTCCTACGTGCACATAAACTACAGTCATTCTGATTTACCACAGCCATTTTGTACTCTGTTGGTCACCTTCATTTCACCCTGTCCTCTAGCAGCCTTCTGACTCTCTGACCAAACCTGATATGTGTGCTGGGGGCTATAAACTATTTCCACGACAAACATCAACATCACCTGCTGCCTCAAACTCGTCTTTCCTCTCATCCCTGCACAAACGGGTTACAAATACCAAACAGACTCTTGCAAACATGGTTTATTGCACTACACACAGCAAGACTGGTTTTTGCCAACAATGGGACCTGTTCTTATCAACAGAATGGACTCTTAGATCTGGCCGGTCTCACTCGCTTTAGACCCTGAAGCAAGGTCCAGCTGCAATTAAATTGTCTGTTTTTGACCTGGGTGGGAGGAGAGTTAATGTTGGGCTTGTGTAACCATGTTGATAAAACAATGTCAGGCTTGTGTGACAACCTGCCCGGGGCGGAGACTCCAAGCTTGTAACCATGATAAAAGAAACAAATACATTGTGTAAAACTGTATAAAAGGAAGAGTCAGAAGCCTTGCCAGTAGAACACCTCCCTGAAGACATCCTGGTGTCAGCAGTTGACGTGGTCTCCTCTAAGAGTAATAAACCTTTTTCTTGCCTTCCAGCTTCCAGCGCCTACCTCGTTATTTTAGATAGTGAATCCAAAGTGGATTAAAGGTGACTTTGCGCCGGGCAGCATTGGGGATCCCAGGAGACTCGCTGCTTTTCACAAATTGGCGACCCAACGGGGGCCCATCAGAGACACGTGGGTCCAGTAGAGAGGTCCTAACGACGGAGTGAACGACTAAATGATTGGAGTGCACCTGCCTGAAAGAGACCCTCGTCTGGCTGCCAATCGACTGAACTTCACCGGTTCCGAACGGACCTCTCTCGAGTGACCTGCGGTCCTGACTGGGGCCTTACAGGAACGCCGCATTGATTGTTGGAGTGAGAGGACAACCAGGCGCTGGAAGGGGAAGACTAAGAACTGTCCATACGGTCCGGGTAAGGTCGTGAGAAAACATGACTTAAATTGATTGATTGATAGAAATACTAGTATTCCTTTTTGAGTTATTTGAGACATTCCCTGCTTGCAAACAACGTAGAATAGGAATATTCTCTCTTTGCAGACAGCGAAGGACAAGTAGTGCAGACTTTTGTCTAACATTAATTGAGATATTCATTTTGACCGCTAAATACGTCATGCCTGTTTTCTCTAGATTGTTTGATTGTTTTGGACCGGACCGTTTGTTAGAGGTCAGTCATCCGGCACCGCCGGAAGGCACCCTAACAAGGACATGTACGTAAAATATGGATTAGCCACCGTAGCTTATAGCAAACTATGGCATAAGTACACTAGGAAGGACCGGGTAAATCAGTGGCCACTGACGGGATCTTTCGATCCCGCTAAAATAGAAACGTTAGAATTAGCTCTCCACAAAAAGAAAGCTAGACCAGCCATGTTTGATAGTTTTGGTTTATGGCGAAAAGAAGCAGCTCAACGAAAGAAAAGAGATGAAGCTAGACAAGATAAAGAAACGCGAAAATCAGCTTACCAAGCCTGTAAAAAGTTAGAAGAAGAACTAAAAGAAAAGGAAATCGATAAAAAGGAACAGGAATCAAAAATATCAGGTCAATGCCCTGTTAGAACGCCCTTAACTCTTTACCCCGAGTTACCAGCAAAACAGGGGGTAGATGATGATTTATTGTTAGGTCCCCCAATGATATACATGCCACCCCCTTATGCCCCTACTCATCCCGTAGTACAACGCCAGGACCCCCAAAGTATAGCTGGAGATGGCACGATCGCCTCAGTCTCCACCACCTCTGCTCCCACCAAGCCACCCACACCAAATGCCTCATCAAAGGAGGCAGTAGTAGAGGTAGGAACCAAGGAAATAGGAGCGCCCAGGGTCCCGCGATTAAGTAAAAATGAGCGAGCAGGCATTGATAAAATAGTTAAAACCCTCATAGATAGGAAAGAAACAGAAGAACACGTAACAGACATATGCGACTCCTATGTTGAAAACCGCAAACAATACTTTATTGTACGTCTCTTTTACCACACCCTTACTGCATATGAAGAGAAGTACCAAAACGTAGGGCCCGAGCGATTAGTGGCTCTCTACAGGAAGGTAGACATCGGAGATGAAGGCGACAACGATGTTGCAGAACTATTTTCATCCACACTAGAAGTATTGCGTCACCTCATAGAACAAGGACAGATAGATAGGGACAGGACAACTAAGGTAGCAGGACCCCCAGTGGAAAAAACAGATAGCATGATGCCAATAAAAGAAGCTGCCCCTTACTGGGTACCTCCTAGAGGACAAGGGACTAATGACGATATAAACCATCAAGACGCTAGAGGAAGGGTGGTCTACAATTGGGTGTATCAGCCATGGGACAGACAGGACATCCTGACCTTCCGTAAATCTTTGCCGGATTTACGAAAGAACCCCACCGCCTTTTACGCCGAGCTAGGTACCGCTCTGGGATCAACAATAATGACACTTGCCGACATAGACTTGTTCTTCGGGTTATGTTTGCCAGCAGATGTGTGGAAACAGGTTAAGAAAGTAAACCATACCGAACTGTTTGGTCATACCTGGGAACAACTCGACACACTAGATAAACAGCGGAACCCTGGTCAAAAACCAGTTAAAGCAATATTAGACCTCCCTGACAAAATAGTGCAGAAAGTGAAAACGCTGATGACAGAGAAAAAGATAGACTGGTCCATAGTAACCGCATGCCGCCAGAAACCACAAGAGGACGTCTCAGAGTACTTCTCCAGATTTGAAACTGTGTTCTCTGATTACAGTGGACAAGACATGTCCACCGCAACCGGACACCACTTATTTGTGCAGAACTACGTCAAAGGATTACTGCCAGATGTATCCCAGAAACTACAAGCCAGCGAAAGTAGTTGGGCAGCATCTAAACCGACGGCCATTCTCCAAATGGCCCAGTATTACGAGCATCAGAGAAACGAAAATGACAGAGCTACAGAAAGGAAAAAGAAGGACTTGAAGGAAAGGGTAATGATAGCACAACTCCAGGGGGCGAATACAGGAGGGGAGCAATATAGGGGAGGAAACCAGCAGAATACCCCTAGAGTACAGCCACCTAGGAACAATCCATCTACATCATATGTAGGACGCCAAGACCTAGGACAGGATCAATGTGCATTTTGCAAAAAATATGGACACTGGAAATCCCAATGCCCGGCTTTGTTAGGAGCTGCTAGGGGCAGAGGGGCGAGGGAAATAGCAAGTGGACAGAGAGGAAGAGGACGTGGGAGAGGGTACGCGAGTGAAGCAAGCGAGGAAAGGCCAGGAAGAGTGAACGCATTTGACCATCCCAGACAGAATCAGTACCAACAGACAGATTATGACAATACGTACGACTTTGCATAGGACAGCCAGGGGCAAGGGAGGGATCCAGTCGAGCTCTGCGTTGATCAGCAAGGCCCTTATGTTACCGCTGAGGTCCTGGGCACAAGGTCGCCATTTTTGGTAGACACAGGAGCAACACGTAGTGCACTATCCAAACGACTGATTCCAAGGGCACCCTTGTCAGGCTCACATGTGACCTCAATAGGATTTGACGGTACGCCCTCCACCAACCCTTTGTCCCGACCCATCCCTTTTAATCTTGACAGCAATGGCGTCGAAACAACATTCCTCCTCTCATCTAACACCCTAGACGCCATTATGGGCCTCGACCTTTTGAAACACTTCCATGCGACTATCAGATGCTCACCAGACGGAGTGCGTGTCATCCTGTATGACAACCCCCAACGCCATAGAGAGAACCCTTTTCAGCACATGTTTTCCATCTCTGAGACTGACACATCCCTACTGGACACTTTGCCATCACACTTATGGGCTAGGGCTGATTCAGACGTAGGACGAATGATGATTGACCCAGTACACGTAACAATACGACAGGACGCAACCCTACCGAAGGTACCGCAGTACAAAATATCGCCAGAGGGTGAGAAAGCACTAACAGAGATCATACACTCTTTGGTAGAGGCAGGGGTGGTAGAGGAAGTAGTGAGCAACATTTGTAACAGTCCCATACTACCGATTGTAAAGAGACAGGGAGAGGGAGATGGGAAAGCCTACCGCTTCATCATTGACCTGCGGGAGGTAAACAAAATCGTAGTACCACAATACCCAGTAGTTTCCGACATCACGACAATTTTGACTTTAATCCCCTCCACTGCCACCACCTTCACTGTGATCGACCTCAAGAACGCCTTCTTTTCCATACCTATACACGAGGACAGCCGCTATCTTTTTGGATTTACCCTAAATTCCCGTTCGTATAGATTTTGTAGAGCACCTCAGGGGTACACTGAGAGCCCAAGTATCTATAGCCAGGCGCTTAAAAGACAGTTGGACGCCATACAATTGCCAGATGGAGTGGCACTAATACAATATGTAGACGACATCCTTCTAGCAGCAGACACCATACCAATAGCCGTCACAGCCACCATCAAACTACTCCATTTCCTTGCTGAGAATGGTCACAAGGTCTCCCGAAAGAAACTGCAGTTCTGTAAATCACAAGTGACCTATTTGGGTCACCTTTTATCAAAAGAAGGGAGAAAAATCACGCCTGACAATATCCAGACAATTCTAGACACCCCTGTCCCCAAAAATCAGAAGCAAGTCCGCTCTTTGATAGGCCTCACCTCGTTTTGCAGACAGTGGTTACCGAACTTTAGCCTCATTGTCAAACCCCTTCTCTCCCTCCTAGCTAAGGACATCCCCTCACCTCTCCCCTGGACCCCGAATGCCAGACAGCCTTTAAAGAACTACGCAATACCCTTTGCTCAGCACCAGTCCTAGGAACCCCAGATTACTCCAAACCATTCTTCCTCTACACACACGAAAGGGAGGGATGTGCATTGTCTGTCCTAACACAATCAATTGGTCACAAACAACGCCCTTGTGCATATTTTTCTGCCACCCTCGATCCAGTAGCCAGAGCATTGCCAGCGTGCCTGCGCGCTGTGGCAGCTGCAGCGGTATCAATACGCCAGAGCGAAGGAATAGTGCTCTCCAATCCAGTCACTGTTTTAGTACCCCATGCAGTCGACACACTACTGAACCAGACCAAAACCCAACACTTGACTAGCGCCCGACTGACAGGATATGAGTTGACCCTGCTAGCACCGCACATTACCCTAAAGCGATGCACCACCCTCAATCCAGCCACACTGTTACCCCTACCCGAGAACGATTCTAACGTGGCTCCACTACACGACTGTGTGACACTAACCGATGAACAAACAAAAAGTAGAGTAGACCTCAGAGACACCGCCTTTCTAGAGCCAGATGGAGAACTATGGGTGGATGGTTCGTGCATCAAACTCCCCGACGGCACCACCTCAGCTGCATACGCTGTCACCACAGCCCGAACCATTCTAGAAACAGCCCGTATTGCCCAACATTCCGCCCAGGCAGCAGAACTCATTGCCCTCACACGAGCATGTATTTTAGCAGCTGGCACGACAGTTAACATATACACCGACAGCCAATACGCCTTCGGGGTGGTTCACCATTTCGGGATTCTATGGAAAGAAAGAGGGTTCCTGACTTCACACGGTACACCCATCCTGCATGGAGATTTAGTCTCCGCCTTGACGGAAGCAGTCCTCCTCCCCAAAAGCTAGCAGTGATAAAATGCCAAGCACATAGGAAAGTGACAGATCTCATTGGACAGGGAAATGCGCTAGCAGACGTTACTGCCCGAGCCACAGCAGAAGACAGAACCATGACACGAATGTATGTGACCAGGTCACAAGCTGAACAATGGACTGATGCTAGGACCACTGAAAGGGACATACAGACTACAGGCACACAAGACGAATTGACCGAGTGGGAAAAGGTGGGACTAAAAGACGAGGAAAATTGCTGGAGCACTAAAGACGGAAATAAATGGCTGTTACCCAATGCCTACCTCATCCCCATATTGACCATGGCACATTTACCAGCACACATAGGCTCCACCCCCATGATTGAACTAATCACAAGAGTATGGCATAATGTCAAGATAACAGAATCTGCAAAGCGCCTAGTACAACAATGTATAGTATGCCTACAACACAACCCAGGGAAAGGGACAGTAGTACCACGGGGAGGGTTTGGAGTCCCTGATCACCCCTTTGAAGTCCTTCAAATGGATTACATCCAACTAGAGAGATGCCATGGTCTAAAATATGTCCTGGTGGTTGTGTGCGCTTTTAGCAAATGGGTGGAGGCATATCCCACCCGCGACAATACTGCCATAGCCACTGCAAAAGTATTGTTGAAAGAATTCTTCCCCGGTACGGCCTTTGCAGAATTTTATGGAGCGACAACGGCCCACACTTCGTAGCCGAAGTGATACAGAACATACTGAAAGGGTTGGGGGTAAAACAAAAATTCCATGCCGTCTTCCACCCCCAATCAGCGGGCCTGGTAGAGAGACACAATGCAACATTGAAACTAAAGCTAGCCAAAATAGTTGCCACAACCAGGTTGAAATGGCCCGACGCCCTTCCATTGGCATTGCTATCAATGCGCTCCAACCCGACCAAACACAGACTGACCCCGTATGAAGTGGTCTTCGGCAGGCCTATGAACATTTGGGCGGCACCAAGACCCACCTCCATTAACGATGTCCCGAACATATTAATGTCAGACTATCTGCATAAATTGACAAACGAGCTAACAATTATCCACCAACAGGTGCAGCAAGCCTTGCCTGACATATCCAGGGGCCCAGGACATGTGATAAAGCCTGGGGACTTCATCCTAGTTCGCAACTTCCAAAGAACGAAGAATCTGGAGCCCAGGTGGACGGGCCCCTGGCAAGTCTTGATCACCACTCGAACTGCCCTCCGAGTGGAAGGAAAAACAAAATTGGCTGCACGCCCACCACTGCAAGAAAGTCCCTCCAACGCTGGCAACCTGTGAAGAGGTGGAGGTGCAAGAGGAAGTACTCGCAAAAGACCGACCAGCTCTGAGTTGCTACCCACAAGAAGACACCCTCCAACTGTCTGAATTTCCCGACCCCACGGTGCCATCCAAGGAAGGGTACAACCTAAGATCGACGAAAAGGGGGAGCTCCAACAACCAGGCCACTAACTGAGTCAGAGTCTCAGATCGGTAGCACAGCCAAGCGACGCTACCAGGAAAAACACCAGACAAAAGTCTGTGGTCCTAACAGTTGGTGAGCTCCTCGAAGATGATGGAAGAAACGGAACACCTGCAAAGCCACCGCAAAGACACCAAGACTTTTGAACTGCACAGTACAAAGGCAATTACACTTGTAGCTGCATTTCTCACCTGCCTCCTGCTAATGGTCACACTCTGGATCATTGAAGAGAATGCACCTGCATACAGAACATTGTCACCAACCATGCAACCAATCACAAAGAAAGAATACTACCTGGTATCACTACCGCCACATCTCCGAGAACGACGCAAAGAATTCTGGAATAATTCTTTCGTACAGATGCTGCACCAACACAATCTTGCCACCAATGCCACTAACTGTTGGGTCTGTGGGCTGCTACCACATGCCACTGAACATTCCATCCCTTTCATCCCTTCACCCTTTTCTGTTCATGGATCTTGCCTTGCCTGGATGATGCTCCTACAAGAAAGTTACAAAGACAATGCCACTTCCGATGGGACAATCGCTCAGTTCTACAACGAGTTCTGGCTAAACCAAACAGGAAGAACAGCAGCTCCCTTTGCCCTCACACCTCCAATACGACATTCCCAATGAATGTCCCCTCCAAAGAACGAGTGGAAATACAAGTGTTCAATAATCCTGTCAGAGCCACATTTTCCTACCTGAAGAAAAGAACTGCTGCAACACTGACTGTGGCCCTATCTGTGGTGAACGTCTCTGGCCTTGTATGCATTGAAGGCCGTGGGACTAAGAATGTGGGTCACAGCACTTGTAACATTGTAAGGACTTTGAACACTGCCAATCCTCCAGCATTTGTTGCATCACCCAATATGTACTTTGTCTGTGGAACCAAAGCCTACACCTGGCTCCCAAGAAACTGGGGGGCACGTGCTACATCGCCTTTGTTTTGCCACCGACCTACACAGCCCCTGCAGAGCATCATCGAGAAAAGCGTTCTAAAGACACTGATCAAGCAGACTCTGCCGCATCACAGTTCGTTGATGCAGCAAAGGGCTCGTCCCGCTATGGGGTCCGATGGCAAACAGCCGAGCCATCAGACATCTGTCTCAAGCGGTAGAAACCGCCCTGAACGTCACAGCTGGCATCCTCACCAACAACACTGCCGAGCTTCAAGCGGTCCGTCTGGTGGCCCTACAAAACCGCATGGTCCTGGACGTGGTACTAGCGGATCGTGGAGGAGCATGTCGCATCATTGGTGCCAGTTGCTGCATATACATCCCTGATAATTCACCCTCTGTCTATGAAGCAATCGAACATCTCCACAGACTGTCTTCAGAAATTCATCAAGGATCAGAGACTTGGACAATTGGAAGTTGGCTTTGGGGCATCTTAAAGGACTGGGGTTGGAAAATATCAATGTTTCTCTTGGTCCCAGTATTGGCAATATGTGGTTGCTGTTTGGGTGTACACTGTATACCACCTTTGTGTTCTCTTTGCATAAGTGCCTTGCGCCCTAAGACTATGGACACTCAGTTAACAAAAATGAGAGTAATGTATGAACAAGAAATACAGGACATTATGGAGATCGAAATAGACTGACAAGATGGCTAGTTATGTTCAAAGGGGCGACTGTTAAGAAGAAAACACAATCATGAGGGTCTTCTCTTACTTCAATGGGCTCCCATGCTTGCTTGGGCCTGCTCTGACTCTTCTGCTGTTGGTGAGTCCCTTGGACTTTGCTAGTCCCAGTGTTGCGCTTCTTCGTTCTCCACGCCAGTTGCGGCTAACAAGGCTTGTTGATGCTCCCGCCAGACACCTACCACCTAGTCACCGACCTCTGATGTGGGACACCTCGTGAACGGCTGCTGGTCTTCCTCAACTACGTTGTTTGCCGCTGCCAAGGCTTGTTGGTGCTGTTAAGAACAAAACACAATCATGAACATTCTGCGCCATCTTGTCTGATGAAAGCTCCTACGTGCACATAAACTACAGTCATTCTGATTTACCACAGCCATTTTGTACTCTGTTGGTCACCTTCATTTCACCCTGTCCTCTAGCAGCCTTCTGACTCTCTGACCAAACCTGATATGTGTGCTGGGGGCTATAAACTATTTCCACGACAAACATCAACATCACCTGCTGCCTCAAACTCGTCTTTCCTCTCATCCCTGCACAAACGGGTTACAAATACCAAACAGACTCTTGCAAACATGGTTTATTGCACTACACACAGCAAGACTGGTTTTTTGCCAACAATGGGACCTGTTCTTATCAACAGAACAGACTCTTAGATCTGGCCGGTTTCACTCGTTTTTAGACCCTGAAGCAAGGTCCAGCTGCAATTAAATTGTCTGTTTTTGACCTGGGTGGGAGGAGAGTTAATGTTGGGCTTGTGTAACCATGTTGATAAAACAATGTCAGGCTTGTGTGACAACCTGCCCGGGGCGGAGACTCCAAGCTTGTAACCATGATAAAAGAAACAAATACATTGTGTAAAACTGTATAAAAGGAAGAGTCAGAAGCATTGCCAGTAGAACACCTCCCTGAAGACATCCTGGTGTCAGCAGTTGACGTGGTCTCCTCTAAGAGTAATAAACCTTTTTCTTGCCTTCCAGCTTCCAGCGCCTGCCTCGTTATTTTAGATAGTGAATCCAAAGTGGATTAAAGGTGACTTTGCGCCGGGCAGCATTGGGGATCCCAGGAGACTCGCTGCTTTTCACAGTGCCCCTGCTGGACACTGACCCCTTGGCTCTCGACATCCGACGTGGGACAGCTCGTGAACGGCTCCTGGTATCTAGATCGTTGCCTGGTCCTCACAGCTGCAGCGACAAGGTCACCGTCGACTCTTCAGAACCTCCCGACATCGCTGGGCATTGTCTATCCGTGCCTCCTGGGAACCTCCGAGGGCATAGACTCTGTCCCCTCTGCTTGCAGGTTCTTCACTTCCAGAATCCACCCTTGGATTCCACCAGACTCCTTCACAGTCTTATCCTTTGAAGTCATCCATTGTTGTCTACTGCAGGTTCCGACGCCACTTCACCCCTTTTGTACTCAGTCTCCCTGGTGTAGGTGACCTGGTTCCCGGGGCATCCACGGGTGGAGTGGCTCTCCAACCTTCTGTCTTCCAAAGGGTTTCTTTGGGGCCCTCTAGGAAGGGTCCTTTTTCTTCAAAACTGCAACTGCGACTTCTCCATTGATTTCCATTCAGTACGCGGGTGTGTTTCTGTAGAGCTCCATTTTGCACTCCATTTTGCCCTCACTTTTTGCCTGACACATGATGCACTTTGACTTGGTGTGCCCTGGCTCCCTACCAATCAGGTTCCCAGGGCCTGTGTTCTTTCCCAAAGCTGTACCTTTGTACCCACAATTGGCATATTTCTGGCCACAGGTAAGCCCCTCGTAAAAGGTACCTTGGGTACGAAGGGCACTGTGACCAGGGAAGGCCTCTAAGGGCTGCAGCACCTATTGTGCCACCCTTAGGGGCCCTGTACCTTAACACCCACACACTTCCATTGCAGGCTGCGTGTTTTGGTGCAGAGAAAAGTGAAGAGTCCTCATGGCACACATCCCTGTGTGTCATGCCTGCAATCCACTGCCTATGGCCTAGGTAAGTTGCCCCTCAAGCGGGGTGCACTATACCACAGGTGAGGGTACAGTTGCATGAGCACTGTACCCCTACAGTGTCTAAGTCCATTCTTAGACATTGTAAGTGCAGTAAAGCCATAAAGAGTATATGGTCTGGGAGTTGGTCATTATGAACTCCACAGCTCCACAATGGCTTTACTGAAAAGTAGGAAGTTTGATAGCAAATGTTTTAGCACATTAAACCCACACTGATGCCAGTGTGGGATTTAATGTAAAATGCACACAAAGGGTATCTTAGAGATGCCCCCTGAAAAACAACTAGCCCTGGTGTGGTTCCTGAATGGCTGCCCAACATTTGCCACCACCAGACAGATTTCTGGACCCCTGGGAAGAGAGCATACGCTCTCTGGGTCCAGAAACAAAGCTCATCTTGGGCAGAGGTGTCATGCTTCTTCCCCCTGGATGGGCTGGGTCAACGAAAGGGGAAGCTTCAAAGGCCTGCCACCTTTGTAAGCGGACCTTGCCTTTTGCTGCCCTCAGCAACTGGCTCCAACTGGTTCTGACCCCCCACTTTCGGCTGGAGAATTGGCAGGTAAACCGAGCTAGGAGGAGAGGTGTGCCCACCTTTGCCAACCCCACCCCTCAGGTGGGGGAGGCGAGGTGAAGCACACATCTCAGACTCCTCCATCTTGGAGGGTGGCATAATAGGAGGTGTACTCACCCCAGGAAAGGGACCCATTGGTACCAACCTGCACACCCCTGTAACGCCCCTAAATTTAGTATTTAGGGATGACCCCGAACCTTGCCTCCTCAAATTCGAGAAAGAAGGCAGAAGAAGGACCGAAGAGCTGTGCTGACCCAGGGAGAAGAGGAACCAACTGCTTCGGTCACAGCCCTGCCGGCCTGTCCCAACCTGACTACAGCAAGAACCTCGGCATGTCCAGCAGCCCCCCAGAGCCAGGAGGACCTGCCCTGCAACCATCTTAAAGACTCTGTCTCCAGTGAGTATCGGATTTGCTCAAGCAAAGACTTCCAACACAGAACCCGGATCTAGCCGGCTCCGCGGTTCTGCACCACTCTGCACCCGATGCTCACGGCCTGAGTTTGAGTGGCCCAACACCACGAGGAGGTCTCCTCAGCGATCCTGACCAGGGATCTGGTAATCCCTGACCTCCCTCAAGCCTCAAGACGACGCCTGCAACCTCAACCTAAAGGGTCACCCTGACTGCGAGCGGAGCTGGTGAGAAGACCTGACGCCAAAAGACACCCCTGCACCCGACGCCCCCCGGCCTTGGGTGGCCCAACCGACGGTGTCCAGGCATCCCCTAAGAACTCAACTTACCTCTCCAGCCAGTGGTCGCCTTCAGGAAGTCTCCCTGACCGAGCCTGCAGACTCTTTGCCAAACCGAAGATCTCCATTGGAATCCACAGGGTCCCGACGTCTCCTTGGCACTCTGCACCCGGCCGCTGATGGTGCAGCTCCTGTGCTGATTGTTGGCCCCTGCAGTGCTGATTTTAACCCCAGGAGCTTTGCTCCCACACCCGAGTGGCCTGCTCGTAAGCAGCCCCTGACCGAAAGCCCCCTTAGCCCCTTTGGCTAACATTGGGCCCCTGCACTCTGCACCCGGCCGCCCCAGTGCCGCTGGTGGTGCAATTTGAGTGCCCATCTGAACCTTGGGGAACTTTGGTTCTAACTCCCAAAAACTATTCTTGCAGGTTGTTTACTTACCTGCAAACCGATAACCTTCTTTTCCCCATAGGAACCAATGTTGTTATGTTTTGTTCCTAAAAATGTTGTGTCGAGCTAACTTTTGTATGAAAGAAAAGTAACTATATTGCAAACCTTAAAAAGTCTTACTTACCTTTGTATTGAAGGATCCACAGTGTGATATCTAGGCCTACCACCCCGAGTAGTCGATGTAATCCGAAAGTAACGCAAAAGTAATCAAACGTAATTACTGTGTTATTTAAACTGTTTTTCAAGCATATACAAACCTGTAACGATTTCAAATCCATTTCCAATTGCATTTCTGTGTAAAGTTTTACATTTTTTTACAATTGAAAGTAAATTTTACCTACCTGTACCAAGTCCTGCTTGGTTCTAGACATAAAACATAAGTAAACCTTTTTTTATACTTACCTAATTGGTCGGGATTCTGTCTCTGAGTGTGTGTAATCAGTTCTTGATTGAGTTAATACAATAAATGCTTAACACACCCTCCTGATAAGCCTAACTGCTCGCCCACACTACCACAGGGAGAGCTGTTAGTACTTGTCTAATATAGTCTCTGCTATACCTCTGGGAACTCCCTGGACTCTGTGCACACTATACCTTACTTTGGTATAGTATATACAGAGCCAGCTTCCTACAGTTTCCACTCTGCACACAGCCTCCGTGGGGTTCCTCGGTACTTACCTTGGGTGGTTCCTTGTGTCCCCGGCTCCTCTGGGTCTTCTGGTCCAAGTCCCGTTCTCCTTTGCAGACTCTTCCCTCTTCTATCCCTCGCGTTCTCCTTTTCAATCAAACTAACAGACTCACATGTCCACCACTCAAATTAACTTAAATTTCACTATACTAAGCCACCACTAATTCTTTTTGGATTACGGAGTACAGGGCTACTTGCCAAAAAGCGCTTTGACGCCTCGTCAGGGGTAGTAAGCGTTATATAAATACAATTAAAATACAATACAATTTTGAAAATTTGCAGTGGTGCCTTGACCCAATTGCCTACAAAGCTTTAATCGGGGCCACTGAAAGTGCAATTTTTGCGGCCAGAGCGTTCTTGGCATAATTATGGATTTGCTACATTTGCCACATAATTCATTCTCTGCTGCATAATCTGCAGATTTGAACAAAAAAAAGTTTCTAGCTCAAACGGATCAAAAGTTACTAAAAATGCGGCAACGCGTGTTGCAGCGCGAAGGGGAAGGCCCTTCACAAAGATTCACTGGTCATCTTTACGTTGTTTATTGCTATATTAAGGATGTGAAACATATGCTGAGACATTGTTAACAAGTGTGACAAAATAGTGAAGTAATATCAGGCTGTATAATTCGCACTTTCTTGCTGCATAATTTAGTCAACCCTGCCGCATATAATGTGGTGCTCACCTGCCGCATAATTCCAGTGGCTCTGGCTTGAGTATTGCACCAGCACTGCTTTTCGAGACGCCTCTAAAGCTGCTTTTACTATTTTTCTAAGGTAGTGTACACAAAACACGACAAAAACCGTGTTCCGGAAAAGAAGGAAACTTTTTTTCCTGTTTATATACTTCAGCGTATTGTTACACAAACATTATTCAATTTTGGCACGAGCATCAGCAGCCGTCATTCATCGCAGGCCTGCGGGCTTCCTAATTACGTAAGAGGCAGGCAAGCCATTGAAATATAAGTACCCATGGAAACACCCCCTCGTTAACTCAGAACATTTACTCACGCAGACATTCTACAAATATTGTTTACTTTCTTTCACCTTCACCTGTCCCACGAGACTGGGCTGGGCGGGTTACAACTGCCACTCTTATTCCTGCGGAAGTGTTACACGTTGTCAAATCCCTCAACCCTAGGAAGATCAAACGCGAAACATTATTGGTTGAAAAATAGGGGCCTTTTCCATTCCATCACCCTCACACCAAGATCCCCCAACAGGACAAAATCTGTCTGTGATTATTGGACATGTTTGAGAGAAGTCTGACTTTGGCAGGCATTAATTAGTATGAGGTTAGCTGGGAATCGAATATTTGCATACTCGGTATCTTGAGAGATTGTGTGTAGAGAAAACAAACTTCCCTTTACCCAGTCCAGCATCTCTAATACTCCCCAACGATTGGCGTTCTAGAATGCTCCTTTGCTGATGGCTGCCTGGTGTTTGAGACTCATGGTCCCCTGATGGCCTATTTGAGGCTCCTGGGAACAGCACGGTGCGCGGATTGCCTTGACAAATGTGTCTCTTTTGCTGCACGATACAGTGGGATTTTTCCGTTTGTCAACACTCCGTATTTATTTATTTCAATGTTTTATAGAAGTACCCACAAGGCCCAATCGGGCATCCGAGCGCTTTACAAAGGTCTGTACCCGAAAAAACTTACCTGCTTCCTCGCTGAGTCACCTGGTGTTTTAAAACGCTCTGTGTTTTGCATTAAATAGGCCCTTATTATACATTGTCTCGGTCGCCACTGACCCTTGTCCTGAGATATTAACACTGGAGTAATGTCAACAAAGCCACCTTTCTGTGCTTGTAACAGCACCCACAAAGCTGCCAGGGTCAACTCTTTCACCACATTACCTTAAATGGGCCATTCAGTGAATGATGTCACAATAGGTCTAAAAACCCTAACAGACCACATCAAACAACAAGCATTGGCATAGCCAATAGGTCTCGCCTTTGGGACCTCATAAGTGCTTTGCCAGAGCTATTGGCTTTGGCAATGTTTTTAAAGTATGTGGTAGAACAGCGTACTGTACTGAATAGTTATTAAGTCACTCACAGGAGGCCTGCCGTGGCTGTACCGAGACAGGCACACACAGACCGGGCTGACGGTGCTGTGGCAGGTCACTTACGGACAGAGCAGTGCACTGTAGCATGGGTCTTCGACTATGGCGGCAAGGCAGGCTGTTACCTTGCTGAATGTTATACATTTTATCTGCTTCCGACTTGTCAAATGCGGAGTCTGCATTGCATGGTTTAAAACCTGCAGACTGGAGGTTATAGACCAACATCTCTACAGCAAGCGCATTAACCCACTGAGGCATCTCGGCAGGGTGGGCCCGTAAACTGCAGTTCACATAAGTATGAACTTGGTGCGCAAACCCACGGCACTTCTTTATCAACATATACTTTTTAAAATTATTATTATGAATTTTTCCGCACAACTGGATGTCCTCACGGCGCTACAGATTCTCTTTAGCAGACTGATGTCTTGTGTTGTGGTTTTAAATAACAGAGGGTCGAGGAGAGGACGTGATGAGGGCATTGACCGTTCCGTAGGCGTATCATTAACAATCCTGTTGATCAATTGTAGGTAGTGCTTGCTAACAGGCCCAATATCCAAGCACTATCCCTCTCCAGGCGCAGGAACATGCGGAAGCCCTTGTGCAAGTGGCGTGTCTAATTTCGAAACACAACCCGAAATCAGATGCTTCCTTAAAACAAAAGGCCTCTATGCCACAAGGCCAAAGCAGTTCCCAGAATCCTCCTCACCGTCCACCCTGTTGCTGCCTGCCCATCCCTAGCCCCTTGCTGTCAGCCACACATCAATATCAACATTTCCCTAATCTTGGTCACCAGATATCTGCGCTTTAACAGCCCCCCGCTGCCAAAGAGCTTTAAAAACAAGCAGTTTTGGGTGGGGCGCGCGCAGGATAACAAAAACACATAGTGTGTGGTTCAAGGGTGGGTGGGCCTTTTAGAGCTGATGGCTGCAAATAAACGGATTTGTCCGTGTTCCCTGAAGTCCACAAGGCACCTGAGAATCCTAAACTCCACTGTCTTCTGTTCAGGGGTGCTGATCGATATTCACTCTGGCTTCTACCCACCAACTCGAGGACGGACACCGCTGAAGCAATGTTTTACAAAAATAGAATAAATAATATTTGAAGCACCCACTAATCCCCTATACACACACATGAAAAACATTTTACCGATAGCGGGTGACCCCTGTTTGTCCTTCACTCTGCACATCAAGGCCCAGTGGATAAACATTTCACTGACGACAGTCCTGCAACCTCCCTGCATTGAATCACTTTAAAAAAAATGATTTTGGGGTACAAGTACTGCGGTGTAAAAAAAATACGTTTTAAGGTGCGGCCTAAGAAGCAAGATAAAGTCTTATAAACACACTGACACGGTTTTCTTGGCTCTCTAGTCCTGCAGCTACACAGATGGCGAATTTATCCGTGCATCTGAAATTGAAAAGGGCCTCCGTGTAGATGTCGACAACAACAATAGACCTGTGGTGTCATTTCCCAAAGGTTCTTTAACCTCACAAAGGTTCTTTAACCTCACTAATGTTCTAACCCGGAAACACATCCAAGCCATCTCAAGAATTAACCGCACTGATTGAGGAATAAAAAGAGCGCATCTTTAATTAGGAGAGAGTGAAGGCATGGTAAGGCGGAAGGAACTTGGGTGTAGCAAACTGACGACAAACAGCATGGGGAGGGGGAGGGGGTTGGGACACGAACAGGCACCCTCGGAAAGCGTCTGACATTTGATCTTTGTCTTTGCCTGCACAGCAAATGCGACGAGATAAAAGCACGGCGCGTTGAGTTTAATTAGTAACCTGATCCGACGAGGAATCCTGCTGCCACCTTGCGCGCCGATGCTCGATCCCGAGAGCAAAACGCCGTGGGAGTGAACTTTAAAAAAAGAAGGTGGGACATGCACCCGCCTTTAGCCATTTGCGTGCTTTCATTAGTGAAAGACACACGCAAAAGCCAATCCGATGTGTGGGAGGAGTCAGACCCACACAGAGAAGTTTAGAGTACTTACAAGAAGCCTCCCATACAGCAGCGCATGCGCGCTGCGCTAGGCTCGACCTAAAAACACTTTCTGAAATGACTACTGGTTATGATTGCTAGAAATGTGGGACTGGTTCAAGCCAACTGTGTTT
Organism: Calotriton arnoldi; assembly: GCA_963921515.1. Taxonomy (NCBI): domain Eukaryota; kingdom Metazoa; phylum Chordata; class Amphibia; order Caudata; family Salamandridae; genus Calotriton; species Calotriton arnoldi. The sequence goes on along the minus strand of CAWUFW010010768.1, from coordinate 533,744 downwards.
TTTCAGTACATTGGATACCTTACCTCATCCGCTTTAGGCATCTCCAAAGCATGGAGCACTGCTCTAGGGTATGGGACCAATAGGTCTTGGCTAAAGCCACCTTAGCAAGCGGAGTCACTTGGTAGCTGGTTTCCATGTTTCTGAGTTTAACAAGGGTGTGGTAATTAGTACTTTAAGCTCTTAGAGCGTCAAGTATGTGTTCTTTATTCTATATTCTTTAACCAAGCTTTGTTCACCTACAGCATTCAACACTTGATCCTCGTATACCTTAGTTTTCATTGGTTCTCGTTGTGGGTATTCTAAACTGCTTGGGTATTCTAATCAGTTGGAGATTGACCTGGCTGATACGTGGCTGCTCCTAATAAAGTACAAAGTTGAACTCCTACCTCGAGTGGACCCTACTTAATTTTGGCGATGAATGATGAAGTACTTTTCTGGCAGGAGCATCCACTCTCTTCCGCATCGTTTTCGTTTTGCCATTTATTGGATTTGGAGGTCTCCAGCCACAGTTTACATTGGTGGATCACGCCGTGAGGGCTGTATTCCTTCATCGCTCTCCATCAGGAGCTCGTCTTCTGCTCCTTACTGCTGACGACGCAGAGCTGGTTGTGCGGCCAAGGTTTGCTCAATTTTACTTATTTTAACTAGTCTGGAGCCGTGCTCGAGCCACCAACATGAGAGGATTCCTCGACGCGCGGAGGCTGTGCATGCGCAGTGGTTTCCCAGCGTTGGTATGACGCATGCAGTCTTCGCGTCTGCCTATGTTACCTAGCAACCAGGTTAGCGTACCTACGTGACCTGTCAGCACGCTTTGGCAGCCATATTTTGGGAAACATTTCACCTGCAGTTTCCCTGCTTCTGTTATTATCAGCAGTAAGATCTTTTCTTCACAACTCTGCAGAATTATCCCCTTATTCTACACAAGTTGGGAGATCTTACAGGTTTGCTTTTTATGACATTCATTCTATCACTGTTTTATTTTTGTCATTTTGTCATTTTTTTGTTTTATGGCGCTCCATAGCCAATACCAATTGTGGGAATCCTCCACCAGCATTTTTCAAAGGTCCCAACCAACCCAGCATGAAATGGGACAAATGGCTTCGTCATTTCAATAATTACCTATTGGCTATTAACGGTGCAACTTTTCCTCCAGAAAGGAAAACAGCTTTACTTCTAAACCTGATGGTGTAACGATGCGGAGGATATTTTTGAACATTTACCTGCTGTAGCACCTCCACATGGAGTTGAAGCTGGTGACTATGATTGCTTTTCAGAGGCTTTGAATAGATTAAATAAAAGATTCAGGGAAAAACCACACATTGTTTTGGAAAGATTTCATTTTTACACTCGCCACCAATTGCTTGAGGAATCTGTGGATGCCTATGGTTCTTGCTGCTGATTGTGCATTTGGCATTGAAGTTGATACTTACATCAGAGATCAGTTGATTATTCGATGTTCCAACAAAAAGATCCAAGAGCAACTTTTACGCCAACGCAATCCTACTCTGCAGGAGACTGTTGACATTGCGAAAGGTGTAGAGCGTGCTATTAGTTTGTTTAAAACAATTAATGTATACAGCACCGTTGTGGGAGTAGCAGCATTATCATTTAAAGATAGTAGTAAAGTTGGTTTTTCCAAAACAAAAATTTCAAAACCTTTTACCGCTTACAATAATTCTACGTCTGAATTAGTATGCAACCGTTGTGGTTCTAAAACTCATTCAGCTCAGTACAAGCAATGTCCAGCCAGAATTAGAGATTGTTTTACATGCGGTAAAATCTGTCATTTTGGCAACGTGTGTTTGAGCAGGAGTAAAAGAGTCTCTATTGTCCAGGAGTTTGTCAATGAGGAACGGTGCGAACAGGATGTGGTGTTATGCATCAGAGAAGGTTCATTTTCAGATAAATCTGTTCCGAAGATGGATGATTGCATGATTACTTCCCAAGCTGCTGTTTCAGTAGTACCTTATGTCGGTGAACCTGAGGAAGGTCATTTGATTTCTGGTGATGGTTTAACTACTTCTCAAATGAATGTATCAGTACCTTGTGTGGGTGAATCTGATGAATGTCAGGTGATTTCTGGTATTTCTTCGAGTGATGTAGATGGAGAGCCATATGTTCCACCTATTTGTGAAGTTACAATTGACGGGAGATCTTTACAAGTCATGGCAGACTCTGGTTCTCCATACACCATCATTTCAGATATATTTTTTAGAGAGAATTGGCATGATAAGGTTCTGGAACCTTCTGATATCAGAGTTTACGGGTTTGGAGGAAAATAAATCGCCATAAGTGGCTATTTCATTTCTGAGATTAAATTCAGACATAAAGTTATTTTTGGTAAAGTGTATGTTGCTGTAGATGGGTTGCAAGTATTAGGTTGGAAACATCAAGGAAAGTTCAATATCACTCTTCATCCTAATGCTAAAGTACAAGTTTGTTTTGCTGAGGACTCTGGATGTATACCACATGTCATTGAAAAAATTAACAGATTAGAGTGCATTTTAGATAAACATAAAAATCGTTTTCGCAAGGAACTGGGTTGAGTGAAAGGTTTTTCACACCATATTCAAGTTAAAAAGATGCGGTGCCTGTAAAACATAAATTGAGACATGTTCCTTTGTCTGTTCGCGCGGAATTGTCTCAAATGCTTAAGAACATGTACACTGAAGGAATTATCGAGCCTGTTGATTCATCAGAGTGGGTTTCTCCGATTGTTTTAGTTAAAAAAAAATGGGGAACTTTGACTCTGTTTGGATTTGAAGTCTGTTAACAAACAAATTCTAGTGGATTGTCATCCTTTGCCTAGAATTCAAGAATTATTATCAAAATTGGATGGAGCGAATGTTTTTTCGACCATAGACCTCAAATCAGCTTATCATCAAGTTGCGTTGTCTCCTCGTTCAAGACATTTGGTTACGTTTATTACACCTGACGGGGCATTCAGATATGTCAGGATGCCTTTTGGCTTAGCGTCTGCCATATCGGTATTTAAAAAAATTGATGTTTTGTCTGTTTGGAAATATCGATGGGGTTGTCGCATTCTTGGATGACATCCTCGTGTATTCCAAAACTGATGATCAGCAGGCTACTTTACTTAATAAAGTGCTGAACATTTTGAAGGAGAAAGGTATGACTGTTTGTCTTGATAAGTGCAAGTTTTTCACGAATCAAGTAGAGTACCTAGGACACACAATTTCCAGCTCTGGAATTTCTCCCAAAGAAGATTTGCTAAATACTATCCGTGATATGCAGGCTCCCAAATGTAAAGATCAGCTCAAATCTTTTTTGGGGTTATGTGAGTATTACGCAAGATTTGTTCAAAATTTTGCTGACTTTGTTTTACCTTTGAGGTCATTACTTAAAAAGGGTACAAAAAGGTTGTTCCAAGTTTTCGAATGTAAGGAAAATTGTCAAGTTAGGAAAACCTTCTGCTTTATTGGACAATGGATCTTGGTGGAGTTTGTCTAGATTAGTGAAAACTTGTCCCCTGCGCAAATTCATACCAATTTTACTGATGTTCCTGACTTTGGAAGTGAGTCTTTTGCTAACAAGATTTCAGAAGGAAAGAATTTCTGTGATGTTGGACCTGAAATTGTTGGAAAAAGTAAGATATACATTAAGTTGCCTTTAAAATACAATGATTTTGTAATGTACTAACTGTGTTTTTTAGTACTGTCATTTTGTAATGTATTATTGTTGCTTTCTGTTTTTATCCTTTATTTTTTATTACATATATATATAAGAAGGAAAGGTATGTGGTAATTAGTACTTTAAGCTCTTAGAGCGTTAAGTGTGTGCTCTTTATTCTATATTCTTTAACCAAGCTTTGTTCACCTACAGCATTCAACACTTGATCCTTGTATACCTTTGTTTTTATTGGTTCTCTGTGTGGGCATTCTAAACTGCTTGGGTATTCTAATCAGTTGGAGATTGTCCTAGCTGATACGTGGATGCTCCTAATAAAGTACAAAATTGAACTCCTACCTTCAGTGGACCCTACTTCAAAGGGCATAAAGGGAAACATCACACAAGAGCAGAAAAGGTCATGAACATGCTTCCAACACCTTGGAAAACAAGACGATTAAAAAAAAAAAATTCAAGCTAGTTGAAGAGTGGATTTGTTACCTCCTCGCCATAGTAGTCATTTGATGAGCAATAGCTCCTTACACAAAATCTTAAAAGCTAAAAAAAATTCTAGTTTCTCCCATCCCTCCCAAGAGGGCTGACTTCCTCTTCCCCTGAATTATTATACAAAAAGGAAGTCCCATCTTTTTGTCCACCTGCTTTTTGGTTTCTGCAAATGGCCTTTAAGCAAATTGTAGGTAAGTGGATTGACTATGTAATTACTGAAGTGAGGTCTCGCTTAAGCAGACCCATAAACCATTTGCTCAAATCATGCTATAGGGAACTCGTTTTTGGTTGCGGCGGCGCTAAGCACAAGCTGGAGGCCCTGCAATAGTGAGCTCAAAGCATGAGAAATAGATCCTGCTTTAGCAGATCAAAGAGATTTTAATGATCTTACAATACCACAAACATCAAGAGAACTTTCCCCATGCTTACGGGAGTGCTGCTGATCCAAGCGAGAGGGTGCTCGATCTGTGCATGCTGCAGATAGAGTGCCAAGCTGACTCCAGGCTCCCAATGCAGGTCTTCCTTTTCATATAATTCCAACAAGGGTTGTGACCACCGATGCCAGCTGGCTGGGGTAGGGTGCCACCTTGGAGTCCTGGTCAAAATCCAAGCAAAATGGAATCAATTTCAAGCCTTCTAGTCTTTGAACTTCAAGGAGCTCAAAGACGTTCACGTGGCACTGCAGAAATTTCCCCCCATCTGTTAGGTCATCATGTACATATAGGAACAAACAACAGAGTAGCGATGGCTCCTACTACTACTCGAGTCCAGTGGGCAGCACTTAAGGCCATCTGAAGTCCTCATTTGGATCATCGAGATCTGCTGGTTTCTAGACTTATGGAGAGGTTTTTTCCTGAAGAGACCAAGGCTGTTGTATCCGCCATTTTGGGGCCTTCCCTTAGTTTTGAGGGCTCTTCAGCTTCTATTTTTTGAGCCTTTGGAGAGGTGGATATCACGGTTTTAACTTTTAGGGTAGTCTACTTGGTGGCTTTTTCCTCACCTAAGAGAATAGGGGAACAGGGGTCATTTTTGAAATCCGAACCCTTTCAAAGCATATTTCCAGCCAAAATTATGTTTAGACTAAACCCGAAGTCAGGGCCGTTTTAGGGCAGTGCAACCGGAGCTGTTCAACTGGGTCCCAAGGTCAAGGGGGAGCCCTCTGCATGACAGGCTGCAGAGATCTTTGCGTGTGGCATTTTCTGTGGATATTACAATGGCATGAAATCTCTCGTGGTTAATGCACTTGAGGGAAAGATCTGCAATTTGTTTAGTCATAGTTCTGACTTATGTAGCAGCAGAGGGTAAATGTTCCAGCTGCAAAGCACAACGTTTGACATACAGGTCACAGATTAGCATTTTGTTTTCATATCTCAGTGGGTTATTGCTTTTGTCACAAAGATCCTTTTGTTACTTGGAGTTCATAAGTAACAATCCTTCTAAGACAGCATAATGATCAATGAGCTGGCATTAAAGTGCTGCATGTAAATTGGAAGCCATAGGTTTACAACCTTATTGTGTTTCCCCGCAATGTTTCATAATTCTAAAGTTTCCAAAAAGAGTTCCTCTGGGTAGCAATATAATTTTATTACAATGACGCCTCAATCTTTGTGTTATGTTTATGGGGAAGATTTACTAATATACTGCACCTGGTGTGCATCACAAAAGAGAAGCAAACCTGGTGCAAAATGTTATTTTGAGGCTTACTTTCAAGCATAAATCCTGAATTGTGTTTGACAGCACTCCTAAAGTAACACAAAGTAGCACTATGCGCTACTTTATGTCAAGGAGGCATGTCATGCATGGTACATAGATGTTCCCATGCACTCACCCATGGATTTTGATGCTAATCCCTACTTACTAACTTTGGTAGAAAGTGATTGGCATAAAAAACATGACACCTCCTCCAGGCAGGTGTACACCTCCTCCGGGCAGGTGTACACCTCCTCGAGGCAGGCATGCAAATATTTTCAACTTTGCATGTGTACTGCACCGTACAGTACAAAAACAAAGTGGTAAAATGCTTAACTTTGTCGAAGCATAGAATGTTCTGCTGGAAGGGTACCATTCTAGTATAACACCTAAGCTTGATGTTATGCAAACACTGTGGTGTACGGGTGTGTGCATTGTCGCAAGGGAGCCTAAGGTATGCTAGCACTAGCGGAGAGCCCAACAGTACCATATCTTATATGATATGGTGCTGTTGTGCTCTCTCCGTTTCACGCAACGCAGTGCAGCAACTTTTGTTACTGTTCATCGTAATCTGCCCTTTCATTTCTTTCGACCAAGCACTCTGAACATCAAATGCCTACCAGTATGTGGACATGTAACTCCTAAACCCGTAGTTATGATTCCCTTAAGTGATATTTCCTATACATTGCTTTACACATTTATATGATCCATTGTCTCTGTATAATATTTTTGTGATGTAAAGTGCTCTGATAGTCTACTTTGGGATGACTAGCGCTAAAAAATAAATGTGAGGACACACGAGAGATTGAAGGCACTATTGGAGGGTGGTAGAGATGGAATCCACAAAGACGAAGGTTATGTGGAGGGCGCCAATAAAGATTGTTGCACCGTACTCCATGAATGCTAAAGTTGACCCTGCCCGTCTGTTTTCTTCCCTAACCCTCAATCAGAGGAGGAGGCTGTCTTTCATCACTAGATGTAAAGAGAGTTGTTAAACTCTATCTAGAGAATATGGAGGCTTTCTGAAAGTTAGATAACATTTTTGTTACTATTAGTCCAGTAGGGACTGGACTTGAGCCATCCAAGTCTACTTTGAGCGGATGAATTAAGCAGACAGTTCTGCTAGCCTTTGAATCTCAAGGTGTGGAGTTGAATAGGCATGTTCAGGTAAGGTTAACAAGGAATTTGTCTCCCTCATGGGCATCTTATAAGTGGATATCTATAGAAGAAATCTGTAATACAGCCACATAGTCATCATTACACATGCTTATGTACCACTATATGCCGGTGCTGGCAGACAACGCTTCTAAGGAGTTTGCGTCTGCTGTATTGAATGCACCTGTTAACCTATAATATGTGAGTTTAACATATGACATTGTGAAATAATTCAGACTGTTAATGACTAAAGGCTTTATTTTGCATGGCATGTACAGCTCACAAGTTTGTTTACATTTGTATATGATCATGAAGCAGATGTATGTGTTGGTATCGGCTCATCTAATGACTACTATAGCGAGTAAGACTGGTGAGGAGGTAAGGTCCAGGTTACTTATGGCGAATATTCATTAATCCAAGACTTTCTTACCACAGTCTAGTTTACCATTCCTTCCTTCCCTTTCTAAGTCTACTTCAGTTGATTTTGGATGTGTGGAAAGGGACAGGAGAAGAAAAAGGTGGGAGGTGGGTGGGTGAGGAAGTAGGCCATCTTGGGGTGGGATGGGAACAATTACAATGTTTTTTTCCTTGTAAGGGTGTGTGTGAGAAGCTATTGCTCATCAAGCCGGCACTTTTGTGCCACCAGACGAGACTTTTTTGACGTTTTGGTGGCGCAATGTGCCACAGGTATATTTATAAGGCCACGTACGTAATGCCACGTTACGCGACTTTTCATGGCCTTATAAATCTGTGTCCCAGAAAACCGTGTGAAAGGGGCATTCCATAGGTGTTGCTGGGGGCGTTCCCAGCAACATCCATGGCTTTTTGACACAGCCCCAGATTTACGAGAAATCGTGAGTCTGAGGCAGCGCCAAAAACGTATGCCTCCCCAGGGGAGGCGTAAGAGAGGCACAAGGAGAAATATCTTTATTTCTCCTCATTTTTCCTCTTTCTATGTGTGTTGCATTCTGCAGCACACATAGAAAGAGAAAAAAGCCTCTTGTGATTGTTTTTGTGCAGGTTTCCCTTCCTGCACAAAAATAATCATCCCGCAACGCAGGCACCTATACACCATAGTTCACAGGTGCCTACGTTGGCGCACGGCAGCTCATTGTGTGCTGACGCAGGGGAAAAGGCCCGGAAACTGCTGTATCCAATAGATATTACACACTCCTGCCCTTTTCTTTTGCCATAGGCCTGCTGCGCTGCCCTACGCCAAAAAAACCCATAAATGAGGCCAGGGGCGGTGCGTCCATTAGGGCGCTGGGGCGTTGCCCGCAGCTCCCTCGGCGTCTCTGAACTTAAGTAAACTCTCAGTTTACTTAAGTTCAGAGACGCCGAGGGAGAACTGACAATCATGTCAGTCAGCATGACGTCGGACCGCCCACCTCCTTCAGAGTCTGAAGGGGGTGGGCGGTCCAACGCAATGTTCCCCCTAATTTTTTTCCTCTATGTGCGGCAGTGTAAGGTCTCTGTGCACTGCAACCAAGGCTAAGTGCGCCGGAAACCAGACCACTCGTGTGCGCTGCAATTAACATGAATACCCCAGCCCTGTCAAGTAGTACGCATTAGGCGTGGTCCACAACACCGCACTAAAATGCATTAATCACTCATTTTTAGCACATTGACAATGTCTGTGTAATAGGAGTCAGTGACCGCGAGTGTTGGAGCTGAATTTACAGCAGTGCGGCAAGTGTTGGCCATATGGTGCTATAGGCGGCACACCGGAGAATTGAACGAGGTGCTTCCTGCGTGCGTCATTGTTTCAAGTAAGCATTTTACGTACTGTCCGATTACGCAGCTCTGATGTCGTGAGGCCGAGCGTGGGAAGCGCTGAACTGCGCATGTCTTCCTTGGAGAGGGTTCCTGGTAAACGCTGCACGCACTCACAGGTAAAAGCATGTGATTTGCACACGAGCCCCCAGTAGCCCTGTCTGGCATCAGTCACTGACAGGTGTGCGTTGGTGCATGAACCCCGAGGATCCCAGGTCCAACGTGAGAAGAGGGGAGGGCGCGGCTCGCGCCCACAGGCCGTGCACCGGCAGCAGCTCAGGTGTGAACAGGTAACCTCGGAAAGCAGGCTTCCACCTGTGAGGGGCCAATGTAAGGGCTCTTGCATGCACAGGAATGATGAGGGAAATGCAGGTTTGTAAAGAAAGGTTCTACTTTAAATACAACAATATGTGCATGCACAGGAATGCTGAGGGGGATCTGCAGATTTGTAAAGCGTTGTACTTTAAATACAACAATATGTGCATGCACAAGAGATACCAGGGAGCTGAACGTCGGGGTTCGTCTATGCACAGTGACATAATGCCATAGCAGACCATGGAAGGGGATACATGGCAGAACTGAAGAATTGCATGTGCGCAGCTGGTTTGTTGCTGTGTGTCTTCTTTATGCTGAAGGCCCAGAGCTGCCCTGCTCAGCGATGCTGCATGTGACTCCTCACTTGTAGTGCGGAGGTCCCCCGTTGCCAGCGATTGACGATCCACCTACCTACTCAAATTCTCCCTTTTAGGTCTGGTGTTAGCCAAGACCTTTTGATTTTATTAAAATATGTATCACATACTTACATATAGGGGTTTTCAGCCACCTCTCAATCCATTGGTCTATTGTTGTCATCAACATTTTGCTTTTGCCCACTACAGCATACAACATTGAGCAGTGGGTCAGTCACTGGTTAACATTACTTTGAGTGACTGCATTTTGCTCTTTCACAAGGAGCACATCCACACACAAGCGAGTTCCCTTCAGTGCCAGTGTTCTTACTTTATGATTACTTTAGTGTTGCCTTTGTGTTTGGAGCCTCGTGTGATAGCAGGACGCTTCTGATGCACATTCCATCTTTATTAGATCCCATCTCCTGCCATTGCTGTTCCAAATTACCTTTAGGAGTGTTTTGCTTTTCTGACTGTTGCTAGTTTACAGCCTACCAGATCAAATTGTGTCCATTTGAAACTGTTCTGTCTTGTTATCCTCTTTTTCCTTTTTCCTCTTTCTTTTCTACTCTGTCTTTTTACTTTTTTTCTTTTGTTGCCTTCTTTCATTATTTTTTCCCTTTCCTTCTCTTTTCTTCTCTTTCCTACTCTTTACTTCTCTTACATTGTTTCTTTACTTTCTTTCCCTTTTTCATCTTTCCTTCTCTTTCCTCCTTCCTCCTCTTACATTTTTTCCTTTTTCTTTCTTTCTCTCATTCCTTTTCTTTCTTTTTCCCTTTCCTTCTTTCTCGTGTCCTTCTTTCTCGTGTCCTACTTTCTCGCTTTCCTACTTTCTCACTTTCCTTTTTTCGCTTTGCTTTTTTCACACTTTCTCTTTCTCTCTTGCTGTCTTTCTGAAAGGTAAGAGTCTTGCAGCCAATGCCAGACTGATTGACTTTTAGGTCTGCATTAACCAGAAAACTGATCCAGCGGCTTACCAGCAACAGGTACTCTAATACCATATACTCACCTGGGCCCATAAACACACATACACACTACCTGGTAATAAACCGCTGGGGTCAATTGTTTATGATTCTTTATCATTCAAGATTAGTCACTTCTTATTCTGCATTGGCCAGGACCTTTTGATTCTACTAAAATGATGTGTATAATATAGTTACTTTTAGTGGTTTTAGCCAGACTATATCCATTAGCCCGTTACTGTGATATTCACATTTTTCTTCCACCTGCTCCGGCATGTATTAAGGGGCAATGTATCAGCCCGCTTCAGCCATTGGTTGAATTCACTATGAGTTGTGGCATGCTGCCCTTTCACAAGGAACACATCAACACACAAAGTAGTTCCCCTCAGTGCCAGTGAGTACTATGCAAATGTGTAGTTTTATTTTAGACCCAAAAATATTTTTTGCCTGGAGATTGAGGCGGGCTTGGCATATTTACAAACAACAAAGCTTTGCAAAAACCATGACAGAACCAGAATTGCGAGAAGGCTGGCTGCCAACGCCATACCTAATGGCTTTGCCAATGCTTGTTTATAAACTGTCCTCCCAGGACAGCTATAGCCCTCAGTCGTTCATTCGCTTGAAAGGCACTCGCCAAGACTTCAATCCTGCCACTAGTATCGGTGGAAAGAGGAAAGGTGTGTTTATCCTGCTTAAGTCCTTGCAACCGAGTGAGTGTCACTGCTGCATGCTTTTTAAAACCACAATATTAGCCAGTCGTAAATTTGTAAAGAATCGAGTGCCAGGGCCCAAGGGATTTCACAGGACACCAGTACTGCTTGCACCACCCAGAGCCACAGACAGTGCTGCCAAATGCCAGTGTCATCGATACCTACTACCATCACACACCAATAATTCCGACGATTCAATCTCATCCAATAAAAATGCAAGGTCGCCGAGGCCGTGAGAATGGTCTGGATGCCCCGATATCTTTCTTTTCTTTTTTTTTTTATGTACATTGATTCGTTACATACTGTTGCTGATGTGCTCTGTTACAAAAATAGACAGAGAGCTCCATCATATGCTGGCCTGCCAAAAATAAGTGCAGGTGCTGAGCACTGGCAAACAATCGCACAAATTAAGCACTGATATTATTAGCCCCTCACCCCTGTCCTTGTTACATACGAAGAGCTCCACCTGTTTTGAGCACTTCTTATGTTATCCAGAAGCTACAGACCCGGAAATGCAAACGTCTCATTTGTTAGAAGGAGTTCAGTCCTGAAAGTGGCGTCATTGTCAGGTGGGCGCATCTGGAGGAATGATTTGTAGAAAACAGTAAATGCGCTTGAAACTTTTAGCCAAACTTGTTACGTCCAAGTTTAGCCCGATCTCACCCCCAAACTGCCCTTCTCTGGAAATGAGACTAAAGATCTGGACTGCTCATCCAATACATATCGGACTGCCACTTTAACCTCTCAGCACTCTCACAGACCTCACCTCACGTAAACTGCCCCATGGCCTGGATACAGACAGCGTTAAACTGCCCTCAGTGCTGCAGAATTGTCCTGTACACTCTTAAACCTGACCGCAATTTTAACAGTTTTATGCCATATGTGCGATGTATCATTGCACCTTGTAAAGCGCTCTGAAGTCCAGTGCCAAGGTCATGATCGCGCTACATCAATAACTAAAGTAAATAAAAACTTAAGAGCATTCATAGACGGAGATGGAGAACAAAACGAGTTCGGCCTGGGTGTGAGACCGTCGGGTGGGCTTTTGTTGGCTAGTCATATTTACAGGAGGCTCCACCCCTTCCCATGGCCTTATACTGTGCACCATTATTGAGCCCTGGGTTGTCAATTATTGCAAAAGGCTTATAAAGAATGTTGTTCTATCTTGGCATGGGTGGAAAATTGAACATCTTCCAGCTACTGGTGATAACAGCACAGGTGCACGAATTCAGAGGTATAAAAAAAGATTGCAAAGTCATGTGTAATCTGCCAATGTCATCTTGTTTTGTAAATCCTGTACATCACTGTCTATAATCGGGGCTACTGGAAGTATGCGGTTCTGTGTCTGCAGCGTTTACCGCATAACAATAGATTTATCGCACTTATCACATAATCATCCGTCTGCTGAAATAGATTCAAGAAAAACTGTTTGTAATTTAAGCAGGTCAAAAGATACCGGAAAAAAAACCCTCGCGTGGTGCTACCCACTGTTGGACCCTGTGGAAAGGTTAGCTGGCCAGTTTCCAGTTGCAACTGCTTGTATACTTTAGTGTATTCCGGTGCTCAACTGCTACTAGGGAAGTGAAACATTTGCTGAGACAGCGCTGTGATTTAAAGTAAACTATGAGACAATAAGACATGAAATATACCGCATTATTGGCCTTTACTTGAGGCACAATTTAGTCAACTCTGCCGCACAATCTGATCCTTCATTGCTGCATTAACATGAATTCTATTTCAAAGGCACACAATCGGCCCCGCAGCTGTGCGCTATTAAAAAAAGAAATGCAAAGACTTGTGTTTTCAGAATCTGAAAGCACACGTCGTGTTTGAGACTCTGCATTCCTTTTCCTAATAGTGCACGGCTGCGGGGCTGATTGTGGGCCTTTGAGATTGTATTCATGTTAATTGCAGCGCCCGTGTGCGCTGCAATTAACATGAATTCCATTTCAAAGGCACACAATCAACCTCGCAGCCGTGCACTATTAGGAAAAGGAATGCAGAGTCTCAAACACGACGTGTGCTTTCAGATTCTGAAAGCACACGTCGTGCTTTAGATTTGCTGCATTCCTTTTCCTAGTAGTGCGGGGCTGATTGTGGGCCTTTGTAAAAGTATTCATGTTAATTGCAGTGCATGACGGCACTGCGATTAACACGAATACTTTAACAAAAGCCCACAATCTGCCCCGCAGACTCGCACTATTAAGAAAATACATGGAGCAAGTGCCAGAGCCACTTGCTGTTGAACGCCCTAGCGGGATGTGGTGTGTGCGCGCTAATTATGAGACACTGCGCGCTCGGGATGACTTCAGTGCGCGCGCGCACAAGCGCGCACGTTATAGGGAACAGTGGTCCAACGTCATGTTGACTGACATGATTGTCAGACCAGGGGCAGCAGGCAGCACCACAAGTGCGCATGACTGGGGAAGGTCGGCGAATTTTTCCGCCGTGCCCAGTCATGCGCACTAGTGTCTGCACAGGCTGGCGCATGCCCATTAGAAGAGCGAGGGTTGAGCAATGGCTCAAACCTCGGTCTCTTAATGGGCAGGCGGGCGGAGAGTAACCATGCCCCAAGTCAATCCTGACGCTGCTGGCAGCGCCAGGATTGGCTGAGAGGGGTTGCCACCCACTTGCCAGCAGTGATGCTGCTGTTCCGTTCCTGTAGGCGCCAACGGATCCGAGGCGGCGCGGACCTGCTCAGGTAGGATTTTTTAATTTATTTTAAAACTCCCCCCCCCGGCCCCCATCCCCGCGCGATACCCCCTTCCCCCCCCCCGCGAGCCGCGACTGGGGTTTGTCAAATTAGTAAAATTAAATTCCCAATGAGAAAAAACATTTTGGTTTCTTTAGCTACGGATTGTGTTTATCCATATGTAGTATGCGTAAATTGCTCTTTAACATACTTCCCAAATTACGCTGCTGTCGTTATCTGCTATAAAAGTGTACCCAATGTGCGCCAAAGTCACTAGCGATTCCTACCCGTTGTGTTAGGCAGACATCGGCGTGAAATGTGCACTCGGGGTATGTGCTTGGTACAAAGATCACGTGACAAACCTGTTCAGTTTATTGTGCAGTTGTCTGCATGACATTTTCTACTCCAAGTATTTGTATGCCTGCAAAGAGCATATGTGTAAGGAAAAACAAAAATAGTACTAATTACGCTCAGTAATCCAGATAAGTGCAAGATTACACTCGCATGGAAACACATTTTCACCCAGGAATACTTTTTGCTAGTCCTGCTGGACGTGATAGTCTGTTTCACTTATTACATCTTGATATTACGCCAGTACGTTTATGCCGTGGTTGTACAGCTGGATGCGTGGAAAAAGTGTGAATAAGTGGGTGAGTGCAGGGGTTGCGGATTTAATTTGTGCGTTCATACGCGAGTGGCAGAGTGCGGGACGAGAGGGTGAATGAGTGAGTACAAGGATGAATAAATAGGTGAATGAAAGCATGGGCGGAATCCTCTTGTGTACATTCACGGCGTCAACACTAGAGATTTTATGGCATGTTGTAATTTACTCAGTACCCTGCTTTGAAGTCCCCTTTCATTCGTTGTTATTTAGAAACTATCCCCCACCCCCTGACACATACACCACCACCTTGTGTTGCAGATAACACCAATATCGATTAGCAGAAGTAAGGATTATGCATGAGTAATAGCCCAGGTAATAGAATCGCTGGTGTTAAGTCTGGCTGTCACCATCGCTGTACTAGCAACATTCGAAGAAGCCGACAATAGCAACTCACAGAATAGGACACGTCTGTATCTGGAACTTCCAGACTGGAAGTAGGGGTGCTGCATATATCTCTGATGCACCCCAGGTCAAGAATTAACAATCACGAGGCCTACAAACGGTGTCCTGACATGCAGTTTCGTGTGACAAAGTGCTGCTAGTTATTTTAGCATGGGTCGCTGAGTTTACTATTTCTTTCTGCCCGTTTCCGGTATTTTGTAATTTTCACAAGTTTGACTCTTTCAAGTAACCCTGGGCGTAGTTCGCGAAGTAATGCTTCGCGAAGCTACGCAAAGTGCAGTTCGCACTACGCGAGCTACGCGTAGCACTACGCGAACTGCGTAGTACGTGTTCGCAATGATTGCACAGTGCCGGATGCTTGTCCGCACTGTGCAATCATTGAAAACGGCATCTTGCACAGTGCGAGCTGTCTTTTACTGCCGCTCAAGTAGATTTTTACTCGAGCGGCAGCTTTCTCAACGCGGACTGGTAGTTTCTCATCGCGAGCGGTCGCGAGCATACGCGACCACTCGCAATGAGAAACCTGACCTCCCCGCGTTGAGAATCTCGCCGGGAGGTTTATTTTCCACGCTCGCGATCGGCAACTTGATGTTGCTGATCGCGAACGAGGGAAAAGTCTCGCCGGGATGTCATTTTGTTTGCTCGCGGTCGCCAACTTGACGTTGAGGACCGCGAGCAAGCAAAAAATGACCGCTGCACTACGCTACGCTATGCGTGTTCGCACTGTGCTACGTGCAATTCGCGTAGTGCGAAGTAGCGCAAACTTCGCAAACTACGCGAGCGTAGCGTAGTTTTCCGCCCAGGCCTACTTTCAAGGGAATTGCTGAGCGGAGAAGGTCACAGTGTTCCAGAGATTTGCTAGCACGTACAAATAAAGACATGCTTGATTTACAAAGCAAGTCAGGTGATGTCATGGCCAGCACCCTCACTCCGAAAATTGTTCCAGCACCGCTCTCTGCACTGAACAAATCCCTGACAAAAAGTACCAAGTTGCAAGCTTCACACCGCCTCATATGAGACGGTGAAAGCTGGTCTCGAGCGAGGAGGGGGGGGGGGGGGCCAAGGGGCAAGGACGCCCCTGCGCTCAGACGCCAGGGCCTTAGGGTCTCACTCCGAGTCCAAGAGTGGTTCATTCATAAGGACCGCGGAAAGATACCAGGAGTCCTTCTTCTGTGTTGTCTGCCTAGGGCACCTGGCCTCCCTTCAGCTGGCATCTTCTCCTGTCGCCTCTTCTTTCTATGACTCAAAGAGGCCCTGAGATGGTTTCCTGAGAGATACCAATGCTGCCTCGAGATGTTTAGTCCTAAGACCCTACTGGAAGTGGGCACATTTTCGCTGCCTTGCACAGTCCTAGTTGTTTGTTTACATGATTTCCTACACCTTGTGTGCTATAGGTATTTATAGTGCTTACTACCACAGACGAAGCGCTTAATCAGTTTGAGAAGGTTAACATTCTACTCCATGGGAGGCCAGTGTTGGTGATTTAGCCATGCTTGATGGTTATGAGTTGCGATGGTATGTTATGGTATTTTACACAATTCCGTGCATTATTTACTCATGGAAGTTTACTGGGAAGTTTTACAGAGAGGTTATTTGGGCAATAAGATGTTTAGTTACATGGATAATTTTACACTTAGTTCTAGTTTTTGCACGAGGATATTACCGCCCTGTTGATTAAAGTTTGTTTCTCATGCTCTTAACTAGAAATTTTGAAACAGTCATTTTTAGGTTGTGATTCAGGGTTAGGTAAAAGTGAGACCTCAGACATTGGGGAAGACGTGTACATAAGGTTAGATTGTGATTACTTAAATCATGCTAGGAGTGCTTTATGTGGTTCTTTCATGCACACTAGTCTGTCTGGTATCAAGCACTGAATTCAACTTCATGTTGAACTTTGTTTTGCTCTTAAAATGTCCAATTAAGCAACGATATTTGAAAAACCTTGCGAGTATTTGAATAGCAAAATGTATCTGCACAGCCAGTAAGACGGATACACGCAAGATACGTGCATACCTAACGGTCTCACCAGACCTACTGGCTTTACCGCATAGTCGCATACCCCGTCCAGAGTAATAAATAGTAGTGACAGTCTGTTTTGCTGTGATTGTGTATGTAGAGGGACCAGATTGTTTGGGGATTCACCTCGAGGTGTTTGAGCATTGACCAGACAGAGCAGTGCAGGTGACTTTTCTCTTGTGTGTGAATAGGCTTTTTGATGGTAGTGATGTAAATATTTTGAAGTGAATATTTGAACCTGTGAGTCGAGCCTCCCCGACCCTATAGTGGAAAGATGTGCCATTTAAAAAGAGACAATCCTCCTAATAGCGTTTAATACAAAGTCACCAAAGTGCATTCTGGGTCGCATCAGCAACAGGCAGTCTTCTAGGCCTCACCACTCTGACACAGAAAATGCTGTGCAGAAACCCTTTTCCGTGGTGAGAAGGGCTTCTCCGTGGGAGCATAGTTCACGAGTTAGCACTAATGCAAAGTGTTGCTGGCACCACGACAACTTTTATAAGGCTAACAAAGTTCGGACGAGATGGCCATGCCAGCAGTTCAGTTTTCAGTGTTTGGTTAGTCTTAGTTTAATCTACCATTCACCAGTACTCCAGAAAAGTGGTTGTGTTGAGGTGACCACTGCCTGTTCCATGTACCAAAGCCTGGTCCGAAAGTGAAGGGGTGAGGTTTCCACCACTGGGCAGGAGGCCAGTGTCTGAAGGTGGAAGGGGCAGGATCTCTAAGGGCCTCTGGTACTGGCAAGTGCCCCCCTACCCCAAGCCATGGCCCTTTCACCCCTTGTGCTGTCCCTGTGCATTAGTTTGTCTTCTTTTCAATTGCTATATTTTTGTGTAGTGTATTCCATCTCTTGGGGTGTTACAGGGTAGGTTTGTGCTGTTTATATTTTAATTCTGGATGTAAGGAAACTCGATTATTACTTTCCGGAATGGTGTAAAAAATCATTGAGAATACTGCTTATGAGAAGAATTTATTATTGCATTCTCGCACAGCTTGAAATGTTTGGAAATATTTGCGGTTTTGTGGCCACGTCATATAATGTCATTTTAGATCGTATGAAGCAGGGATGTCCCAAGTTGCTTCACAAGAGCTTGAATTTAGCCATAATTTCAGGATAACCAAAGAATATGTAAATGATACAATTTAGATCAACTTTATGCATGATTGTCATATGTGTATATAATAAAATCTGATATGAATCCAACCTTCATGGACCAACATTGGACAGCACTGCCAGAAAGGGCCTCTGTGGTGGAGCTAGTCTGGTAACATTGGCCCCTTTTAATATACATTGGCTATGAGCATGTGCGTTGTCGGACTCTCTCTCATCGTGGTGATGCCTGGGGATGCCATTGGGCCACGTACAGGCCTTCAGACTCTATGTTAACTAGATTTTCATTTCTGTGAGGAGGTTGTTTTCGATGCTATGAATGAATTCACATATGTCCAGAAAGCAACCAGCAGCTACTTGTAAAGTGTTCATTAGCTTTCACACTCATTTGTTTTTCGGTATATATTTCTCTGATGAAACAGTGTGCATCTTTGAGTGCAGTGCAGCAAAGGGTGAGTGATGTCTGTGTGAGTGCAGGTTGAGCAGTGTGCCTGTGTGAGTCCAGGGTGAGTTATGTGGAGGGGTGAATGCAGGCTTAGTGACGTGTCAGGGAAGGGTGAGTAATGGATCTATGAGTGCAGGGTGAGTAGTGTGCCTATGTGAATGCAGGGAGAGTGATGTATCTGTGCAAGTGCAAAGAGACTTGTCTGGCTACTCCCAGAGATGTGTTCGCCAAGCCTCCTCTTTCTCAAATTTGCTTGAAAATGCACCATTTGCCCACTCTTTTTTCAAAATTTTCTCGGGGGCAGAACCACCCCGAACCCCCAGTAGGTGGTTCCAGCTCGCTCGCTCGCCAGAGTGCTGTATTTACGCCTCACCACTTTCAAATGTCACCAGCCGCCCCTGAATGAGGCCCCTAGGGACTACTGTGGCGAGGAAGACATGGGCTCATAGTAATGAAGCTCACCGGTAAGTAACCAGGGCATTACTGCTCAAAACTAAGCGTAAACAAGGAAAGCTAACAATGTAGTTCGAAAAAGAAAGTAGGGAGGGTAAACAAACAAACACAAAAAGAAAACAAAAAGGACTAACCATTCCTATTTTGTTTTTATGAAACATTTACACATTGGACATATATAAGCAATGAACAAATACTTAAGCTGCGTTGAGCGCGCAGAACATCCCTGATCAATATACAGCATAATCATCACATACCATCATCTTGAAGCAACACCAATTCGAATTGAATCTCCCTCATTCCGACCCATGGGCAAATGTCTAAGTTGCAAAAGCCATAATTTCACGGCCCAGGGCCTGATCCCGGCTCGGCTCAAGGAAAATACCCCTGAACTGGCACCGATCAACCCATGGTTTGTGATGCTTCTGTTGGTTTCCCCTGGCCTTATTTATGGGTCTCTCCAGACTCATGCAACGGTCCATCCCCCATTCCATTTCTCCCACATTCCTACATTTTAAGCACAACAACTGTTAAATATTTGAACTTGTGTCTTCATAGAGATGCTGAGTTTCACTTTTATAATGTTTAACATTGTGAGATAAAATCCTATCAGCCAGCCATTTATTTAAATGTTTTTGAAACACAAGCTTGTGACAGAAGCAGCGTCATAGCACTGTTAGAGCACAGAGAAGACATCTATGCACCATCCCGCCTGAACCGCCACCTGACATTACCGAATTGCTATTGTGGTGGTTTCTTGGCACTCTTTGGGGCCCTGTTCCTTGGGAAGGTGCAGTAGTCCTAAGAGCTTTGAGGAAGGACAGAACAGTTTCTTTGAATTGCTTTATTTTAATTTTTTTGTAACATAGCTAGGCTAGTGGGTAGTCGCAGAGATTA
The DNA here is from genome assembly GCA_963921515.1 of Calotriton arnoldi. Lineage (NCBI taxonomy): Eukaryota > Metazoa > Chordata > Amphibia > Caudata > Salamandridae > Calotriton > Calotriton arnoldi. The sequence goes on along the minus strand of CAWUFW010010768.1, from coordinate 513,973 downwards.
AGGCTGGGCAGACTTTGTATACTTTGGCCAGCTATTATGGTCCGAATATGGACGATGTCACAACATTGAAGGATTTGTATACCTGCCTTTCAGATTTTGAGGTCCCTTTTATTATGGGAGGAAATTTCGATGTTCTATTAAATAACACCTTAGATAGGTCGTCAGCCTGCACCCAGATTAATTCACCAAAAGTCAGGGCCTATTTGTTGTCCATGTTAGGCAATTTGAATCTCTGTGACATGTGGCGCAAGGTAAAAGGTAAGACTAGAAACGAATCCTTTTATAGCAAGAAAAATGGTCACCACTCAAGGTTAGATTATTTTTTCCTGGAGGCCATAGAAGTAGAAAGGATCATGGATATTGAATATCGACCCATCCATGTTTCTGACCATGCGACCATACGTTTAAAATTTAAATGATCATCATGTCCTGCTTTAAGAAGATGGACATTAAATAGAAGGCTACTTTTGTAAGCCGAATTTATGAAAGGGCTAGAGGAGAGTGCAATTGACTTTTTAAGGTAGAATGTGACCTCAGCCCCTACTCACAAGGTGTGGGATGCTGTTAAAGCTTGGTTAAGGGGAACTCAAAAGAGCTCCTCGGTCGCCTGGTTAAAAGAGGAAAGGAAGCAAATCTCTCTGTTAGAAGAGAAATTTGTGGTGGCCGAAGATAACTTAAAGTCAGGACACGATCAGGGGCATTTAAGGAAGAGCTTAGAGGAAAGAGTTGAAGATCTACAACGCCTGTATAGAGTGAAATTAGAGGAGAAATTACAACAGCAATGGAAAGTGAGTAAGTTGAGGGAATATGAGCAGGGGTAGAAATATGGAAAATTGTTGGCCATGAAAGCTAGAATGGATAGGTCTCGCAACCACATAAGGGGAATAAAGGTAGATGAAGAGGATAGAGTGGTGGAGGACGCTGAAGGGCTAGAGCAAGCGTTTTAAAAATTCTTTCAGGACTTATATATAGAGGACCTCGAGGTAGATGAGGCGGAGTTAGAGCAATGGCTTCTAGGGAAACAATTACCAAAACTGAAAAGTGAGGCCCAGAAGTATCTAAATCAGAAAATAACTGGGAATGAAATCCTCACAGCAGTTAAAAAGCTTAAAAATGGGAAAGCAGCGGGCCCAGATGCGACTCCAAATGAAATGTATATAAACCTCTCAGAGGTAATAATCCCCGTTTGGCTTGAAATATTTAATTATGTGTTGAGTAGAGACTCCCCCCATGCCTAAATCCTGGAATGAGGCGGTAATTTAGCTTATTTTAAAGGCAGGTAAAGATCCCGTACAATGTCAATCATATCGTCCAATTTCTCTGCTAAATAGTGACTATAAGATTTTCACCAGCATTTTGGCATCCCGTTTGAGTAAGACAGCTGGGGTCTTGATTAATGAAGATCAGAGAGGCTTCCTTCCAGGAAGACAGATGAGGGAACTCACCCACACCCTGACAGGATCAATAGATCTCGCCTCCACTCAGGGAACTCCCCTTGCAATTATAACCCTCGATGCCGCTAAGACTTTCGATCACGTGAACTGGAAATACTTGAGAGGCACATTAAAGGCTTCAAGATATACAAGGCTCCTCGAGCGCGAATTTTGGTTAATGGGTCCCTTAAGGCTGGGGTAAAGATAGGAAGAGGCACCAGACAAGGTTGTCCTCTGTCATCCATCCTTTTTGATCTTTATATTGAACCCCTGGCATAAAGCATAAGACAGAATAGCAAAATTAGCCCTTTTAGCATAGGAGCTATCTCTAGGAAGATTGCTCTGTATGCGGATGACTTGATGTTGTACACTGTGGATATAAGCCAAGCTCTTCTGAATTTGATGGCAGAGGTAGCGCGTTTGGGAGGCTATCAGGTTACGAGATAAATGATAGTAAAACAGAGGTGATGGTATGGAATCAGGATGATGGTGGCATAAAACTCTCAAAGGAACTGAGATACCTGGGGATAACAATTTTACAGGACCCAGAGGAAATCCCCAGGGTGAATCTAGAGAACATTTTTAAGGAGGTAGGAAAGATTCTAAAGAAGTGGCACAATCTCCCTCTTACCCTGTATGGCCGGGTTAACTTGGTTAAGATGTCTATCTTACCCAAGTTCTCCTATTTATTCAATAGCATCCCACTAGGATTTGATTAGAAAACCCTCTCAAGAATTCAAGGTAGAATCACCTCCTTTATTTGGGCTGGAAATGGGTTAGGCTTTCTTGGAAGAAGCTAAGAAGAAGGCTAGGAAGTGGCGGGCTGGGGCTCCTGGACTTTCAACTTTATTGTTGGGCATATCAGATGAAGAATAGTAGAATGCTTCTGTACCGGCTGGATAATACTTTAGTGGGCTGTATGTTTCGTGCTATGCTGGCTAATACATTGGAGGAGGGTTTTATGTACAAATTCGGATCTCCAAAATTCTTCAAGAAAATTAGGTTGAAAGTTCTGAAGGCCACAGTAAAAATGTGGTACCAGTGTCGATCTCTGTTAGGTATTCCTTACTATAGTGAGTGGGCACCAGTATGGGACTCGCCTGGAACTCCGGAGTGTTTACTGGACCATCTGACAATATCCCTGAAAAACTGTGGAATAACACGGTGGGGAGAGATGGTGGAGAGGGGTATGTGCCGATCATGGGAGGTATGGAGAGACTTAACTGGTGGCCGACTTTCTAGGTTTAAGTTCTATCAAGTATCTGCTTGGGTCAGAGAACAACAGTGGTCAACCCAAAGAGAAAATCCCATGGAGAGGGACCTACAGGATCCGAGGCCAAGGAAGAAGGAGGTAGCGCTGTGGTATGGGCACCTGCTTGCAGCAGTTGAAGAGAATATGAGGCCCCCGCATCTGGGCTGGGAAGGCTACCTGTCAACTGAAGAGTTGGAGGAATTATGGCAAGTATCCTGAAGCACACTTTATGCTTTAATAAAGTCCCCTGCATTAAGAAGGAATCACTTCTTTACTTTGCACAGAATTTATTGGTCACCAGCGAAACTGGCAAAGATAAGAGGTGGTGGAGAGGCTAAGTGTAAAAGATGAGGAGTCTGAGAGACAGATCATAATCATGTGTTTGCCAATTGTCCGGCACTGGAGGAATTCTGGAGGAAAGTTGGTAAGACAATATCCGACATTGTGGGTGCAGAGGTAGAGGTAAGACCCACTTTGATTGTGTTTGGTATACAGCCTGAATCTATCTGGAAGGGCTTTTCCATGCCCCAAAATGAATTAATATTTTATTTGGTCCTCTTGGGAGAAGGGAGATATATAAAAGGTGGTGTCAGGCTGCAGCCCCCAACTGGAGTGAGTGGTGGAATTCTGTGTGATACTATAGGGACCTGGATCATAAGCTGAATATGAATAAAAGGAAGGCTGGACTCGGGTCAATGTGGAATTTATTGGGCATTAACAGAATAGCATGAAGTCCTATGATTAAACCTCTTGGGCAGTTCGTGGTGTGAAGCGCCGGAGCTACCCAGCGTAAACATCGGTGAGAAAGGATCCCTGATACAAGCACGTGGGTCTGTGGCGATCAAGAGTATGATTGCTTGTAAGATGTAATATGAGGGGAAAACAAAGCTAGGTTAGAGTAGTTCTCGATATCTTAAGGTAGAAATATCTAGAGATCGGGGGCTGCTCATCCATAGGAACGTGGGGGTGTTGACCCCCCCCCACTTTGAGTCATTACATCCCAGACAGCCACATTACTCACATATTTTCCCTTGAAATACTTTCCCCCCTGGTGCCATTAATGTTACTTCCTTTAGGGGAGGGGCCTCGAAGCTCTCTCTCCAAGCAAAGCAGTAGGTAGGTGTCTGCTATTGCTATGACGTCACGCGCGATGGGGTGGAACAGGAGGACCAGCTGAGGCTGTGTTAAGCGAACTAAGCGTGTCAGATTGGCCAGTGTTTTTGCTCTGGCCAGTCTGACATGCGCATTTCAAGCTTTCGCAATCAATGCTACCAAGCAGCTAAGAGAACAGAGACTCAGCCCCATTGATCTTCGACGATGCGCTGTGTTTGCCTGTCCAAACCAATCCTGGCACTGCTCTTATGCTGCTTATTATAAGCAGCATAAGAGCAGTGCTTGGATTGCCTGGGATGTGATTGCCCAGAATGCACATCTTAAGAGTCAGGCAACACGCGAGGTTGGATGATTTAATCTCGGGTGAGTTTACTGTGCAAGGGTTTGCAGCTGAACATATGCCAAGGTAACAGTGCTTAATTTGAGCCAGTGGTTTCCGGTGCTCAGAACCGGCACTTAATAGTCAACACCGGCGCTTGTGAAAGTCTGCCACAAGGTGAAGTTGTCTGGCTAATTTAGAGATGACCACAAAAACAGTTAATTGTTAATTCAATATACATTAAAAAATGACTATTCCCTGCTACCCAAGCCATTCTTATAGCTTTGGGGGCCTGGAATAGTCTGACTTGTCACACTTGTAGGAGTCTGATGGTTAGTAGTTGTGTTGTTACTACCATTGGCAGTATGGCAGGGGCAATGTGTGGTGGAAGCTGCAGTGGCCGCCTGATGAGAGCCCTGGAACTTATTTTTTTGAAAATTAAGCACTGCAAGGTAAGATTATGTTAGTAGTCTGTAGAATTAGATTGATTTTGCAGAGGTGATCAGGGCACATTGTGCTTTTATTTACATGAAGCAAAATACTTGACAGTTATGAGCAAATTGACCTTTTATGCATCCCACCACTTTCAAAGGTTACCAGCCGCCACTGCCAGAGATGTGCATCCAACACCCTGATTGACCGCCCACCATGCTTCTAGCGGTCGTAGCAGATTTGTATAATCAGATGTGCCCTGCTGTTCGTAGGACCACTATGGACTTGCAAGGTGACAAAACGATCTCTTTAAGGCACAGGCTGGGTGGTTGATTTTGTAGGTTTGTAGTTTTACGAACTCTTTCATTGAATCTTGGCATAGTCAATGTTACAATAATCAGGGCTTGATAACACCAAGGCTCTAGTAAGTTCACTGCAATATGGTTACTGGAGAGGAGTTGAATCCTTCTCAGTGACATGAAATACAAGTTGGTATTTTTAATTACTGTGGTGATTTGACGATTAAAAGACAGGTTCTTACCAAATTCCTATTTTTTTTTTTTACTCAGATATCTCAACTAAGTTGATCAGTAACAGCGGACGAGGTACTTCTATGTATTACTTCCAGACAAACCTCTTTTACATATGAGAGGATTAATAATATTTGATTTATATGGAGCTTACTACTGCAGCTTTGTAGCACTTTCCATGCACCGCTTGTAGCAGTGCTTAATTTGTAAAAAAGAAAATTAAGTGCCAGGGTCCTCATCAGGGGGCCACTTCCGCTTGCACCACCCATTACTGCTGTCTGTTCAGTCAATTACAGTAACAACCAAACTCCTAACCATCACACTTGTACAAGTGTGAGAATTCTGACTATTCCAGGCCCCTAAACCTATAAGAATGGCTTTGGCGACAGGCATTAGTCACGTTTAATGTATATTGAATAATAAACAACTGTTGTTGTACTGGTCTGCAGATTAGACAAACATCTCCACCATGTGGCAGACTGTCATAGGTGTGGGTGTTGGCAATTATGCCAGTGCTGGTGGCGAGCACAAGAAACCACTGGCTCAAATTAAGCTCTGGTTTGTAGGCTCAGAAGGGTGAAAGACTAGGTGGAGCCCTTGGTCATTAACGTCCTGACTTGGAAGTTGCAGGCCAGTCTCAACAATAGTTGAGACCACTGGCTTTGTTTGCGGCTACCATCCACATACTTGCCAACATTTGGGAAGAGGAAAGAATTAGATTTTAAAGTAAAAATCAGGGGACTTTATTTTCCCCATTAACTTCCATTAAAGTGAATGCAATTTCAGGCAGGAGGCAGCTGAAATAAAGACAATTTTAGCTTAAAAAATCAGGAGTCCCCCACCTGAATTGGTGTGTTGGCATGTATGCCTTCGTCACCTTGTTGTTATTGCTGTTGACACCCTAAGTGAGACGGGTTTGACGAGACGTGGGCTTACTGTGTCAGAGAACTTGAGCTACACCCTACAGATGATCCCCAAGTAGGGCGAGACTGGTCTGGGGTTGTCAGTGATCCCCACTGAGGGGGCCTCGCTCGGCCGTTCAGGACGGCCTGTTCCCATGAGGAGCAGGGTTGATACTGATTAGCATATGGTGGGCCTTTGTCTAGAGCAGCATGATGGGTGGAAAACACGGGAGTGGAACATATTTATTTTACTTATTTGCTGTTTTACGGAGAGCAAAGATGACCAAAGGGTGTCAGAGAGCTTTACATGTAATTCCTAAAAGTGCTACATGTTTTAATACATTATTGTGACACACTGCTTAATTTGAGCCAGTGCTTGCGGGTGCTCTGCACCAGCACTCAATTCTCAACGCCAGCACATATGACAGTCCACCATATGGTGGCGCAGTTTGTCTATGTTTGAGTTTAGCATATCAGCAGCGTGATTACCAATTAAAAATACATAATAATGAATAATGCCAGCATGTCCAGGCCATTCTAACAGCTTTGGGTGGCCAGATACAGTCCAAATTGTAGAGTGTGCTGATTAATGGTTGTGTTGGTACTGGCATTTATCAGTGCTGGCATGGGTGGTGAAAGCTGCAGTGATGGCCTGATAAATACCTTGGGCCCAAGAACTTTTTTTTTTTTTTTTTAACAAATGAAGCATTGTCAGACGTGACGTGCCAGCTGCATGTATGGAATATGGTCCTGCGTATGCAAGAAACTCATCCAGTGTAAAGCTTCAGGCCTTTAGCTGAAGACAATTCAGCGTATTACAGGTTTCAGGCGTGAAGATTTTAGCCCAGCAGAAAATACGATGTTGTGTTCCAGACCGATAAGAACTGAGCGTAGGTGGAATATTTTGTTCACTACAGAATACCCAGAATCCTGGTTATTCCACTTTCTCTAGAAAAATATTATTGTTCTGCCCTGATGACGCCGCCACTCCCCCCTTCTGCTCATGCGCAGAAACCGAATCTGCTGATCCCGCACGAGCGGTTAGTTGTGTTTTGCTTCTGAGGAGTCACTTTCTCCTGCTGTTCCGCTCTCGCTCACGGAATAAAAAGTTTTTTCTAAATCGTGCCCAGTACTCGCAGAGAGAGCGACATTTACAGTGCTTTGTTACAAAATATACTGTTACATTTTAATTTCTATATTCAGCAATTGATCAGAATACTCATTGGAATCGCCCCTTGTTTACGATGTCCACAATTGCAATAAAATACGGGAAATGTGCCTGTCTATTACACATACAAACAAAATGAATCGTGCCTCCGCAATTCAACATTTGGTGTTATTAGTCAAGTGAATGTTATTCATTTCGTCAATTTCAGGCGGACGAAAGGCCCTGCAAATCTCTGCAGTGGGTTCTCAACCCACAGAGCGGTATCGCCACGACAACCCAAAGAGCCACATCTATATATAAAACAAGTTCTCTTTATTTACCATTGTTCATACTAGTTTGTTCACTTTTTGGTCCATTGCTATAGCAAACAGTATTTTTTCATCTTTCGAACTCGATCATTTAGAGATTGTATTCCATTTTCAGGTATATTAATAGTTGACATTACTAATACATTTTGCATTGTATAATAGTATTAATAGCGATTATTACCCCCCCGGAGCGTGCTGAAGCGCTTATCCACTTGGGCTGAGGTAGAGTTTTCTTGTTGCACTCGTGTTTGTGATACTCGGTTGCGCCTATTCGCGGCCGTTCGCTTGTGCTAGGGTAGTAGGTCTTTGCAGCGATGGCCCAGAGCGCCCTCTACCGTGCACACAGCGCATAGCAGCAAGAAGACTTCATGTTCTCTGATGCGGTGGAAGGATAGTGTACCCGTGTGTAGGTGTGTGAAGGAGGACGCCACGGGTCGAGGGGAAAAAAGATGGTGGCACTTAGAAGGGAATAGACCATGGCATAAGCAGAATAACATGTTACTTGGCACCAAGAAGCCCCCGGTGTGAACGTCCACTTAAAATACATAGAGGCTTATCTACAAGCCCTTGCGCCGCCGGTGCGTCAATTTTAATATGGGAAAAAGTGAGGTAACGGTGGGGCAAGGGGCTTGTAAATAAGCCCCATAATATGTCACGTAGTGTTATCTGCTATATCTTTTCCAATTTCCGCTTTGTTCGTCTTCCTGCCTCTGTAGAAACAATTTGCTTGCGGAGTCTTTTTTTTATTTCCACAACTCCTTCTTTTCAGCCCTGATAGTGCAGTGAGAGCAAGTGCAAATAAACAAACAAACACTACATGTCCCAGGATTCATCATGATCGATGAAAGCCTTGGGCTGGAAGCAAGGCGCCCTCGTGACATGGAGCCATACTGTGCAGTATCGTTGGTGTCCCAGAGCCTTGAGTACATTGCATGTCTCTCATTAAGTGGAAGTTTTACTGGATGACTCTCCAATGGGTGACGTAGTTGCACAGTCATGACTTCGGCTGGCATAGGCTACAATGTGTCTCTGAGCATTTGGATGTCCATTGTGTTGAGTAAGGATTGCGCCCGACCCCACCTGGCTTGCGTCTACAACAATCTCAGTATGTAACTTTGGATCAAAGTAAGACATTTCAGTTGCATTTTCAATTGCATGTTTGATTTTCTTGAAACTTCGATCACATTCGGAGGAACAGTGGAAGGGAACATTCTTCTTTGTCAACACTCGTAATGGGACGCTCACTGTGGCAAAATCACAAAAGTATCTGGAGCAATAGCTGGCCATGCCTAAGAAGGATCGCAGCATGGTTACATCTTGTGGGGACAGGTTCCTGGCAATGCTTGTACTTTTTCAGAGTCAGGAGTCATCCGCCTTTCAGAGAAAATATGCTCAAAGATTTTGAGTTTGTTTTTGTGAAACTCACACTTTTCTGCATTTAACATGAGACCTGCATCCGCAAGCAAATGACACACTTGCGTAAGAGCTTTGTCATGTTCGTGTGGCCCCAAACACTAATATATCATCATTGTAGTTAAAAGCATGTTTGACAGGTTGGATTACTCAGCGAATTACATCCTGAAAGATTTCTGCAGCCAACGGCACACCAAAACGGAGTCTTTTGTATCTGACCAAACCAACATTAGTTGAAAAAGTGGTAATGTACCTACAGTTCTCTTCCAGCTCAAGTTGATGGTATCCTTTGTTTAATTTGAGGCGGGAGAAGACTTTGGAGCCATTCAGCTGTGTAATCATGTCTGCTGTGTGTGGACCTGGAAGTCTTTCTCTCTCGTTGGCCTGGTGCATATCAACACAAATGCACACTGTACCTCCACTGTCCTTTTTTGGCACTACCACTATGGGCGAAACTCATGGCATCGGATCAGTAGAGCGCTCGATGATTTCATGCTTTAATAATGTTTCCAGTTTTTTCTCAACGACCTCCTGTAAATGAAAAGCAATCCAATGGTGTCGCTGAGCAACAGGACGAATGTCCTCTTTAATGTGAAGTTGCACCGTCATTGTCTTGACTTTCCCTGTTCCATGAAATAACGACAGGAATTGACTCACTATTTCAGAATATGCATTGAGGTTGTAATGTAGTTGATAGATATCAGTCCCATGTCAGCAGCAGTGCTGAAACGGAGAAGACATGCACTCGACGAAGTAACTTGGAGAACATGAACTGGTACTTGTACTGTCGTTTTCTTATGCCTCATGGTCGCTACAAATGACCCTTGACTTTCCAATGGCGTAGAAGCAGCCCACTTGTACACCTTTGTTTTTGATGGCGTTGGACGTGGTACTGGAGACAGTTTGTTGTATTTTTATGCCGGCATTATATTGATCGATGCACCACAGTCTATAATGAAAGTTGTAGGGCAGCCATTCACCTTTAGTGTGATCTTGGGTCATCGGCCAAATGAGTTGGGTCGCTTCACGTGGTGATCTCTCTTTGACTTGTGTTCTTTGCAAGCAGCCAATCCTACATGAGCATGTTTTTCTGCAGTTGCCATCACCATTGCACACCCATCTTCTTCACTGTCACTCGATGATGAAGCTGAAGAACGTTTGGAAGATGACTTTGATTATGATCGGCTTTGTTTAGTCTCTACTTGCCTCAATTGATGTTGCCCTCTAACCTTGTGGGCGTGGCTAGAATGCTTGTGGAGCTTTCTGGGGCAATTTTCTCGTTGTGACGCACTTAGTTATTCTTTTGCTTTGCAGACGGTTATTAAATGTTTTTCTCTCCCACAGCCTTTGCATATCTGTCCAACGGCAGGACATTTACCTTCATGTGGAAACAAGAATCCACATTGGAAACACAATTTCGTTTTCTTCTGAGACATCGTCTTCTAGCCTCGACCTTGTGTTTCTGCTTACTTTTCATTATCAATGCTGGTTCATTCTGGGTTGTTCCAGCTTCCATATCAGCAGCCTCTCGCTGTCATGAGTACGTTTCTAGACTGAGTGTCTCTCTCAGCATGTGTCATCTGAATGAATTGGAGAGGCAACCATTGATGACTCTAAGATGCATGGTTTCTTTGTCATTGAATTCACTGAAGTTGCAATGCTTGATGAGGGTATCAAGTCTTTCAACAAACTCATCCATTGTTTCACCAACTTGCTGTCTTGCCTGGTTGAAAATGTATCTTTCATAGTTGACATTCAGCATTAGATTGAACTTGGCTTCCAACGTTTCCTGGATTTGACGGTACGATATTTCATCAGCTTGTGATATTTTCTTTATCACTTCTTTCATACCATCACCTGCAAGGATCTTTAAGTATTTGATGACCTGCTTCTTCTAGAGCATCTATGAAGTCATCAAATGTTTCGATCCATGTTGTCCATCTGGCACCAATATTCTGCTTTTTGGCGGTATCGAATGGCGGTGGTAGTTTCAGGAACGCGGCTGCGCCGTATTTGGCGCCATTTTCGGCAACCATGGGAGAACTTCAATTTCTTGAAGACCTTTTGAGTTGTGCTGAGTGCCCCCAGCTGCATTTTTGGTAGTTCTGCCGGGACCAACTGCTTCATAAGCACAACTCCCATGTTTGCGCTCGAGTCGCCTCTCCAGATTTTGAGGTTGTACGGTGCTTTGTCTGTTTTTCGCTGGTGAGTACACTTAACTTCTTGTACCTGACTGCCGCTTCCTTTAGCATTTCTTTGTGCCTGGTCGTCTCTGTCCCTAGCACTTTCTTGCACCTGACTGTCGCTGCCTTTAGCGCTTCTTTGTACCTGGTTGTCGCTGCCTTCAGTGTTTCTTTGCACCTGGCTGTCGCTGCCTTTAGTGCTTCTGCTTTGTATGGACGATGGCTCTGTGTTATGCTGTGGTGCAGAATCTCTTCTTTCGTCCTTACCAGTGGGTTTCTGGTGGGCTTTCCAACAGTGCTTCTTCGTAGGAGCTTCACCTTTTTTGAGGGCCTTGGAGGAGCTAGAGCGGTGCTTTGACTCCGCACACGCCAACCGTGGCTTGCTTCTTTGGGCGCACATGGCACGCACCAGCAGTTTGCTGGACCTCGGCGAACTCTCAGGGAGATCAGTCTTGTTTCTTCGGGGCACGTATCCCCTACTCGTCGCCAGTTGTAGCATCCACCCCAGCTTTGGAGCATGCAAATGACTCCGCCCCACCCAGAGCTCTCTAATAAACGTCTTTATTCTTCGGAATGCAATCGTTAACTGATCGCACGGCGTCATAGACTTTATTGACCACACCCAAATACCCTCGAAATGATTACTTAACTTTGTAAGGAGTCTGCCTAGGACCATAAGGGTCCTACTGCACATGATCACACGACACTACAAGAGCCATATGGAAAGGAGCGGAGCCAAGCGTCAATTGGGAGGTGAGTGGAGGAGTGCATTCTTGAAGGCAGTCAGAGTGGGACGTGCCTTGGGGCACGTATATAAAAAGTTTTCAATGCTGGTGATCTGCATATCTAAGTGAGAGTGTGTCTGTGTGTGTTTATGATCACATGATATGCCCACCCATCGTATAATGGTTGCCCTGGAATAATGGTGGGCTCGTGGGCATAATGTGGATATCCATGGCAGAAAGGTGATAATTCTTGGCCATTGAAGGTATGATGGTGCACACCCCTGGTATAATACAGGACTTGCATAATGGTAGTAATATATGGCATTTTATGGCATCCAAATGATGATACACAGACAGGGAAGGAAGAATCTATCTGTGGCAGTACTAGAGAATGACAATTAAATGTTGAGACCACACATGCATTTACAACAAATGACTGGCTGGCAAAGGACCAGCTTTAGAGCAGTGCAAACGGGGCTACCACACCGGGTGCCGAGGTGGGGCAAGAGAGGGAGTATTTTTAAAATATCTTACGGAGCTCGAGCACATGCTGTAGAGTTCCTTGTGAGTCCAGCAATTTTGTAGGCAATAATAACAATATTAAGATAGCTATGGTGGTTAATGTACCTGCTAGATAGAGATCAGAGTTTTGTCTAGTCCTAATTTTGATTCATTAAAAAGTAGCACAGAGGATTAATGTGCCTGCTGCAAAGCACATGTAACATGCAGATTACATAATTGTATTTTATGTTGATAGTTCATTGAGCTACTGCTTCTATCACAGAGATCCTTTTGTTACTTGCAGGTCCTACTATAGCACGTCCTAATATAGCACGTCTTAATATAGCACATCCTAATTTAGCACAAAGAGCTATGAACTGGCATCAAAGAGCTTCATGCAAACCACGAGGCATAGATTAGAACCTTATGTGTTTTTCCCCAGCTTTTCATTATCCTAAGATTTCTACTGAGGGTTTGTTGGGGCAAAAATACATTCTTATTAGTAAAGCCAACCCCCACCACTGAGTTACATTTTAAATCCTGAGTTTGTGCTTCTCCATACAAGTACTCTTAAAATATAACGCCTATTAGTATGGATGACATGTGACTCCCGCACATTGTAGTCCTCATTGTCTTATGTAACATTTCCTATACATTGATTAACACAAGTATGATTCATCGTCTCTGTATAATGTGTGTGATATAAAGTGCCCTGATACACTATATTGGTATGAGTAGCGCTATAAAAGAAATGAAATACATGTGAGAGAGGGGCTATGGAGGGATGAGGGGCAACGTTGGAAGGTGGCAGTGAGAGAATCCGTGGAGAAGGTCACTGCGGGCACTAACAAAGATTGTCGCACCGGGCGACACCAGCACTAAAGCCAAGCCCGCCCCAAGCTGGCATTTCAGGGCAAACATTTTTGTCATGAAACTCAGACTATTTTTCTAAAACCAAAACTCAAATTAAACAGCAAAACGTGTATGTTCATAAACTGAAAAGCTGCTAGTAAGGGGGAAAGTTGATTACATTTTCAAAGGTGTATTTGAAGCTAACATACGAGTGAAGATACTATTGCTGTCTGAGATGTTATCCTGTATAACTGGTGTAACCTTTCAGTGTCAGAACCGGTAAGGTTTGTAAAACCTGAGCGACAGCATTGCTGGGCGAACCTGTAAAATCTGTAGCTCTGCTGCCAACGGCCCCAGGCTTTTCTATTTGTTTCAACTTTGCCCCTTGCAAACAGTTTCTTAGTCACAGGCTGTAAGTGAGTGTCTGTTTAGAAGGGGCAAGGTTGAAAAATGAAAATAAGTGAATGCAAAAGGGAAGAAAAGTGATAGAGTAAAAAGTCATTTTCAACTTTTTTTTATCACCTCTGAATTTTTTTTTTTTGCAGGAACATTATGCTGAAAAAGATAGGAAGAGTCATGATTCCTAGCACCCCTTCAAAACCAATGTGTGTGTTACTAGTGCTGTGAAATGCACTGTTTGGGCCTGTTCTTTCAACATTTGTTTTCAGTGGGAGTTCTATCTTTGGAAGAAATCAGGCCTTGGGACTTGCTCAGTAAAATTTCTACGAGGTTTCTTTCCCCACCACTTTCAAAGATTAGCTGACACTGTTGCAACTACGCTATCTTATGCAAGGTCTGCCCCTTTCCTAGTTTCTCTGGTTGGTGGGAAGGACAACAGAGGGAGTTAGAGCTACGGGAGCTGAGAATCGTCAACAAACCTCATAAGACAAACATCTTCTAGAATCATAAGAACATGCCAGCCAGAAGTAGTTTGGGACTCCCAACCCCCATAAAATGGCGATCTTAATGAGACCAAAAGGATTGCTCCTAAAAAACTCCAGACAACAGAGCGAGCAAGGTGCACGCAACAGGTAACAAGAGAGCTGGACACAATTCTCGGGGAGACCAGTTACCGCTGTGACTGGTCTCAAAAGTTATAGTTCAAACAAGAGGGTACTGGTGCTAAAAATGGGCAAGCATCTATAGCAGGTCTGCTGGCGATTTCACTCTTTAGTGGCTGGTCTTTCTTTAAATGGCTAGTCGTGGTCAACTGGTTTATTTGATGGATTTACTCACATAACCTAGTGCACCTACCGCAGGTAATGGCTCCACCTTGCAACAGGGGACTAAGCATTTGGGTTAGTTACTGAAACCACAGAATGCACAGTAATGGTTCAACCAGTTCCAAAATCAGAATCACCAGCCTCATTTAAGGGAGCACTACCCTAAAGATCTAAGTTGACTAGGAAAACCATTGTGTTAGTCTGAGTCTGGAAAGTGGGTTTGCTAAAAGACTAGGACTCCTTGAAGGGGATCATCATGTTTAGGACCAGCCAGTAGCTATGGGACTCTGGGAGAGTAGGACCTCATGCTTACACACACACACATCCTTTTGTTATGTTCAGAAAGGTATAGGGGAGAGGAAGCTAAGGTGTTTCTGGGGATAAGTAAAAGATACAAAAACCAGAATGGCTGAAGTTCTAGAGTGTGACGTTGGGCCATGTGACAGCTACGGAGAGCGATGTGAATGGGAGCTTGTGCAATTAAGGTTTATGGACCATTTTGTCGAGCCAAGCAGTTGGGAGAGACCCACCAAGTCATATACGCTGGGCCGCACAAATGTTTGGGTCAGCTCGGGGGTCAGGTGAGGTGTGGGAGCAAAAGGGAGCCCTTAAACAGAGACACCTCAAAATGTATCTCAATTCTATTTCCCACATTACACTAGATCAGAAACCGTGTTAAATCGCAATTTCATGAGGCAATGTGTCCCTGCGTTAAGGCACCTCCCAAAACATCAAAATCAGAAAAATAGGATGAATCAATTAATTGAGGAGACTGAAAGGGCCCTATCAATAACCAAGTTCTAAATCAATTAAAAGCTAAAGGTTTTTTTGTAAAAAATTTAAAAATGAGCGATACAGAGTTAATGCCATGAAAGCTTCCAGAGTTATACAGAATATGAAGAAATCAGAAAATATACCAAAGTCTCAAAATGGTCAGCAAAATCAAGAAAGAATCGGACAGCATCCCTGTCAGAAAAGGGTTCTGGCTCCCCACCAATAATCGAGGGTTTTGATACACTTCTTGCATATGAAATAAGAATTTCGGTGGATTCGTCATTGTGTGAGAACATGTATCATTACTTCAGTAAACCAGAGCACATGAAAAATAGATGCCATAGTACTTTAACACCTAAGCACTAAAGCAACTATGTGAATAATTATTCAGCACCCTCTATGCTAATATCATTTGGAGATGCTCGAACATAACAAGATATTTAACAATAATGTGTTATGTGAATTAATAGGTCTCAGTGAACAAGCAGAAGAAAATGAAACATATTGCATGTTACAGCTGAACTGGAGACGTTTCATTGTGAGCAGAAGAACAATTACAGTGGAAAATAACTAGATTCATTACAGCTTGACTGAGCGCTACAGAGCTTGTGGGGAGAGGATGTGTGCAGGGGGAGGCACAGGATGATTTACATGACTTCCATCTTGGACAAGATGGCGTTTTACACAAAAATGTGGCCTAGTTACCATACATTAGAAAAAAACACCTACACATCATTGGAAATTCGTTTTACGGACAATCACATTATCAGTCTGTACATATGAAATCATATGTTTAAATGCGCACTGCACATCGTTAAGATGCACAAAAATACAAACCCATAAAAGTCTTTAATAGAGGGTAACTTCTGGCTTTAAGCAGGTACAAAGTTGAACAACATGTTCCGCAGCCCTGTATGCAGAGCTCCCTACATTTTCCAACGTCATGTCTGAGTAGCTCATTCAGTCCAGATTTTTTCCTTTGCATTCTGGTCCTTGTGGTCCTATTCAAGGCATTATGTATTCAGCACTGCACTTACCAGAATGGAAGGGATAATGCGGACAGAATGAGCTTCTAACACATAGAATCGGGAAAGCAATAAACAGTTAAAAGTACAAGAACGGAAATGATAAAACACTGACTGAATAAGCTGCTCACAGCTGGTAATGCAGAACTCGACAGTCTTTTAAGTAATGCACAATTTAGGCAAAAGTTCAGAGGAACTTCATCCCCAAGAAACACAGACACCCTGGTACCAGCTCTTTCTTATAAAGAAAGTGAAACTGTTTTTTCTTGAAAGAGACTTCAAGAAGTGCTGTTCAACCCTTCATACTCTCAAATCTGGAAGGTGGTACCACCTTGCCCCATGCCCTCCCAGGCTCACACTGGCACTTCGTAAGGGAATCCTGCACACCATAGCAGATCTCATCCAGGGCTTGACGAAATATCACACAACTCACATCTTGATGAACTCCATAGGGTCCCCTTGCTGGCCCACCTTCAAAACCAGCTGCATCATTTACAAAGCCATCACAAACCATACCCCCGCTTATCTTGCAGACAAGCTCAGCATCTCTGGTGGTTCTCGGCACAACCGCAGCCAGGATACCATCAGACTGCAGGCTAAGAAGTCTAAAAACAAAAAAAACAAGGCTGCAGGCCTTTCCCATCTATTCACTCAGTATCTGGAACACCATTTCCCTGTACATCAGGACCACACCAACATTGCTCCAATTTAGGAATGAATTGAAGACGCACCTCTTTAAAGAACACTACATCACAATGCACTAACAGTCCACAAACCAGCTACCGCCACATGTTGCATTTATGCTTGTTGTTGACCCTGTACAGCACTCTGCTGCCTTTTGATTGCTTTGTGCTGTAGAAATAAAACCTACACACAAATACCCCATACATTCATATGAAGCAGGGCTCTCGGTTTCCAGATTCCATTCCTCGGTAGCTCATCTAGTCCAGGTTTTTTTCCCCCCATGCTTGTAGTGATAAGCCTACAGACTTTATCGGAATGCAAAGAAAGAAACTGGATATACTGAGGTACTCACACTTGGAATCAAGAACCGTGAGAGCTCTGCGGTTTCCAAGGTTCATGCCAGTGTAGGTCATCCAGTCTGGGCTTATTCTTTGCATACTGGTACTTGTAGTCCTATTTATCTCACTTAGTGTTGCTCAGCACTACAGTCACCAGAATGCAAAGAAAAGCCCTGGATGGATGACCCAAGCACACGTGGATCTGGAAACCAGTAAGCTTAGCCATATTCTATGGAGAGACCAGTGCAACTGGTCTAGTCAGCATCCTCTTGTTACAGCACTGGCGGCCCTTGCAGTGCAGCACCTGCAGCACGTGTTCAAGGCAGCGTTTGGCTATCACTAGGCTGTTTAACCCTTGAGCGCCTACAAGAAAAATGGCAGCAATTGAATTTATGCAGCCTTTACAACCCCTGGCCGTAAGTTAGCAACACAATTTTATTTTATTTGCATTTTACAAGTGTGGCAATTGGCACTGTGACATATAACCCGGGACATTGGAAATGTATTTCTGTGGCCACAGCATTCCGTATAAACATAGATTTTCCTCATTTGCACATAATACACCCTCTGCTGCATAGTTTGAATATTCCCCCGAAAGAGAAATTTTGTTTCTGGCTCAAGTGGTATTAAAGAAAAAGTGCAGCATGAATTTCAGAGCAGTGGCAAATTCTTTGAAGAGAATACCCAGTACCCTTCCAGTTGCTGACCGCTGCATTCCGGATGGTACAATGGTACTAATGTGGCACAGCTCTGGCCAGACACTTTTAATAGTTGCTAAAATGACAAAATAAATGGATAATGCTGTCACTAATTGTGCCACCTTACGCCGCATAAATAACATTTCCTTTCCTAGCTGCGTAATCTTGTTAACTAATGCTATATAATTCCAGTAACTCTGCACATACCATTCGCCATTCTTTGCTTTTCATCCTACAACATGTTGCATTGTGGGCTTGTGATTTTACCGCAGCCATTATAGGTACAAAACCCGGCACACAAAGTGCTGTTGGGTACAAAGACAGAAGTGGCCAATGATGTTGCAAGCCATGTCGGGTTATAAATGTCTATAAAGTCATCTAGTCAGTTTAAAACCTGCTTGTTTCACATCTAAAACAAAAAGTAAATTCTGTTGACATATTTTGTGAAGCTCCATCCACTCTTTCATTCACATTATGCATTCAAACAAGCAGGCAATGCAAGTCATTTTCTCTGTGCTATAATGAAAAGTTTAATATCGAGCTTCACAACACAACCAAAGTACAACAGGCAGGAGGGCAGTCAGTGTGTCATGGCCCCAGTGCAAGGAAGGACATGTCCCCCCTGGCCACTGTTGAACTGTGAAATACAGCAACAGTCAGGGTTTGGTGGCCCTCAGGCCTCTGGGCCCCGGTGAAACTGCATCTGCTGCACCAATGGAAGCTACGCCCCTCACAACATGGGCGGCGACAGCAGAGCTACCTTCCCTAACGCACAGAATAAGCAACCGACAGGCTGCAGGAGCCAGGACATCACATGGTTGCCTGAAATGTATGCAACATCTACAACTCAGGTGGCTAGCCCACTAAAGAGGAAGTGAGGAGTTAATGGACTGTTAATACACCTAGTATTCTCTTCCCCCAACAAGCACCCCTGCTCTCATGTCTCGCTCGGTCGTTGATTCTCACAACTGCGCTCTTGAATTTGTTTTTATCATTCATCCCCTTCCTTTTGTAAATGCATGAGCCTCACACTTTCCTCTTCTCAAGCCCCACCTTTCTTTTCTATCTCACACATCATTCTCTTACTTTTCATTCGCACACCCATTTCTGTCTATCCTCTGAAACCCTTCTCTCTCTCTCCTTCTCACTTCCCTCAAACTCAGAACACACACACTACTTTCTGATAATTGACCCTCATACACTCCTTTCTCACATCTTGCTTTCACATATTTTCTAGTCTTCCCTTTACGCACCCTTCTTTCAAAGCTCCTCTTTTCTCTCACACACTCCTCTTACTAACCCTTTTTTGCTCACACTCTCACTCCCTCACCTCTTGCTTTCACATATTTTCTAGTCTACCCTTTACGCACCCTTCTTTCAAAGCTCCTCTTTTCTCTCACACACTCCTCTTACTAACCCTTTTTGCTCACACTCTCACTCCCTCACCTCTTGCTTTCACATATTTTCTAGTCTACCCTTTACGCACCCTTCTTTCAAAGCTCCTCTTTTCTCTCACACACTCCTCTTACTAACCCTTTTTGCTCACACTCTCACTCCCTCACCTCTTGCTTTCACATATTTTCTAGTCTACCCTTTACGCACCCTTCTTTCAAAGCTCCTCTTTTCTCTCACACACTCCTCTTACTAACCCTTTTTTGCTCACACTCTCACTCCCTCACCTCTTGCTTTCACATATTTTCTAGTCTTCCCTTTACGCACCCTTCTTTCAAAGCTCCTCTTTTCTCTCACACACTCCTCTTACTAACCCTTTTTTGCTCACACTCTCACTCCCTCACCTCTTGCTTTCACATATTTTCTAGTCTACCCTTTACGCACCCTTCTTTCAAAGCTCCTCTTTTCTCTCACACACTCCTCTTACTAACCCTTTTTTGCTCACACTCTCACTCCCTCACCTCTCAATGATATGCTCCTCTCACAAACACATGCCCACATTCCATTCCTTCTATCAAGTCCTTTCCTCCGCAAACCCCACTTAATTGCCCTTCTCACAAACTCAGTCTCCTGCTCATATCATTCTTTTTCTCAGCTCCTGTTCCTCAGAAGTACTTTCTGGTTTTGGTCCTCTCCCTCAACAGATTCAGATACTCAAGGATTGCTGTGTTCTTATGTTTCTGTCCCCAGCTTGAATGTTGAATGATCATTTGTGAAAATTCCGCTCGTGAAAACAAAGCTGTGTTCCTTAATTTGGCAACATCCACTTACCGGCCCTGCTGATGAGGTCTGAAGAGACAATCCTCTGCAGGATCATAGACTTAAATCAGCACAGTGATGATTTCAAGATGAAACATGCATTTTCAGTTGACAAATTGGAGCAACATGAACGTTTCTGGCCATTTACAAAGTACTGGATTTGTGTTGATTCTTTGGTTTTCCATGTGCTGAGAAGGAGCCGTTACCTGATAGGTCATTGTTAGTTGGAGCAGTCCAGACACTAAGTAACTATGCTCTGGAGAGGCACACACGTGCCAGCCTCTTCATTGATGGTTTGACCGCACTCGCACCAGGACATGCAGTCCCAGACTCAGTGCTCAAGGCTTTAAGTGGGCTGGCTCCTAAAATGCAGTTGTTGGGACGGGTCCCTATCGGCCCTCACCCCCAGGGTGAAAAAAAAATATTAACTCTGCAGCAGTACCACCCTTCACTGCCTTAGACGTAACTTCAAAGAGACTCGAGAATAGTTCTTTCATAGTCTCACGTGTCAGAACTGAAGCATTTTCAATATTACATACAACAAAGCCATAGTAGTTGCTTATTTATCTTATGAAACTAACAACCATTGGCAAAGCCACTAGTCCTGACTTGTTGTAGGTGTATTGTTACTTGTATTATATATGTGGATGCATTGACAGAAATAGCAAAATACTAGTGGGGCAGCACACTTTGCTAAGCACAGATTTTTTAGCTTACTGTTTTAAGCCACGCCCTTAATTACATTGGCCACGCCCCTTTGAGAGACCCCCTCCCACCCCCCTAGTATATTCATCCCACTTAAAGCCCTGTCAGTGCCGCACACCTGTTTAAAATGTCGAGGGCCGCCAGTGTGTTACACTATTGCTCTAACAGAAGGTTTTTGACATCAGAGTGCTAAGGAGCTGTGTAGGGAGATCTAACAGTGGTGTAAGTGAGTCTACCAATGCAGAGGACCCCTGTTCCATGAAGCTATTGCATTTCCTGTCGTGCCTTAAATGAGCAGGTGCTGTCAGATACGGACCAACCGAACTTTTTTAGTTCGAAAGGGAGAGTAGTACCAGTACTTCTCACCTGGTGTGCAATAAGTTTAATAGACGACTACCCGTACCTCTCAGTAGCAAACACGTGCTCCGGGACAGAGTACTGGCACGTCTATTTTTCCATTTCCAGCACTGATATCCTGTCTTTCTTTCGCCTCCTCCCCATCTCTGTAATTCTCCTCGTTGCCTTGGTGACAAGGTGATGCTCTGCTCACTTCTGGCTTGTAAAAATACTTCTTTCCAGACATTGCATAGTCCAGTGGAGCTCGTCCATTTGCCTCCCTCTCCTACACAGGTTGCATTTACATGCGGGAGTAAACTTCGAAATAAACGAGCAAGCATCAATCCGGGAAAGCAGACCCCGAGCCAGAACGGGTCAATATCATCACTTTGTGCCATCCAATCAGGTGAGCCGTGACTCCCACAGCAATCCCCACCTGCTAGCAACGGGTCAATGGCCATTATTCTTTGAGTGAGGCGCCCCGGGCCATTAAGCTCACTAATTTAAAAGGGAGAGTAACAGCTGAGTTGATAAAATATACATTAATCTTTCAGTCGTTTGTCTCCTAAAAAAAGTAACGACTCGTTTAATTACAAACATTAATGGCAGAATACATTTCTTCATATATAATCTAGTGTGCACTGATTGGGACTCGTCTGTTAAGTTGTATCTTATTTTTAATTCCCTCATGTATGTATCTGCACAGTTTTAGGACAGAAATTGATAGGGGTCTAAGTTTGCTTTTTAAAGCTTCCAGTGTTGGCAGGCAAAGCTTGAACTACAAAGTCGAAAGTAATTTGCCCAGTATGATGTAAATTCCTCATATTGCAAAGGTGATTGTCTGATTTTCCTGTTCCGCATTCGTCGAAAGAAAAGAAAGAAGCTTATCCTCTAACCTAACATCTCCAAGCGTCACAAACAATAAGGGCTCTGGGATGTCCCTTCGATGATGTCTGGTTAGGTTGTACAACCCATGTGACGTCATTTACTAAAAGACCTCTTCGACCACTAGAGCACATCTCCCTATGCATAGCAACATCTAAGTGGTCTCATCAAACTACCTTCCCACAGAGAGGTGCAGAATCTACAAGGCCACCTGTATCACATGTAAGGCATCATATATGGGCGCATCAGAATACCTATCATAAAATGTAACATGTCTGGCGAAAACCCATGTCTAATAGGGAAACCAGTTCTGCGACTCAGAATTCCCCAGTACAAGAACTCTAACACGAAGGGCTCCTTCTTGGGCAATGCCCTCAGAACGTTGAACTCGCAACACATATATGCCTAGCCACCTCCGAGATAGAGCCATTTACTAGCTACCTGTAATTCCGGAATCCATGTAACATGGGTGACTGGTCTGTCTGTCAGTCTAACAAACCTGATACAGCATCTGAGATCTGCTCTTCTCCAATAAGCACTGGGGATCCTCTTTCCTGCTCTTCTCATTTTGTTGTGAAATATGTTTACTATCTCTAAGATGCCCTGGTCACCTGAGGGTCAAGGGCGGGCTGTATAAAGTCAAATGATGTAAAATCTAAAATATAAATGTAGAAGTTCAATAAAATATTAGGACAAGTAGAAGTGCTGCTGTACTGGTCTATGCTTCATCCAACATCAAATAGTGCATTATCGCTGCTCACAATCATACTTCCTGGTGTTGACCCAAATAACAGATCTGTATGGTAGCTACCCTGTGTGTTAAGTGCTCTGGCAATTAACAACCACCCACCTCCTGCCAAGTTTAACCATTTGTGCATTGTCGATTATTAGGCATGGGAAGCTGTTAATGGGTACTACAGCAACAAATGATGTACGGAATGCTGAATAAATCAAACATTCACCCTCCAGTCAAGAGATCTGGGTTAAATCCATCGTTCTTTTGCCGACTACGCCACCCCTGTTTGGACCCAGCCGTATGCAAATCAGTCTTGACCCTGCTCCTCATGGGAACAGTCCAGCCCGAACTGCCAAGCCAGGTCCTCCATGGACCGGAAACATCCTATTGTTCTTTTTGCGTTAATGGGTACTAGGCAGTGCAATTACTGATACATGTTGTGGTGGATCCCCACATGCAGACAAGCTCTTACTTGATGATTCTTACACCACACTCCGTGATTGCTCAGTTGCATCAAATGTGACTGACCGGCTCAATACTAGAAGTGCAGCAATGACATTTCTGTTGATTATTTTCTTCAAATCATGCCAGAAGGAGATCAGAGTAGAATAAGTGCCTCAAACATGCTAAAACCCAGTTTGTCGTTTGATCGTAGGTTTTTTTATTTCCACGAAAAGCGCAAAGCTGGGTGAATGTGGCTATTTGTATTAGTTTTCCAAGGAACAGACCTTTGAGATTGGTCAAGGCTGGGTCAAAGCTACTTAACTCCTAATTATTATCTCTTCTTCTCCTCTTTGTGGATGGACACACGTATGTTAATTTTATTTGTGATTTTAAATAAAGTATACAAATAATGGTTGGTACGTGCCAACTTGGGTATGGCTTACAAATGTGTCTCCTTCTATTGCATGTATGTCTTATTTATGTAAAACACTTATGTTGTATGTAATAAGGGGGGGGGGGGTGGGGGTGTGTGTGTGTGTGTGTGTGTGTGTGTGTGTGTGTGTGTGTGCGCGTGCGCGTGCGCGTGCGTGTGCGTGTGCGTGTGTGTGTGTGTGTGTGTGTGTGTCCCCTGAAGAAGTCCTATGTCAAGAGGACGAAACGCGTTGGCTGATGACTTTGTACAAATGGAATAATAAACAAGATTATACAACTTTGCATTAGCAGCGACTTTCATATCGAATTAGATTTTCTCAATACTTATGTATATGACTTTCTTTCACGGACTTTAGTTTTGACAATTTGTGGTGCGGCTCCAATCTAGTGTTTTTGCTGGGTCAAAGCTGTCGACCAGCTCATGGCGCGAAGGAAGCAATAGTCGTGTGTATATTGGTTGGCATCGTCGTCTTCGCTTCAGACACTTCTGAACTAGGGTTCTTGCTGATGAGATAAGTTCTAGCGTCTTAGACTGCAGGTCCTTGTCCACATAGCGTGTGGTGGTCAGCAGGTAGCACAAGTTCTTTAAAGGGCTGCATGTGGGGGCAGCAATAAAAGGTTATTGCATGATGGTAGCCTTTGGTCTTGTAATGAAATCAAAGTATTTGGGAAAGTGTTCTTCTTACTCTTCAATGAGGTTGAGTAAAGACTTAACCAGGGTAGTGGCTGCATGTAAGGGATGAGGATGCTTTGGTTGTGAAAGGGCTTGAGAAAGGTTGCCAGTCTAAGATGGATAGGCTGTCAAGAGTTTAGAGCTAGAAGCAATGGGATGAGAAAGAGGAAGAGAAGTGGTAGAGTCATCTCTCTTGTCCAGACTGAGTGCAGATAATGAATTCCTTTGTTGGGGGATATAAGATGGTTAGACGCAAAAGGCATGATCGGGTGTTAAGCGAATGCTGGTCATTGTGCCGTTTCTGAGTATCCGAGATGGTTGTGGGAAGAGCTTGATGAGAGGAAATGAAAAATGGGTGTTGTTAAGGAGCAAGAGAACCTAGGGCCGCATAGGGCAGGATGATCAGAGGGGTCGGTGTAAGCAGGAGAGACAAGGTGCTAGGGACTCCGAAGTGCGTCAGAGACTAGCATGGAGAGATATGTGCAAGGCTAGAAAAGCTGTAGGAATGACAGATGTTGGGAGGTGAAGGACTGGAGGGTTAGGACACAGAAGAAGGGTGTTAGAGCAGGAAAGCTAGTGTGGAGGTAGAAGAAGGGAGGCAATAGTGAGCGGTTGTTACAGACTAAGGCTGGGAAGAGGCAGGATATGTCTGAAGAGGCTCTCATGACCTGTGCTGTGAGACACTGCATGCAGGGATCCCGTGCCTTATGTGAGCCCTCCATCGTTCCCAACCAGGGTTAAGAGGACATTGCAATAACCCACAGGGTGCAGGTGTTACATCTCCAGGGAGCAGGTCCCCTTGTACTCCTAGGCCTGTCTCCTGAACCCCAATTTTGAGGCCTCTGGTCCTATTACCACCCCTTCCCTACCAACCAACAGCACACAGGAATGCCTGCACAAAGCACTACAGACGTGCTGCAAGCGAACAGCCTCTTACAGGTCTTACGTGAGACATGCGAGAATGCAGCAGCCATCTTGAATAAATTGCACCCATGAACATCACCACTTGTTAGCTTCTTGTTGCTCGAGCAGATAAGTGCTGTTCCTGCTCACGGCCAGCTTTTCTTTGCTTTACTGGGGCTCACTTACCTGTACAGCCTTCCTAGCGACCCAAGGCTCCTTAGGTTTGTAGAGAACGCTTCATTTACGAGCTTCAAACTGCCGCCCTGACACTTTTTCTGGACAACCTGTAGGAAGGACACCGGCAACTGTAAACAGAGGTCAGTTTCTCGTCGCCTTTTACTTTTATACTGATTACAAGATTGCTATGCACTGAAAGGATAGGTTACTTACCTGTAATCCTAGTTCTCTTCCAGGGGTATCCTCATCAAAGTCATAAGCACATGAATATTCCCGCCCATGCGCGGGACCCCGGAAACATAAAACATATATGTGGAAACCATATATGTAGCTCTATATATATATCCATATATATATCTAAAAACACAATGCTGCCTTCCAATACTAGAAAACGCTGAGCAATGTTGTAAGAATTTACCTTGCACAGAAATACAATTCCAATAAAGTAGGGAGAAAATAAAACACATTTGAAAACTGCTTTAATGCACAGCAGAAAACACAATCCTGCAAAAAGGAATGAAAGAAACATTGCCAGCACATAGGCTGCATTGTAGAAAACATTAGTGTAGAAAGCTGAAAAGCTAACCCACAGAACACACAGAATAAACTGGCACCGTGACTTTAAGGCAGCCATGACCCCTAGCTTCCCATCATGCCTCAGGGGGTGACAGTTAGGTCAGTTGTTTTTTGCGGAGACCCGAAGGCCAGGGCAAAAAGAGATGACATGTATCTTGATCACTTGCCCGGGTGGGTTGCTTATGACTTTGATGAGGATACCCCTGGAAGAGAACTAGGATTACAGGTAAGTAACCTATCCTTCTCTTCCAGGGGATCCTCATCAATAGTCATAAGCACATGAATAGAATAGCAAGCCCATACCCTCATCCTGCGGGCAAGTGACTAGAAAGCATACATTGTCAAAGAATATTTCAAAGACTCCAATTAAACTAGCATTGGAACAGATTCCTCAAGGAGGCTTGGCCAACTTGGGTATCCGCTCTGGAGTCAGAATCCAGACAGTAATGCCTGGTAAACGTATGGACAGACTTCCAAGTTGCAGCCTTGCAAATCTCGGCCATCGGTACATTGTGTAAGAAAGCTATTGTAGCAGCCTTTCCCCTAGTAGAGTGAGCTTTAGGGGAGGCTAACAGTGGCCTGTTCGCTAATTGGTAAGCCAATTTAATACAGGACACTATCCACCTCGAAATGGATCATTTGGAGGCTTGAAAACCTGTCCTAACAGAGCCGTAGTTTACAAACAATTGATCAGCCTTTCTAATGGATTTTGTTCCCTCCAAATAGAATTTGAGAACCCTCTTGAGGTCTAATGAGTGAAGAGACCTTTCTGCTGGTGTAGCAGGATTAGGGGGAAAAAGAGGGAAGAGAAATTGTCTGATTGACATGGAAGTCAGACACCACTTTGGGTAGGAAAGAAGGGTGAGTTCTCAAAACCACCCTATTGTAATGGAAAACCGTATACGGTTCATTAGAACAGAGTGCTTGGATTTCACTCACTCTGCGCGCTGATGTAATAGCCACCAGAAACGCTACTTTCCATGTAAGGTGCTGTAACGTGGCCTTATGAATGGGTTCAAAAGGAGGACCCATCAGTTTTGACAAAACTAAATTCAACTCCCAAGGAGGAGAAGGAGGTCGGACAGGGGGATACACCTTCTTCAACCCCTGAAGGAAGTCCTTGACCACCTGAAGTTGAAAGAAAGAAAGTTGGTTGGGTGATTTTCTATAGGCTGTAATGGCCGCCAAATAAACTTTTATGGAAGTGTATTTCAAACCAGATTTGGCCAAGTATAGCAGATACGGCAAGATTACCTCTTCTTGCCCGCTAGTCGGACTCCAACCATTACGCATACACCACAAGTAAAATCTTTTCCATTTAAAAGAATAAGAGGTTCTTGTGGATTGCCTTTTTGACTCCCTCAAAATGTCCATGCAACCCTGAGGAAGGTTCAAATGTCCGTACTGCAGGACCTCAGGAGCCATGCTGCCAAGCTCAGCGATGGAAGGCTGGGGTGCAGAATCTTCCCTCCCATTTTGGTCAGAAGGTCCGGCCTGCACGGGAGTCTCCTGTGCGGACAGATCGAGAGCTGTAGTAGGTCTGGATACCACCATTGGCGAGGCCAGTCCGGTGCTATCAGGATCATCTTCATCCTGGATCGGATGATCTTGGTCACCACCTTTGGGATGAGAGGAAGGGGCGGAAAGGCGTATGCAAACGTCCCGGACCAGTCTATCAAAAGAGCATTCCCTCTCGTTCCTGGTCGGTAAAACCTGGACGCGAAGGCGTGGCATTTTCTGTTTAGATCGTCTGCAAAGAGGTCGATGGATGACCCCATTGATGAAAAATGTCCACCACTACCTCGTCGTTGAGCACCCAGTCTTCTTGTTCTTCGAAGTGTCGACCGAGAGCGTCTGCTCGCACGTTCTGTTCTCCTGGCAGATGCACCGCCGTGATCGAGAGGTTCCTGGCGAGCAGCCAGTGCCAGATCGCTTGAGATTCCAGAGACAGAGGGCGAGAGCGTGTTCCACCTTGTTTGTTTAAGTAATACATGGTGGTTGTATTGTCCGTTTGTATCAGAATCGACTCGGACTGAATCGATGGATGGAATGCCTTGAGGGCCAAATGAACCGCCCGCAGTTCTAACATGTTGATATGATAGGTCTGCTCTTTGCTGGTCCATTTGCCCTGAGTCTGCAGTTGACCCAGATGCTCTCCCCATCCTTGAAGAGACACATCTGTTATCAGGGATTGTTTTGGAAGAGGCTGATGGAATGGTACTCCCACTAGAAGATTCTTTGGCTGAGTCCACCAGAGAATGGATTTCTTCGCAGTCTGAGAGATGAGAACTCGGTCTTCCCAATGACCCGAGGATTGGACCCATTTGTCCTCCAGATCCTGCTGCAACGGTCTCATTCTCAATCTGGCGTTGGGAATGAGAAAAATGCAAGAAGCCATCGACCCCAGCAGAGCAGCCACTTGCCTTACTGATGGTTGATGTGCTTGGAGGATGATGTTGATTTTGTCTCTCATTGATGACAATCTCTCCTCCGAAGGAAACACTTTTCCTAGGTCAGAGTTTAAGGTGGCGCCCAGATAGTGGAGCGATTGAGTTGGTTGCAACACTGATTTGTCCACGTTGACATGCAGGCCTAAGCGTCGAAGGAGATCCAGGCAGATGTGAAGGTGCTCCTGCACTATGCTGGGAGATGACCCCTTCAACAGCCAGTTGTCCAGGTATGGATACACAAACAGACCTTGGCGATGTAATGCAGCTGCTACTACTGCCATGCATTTCGTGAATACTCTTGGGGCAGATTTTAGGCCGAAGGGTAAGACCTTGAACTGGTAATGTTTTGCGCCCACCATGAACCGCAGGAACTTGCGATGCCGTGGTGTGATTGGAATGTGAAAGTACGCATCTTGGAGATCCACCGAACACATCCAATCGCCTTTTCTCAGATGTGGAAATATTTGATGGAGCGCCAACATTCGAAACTTTTCTTTTTTGATGAACTTGTTCAGCAAACGTAGATCTAGAATTGGTCTGAACTTGTTCGGTTGGTCTTTTTCTGAACAAGGAAGTATCTTGAGTAAACTCCCTTTCCTCTCTGTGCCGGAGGGACCTCTTCTATGGCCAGTTTCCTGAGAAGGGTCGACACTTCCTGACGCAGGAGATCTCGGTGTAGATGACGGGATTTTACCGGAGGAATGTCTCTTGGGGACGCGCAAAAACGTAGTGCGTACCCATTGTTTAATATATTCAGCACCCACTGGTCTTTGGTGATGTTGCGCCACTCTTGAATGTAGTTTGAGATACTTCCTCCCACTGGAGTGTGCAACGGTGCTAGAGGAAGCAGAAAATCATTGCTTCCCTTGAGTTTTTGCTGTGGAAGAGGACTGCTGTTGGTGTCCTCCTCTTCCTCTCGAGGAACGACGGCCTTGGAACTGGGACTTGTTCTGTTTGTTTTGCGACCATTGAGGGGTTTGAACCCTCTGTTGGTAATTTTTACGATTGTAGGGCCTGTAACGTCGTTTAAACTCTTTTTTCTTCTCCAGGCCCACAGCCTTTAACGTGTCCAACTCGGCCTTCATTCTGGCCATTTCCTAATCTGTGTGTGATCCAAACAGTGAGTTGCCAGAAAACGGAAGATTCAAGATGCGCTGCTGCGCCTCAGGTTTCAACGCTGTCAAGCGCGACCAGGAAGATCTTCGTGCACATATGCCATGTGCATAAGAGTGAGCCGCCAAAGACGCCCCATCCGCTGCAGTGCTAATTACCTGGTTGGCCACCAGCGCACCTTCCTGGAGAATCTCAGAGAAATCCTGCTGATCCTCCTTTGGGAGTTTGTCTTTGAAACGGTCCATTGAATCCCATAAGGACCTATCATAACGGCCCAGCAGAGCTGCAGCGTTAGACACCTGAAGAGAAGACGCTGCAGAGCCGCAAGCTTTCTTACCCCAAGAATCCTGCGCCCTACTTTCTTTGTCTGGAGGGGCTGAGGAGGAAGAAGCAACTGCGTGTGTCTTCCTTGCTGCTGCAATAATGACAGAGTCCGGGGCGGATACGATTTGAGAAAAAGGGGATCTGATGCAGCAGGTTTATATTTTTTCAGGATCCGAGCCGGGGCTGCTTTAGCCGAGGATGGAGTGAGGAAGATGTCCATTACCGGCTCGATGATCCCAGGAACCAAAGGAAGCAATGGCCTAATCGCAGATCCTTTGATGGAGGGTCTCGAAAATAATGGACGTGGTGGTCTGAGGAGTTAACATGGGTATACCTAGCTTTTGTGCTCCTCTGGAGAGAACATCGTGAAAAGTGTTCACATCATCGATGGGTGACACCCTAGAAGGAGGACTATCCGTAAGGGTAGGAGAGTAGTCCCTTTTGGCTGAGTGCGAAGATGAGGACGAAGATGGTGTTCGTCGTCTCTTGCGATGACCCTGAGTCGACCTGCGCTCAGGAGATCTGTGTTCTCTTGTCCGAGTGGTAGGGGACCTGTCCACTTCCTGCACGAGACGTTGTAACGGCGATCTGTGCAGTGGGCTGGAATAGTCCGTAGGTCGCCGGGTGTGACCTGAGGGCTCTTTCTGCCAATGATGGAGAGGTTGTAGCCATCTGGGCGAAAGATGGATTGAAGGAGATCGTGGTCTCCTTGGAGAGCGTCTTGGAAGCTCAGGCGAATGAGCAGAAGAACTGCGTGATGTCGCAATTGTCTGGGGTGAGCTCCGAATAGAATGGGAGGACTCTCTGCGACTTCTAGAGCGTGGTCGGCGTCTTGATGATCGATGCGACGTTGATGGAGAGTGCCTCGACGTCGACCTGCTCTGCGTCACCATCACTGTTGAGTCTGTAGGGCCTGATTTTCTCCTCGACGGCGACCCCTCAGTGTGTTTTGACGTTGTATGGTACGACGTCGAACCCCTGGAGCCCACAGACTTAGCCTTCGACGTTGAGCGTGCAGGAGACCCCAACGAAGAACGGATGGACGGAGAAATCCTTCTCGATGTCGCTTCTTGCCTGTTCGGTCTCTCTCTCGACGCTGACCGTCTACTGGAAGCCAGTGGAGTTGAGATCGGGGCACTTCTCGCCGTCGACGGAGACCGCCGCCTCGACGTCGAACGACGCTTGGTGTACCTCACCCTGGGTTTCGACGACCGATCTTTCCTCAACGTCGGCGAAGATCGAACCTTCGACGTCGAACGTCGCTTGAACGACGACGGAGGCGATGAGTGTCCTGCCTCAGGTGACGAGGCGTGTCTCGACGTTGACCGTCGCCTGCTTGACGGCAACGGAGACGCCTGCTTCGACGCCGATGATCTGGCGACAGCGGAGCATGTCTCGACGTCGAACGCCGAGCAGACGGCGACAACGGAGATCTATTTCTCGACGTTGTGCGAGCCCGCACCAACGGAGAGCGACTCCTCGACGCCGATCGTCGCCGGGTTGACGACGGCGGAGGATCCGACGTACCTGTTGTCTTCGTCGACGACCGGTGTTCTCTCGACGGCGAGCCCGCCGTCGATGGTCTTCTCGTCGACGTTTTCGTTGCCGATGAAGGTTTATGAGGCGCCGAGCCCGACGCCGATGGAGAGCAGACTGGAACCTTACTTCTAGATGGTGTAGTGGCTCTCTCTTTCCTCTTCTTCATCGGAGACCTGCCTCTTGAAGGAGTCTTCTTCTCAGCCAGTCCATAGAGGCGAATCCTCTCCCTGTCCTTAAGAGTTCTATTGGACAGCAGCTGGCAATGCTGACAGGTCTTGGCATTATGATCAGAAGGCAAGCAGAGAATACAGACAGAATGGGAGTCTGTTTTAGCCTTCTTCTTGCCACAGGCAGGGCAAGAGTCAAAAGAGAGGGCATTTTTTGGTGGAAAATAATGCTTAACTCTCTTAAAAACAGCAGAGATCTACTTCAACAACAAAAAACTGTCGAAGTAAAAAAGCTTTTGACAAAAAGAAGTATTTTCTGATAGAAATCAGAAAAAAGTAAGAGCTGAAGTAACCAGGGTCCTGACAGAAGGAGCCGGAAAAACAACTGACCTAACTGTCACCCCTGAGGCATGATGGGAAGCTAGGGGTCATGGCTGCCTTAAAGGCACAGTGCCAGTTTATTCTGTGCGTTCTGTGGGTTAGCTTTTCAGCTTTCTACACTAATGTTTTCTACAATGCAGCCTATGTGCTGGCAATGTTTCTTTCATTCCTTTTTGCAGGATTGTGTTTTCTGCTGTGCATTAAAGCAGTTTTCAAATGTGTTTTATTTTCTCCCTGCTTTATTGGAATTGTATTTCTGTGCAAGGAAATTCTTACAACATTGCTCAGCGTTTTCTAGTATTGGAAGGCCGCATTGTGTTTTTAGATATATATATGGATATATATATATATAGAGCTACATATATGGTTTCCACATATATGTTTTATATGTTTCCGGGGTCCCGCGCATGGGTGGGAATATTCATGTGCTTATGACTATTGATGAGGATCCCCTGGAAGAGAAACACTGAACCGTGTGTGAAATTGTGGGTTTGCTCTGAAGCATGTCTTGGCTATATGGGAATTTGAGGTCGTGAAAAACATGCCGCATGGAAAGAAATCCGACAAATTAATTTTTTTGTTGAAAATAATAAAAGTGAAGCATTCAAAGCAAATGAAGAAATGTGCAATATTTTAATACTCATATGAACTGTCAGATGCCTTTGGATAACCTCCACAAGTTGTTTATGTTGTCAAATTAGAGCTCCAGAGGAGCAAGTGGAGTGCCGAGGGAGCACCTGCGTTGGGCATAGCTCCTATATTACTCCATAGTTTTTTTATGTCAATAAATGGTTCAGGTGTTAAACAGTCCCATCTTCCCATCTTGTAGATCACCGCTAGAGCCTTATGTAATCGTCCACCCCTGGAATCAGCCAAAGGAGCACCTGAAAACCCAGCTAGAGGCCATGAGAAACATTGGCCCTGTAGAAAACATCCATATTCCCATCATGCTGCCACTAACGCCTGCAGTTATTGGTGTGGGACAGTAACACCAGAGCAACACATCCTTTTCACAACGTGAATCCCCCCGGACAACAGGTCCAGGGCCTCGAGACCTGAGAGTTGCAGAAATAGCGGAGATTATTCATGTTTGAGGCTGAGGTAGTCAAGGGGTACTGAAAGAAAGGTAGCTACAGTCAAGAATGAGGCCAATACTTGACCGGCGACCCAGCAGCATTGCCGCCAGTCGCTGTTATGTTTCCAGCTATCATTAAAAAACGATAATCAGAGAGAGGTACTTAATTCCAATACTTCACCCACTCATGTATAGCATGAAGTTGAAATCAACAACTGAAGCAGTGATGCTGTTGAAATTAACGATCTTCATAGGAACTTGAACGAGTACAAGGGAATTTATGATAAATTTGGTGAATGTGCCAATTGACAGCTACCCTCAACAAACAGGTCTGCTAACATTCTGCTGATTTTGAAGCGTGAATCAATGCTGCTTGCTGTCCTACTTTGCTTCAGAATCACAATACCCTTTTAGAGTTATTCTAATGCTGAACTAAACCGGAAACAGTTTCAATGAGCGCTAAAGCAATGATCCATTGCACATTTTACCATTCAAACAACCACAATACAATGTAATAATACAGCCGGGCTGTATGACAGCACTTCCCACAGAAGGACCTTCCAAGACCCTTCTTCTGCTGTACTACTATTTCTATTCAGGGCGAACAAAGCAAACACAAGGAGATGATGGACGGAGTGCTGAAACTGGGTTGAAACCATAATCGTTCTTTAGCTCACTTCGCCACCCCAGTTTGGACCCAGCCATATGCAAATCAGTCTTGACCCTGTGCCTCATGGGAACAGTCCTGCCCAAACTGCCAAGCCAGGTCTTTCCTGGACTGGAAACAAGCATCCTGGGACCGGTTTCGGGGTAACACCCCTCTTCAGCCAGGCTAGCTTGAATCCAGTGGCAAAGTGAGCAAGGGACCCACGTCTGGGCATACCCTGCCAACTTAGGGCGAACAAAGCAAACACAAGGAGATGATGGACGGAGCGCTGAAACTTTTCAGACACACACCCGAGTCACAAATCTGGGTTGAATCCATCATCGTTCTTGACCCTGTTCCTCATGGAAACAGTCCAGCCAGAACTGCCAAGCCAGGTCTTTCCTGGGCCAGAAACAAGCATCCTGGGACCGGTTTTGGGGCGAGTGTCTGAAAAGTTTCAGAGCCCCGTCCATCATATCATCGTATCTACAGTTGTGATGCTGCTGGTCTTTATGAAGATGCAGGCCTGAAGGGCAGCTACAGTAGGCAGGCTATGGTAGGTGATGATCTGAGATAATCACATTTTTGTTGCTCATTAAAAGACCAATAATCAGTCAAATGGCATGCTCATGCAGTACACTAATTTTGTTTGTTCCACGCCTGAAGTGGGGAGAGCCCCATAGATGATGGGATCTGCGGGAAAAGGTAAATTAGGAAAACTGGCCACCTGCCCTGATTCCCCATAGATTGGGTTAATTATTTTGCTGTTGTCTAAAAAAGGACAAACTCCATCCAAAATGGGTTTCAGCGTGCTGTACAATACAGAGTTTGACAAAATCATATATTACAATATCATTGTAATTATGTTGTAGGGTTAAATAAAGGACAAAAACATGGTCTATCAAGTGGAGAAATATACAGCATAGATGCATTTAGAATACAGAGGTATAGTCAGATTAACAAAGATATAAATGTCACACTAACTCCACAAAACAAGCACTGGCAATACCAATAAGGTCTCGCCTATGTGGGATCTATTGGCATTGTCGGTTTGTTTAGACATGTTGCACAGCAGCATGAGCTTCTGTGCAACATCGCTTATAGCCAAGAAAAAAACCCTAATATTACGTGGCCAGCGTCAGTGTTTTTCTTTTTTATGCCGTGTTGCACAGCAGTCAGCTCTGCTGTGCAATGTTAAAAACCAAAAAGCGCTGGGGGCAAGCCATGCGAGAGAGGTGTGTGGAAGAGGGAGTGAGCAGCAACAATGGACAGCGGAAGGGGTGAAGCAACACGAGAAAGGCAGGGGGATGGAGGGTGGCTCACTGCAAGAACGGGAGGGGGAGAAAGCAACACAAGCGAGGGGTGGGGGTGGGGGGTGGAAGAGGAGGGACCAGCAATAAAGGATAGCGGGAGGAGGTGAGGGGGGGAAAGCAAAATGCAGGGGGAGGAGGAAAGGAGCACCAGACTGGGGGCTAGCAACATGGATTAGTGGGTGGGAGGGGAAGAAGCACCATGCACAGGAGGGAGAGAAGAAATAGTACCTCATCACACCTTGACCATAGGACGTGCACTAATTCAGTTGAATTCATTCTGTGCTGGGTCCATGCGCCACAGAAAGGAAGTCACTCTTGGCATGCGCTGGTTAATTAGGAGGCAAAGAACAGTGACAACGCTCTTTATTGCAAACAATATGTCTCGCAAGCAAGAGCGCATGCACTCACACAGGCTCGTTCTAAAAAAAAAAAAAAAAAAAGGGGGTGGGGAGAAGAGTCTCGTTCACTCCAGCTTGTCCTCCCCAGCTGTGTTTCAACAAAACCAAATTGGTGTGCTGTTTCGCTGATCCTCCAGATTGCAATTCAAGGCAATGAAAGTTCTTTAGTCAGTGGGGCATTGCATTTATTGTTAACTGTTTTTATTTGCGATCTTACACATACTATTGCCTACAACCAGCCGGTGGGCATCCCATTTAGGATGCACAAGCCCTCAAACACGAAGGAGGCAAGCTTCATCATCGGGCTGTGCTCCCTGATGGGTGGGCTTTGCAATACCCTGTGGGTTTCCATGTACGGGCTCTTTACCGGAGATCTATTTTGATCTTTATGCCTGGTGTTATCCATGGCATATGCGGTGCCCTTTTCTGCAATCATGAAGAGAGTGTGGTAGACTGGGTAGTAGTGTGATCTAAAATTGGTTATGGACAACCTTCTTAGTCACAATTTACTCTGAGATTGTCCATGCCAAGGTTAAAAGTTGATGTGGACCAGCTGAGCGCAATAAGCCCCTAGTTCTAGGCAACGGTCGACATGTTTCAGGTCTTACTCACCTTTAATGGGTCGATGGCAATTCATATGGATCAAAGAAAGATTACCCTAATCCATTATGTTGGGTTCTAATATTGTAGTGAACCAGTGTCTGTGTAATGTGCAATTTACACATCTACAACAAAATGTTTTGCTCACAAGCAAGAGTTCTTGGTGCCCTTGTGACGTGCAAATAAAATAGTAGACAACACAACAAGTAAAAGATATATATCGCACATGGTAATGTTTGTATATGTCACTCATTTGTGAAATCAAATGCCATTTGTTTAAAAACAACAACAGCAACGCAAGTAATCACATAACACTTATATGGTGCCCAAGTTGTAAGCCATGCATTTTATGCTCATACCTACTGGGTCAATGTATATGGGTCCCTTAGGGTATCTCGGCACTGCTTCTCTTCTTTCGGTCACTTCTTGGAAATAAGCAATATTAGTGAGAAAAAAATGAGTCTTACTCAAAGACTGCAATATCTTTAAATGTAAAATTTCTAAATGAAGGGATCTGTCTTCATTGGAAGTACAAATTCCCTGCTTACTTACTGCTGTTTGTGAAGCGGTGTGGAGACATCCGCTGGGCGTTCGAAATCTCTGCATACTGCAGGGTCAGTGGTTGCAGTTCAATTTATGCGCCCAACTTTGGAGAATCATCGCGGGGATGACGTACAACACTGCAGCACAGGTGTGGCACAATGTGAACGTTAGAGCACCTTTCCTTACTACAGGTGCCATTTTGAAATGGTATGAGGCTTCAGGAACCGCATTGGCTGGTAACAGATAACTCCTAGTTCTGTTTAAAGTGTTTCCCCAACCAGGCTTTTGAGCGATCCTAGTTAACATTTTGATAGTATAGTGTCCTCAGGCCTGAAAAATAACCATATTCATGTGATCTCTATGGTGTATGATCTGCTGATACTGATGGGTCTAAACTATTTTCTTGTAATATTTTTGGAGGGTGTAGCCAGAGATCAAGTGTGGTCACAAGGGAGGCTAGGTACCTTTCGAATACATGAATAAGTTAAATGTGGTCATAATGGACAAGTTACTTACGCCTCATCTGGTAGAGACATGATCTAGCTGCAGATTCCTTACCATTGAATTTTCCAGGCATCAAATTGGGTCCGGAAGAATTTTCTCCAAGCAATACCCCTGTGCGCCGATAGGTAGCGTTGGTCGGCTCCGTGTGATGTCGTCGTCTTCTGCGCTGTAGTGATGTCCGAGTCACATATAAAAGACAACACCTGGGTGCGTTGACGTCAGTTACTTCTCATGACTTTCCACGCCAGAAGCACAGAGCCATGAAGTGCACTGACATTGGTGTGTTAGGAATAACTAGGGCCCTGATAAGGATCAGCCCTGACCTAGAAACATTTCTGCAGTGCAGGGAGGGTGGGTGGGTAAGGACAACTCACAGAATACATAGAGTCCATTGGATGTCTGGATTCTTCACAGTCTGGTTTTAGACCTATGTATAGTACTGAATCTGCATTGATAGCAGTAACAGATTACATCAGACATTCTCTTGATAACAACCAGGCGGTCTTGTTGGTGCTGCTGTATTTACCGTCAGCTTTCAAAGACCGGAGGAGATTGGGATCTGTGGGCGAGCCTTACTATGGTTTTTGAGCTTTCTATCTCAACGTTCGCAGACCATTAATCTCAGTCCTTTCCGTTCTCGAACCTTTGAGCTCAATAAAGGAGTGCCATAGGGTTCCAGTCTTAGCCCCACATTGTTCAACATTTATGCGGCACCCCTTGCCAAAGTCATCAGAGAGTTCGAATTCACTCCTATTTCATACGCAGATGATACCCAGCTTCTCCTATCATTTGATAAGAATACTATGAATATTCACTCCCGCTTCTCTGAAGGCATGAAAGCAATCTCATCTTGGATGACAGAGAACTATCTCCAGCTGAATGCTGGTAAAACGGAGATTATGCTTTTTGGCAATGCCCAATCACTCTGGTCCCCAGAGTGGAGCCCTCTGAGTTGGGTATAGCACCTGTTCCTAAGACGGTGGTTAAGAATCTGGGTGTCCGATTAGATCAGAATCTCACTATCAAAGATCAGGTAGTGGCTACCACTGGCTTCTGCTTTCATATGATGAGCCTCCTGCGTAGAGTATTTCCTCTCCTCCCACTTTCTGTGCGAAAAACTCTTGTTCAGGCGCTGGTGATCAGTCGCTTGGACTTTTGTAACGCTCTCTTGGCTGCGGCAAACGATTCCTCATTGAACAGACTCCAGGTGGTGCAGAACACAGCCGCCCGATTAGTCCAGAATATGCCAGCCAGATCCGCCTCTCTCCCCCTTCTGCAACAACTGCACTGGCTCCCCATAGGTAAGAGTGTTAAGTTCAAGATCTGCTGCATAGTACATAAAGCTCTGAATGGTAGAGGACCCAGTTATTTAATAAAAAAACTTATCCCTTACCAGCCGAGTAGATCTTCACGAT
Organism: Calotriton arnoldi; assembly: GCA_963921515.1. Lineage (NCBI taxonomy): Eukaryota > Metazoa > Chordata > Amphibia > Caudata > Salamandridae > Calotriton > Calotriton arnoldi. Next base: position 475,554 of record CAWUFW010010768.1, on the reverse strand, counting down.
CGGGAGAAAAATCCCTTCTTGTGATCTCCCATTTTAGGAAAACTCGTACTGGTGGTAAAGCCTTTTCCTACCTAACTCCCCACTACTGGAATCAACTACCTTCCCACTGTTCTGTAACGAATTCCCTCTGGTCTGTCTCATCTTCCCCATTAGCGCGGAGATACCAGATAAGGCGTTACTGAAGGTAAGTAACTTGCCCATCTGATAGAGACATCTTGCCTCAGATTCCTTACCTTTGACCAAGCAATACCATCGCCGGAGGAACAGTGAACAAGTTTAGAACAAAAAGTCCTGCAAGACAGAACGGCCAAAGAGGCCTTCCCTCCGGACCAGACTGTTGAGCCAGTGATTATTGGTAAATGTGTGCAGGGATGCCCACGTTCCTGTCTGACAAATGTCGAGGACTGGCATTGCAACTCTGTGGAAGCAGCCTTAGCTCTGTTGGAATGAACTCTTAAGCTTTCAGGAGGCTGTTTCTTTGCTAGAGCACAGCAAATCTTGAAGCAGAGGACGACCCATCGGGAGATAGTCCTCTTCTGCACTGCACGACCTTTGCTCCAACATATCCCACGAAGAGTTGGCTGTCCGTCCAGAAATGTTTTGTGTGATCAAGGTGGAACAACTACGCTCTTTTTGGGTTCAGGCAGTGGAGTCGTTCCTCTTCCTTAGAGGGATGCGGCAGAGCATAAAAAGTGGGCAAGCTGACAGTTTGCCCTACATGAAATGATGTTACCACTTTTAAAAGGAAAGCAGCCCTAGTGCGAAGAACCAACTTGTCGAACAAGTTACTTACCTTCGGTAACGATATATCTGTAAGAAACATTAGTTAGTTATAGATTCCTTACCTTAGAATTACCCCCAGGCGTCAGACTGGATGTGGAAAGTTTTTTCGTCAGCAGTACCGCTGCGCGTCGGAAGGTGGCGTCGGTCAGCTCCGCGTCCGTCGTTGGCGTCGTGGTCACCGGGATGACGTCGCGGCAGCTACTTAGACGCCGCCCTTGCGCGCTGACGTCAGTTCTGTACACGACTTTCCGCGCCAGAAACGCAGAGCCATGCAAGACACTGACCACTGGTGCACAAAACTAGGGCCCTGAAAGGATAACCTTAACCCTAGAAATCAGTTCGCAGAACGGGGAGGATGGGTGGGGCGGTAAGGAATCTATAACTAACTAATGTTTCTTACAGATATATCGTTACCGAAGGTAAGTAACTTGTTCATCTGAAAGAAACACGTTAGTTATAGATTCCTTACCTTAGAATAGATACCCCAGCAATACCAACCCCGGAGGTGGGTCTGCGAACCAATATCACACCAGCAGGTCCTGGAGAACAGAACGGCCAAAGAAGCCGTCTCTCCGGACTTGGCTGTCCAGACAGTAGTGTTTCGTAAACGTGTGCAGTGATGCCCACGTAGCTGCCTGACAGATGTCATGTAGAGGAACTCCTCGTCCTAAGGCAGTAGTGGCTGCCGCCACCCTGGTGGAAGGGGCGCGTAGCCCCACTGGAGGCTCCTTCTTAGCCAGAGAATAGCATGCTTTAATACACAAAACGACCCATCGAGAAATGGTGCGCTTGTGTACGGCCCGACCTTTCTTGGTGCCCACGTAGCCAACAAAGAGTTGGTCATCCACCGGAACTGTTTTGTGCGATCCAGATAGAAAGAAAGCGCACGTTTTGGGTCCAGACGGTGGAGCCTCTCCTCCTCTTTCGAAGGATGCGGAGGCGGAAAGAAGGTGGGCAAAGTGATGGTCTGCCCGATGTGAAAGGCAGTGACAACCTTGGGAAGGAAGGATGGACGAGTCCTGAGAACCACCTTGTCCGGATGGACAGACAGGAAAGGAGGCTTGGAAGAAAGGGCCTGGAGCTCACTCACTCTTCTGGCAGATGTGATGGCTACCAGGAATGCAGTCTTCAGCGTCAAAAGCCGCAAAGGACAGTTGTGAAGCGGCTCAAAGGGAGCACACATTAAGAAAGTTAAGACTAGATTCAAGTCCCACTGAGGCATAACAAAGGGAATAGGTGGAAAGAGATGAGTTATGCCTTTTAAGAAACGATTAACAACCAGGGACTTGAAAAGAGAAGGCCTATCTGGAAGCCGAAGAAAGGCAGAGATGGCCGAAAGATAGCCCTTGATAGTGCCCAGAGCAGAGCCCTGCTGGGCTAAGGAAAGAAGAAACAAGAGAACCTCAGAAAGAGGGGCAGAAAGGGGATCCACAGCCTTTGCTGTGCACCATGCCACAAACTTGTTCCACCGGCAGGAGTATACCGTCTTAGTGGAGGGACGTCTGACTGCCAAGATTACATCACAAACTTAAGGAGGCAGGCCGAAAGACGTCAGCTGCCGCCGCTCAATCTCCACGCAAGGAGGTGGAGGCTGGACAGGTTCGGGTGGAGGACCGTCCCCTGTTGCTGCGACAGAAGATCCTCCCGAAGGGGCAGTCTGGTCGGAGGATCGATGGCCATGTTGAGCAGCTTGGGATACCAGACTCTTCATGCCCAATCCGGAGCCACAAGGATGACTTGGGCCCGGTCACGCCTGATCTTCTTCAGCACTCTGGGCAGAAGTGGTATAGGCGGAAAGGCGTACAACAGACCGCAACTCCACTCGCGACGAAAGGCGTCGCCTAGCGAGTGCCACCATGGAAATTCCAACGCACAGAATTGCTGACATTGCGTGTTCTCTTCGGTGGCGAATAGATCTAACCAAGGCTCTCCCCACTGTCGAAAGAGACCTTGCACCACCTCCGAGTGAAGACGCCATTCGTGGTCCATCATGCACCTGCGGCTGAGTTTGTCCGCCCTGGCGTTCAGGGAACCTGCCAGGTGTTGAACCACCAGGGATATGCCCTGATGTTCCAGCCAGGTCCAGAGGCGAAGGGCCTCCTGACATAGGGTCCACGACCCCACCCCGCCCTGTTTGTTGCAGTACCACATGGCGGTGGTGTTGTCCGTGAACACATGCACTACTCTTCCCCGGACAGAGGGAAGGAATGCTTTGAGTGCAAGACGAATCGCCCGGAGCTCCAGAAGATTGATATGGAGCCCGGACTCCGCCGGAGACCAGAGTCCTCTGATCTCCGCCTCTCCCTTGTGGCCGCCCCAACCCAGAAGGGATGCGTCCGTCACCACTGGTTCGTAAGCCACCACTGCAACTGTCGAGCAGTGCCCTCCGAAATCTGAAAGCAAACGGACAGATTCCCCTGATGCTGCGCCCACTGGAACTTCAGGTCCCACTGCAGAGCCCGCATATGCCACCTGGCATGATCGACCAGCAGGAGGCACAGCAGCCTCAGGGTCATCCAGACCGAAACCCGGGATAGAGGCTGAAAGATCGGAATCATAGTCCGAATATCCCGGACTCGCTGCTCGGGAGGATAAACCCGTAACCGCGTCCTGTCCAGAACCGCTACGATGAAGAGGAGCTTCTGAGAGGGAATCAGGTGCGACTTCGGCACATTGATGGAGAACCCCAGCGAATGCAGGAGGTCGGCCGTAGTCTGGAGGTGGGAGACGACAGCCTGGGGCGAGCCCGCCTTCAACAGCCAGTCGTCGAGATAGAGGAAGACTGGAACCCCCTGATCTGCGCAGATGAGCTGCGACCACCGCCATCCCTTTCATGAACACCCGAGGGGCGCTGGTAAGGCCAAAGGGGAGCACGGTAAACTGAAAGTGCTCGTGGCCTACCGTGAACTGCAGGTAACGCCGGTGGGCCGGCAGGACGGGGATGTGAAAGTAAGCGTCCTGCAAGTCCAACGCTACCATCCAGTCTCCAGGGTCGAGGGCAGACAAGACCTGAGTGAGCGTCAACATCTTGAACTTCTCCTTCCGGAGGAAGCGGTTGACGTTCCTGAGATCCAAGATAGGACGCAGACCCTTGTCCTTCTTGAGTACCAGAAAGTAGTGGGAATAGCAACCACGACCTACTTCTGGGGCAGGAACGCGCTCAATGCCTCCCTTGGTCAAGAGCCGAAACTTCCTGTTGGAGAAGGCCCAGGTGATCCTCCGACATGCGGTGGTATTGAGGTGGCATGGCTGGAGGGGTAGTCTCGAAGGGGAGGGAGTAGCCCCTTTGGACTATTTGCAAAACCCACCCGTCCGACGTGATGGTGCGCCAGTGGGGGACGTGATGGCGGATCCTGCTGCCCACTGCCGTTTGATGGACATGAAAGGTCGGGCTAGGAGGGTTTGGAGGCTGCTGCAGAGGGGGGGTTGGTGGACTGGCCCGCCCGCTGGCCCCCTGAACCACAGCGTTGGTTCCCACGTCCCCGGGCGCGTGAAGGTTGGGAAGCTTGCTGCGGCCTGTGGCTCTGGACGGGACGTAGTGGGGCACCCCTTCCGTAGCCACGAAAGGGGCGAAAAGCAGACTGCACTGGGCGACTGGAGAGGCCCAAGGACTTGGCCGTAGCCTGAGAGTCCTTGAAACGCTCTAGAGCGTTGTCCGCTTTGTCGCCAAAAAGGTGACGGCCATCAAAGGGCATGTCCATCAAGGTATTCTGGACATCCCCCGAAAAGCCAGTCGATCTCATCCAGGTGTAGCGACGAAGTGCTACTGACGTTGAAATTGTCCTGCCCAGAGAGTCGGCGGTATCCAGCCCACAACGGATGGTAAACTTCGCTGCATGCCCCCCGGCGGCGACAGCCTGGGAGAGCACTGTCCGGGCCTCCTCCGGACACTGAGGCAGCACCTGCGCAACCGTAACCCACACAGAGTGGGAATAACGGCCCAAGAGACATGCGGTGTTTACCGACCGCAGTCCTAAGCTGGCGGAAGAGAACATTTTCTTCCCAAGATGGTCCAGCTTCTTGGATTCCCTTTCCGGTGGAGCAGTAGGGAAGGCGCTCTTGGAAGTGGAGGCTTGGACCACCAAGCTCTCCGGGGTGGGGTGTTGGGAGAGGAAAGTGGGGTCGCCCGGAACCGGGCGGTGGCATCGGGCAATCATCCTGTCCACGGGAGCCCCCGTGTTGGGCCTGGACCACGTGCACAAAAGGACATCGGTGAGGCCCTCATTAAACGGCAGCAGGGGCTCCGAAGAGCTCGCAGACGGTTGAAGCACCTCCGTCAGGAGGTTAGTCCTGACCGCCACCGTAGGAAGCTCGAGGTTGAGTGCCTCGGCCGCCCTACGCAACACCACTGCGTATGACGCTCCCTACTCCGTAGCCACGGTAGGAGGAGACAACATGCCAAGGTCAGGAGAGGTGTCAAGACCACTGGCATCCCCCAGTTCCTCTCTCCAGTCCTGCTCAGACTCCAGCCGATCAGTTAAAGGGTCACCTGACCCCTCCCAGTCCTCCTCCTCAGGTTGCCAATCTGGCCGAAAAGGGACCCCAGGAGTGAACAGGGGCACAAAAACCCCACTCGGCGCCGGATCCGGCGACGCCGTTCCGGCTCCGGGTCCACATCGGGATGGAGGCCGGGGTCGACGCCGGCCGCGGACACGACTGGCATCGGTTGCGGTGCCGGAGGAAACGGCGCCAGTGGAGGTGTAATGAGGTCAACCGGCACCGTTCCGGATCCAGGCCTGGATCCACGGGGGCCCAGCGGCGCCGTGGTCAGAGCCGACGGCGGAGACGGCCTGGGTCCCCCAACCGAGTCCGCGGGGCCCGAAGGCACGCCGGCGGGTTCGGGCCGCCCAAAGCTGCGATGCATCGCCTCGTAAAAATTACGAAGTTGGGCAGGAGTCGCTCCGGGTCCCGGAAAGGAAGGCCGGAGTCGACTCTTCGGGATCCGCGCGTGGAGCCTCGGGAGGGGCACCGCCCGCATCCCTCTTCGCGTCAACCGACCAACAGGGAGAAGTCGAAGAGCGACGATGCTTCTTCGACTTCTTTTTGTGCTTCGACTTACCCGACCACGAGTGCGAAGACTTCGATGACTTGGACGAGTGGTGATGGCTCCTCGACCGCCTTCGCGACCTTGAACGGCGCGGAGCCGACTGCCGGCGCTCAAGCAGCTTTCGGGACCGCTCCCTCAAAGCCTTCGGAGCCATCGACCGGCAGTCGGAGCCCAACTTGGGGTCGTGGTCGCGCTCCAGGCAAGAGGCACACGCGGTGCGGATCCGTAACCGACATCAGTCGGGTACAGGAACCGCAGGCCTTGAAACCGGGCATCCCTCGTGCACCAGGAGTCGTAGACTCACAAAGACGTCGACAAAGGACGCTCTAAAAAGTGAGTCAAAAAGTGACTGGAGGTACCGCTCTCTCCGGATCTGCGCTGGCTGGCGTGGAAAAAGTAAGAACTGACGTCAGCGCGCGAGGGCGGCGTCTAAGTAGCTGCCGCGATGTCATCCCAGCGACCACAACGCCAACAACGGACGCGGAGCCGACCGACGCCACCTTCCGACGCGCAGAGGTACTGCTGACGAAAAAACTTTCCGGATCCAGTCTGACGCCTGGGGGTAATTCTAAGGTAAGGAATCTATAACTAACGTGTTTCTTTCAGAGAGGGAATATTGTCGGGTAAGGTGGCTTAGAAGACAAAGCCTACAGTTTGCTCACCCTCCTGGCGGATGTGATTGCCACTAAAAAGGCTGTTTTGATGGTAAGCAGCCGGAGGGGGCAATTATGCAGAGGTTCAAATGGAGCACACATCAGGAAGGTGAGAACCAAATTAAAGTGCCAGTGAGGCATAATGAAAGGGGAAGGTGAGAACATATGTACAAGGCCTTTGAGGAATCTATTTACAAAAAGGAAGACAGGGCTAAAAGGCACACTTTTAGAGGGCCTGCAGCAGAGCCCTGCTGGGCAAGGGTTAAAACTAAAAGCAAAACATCAGAAATGGAAGCAGAAAGAGGGTCGATAGACTTTTCTGTACAATATATAACAAAATTGTTCCATCGGCAGGCATAGACCGTTTTGGTGGAGGGACGCCTGACTGCCAAAATAACATTACAGACTTCGGGAGGAAGGACGAAAGCTATCAATCGCTGCCGCACAATCTCCACGCAAGAAAGCGTAGAGTTGACAGCTTCGGGTGGAAGGCCCTCCCCTGCTGCTGTGACAGAAGATCCTCCAGAAGGAGCAGCCTGATCGGCGGATCAATGCTCAGTTGGAGAAGCTCGGTATACCAGACTCTCAGTGCCCAGTCGGGAGCCACAAGAATGACTTTGGCCCTGTCGTTAGTAATCTTCTTGAGAACTCTGCGCAGGAGTGGTATGGGCAAAAAGGTGTACAGGAGGCCGGAGCTTCATTCAAGACAAAAAGCATCTCCGAGCGAGAGCCACCTTGGAAACTCCAGCACGCAAAACTGCTGACATTGCGCGACTGCTAAAAGAAACCTTGTGCCACCTCCGGATAGAGACGCCATCCGTGATCTTCTAGGCATTGACAGCTGAGTTCATCCGACCTGGCGTTCAGCGAACCTGCCAGGTTTTGAACCACCAGGGATATGTCCTGCTGTTCCAGTCAAGTCCAGAGATGCAGGGCCTCTTGAAAAGGGTCCACAACCCCACCCTGCCCTGTTTGTTGCAGCACTACATGGCGGTGGTGTTGTCCGTGAACACTTGTACTAGCTTCCCCTTGAAGGAAGGAAGGCTTTCAATGCCAAATGAATTGCTTGGAGCTCCAGCAAGTTAATGTGGAGTCTGGATTCCGCCAGAGACAGGAGTCCTCTGATCTCCACCTCTCCCAGATTGCTGCCCCATCCCAGAAGTGATGCATCTGTCACTAATGTGAGGTCTGGTTGGGGGAAGAGAGAAAGGTCTGGTTGGGGGAAGAGAGAAAGGTCTGCCTGTGACACAATCGCGGTCTGTCAACCACCACTGCAATTCCTGTGCAGTTCCCTCCGAGATCTGGACCATGTCGGGGAGAATCCCCTGATACTGCGCTCACTGGAACTTCAGGTCCCACTGCAGAGCCCACATATGCCATCTGGCATGTGTCACTAACAGGATGCAGAAGGCCATGAGGCCCAGCAGCCTCAGAGTCATTCTCACCTTAATCCAGGATAGAGGCTAAAACATTGGTATCATAGCCTGAATTCGCCGCTTGGGAGGATAAGAACGAAACTGCACTGTGTCCAGAACAGCTCAGATGAAAGGGAGCATCTGAGAGGGAGTAAGGTGTGACTTTGGCACGTTGACAGTGAACCCCAGCCAAAGCAGGAGGTCCGCCGTAGTCCGGAGGTGGGAGACGATAGCCCGGGGTAAGTCTGCCTTCAACAGCCAGTCATCGAAATAGGGGAAAACTGACACCCCTAATCAGGGCAGATGAGCTGCGACCACCACCATCACTGTGGTGAACACCCAAAGGGTGCTGGTAAGGCCAAAGGGGAACACGGCGAACTGAAAATGCTCGTGGCCTATCGTAAACCATAGGTAGCTTCGATCAGCAAGCAGGACGGGAAAGTGAAAACAGGCGTCCTGCAAGTCCAAAGCTACCATCCAGTCTCCCAGGATCGGAGCTAATGTGAGCATCTAGAACTTCTCCTTTTTGAGGAAGTAGTTGAGGGCTCGTAGATCTAGGATAGAACAGAGGCCGTTGTCCTTTTTTGGGACCAGAAAGAAGCGGGAAGAACAACCATAGCTTACTTCTGGCGCCGCAACCCTCTCTATGGCTCCCTTGTCCAAGAGAGTCATGACTTACACCTGTAGCAAAATGAGATGGTCCTCCATCAGCCGGTCGTAAGCTGGAGGCATGGAGTGGGGGGCAGACTTGCACGGGAGGGAGTAGCCCCTTCGGACTATCTACAGGACCCACCTGTCTGATGTGATGGTCTGCCAGAGGTAGAGGTGATGGCTGGTCCTGCCACCAACAGGCCACCCATGATCAAGAAGGGCAAGACTAACAGGGTTTGGAGGCCTGAGAGGGGGGAGATGGTTGGTGGACTAACCCGACATCTGGCTCCCCGACCCATGAGGTTGGAACGAGCCGCACCCTCGGCCGCGCAGAGGTTGTGGAAGTTGCGCAGTCTTGTGGCTGGGATAGGGCTGGCACAGATGAAAGCCCCTTCTGTAGCCACGAAGGGTGTGTAGCCACTCGAGAGGCCCAAGGACTTTGCCATAGCCCGTGAGTCCTTAAAGCGCTCCAGCCTGGTCTCCGAAGAGAAGGGTGCCATCAAAGGGTATGTCCATGAAAGAGGGCTGGACATCCCCCGAAAAGCCAGAAGCTCTCAACCAGGCGTGGCGTCAAACAGCCACAGTCGATGAAAGTGCTCTGCCCAGCGAGTCGGTTGTGTCAAGACCACAATGGATGGCGAACTTTGCTGCATCTCCCCCGTCTGACACTACTTGGGAGAGGATGGGCCGGGCTTCCTCTGGGACCTGTGGCAGCACTAGCACAACCGTTTCCCACATGGAGTGGGAATAACAGCCAAATAAGCATGAGGTGTTCACCGGCTGCAATGCAAGGCTGTGGAAGAAAATATTTTCTTACCCCAACTATACAGCCTCTTGGATTCCCTGTATGGGGGAGCGGAAGGGAAGGTGCCATGGGAGGTAGAGGCTTGGATCACCAAGCTCTCTGGGGTAGGGTGTGTAGTGAGGAAGCTTGGGGCACCTGGAGCAGGGCGATGGCGGGGGGCAACTGCCCTATTCACAGGAGCCCCTGTGCTGGGCTTGGACCAGGTTACCAGTTAGACATCTGTAAGGGCCTCATTAAATGACAGCAAGGGTTTCAAAGAAAAGACACCAGGCTGCAGGACCTCCGTCAACATATCAGTCTTGACCTGCCACGGAAGGGAACTGAAGGTCCAGGACCTTAGCCGCCCTTCCCACCACCATAGCAAATGACGCTTCCTCCTCCATAGCCACGGTAGAGGGAGAAAGCATGCCAGAATCTGGATATGTGTCCAGTCCACTGGCTTCACCCAATTCCTCATACCAGTCAATTTCCCGATATGGCTGGTTTTCTAAAGGGTCCAGCGATCCCTCCCAATTTTCTCCTACTCCTAGCCCCTCAAAATAGGGCTCAGGAAATTTCCCTAGGGTCTGGAGGTTTTGTCAGCCCTGGTATTGCGTCGGTGGTCACGATACCGGATCCGGGTCGTCGGGGATCAGAATGGTGTGGCACCGCCGGGGGCACCAGCGGCACCAGGAGCATCAGCTTTGGAGCCGGCGCTTGGGAAGGTTGCAATGGCATGACCAGCGCCGGACCGGATCAATTCCGGATCCATAGGGGGGACATCGGTGTCAGGGCTGGAGCCGCAGAACCCGATTGTCAGGTTTCGAGCCGTGTGGCGCCTACTCAGGCTCTAGGAACTACAACTCCCAGGTATTACAGTAGGAGGAGCCTAGAGACTATTTGAGAACGCGGTGGACACGCATTCCGCGTACGTAATTCCGACTGATGCTCGATAGCGTCAGACTCTTTTCAGTACCGGTTTTGTTTTGGTTGCATTGAGGTCGGCTGCGAGGAACCTTGGCGGCAGAAGACATCAGTGTATTCAGGACACGCGACGCAGGCGGCGGTGTGCTATACCGCGGAATGCCCGTCGTAGTGAAGTACACTTCAGAGGAGCAGAACGCATAAAGGAGTTGGCCGAGTTCGCCTGGTCATAGGAGATCAGGTGAGAGCCTTTCACGGTGCGGGCGGCGGTGTGCTAAACCGCGGAAGCCCAAGACCCGTGGGTATTATTGTTTACTATATTAGGTGAATTAGGCGGCGGTGTACCATACCGTGGAAGCCTTCAAAACATCACCGAGCCTCATGTAACACTGGTTCTATTACTATTTACGACGGTGCTTTTAACCGTTCGTGAGTTAAGACGTCTCTATACTTTCATATCCTATTCCTGGGCGGAATTAGTTGCAAGGTGGGGGTCAGGATTACCCCATGATTGGAGAATCGACAGGTTGGTTCTATTTGGAAGAACCACGCTGTCATGATAGTTCGTTTGTTTTCAATGATTCCAGGAAGGAGAGTGATTAAATTTGATAAGGTACATACTGGTTTTCTTTTGTTAGCGAGACAATAGAGAGTAGAAATGTATTAGCATCTGGGTAATGATTGTGGTGTTGTTTTCTATTCCAGATTCTCCTCCCAGCTGTTCCCACCCCTTCCTATCCCTCACTTGATCGCCCTGTCACTCTATATACTTTTATGTTGGAGTGTGGGGATGTCAGGAGGTGGAACCATTATTGCTTCATCCGGACCCTGAGGAGTACAGATCCTGACACCGATGGAGCTCCCTGTGATCCCACAGGGCCTGAAGGCATGTCGGTAGGGTCAGGTGGCCCCTAAAATGAGGCGCATAACCTCATAAAACTATCGAAGTTGGGCGGGGGTCACTTCAGCTCCCAGAAAATCGGAAAGGCACGGTGTCGAAACGGGTGCAGGTTCCGAAGAACGAGTCCAAGAACGCCGAGGCTTCTGTCATGTCGGACGACGAACAGGGAAAAGTTGAAGCACGCTTCGACTTCTTGTGCTTTTTGCGCATATTACCGGAGTGTGCCGATGATTTGTAGTGGGACGAAGAGGACTTGTGATTCCTAGAGCGGCGGGACCATGAACGAGATCTCCTAGAAGTTGTGCAATGTGGTTCAGACTGCCAGGCCACAAGTAGCTTTAGGTACCACTCCCTGAAAGCCTTCGAAGCCATTGTACGGCAGTTGGAGCACGACTTAAGAGTCATGGTGGCGCTCCAGGCACCACAGGCAAACCAGGTGCGGGTCCGTCACCGACATAGCGCGGTGACAGGCGCCACACGATTTGAACCCAGAAGTCTTCCTAGACATGAGGAAAACACCTACAACAGTCGAAAAAAGCCTGTCAAAAAGTGACAGAGGGTAGCTCTCTTCTTGGATCAGCGCTTGATTGGTGCGGAAAGAAAAGGACTGACATCGGCGCGCCGAGGTGATGCTTACATAGATGATGCAGACGTCAATACAGCACAGACGATGCCGACCACGTCATGTGGAGCCGACCGACGCCACCTACCGGTGTGCAGGGGTATTGCTCTAAGAAAAATCTTCCGGATCCAGTCTTATGCCTGGGAAATTTAAAGGTAAGGAATCTGCAGCTAGATGTCTATCAGATAACACATCTACTCAGGGGGTTAATTCACTAGTAAGAAGTGTTAGTATCCACGGTCATCCTGAACTTGCATGTGGGTTGTATGTGTTGTTGTCACTCCCTTTGATGGACTTATTTTATTGAGTCGGGACCAGGGTATTTCTTCATTGAGCCCCCTTGTGTTTGTGTGTAGTCTGAACTTCCATCGTTGTTTCCTTTTCAAAAGCCTTTCTTGGTTATTTGGTCTCTCAGGAACTTTTTCAAGAACTAGCCATTTCAAATTTTTGGGAGTATGATTTTTTTCAGCTATAGTGGTTGGCCAATTTGGTTGTGGACAGGCGGCATCTAAGTGTGCTCCTATTCTAGTTTATTCGAGTCTTCACAGACCTTATCATGCCTATATATTGCAACAATAAGATACACACAATTGTTGTTACAGTTGGTATGGTGCCGGAGTTGCCACTTATGTGATAGGCCCGGAATCACTTTTGTTGCTTCATTTATATGGCAGATGTTACATAAACTCTCTATAAACATGGTTGGGGTCGAAAATCAGCACAAGAAGGTGCTAATCTGGTGGATCATAATATAACTGCCCATTTGACCTAAATGTTATTAAAAGTTTGGTCCTTTTTATAAGTCACATCCCTGACCAGGCACATAGTTTAAGTGTTCCTTACTAACTCCAGATTTATCTGGGAATCCAAACCCTACCATCTACTAGAGTAAGACTTGGAAGGACACTGGAGAAGTAAACGCCTTATGGGAGCATCTTGCTTGTCTAATTAGAGTGCAGTAGTACTGGTGGAATGGGACTGGCCTCAGAAGCTAAGATAATGTCCAAAAGCAGCCTCATTTTCAGACGTCAAAATAGATGTAAAGAACCGTGCTTCAATCATAGCACAAAAATTTCATGATTTTTGGCAAACATACCCACGTGAAAGGCTCTCCTTGACATCATTAAGGCCAAACAAGACCTAAATTGCTATTACCCCGAACAGTCTGCCTCCTGAATAGCCTTCAAGGGCCTATAATATGTAGAATAAAAATGGCCAGATCCATACCAGATTTTCAGACTATCCACATAAAAAATTGTTAAGTACTTGTAATCGTGGTTCTGTATCATAGGGATCTTCATTGAAGCCATAAACAACCGACCCCTCTCTCTTACTGTTATTGAGCTGGGTGGATTGAGGGTTATCATAAGACAAACAGTATACCGGTTTCTCTAAGCAGTTCAACTCAGCATTGTAGCCCATTTTAAAAATCTCTTATGGCTTAAATAGAAAAAGTTCTCTAATTCTAACCAATGGATTATTGGATCATTATATCCTTATGCTTGAGATTTTGGTTAATAATAGGCCTAGGCTTCTCCCTAGGTGGCATTTTGATAAAACCCTTCTTCTGGATTAGGTCTGGAAACAAGAAATTAGATCATTTACAATATATTTTTCATGATTATTATTAATACAGCTCAGATATTCTCAGTCTGGAAAGCATTTAAAGCGTGCCTTAGGAGAACGGTTATCTCCTACGAGCCTGTTTTATAAAGAACAGGTAAAGAAGATCTGGGAGCTACAAGATGCAGTAGATCTTGCAACTAATCAATATTATTAATTTAATATAACATTCGGCGATAAGGCCTGGTCGCGAGCTAGACAGAATTTTAGGTACCTTTTTTACTGAGGAATTGCTTAACGAGAATACCTTTAAATAGACGTCATTCAAGAAAAACAAACATATCGCTAGAATATTGGCATGGTCGACAAAAGTAAGATCTAATATGAATACCCTTCAAGAGATACTGGATCCAGATACAAATCAGGTCGTCACTCAAAATGAGGTCACACAGACGTTTTTTCTCAATCACTATAAGGGGTTATATCAGACCACGGTCCTTTCACAAAAGGAAGGGAAGTTTTCTCGCTTGAGTACATCTTTCGACAACTATCAGCAGTACAGCAACAAAATTTTAGGACGTTGGTAACTTTCGAAGAGATTGAGAAATGATTAGCAACGTTAGCCAATGCTACAGTTAGCAGCAGCGATGGCATTCTGATGGAGGGACAAGTTCTTTCCTCATTTTTTTGATAAAACCAAGAAAGATACAAACGGTAGCATAAAACCTAGTCAGTCACAAGTGATTAGTAAAATGGGTTATAATTTGCAGTGGGTAGCTAACCTTAAAGAATGTCACTGTTTTCCAGACATATCCTTTACTTTACAACTCATCTATGTCTTCAGATTTATTCCTCTGTGCCTGAGCAATGTTTTAGATGCCAAACTAATTCCACAGGAAATTGGTTACTTTTTTTTTTTTTCATTTGTCCCACATTGAAAAGTTTTTGGTAGAAAATGTTTCTATATATCTGCCATAAGTTAGCTAACTTTTTTCACCTGACTCTCATAGTTTTATTCAGATACTCTGGGAACAAAATATTTTATTGAATCTAAACAATTTTAAATTTGTTGCTGTTTCAATCATTAGTGTTGTAACAATGGAAATCGTGTGAAATACCCTCTATGGAACAATGGCACACTAAAAGTGTGCGGGTCAGAATGTCTGAATATTTAGTTATTCTGAGAAGTAATTTTAACTAATGTTAATGTTTAACTAAATTTCAAGAGACTTTGTGCGATTTTGATGAAAATCTTGAGGAATAATAAGTATAGCATTCACAGCCACAGTGATACCAAATGCTATTATGGAAAAATATTATTTCCTGATTGTACAACGCATCTTTAAATGGTTTTGCTTTAGGTTTCTGATTCTCTTGTAGTATCTAATCAAGGACAGCACTTAATTTGATGTCGTACTACATGAACTCGATTGGGTTTATAGTGTCTAGGCCTAATCCACTCTACGAATAAAATATTTGGATTCATTTATGTATTTTAAATTCTCTTTATTGATACAAACCAATAAAAATATGTTTTAAATATCTATCCTTGCTATCAAACATACATATTAGCCATGCAATGGTGTTGCTGTGGATTTGTTATTCTTGATCTAGAGGCTAAGCCTGGTCAATAACCCTGCTGTGATCCTGAAGTCCTGTGATATTTTGACTGAGAGTCTTCTTGTATCAACCAGTCAGCGAGATATGGATAAACAAAGATCTTTTCTTCCTTAAATGAGCTGCAACTACTACCATGCTTTTTTAGAAAGTTTGAAATGCTGATTTTAGACCAAAAGGTAGCACAGCAAGCAGATAATGCTTGTCTCCTACTCTTGGTGCACACATAAAACAGGGATGTGAATTTGTGTGCCCTGCTAGTATGTTTCACAAAATCATTCACCTCTGTGTGCGGCCAGATTGATGAAGAGCCAACATTCAGATTTTGTTTTTTACAGTAAATGTGTTTATGAACAGTAGATCTAAAATCAGTTGAAATTATTTGGGTTAACTTTTCTTCAGTATGAGAAAATATTATGAGTAGACTCCTTTGTTGTGTTGGCTTTATGGAACCTTTTCTTTTGCCCGCACTTGTAGTAAAAGAGGATATTTCAGTGATGGTTTAGGTGTAGCAGGCGGAGGAATAGCCTTGAATCAAATTGAGAAATCCTTTTGAATGAGGCTTAACACTCATCTGTCTGTAGTTATACGTTTCCACTCTTACAAGAATTATGTCACTGCAACTCCTACAGGAGTGGGAAACTGAAGGGGGGTGTTAATGCATCAGTGTCTACTGCCTGAAGATTTTCTCCCTCTAGAGTGAGATGTCTTGTCTTGGGGTGGTGAGGTTAATTTCTGGTACCTTCTTTGATACTGCCATTGTGGTTGTGGGATTTGAACTCTCTGATAGTAATAACTTTTGTTCTTTTGTCTATATTTTTGTTTGAAGAACCATTTCTGTTCTTCTAGACATATTTTTGTTTGATGAACTTTTTCAAAGTTTCTGCTAAATTCTCAACATCTTTTGTGCGCAGGCCGAGGAGTGTGGATCCTGAAAATGATAAATGAGCAATCTTTAACAGTGTCTTAGCTTTAAAGAGGATACATGAAACCATGATGATCTTCTTAATGAGATTCCATGACAATAGACAGTTGCTAAAAGTTCAACCAAATCCACTGCAGTGCTTATGACCAGGTTATATAGTAGATAACCTTAAACCATCTCCATGAATCTTGTTGCCTACGTGATAGTGAATCAGAGACTAAAGATTTCATGCCGTCCCAAATTTCCCTGCGGTACCCATCAAGGAGAACTGTAGCATGAGCATTTTTTAAGTAGGTGGAAGCTGTCCCACAAATCTTTCTTTCCGTGTTACATTTAATCTATTACTTTCTAGCTCTGGACGTGCAGCGGACTCTGGGGCTGATGTGTATTTTCTCCTGACAGCTGTAACAATGATGGAGTCAGGTTTTGGTTCAGATTTAATGAATGTATGGTTTTGCTGAGGATTATATTTTTCCAGAAGACAAGGAATTGAAGTTTTTAAATTTGCAGTGGTGAGAAATTTTTCTTCTGCAATATCTAGTAGACCCAGCACTAGAGGTAAGAGTGGTCTTGCAGTAACCATAGGTTGAAAAGTTTCTAATAGAACAGAAACGGCTGGTTGAAGAGTCTTAAATGGGGCGTTTAATTTTACTGCTCCTCTAATCAGAAAATCCTGAAAAGTTGCGATATCGTCCAAGCGAGATGCTCTACAAGGAGAGTGTGATGGAGAGGTAGGAGTGCAAGAAGTATGAGTGGTATCTATTAAGGAGATCTAGATTGTGATCTAGATCAAGAATATATTCTCTGGTACTTAGTGCCAGGTGTTTTGGGGGGAGCGGTAGAAACAAGAAATAGAGGCTTCCACTTCAAATAGAAGCTGTGGATGTGGCTTTCGACACCTTTCTAATTGGTGAAAGGTTCAAGGGCTCCAGAGGTGGATCCTCATATGGGATTATTTGGTCTTAACGGTCAAAGTGGCAAAGGAGCTGTGTCTGGATATTCCAACTTTGTAACATGGTGACTTTTAGAAAGTGTAGCTTCTTCAGCAGTCTGTGGAGGAGAAGCTCCAGAAAGGATTGAAGGCAATGCAGACCACTCTGGGGATGACAAGTAATATCTGAGATCTTTTTGATGTCAAAGACAACGGAGATGGCATCATTCCAGGCCTTTTCCACGTTGAAGGTGGCTGAGACACTTGGATCTAGATCTTTTCAATATTGAAGAGTGATGCGCAGACAATGATTGAACTGGCAGCTGAGAATGAGTAGATGCAGCTCTGATCTGTGCCAATGACGCTCTGCGCAGTGATCTACTCTAAGTCGACAGCAAAAGTCTTGACGGTGGAGATCTTGAGTGTTGTCGAAATTGAGGAGTTGTAGCTGACACATCCTGTGACAGTGACCAAGTCGGAGCTGAGCCCTTTGACAGCGATGCTGTAGGTCTCAACATGGATGTTTGGTGTCAGACGGAATTATATTCATGGCTATATCTGCCGGGAGTTTTCTCATCTGAAGATCTCAGTCTGTGGTAGTCTTTCTAAGATGGAGGCACACTGACAGCCATGATAAAAGGGAGACCTTTCTAGGCTTCTCCTTTTTCCTTAATCTACTTGCATATCCTGCGTCAAACCTCTCATTCTGATGTCTTTCCTGTCTCGGAGTGTCCTTTTTGACATTTTCTTAAAAATGTCACTCCTTGAATGAATGGTCAGTGGCTGCTTTCTTCCACATGAAGGGCAGTTGGTAAATAAGGATTGCATTCTGACAGAAAATATATGTCAGAGACAGGACAAACAGTTTCCTCAACAGGGCAGATGAAAAAACGTCGAGTGAAATCAGTTTTAAAACATTGTCTTGCTGAAAAAAAAGAAAATCTGAGGTGTGAAACTTCACAGGTGTTAAGAGATCCTGATGAAATAAGCGGGGATTAATGTTTACATTGATTAGTTACTGTGAAAATCTGGCATTGAGCACATCAATTCTATATCAACAATAAGTACATGAAAAAACAATTCTTGTTCATACTCTTGATATGGTGCAGGGTGCAATAATCCACATGTAGGAAACATGTCTGTGTCTCACAGTCATGAAGAGGACCTAATGAGACACTCAAGGCTTGTAGATGAACGCGCAATCGCTGCCACTTGTTTGTCCTTATTTATTTGCAATTGAAACAGCTGAAAACTGTAAGAAAATAACCAAGAGCCATAGTTATCCCCTTAATCATACATCCTTATTTTGTTTTATACATACATATCTTTATAAAAACGGTTTTGATATTTTTCAAGACATTTACAAGAAAGAGATTAAAATTATTATATTTATTTGATAAGTAAAATTTGATTAAAAAAATAAACTTCCCACACACTAAGGGGAGTCCAGGATGACATTTATTGATGCAGCAGATGAGACCCTCAAAACCCCCAAAAGTCTAGACAGTAACCCTCCTGTGGGTTTCAGGTGGTATTTCTGTCCATCAAACAGATTGCAGATCACTTCCTCTGCACTGTAGTGAAGGCTGGCATCTGAATAGGCTGCATTGGTGGATGAATCGGCTGGAAGACCGGCTTCTTTCGGACATCTGATAATGTCTTTACAGAAGGAAGCAGCTGGTTTCTTTTGATGATCTGTAGGGCGAGCTGAGTGTTGCCTGCAAGAGAAGACCAAGTTTAAATAGTCTAATGTCTTGCATTCAATATAAACATACTTATTCACACTGCTTTACAAGCATAATCTTCGCACATCTTGGCACCAAATGTGAATCTGAATGATTTTCAAAAATTGCAGTGTCTTTGGCATTGTCACTTCTGGGCAGCAGAAGTGGCCAATGGAAGAGGTGTCCTTGAGTTTCTAAAAGGCATGTAGTTCATTTACACTAAACACTGGTTGACTATCAGAAATGTACATGGGGTGTAGTGCAGATCAAATTCTAGACTAGTTGCTTTTTCAATTTCTAGAAAAAACTTTTTTAGTTTAAAGTTGAGTGTTTGGCGTTTAGTTAGTGCTGGGTATCGGGATTAGTGTCAGGAATATGATCTAGTTTTTGGATTAATATAGGGGTTGTCACATTGTGTACATTTATAGGGCTAATGTACACTTAGATGTTCGGTATAGACTTAGAGTTAGGTTAAAGGTCAGCGTCGAGTTCAGAGATAGTGCTTGGGGGTATAAATGGTGCGAGGTTAGTAATCGTAAAACAGTCAGGGGTACGTTTTGAGTTAGCCTCTCCTCCACTTCATGGTACCAACATTATAACAATTGTCATCAGGAAGCACTTGGGTCTCACAATTATGTGACATTCTCCAAGTAACCACTCTAGTTTACCACAGGCCCCCAGATGCAGAACCCTAAAAAAATTGGTTGTGACCAGTGTGCAGATTCCGAGACTTGGTATCTTATTAATACTGAGAAAAAAGGAAACACGGCAGCAAGGGATATTTAAAGCTGCACTAACCAACTATACACCCTTGTAATGAAAGGCACAGAATTTAAGTTGCCCACCTCCAAGGTCCACTGCCAACAGACCTATCTACTGAAATGAAAAAAGAAAACACAGAGAGGCAACACAAAGATAAAACAGCATAAATGCTATACAAAAACTCTCCGGACTCTTCAATGACGTTGATCCAATTTATTAATTTATTGCTTGATTTGAAGCAACAAAACGCCAATACAGCCAACGCGTTTCACCCTAAATAGGGCTTCATCAGGGCTGCAAACGTAATATAAATCCAATCAAAACGACAATAGAAAATGATAAAAACATTAAATATGTTACAAACATTGCATTGTCCATCATTATCGATTGATCTTATTCATAACAATGTCAAAATTCAGTGCAATGTAAACCACCCATATGATTTAAACGACAAAGTACCTTTAAACACAAGAGCCGGAAAGAAGAATAAAAGAAAAAAAGAAGAAAATAGAAAAAAGGGAAGCAAAAAACAAGAGATAAGTGCCCAGCACCGACACAGAACCTGCCAGAGTAAAACCAAAGCAAAAACACCAAAAAAGAATAATACAACGAAGAAAAGAAAATAAGAAGACAAAGAAAATGTCCTTAAATCAGACACCACCAAATACAGTGAAACTATTCGAAGGAATAATTCCTTAAAAAACACACAAACAACAAATTCCTATGCGACTTGTTTGAATCCACCACCAAGAGAAATCACAAACTACAAAACTTTAATCCTCACCAATAAAAACCGTACTGCAACTGATAAGGTATTCTCTTCGCTCCACAGATGGTGAAGAAATCAATGGGACCTGAGTAGACACACCATAATTCAAATTCTTGAGCAACCTCTCCCCAAAGCAACCAAGATTTAACACCCTCTAAGAGGCCAAAACGTAACGTTATCTATCATTACCTCCAATTAATGAAGAAAAGTCACACCGAGTGTTTTCCATTCATCCAATCCGATCATCTAAGAACGTTCAAAACAGTCGGTTGAGCAGTAATATCTAAAAACACAACGAAAAACATTTTCTCCAATTGAACTCACATAAAAATGGGGAATATGAAATTGAAGAGACAAGAAATGTCAAATTAAGCCACACATATGTAGGCTTAATAATGATGAAAGGCACGGGGCACATATGGTCATACAGACCAGTTTACCCGAACATGACATATATACAGCAGAGCTATACTAAGCGTTTAATCAAAAACCGCGAATGCGCCCGGTAGTGAAAAAAAGCCCAAGTTTTTTTAAAATAAAATAGTCCCAACACAAATATGTGACAACATTATTTCCTACCGATACCAATATTACCATTTTAAAAGTCGAATTCCCATTCAATGCGACTAAAACTTCCTAACCTCACTGAGACCCCATTGAAACAGTCCTTACTCACATTCATCTTCCGAGTGTAGGACGCGATCTTTCACGCTCCCACCATCAGTCTAATCGTAAGAAAAGTCGTCACGTATCACCTGGCTTAATAAAGCCTATAGCCGTGTTTGTGTTGCGGCGTACGTAAAGCGCGTCAATACGTCATATTACAAAAAAGTCAAGACCATAACAACTTTATTGACAATCAACCATCATTCCCTATTGGCTACAATCTATACAGAGCCAAAACACGAAAATCACCGCGCCATTGTAACATTTCTTATCCAACGATATATACACTAAGTTTCCATTTCATTTCTCATGCGTATACAAATATCTACATATATTAAAGTCACTCTTACAAATATAAGCACATAAACAGAACTTCACATAAGGTGCATATCAAGAATGTAACCCCATTTCCACATTAAATCGCTAAAAGTGAGAAATCACCAAAGTGTGACAAACAAAGTGACAGTACATTAGAGTTAAAAACACATGTTACACATCTTGAAAGTTCTCTGTTCTTTCAAAGACATTCAGAATTAATCTAAAAGGTGTTTGTATTGCACTATGCGAGTGCAGTAGATCCAACAGGAAGCAACAATTAGGGAAACAACGCTACTTAAATAAACATCGATTTATAACATGGGAACAGATAATCACCCTTACAGGAACAAACAGCGGTAAATTCAACAAACATATTGCTCATAACGTTAAAGTGCGTCGGTTGAGAGAACAACATCTCTTATAATGGAGGACACGCGTATACCCTCTTCAGATCACACAAAGGTAAATTCCATCAACATATTGCACTCAATATTTTATCAATATACACAGGGAACCTACAACTGCCACGAGACATTTGTACAGGAACTAAAGGTGCAGTAAATTCACAAGGAACCAAAAATATGAAAAAAGAAAACTTCTCAAAAACTCATAATTTCTTAAATTAGTGGATCAATGTCCCTTCTCATAAAGTCACCCAACAATAAGTTCGACAAACATTTTTCTCAACAAGTTCTTGTAAATAGGCAGCAGAAACATTATTTTTCATTATGGGAGACAAATATGTCTCCTCTTAAAATCACCCAACGGTACGTTCAGCTAGCACGTTACTCACATACTTTTATCAGTATGTAGAGAAAACAGTTAACCCTACCAAAAAACAATATCTGAACGGAAGCAAAATGATGTTTTCATTACAGTAGAAAATGCATTTCATTGTCACAATTAAGACCAGAACCCACTGCTCGTAATTTACATATCCAAAGGGCCTCCAGTTTTCTGAGATGCAACTCTCTATTGCCCCCTCCTGTCTGCGGAAACACAATCAATAGCATGGAATTTAAAATTGGCTTTTGGGACATCTGAGTCGCACTTATGAGAGCCTAAAGCATTACTGCAGTCATTGTTTATGCATGCTCTTCGATGTTCTTGAATACGTGTTCGTAGTTGTCTCACTGTGCTCCCCACATAAATTCTAGCACAATTACATATAATGACATAAACCACAAACATTGATTGACAATTCATAAACTGCTTAATCTCATGTACACACTTGTTGTTATAGAAAAAGCGTAAAGTTTTATTCAGGCCCAAGTGGCATACATTGCAATTTCCACATATGAAAAAACCTTTGGGGCGACTCAACCAATTCCCAACAGCCATTGGTCTAATCGCTGTGTAACTGGGACACAATACCTCCCTCAGAGTACCTGATCTTTTATACGTAACCTGAGGTTTATCGGCTAAAAGAGGGCTCAATCCCGATGCCCCCTTAAGAATTTTCCAGTGTCTATGCAAAATTTTGAACACGTCATTGTCAAGTTTGGAATAGGTCGTAATAAAGGCCAAACGTTCTTTTTAATAGATCCCATGTTCCTTTTGTTCTTAAGTGTGTCGGTTCTCTTGACACCCCTAACCCGTCTTAGTGATTGTGATAATACTTGATCGCTATAGCCTCTCCTTTTGAGACGCCGCAGAGAATTTTGGGCTTGTATTTCAAATTGGGTATCATCACTACAGTTTCTGCGGACATGGAACAATTCACCAAACGGTATGGCATGCTTTGTGCTTGCAGGGTGAGCACTGTCGAAATGCAATATACTATTGACAGCTGTTTCCTTTCTGTATAGGGTACTCTTAAGTTGATTGTCTTCAATGTACAGTTCTAAATCCAAAAATTGGATTTTGGTCTTAGACATATTCATAGTAAGGCGTACATTGAAAGGATTCTGATTTAGATAGTCAAAAAATTGATATAGATTGTTCTCAGCTCCAGTCCAAATCATAAAAACATCGTCTATGTACCGCCCCCAAAAAAGACATCCTTTGTCCAACGTCCAGCATCATGGGACCATACATACACTTTCTCAAACCACCCCATGAACAAATTCGCATAGGATGGTGAGAATTTGGATCCCATCGCCGAACCCTGTTGTTGGTGATACCAGTCCCCATTAAAAAGAAAGAAATTGTTGCTCAAGATTAAGTCAACCATTTCAAGGATCATACCATTATGTTCCAACAAGTTCGCATTTCGGGTGGATAGAAAATGATCAATAGCCATCTGTCCAAATTCTTTCTTGATGCATGTATAAGGCGACTCAACATCCATAGTTACCAACCACATTGTTTCATCCCACTGTAAATCTTCTACCTTGTTAAGTATATCCTTCGTGTCCTGAATAAAGGACGGAAGGTTAACCACCAGTGGTTTGAGGAAGGTATCTACAAACTCAGATAGATGCTCCGTTAAGGATCCATTCCCAGATATAATTGGGCGACCCGGAGGGAATTTTGCTTTTTTATGTACCTTAGGAAGTAGATACAAACATGCAAATCTTGGATGGGAGATCCTCAAAAACTGGTATTCAGAGTCTGAAAGGAGACCTATCTCCCTCCAATGGGCAAGACGCATGTTTATCACCAACATTGCTTCGGCACAGGGATTGGACCTCAATTTTTTATAACAATCTTCATTACCAAATTGTCTAATGGCCTCTAGATCATAATCAGACCTATTCATGACAACCACATTCCCTCCCTTGTCCGCCTCACGGATGACAAGGGAGGAATCGTTCTTAAGACTATATAGAGCCGTACGTTCCGCCTTGTTGAGATTGTCCATGTTCCACCTGCTACCACCCTCCAATAGTTTGTCCTCCAATCTGTGTAAATCATTGGTGACCAGTCTATAAAAGACGTCAATGCTGTTTAAATGAGGTCCTTGAGGTACGAACTTGTTTCTCACACATAAACCACTGTCTAAGGAAAAGTCTTGGTGAATGTCTAGTTCTAGAGCAATACCCTCCAGGGGTGTCTCCATGTCTCCATCTAATGACATTAAGAGTGAAACATTTTTTAAATGTGCGACAGAAACCTCTGAATTTTGAACTGAGTCTACATTCGTTTGTGGAACCTGAGATGGATTTAGGTGAAAGTGACATTTCAACTTTGCCCTCCGAGAGAATTTAAACAAGTCGGCATGAAGTTCAGAAAACACACCCTTATTGGTTGCACAAAAACCCAATCCTTTATTTAATAAGGACAATTCAATATCATTCAAAATCCGGTCAGAGTAGTTAATTACAAGATTATCAGAGTCATAAACAAAAGCATCAGCTCTAAGACAGTGTGCTCCATTCAATTGTTCAATTTCTTTCTCTGGTTCCTTGTAAGTACACCTGTATCTTTTTCTGTTCTTTCGCCACCCCCCCCCTTCTTGTCGATTTATGGGCTTTTTCTGTTTGTTCCCTATACGATATCTTAGCACTTCCTCTAAAAGAGGAAGCAGTACTCACAGTGGGTACTGCCATATTAGTAGCAGATGTATCCACCTGCTCAATGGAGGAAGCATTAGAACTACTCAGTAAACTGGAAGCACTTCCTATACTTTGGGTATCAGGATCTCTGATTTTGGGGATTTGAATGTTATCGAATTTTTGCGCAAATGTATAAATTCTACGAATTTATAACTGCTCGATACAATCGGGATGTTTCCCCAGGGCCTGGAAGGAAGCATTTGTACGGCCAATATTGAAGAAACCGGCGGCAGATCCGCAGACCCTTAGTAACTATCGCCCTATCTCTCTGCTTCCCTTGTTGGGTAAGCAATTGGAAAGTCTAATAAATAAGCAGTTAGGATGCTACTTAGAATCTAATAATATTCTGGACCCCTCACAATCAGGGTTTCGATCAGGTTTCAGTACGGAGACTGCTCTTCTGGCCGTGACTGATTCCCTAAGAATGGAAGTGGATTCTGGAGGATCAATAGTTCTGATCCTATTAGACTTGTCTGCGGCGTTTGATACCATCTCGCATTCAAAGCTCGTGGATCGACTCCTGGCCTGTGGAATCCAGGGTACAGCCTTAAAATGGCTGCAACAGTTTTTATCTGACAGATACCAAACCATCATTCTGGGCTCTTACCGATCAGAAAAAATGCATTTGGATAAGGGGGTTCCTCAGGGGTCTTGTCTGAGTCCCACGCTGTTCAACGTTTATATGGCCCCACTGGCAAAAATAGTTGAACAGTTTGGATTTGAGATAATATCATATGCTGATGATACTCAGCTTATGTTTAAAATTGGCCCTAACCCTGAGACGGAGAAAACTCGCTTTGCTACAGGAATGCTTGCAATATCTAGCTGGATGACGGATAATTGCCTCCAACTGAACCCCGGAAAGACTGAGATTATGTTAATGGGGAAAGCCTCATCCATTTGGGCGGATGACTGGTGGCCCACCAAATTGGTGGGCCACCAGTTCCCCGTTCCCAGAAAACGGGAGAGGTCCCCGTTCCCAGAAAAACTGTGAAAAATCTTGGGATAAAACTGGACCAATCACTAACAATGAAGGATCATATAAATGCCACCGCTAGTTCCTGTTATTATGCCCTGCGCCTTCTGCGTAGGATCTTTCCTTACCTACCTATGAATTCTCGAAAAACTCTTGTTCAAGCTATGGTGATTGGCAAAATGGATTATGGAAATGCCCTACTGGCAGAGGCGGATGAGTCCTCGCTAGCTAAATTGCAAGTGATTCAGAACACGGCTGCAAGGTTAATTTTGAATCGCCCTCGGGCTCCTCGTCTGAGCCGCTGCTGAGAGAACTACATTGGTTACCAGTAAAGAAGCGATCCGTTTTTAAAATATGCTGCCTCACGTATAATGCTCTTGGAGGCAAAGGGCCCAGGTACTTGCAGAGGAAACTATTAAAATATGTTCCCAGCCGAACTCTTAGATCTAGTTCACTCGGCCTCTACAGGTGCCCCGAATACGCCTCAGCCGTACGGGGAAAGCTTTCTCCTACCTTGCTCCTAAATACTGGAACAAGTTACCCCAGGCTCTTCGTGAGTCCCCTTTTCATGGCTCCTTCAGAAAAAAACTTAAAGCCTTTTGTTTTAGGACTCCAGGCAGTCCCTCTGGTATGTCTCAACACAAGCGCCGAGATGCCCCCGGGTGAGTTGTGCGCTATAAAAGTGGTGTTAACATAACATAACATAAGGGTGTGTTTTCTGAACTTCATGCCGACTTGTTTAAATTCTCTCGGAGGGCAAAGTTGAAATGTCACTTTCACCTAAATCCATCTCAGGTTCCACAAACGAATGTAGACTCAGTTCAAAATTCTGAGGTTTCTGTCGCACATTTAAAAAATGTTTCACTCTTAATGTCATTAGATGGAGACATGGAGACACCCCTGGAGGGTATTGCTCTAGAACTAGACATTCACCAAGACTTTTCCTTAGACAGTGGTTTATGTGGTGAGAAACAAGTTCGTACCTCAAGGACCTCATTTAAACAGCATTGACGTCTTTTATAGACTGGTCACCAATGATTTACACAGATTGGAGGACAAACTATTGGAGGGTGGTAGCAGGTGGAACATGGACAATCTCAACAAGGCGGAACGTACGGCTCTATATAGTCTTAAGAACGATTCCTCCCTTGTCATCCGTGAGGCGGACAAGGGAGGGAATGTGGTTGTCATGAATAGGTCTGATTATGATCTAGAGGCCATTAGACAACTTGGTAATGAAGATGGTTATAAAAAATTGAGGTCCAATCCCTGTGCCGAAGCAATGTTGGTGATAAACATGCGTCTTGCCCATTGGAGGGAGATAGGTCTCCTTTCAGACTCTGAATACCAGTTTTTGAGGATCTCCCATCCAAGATTTGCATGTTTGTATCTACTTCCTAAGGTACATAAAAAGCAAAATTCCTCCGGGTCGCCCAATTATATCTGGGAATGGATCCTTAACGGAGCATCTATCTGAGTTTGTAGATACCTTCCTCAAACTACTGGTGGTTAACCTTCCGTCCTTTATTCAGGACACGAAGGATATACTTAACAAGGTAGAAGATTTACAGTGGGATGAAACAATGTGGTTGGTAACTATGGATGTTGAGTCGCTATATACATGCATCAAGAAAGAATTTGGACAGATGGCTATTGATCATTTTCTATCCACCCGAAATGCGAACTTGTTGGAACATAATGGTATGATCCTTGAAATGGTTGACTTAATCTTGAGCAACAATTTCTTTCTTTTTAATGGGGACTGGTATCACCAACAACAGGGTTCGGTGATGGGATCCAAATTCTCACCATCCTATGCGAATTTGTTCATGGGGTGGTTTGAGAAAGTGTATGTATGGTCCCATGATGCTGGACGTTGGACAAAGGATGTCTTTTTTTGGGGGCGGTACATAGACGATGTTTTTATGATTTGGACTGGAGCTGAGAACAATCTATATCAATTTTTTGACTATCTAAATCAGAATCCTTTCAATGTACGCCTTACTATGAATATGTCTAAGACCAAAATCCAATTTTTGGATTTAGAACTGTACATTGAAGACAATCAACTTAAGAGTACCCTATACAGAAAGGAAACAGCTGTCAATAGTATATTGCATTTCGACAGTGCTCACCCTGCAAGCACAAAGCATGCCATACCGTTTGGTGAATTGTTCCATGTCCGCAGAAACTGTAGTGATGATACCCAATTTGAAATACAAGCCCAAAATTCTCTGCGGCGTCTCAAAAGGAGAGGCTATAGCGATCAAGTATTATCACAATCACTAAGACGGGTTAGGGGTGTCAAGAGAACCGACACACTTAAGAACAAAAGGAACATGGGATCTATTAAAAAAGAACGTTTGGCCTTTATTACGACCTATTCCAAACTTAACAATGACGTGTTCAAAATTTTGCATAGACACTGGAAAATTCTTAAGGGGGCATCGGGATTGAGCCCTCTTTTAGCCGATAAACCTCAGGTTACGTATAAAAGATCAGGTACTCTGAGGGAGGTATTGTGTCCCAGTTACACAGCGATTAGACCAATGGCTGTTGGGAATTGGTTGAGTCGCCCCAAAGGTTTTTTTATATGTGGAAATTGCAATGTATGCCACTTGGGCCTGAATAAAACTTTACGCTTTTTCTATAACAAGTGTGTACATGAGATTAAGCAGTTTATGAATTGTCAATCAATGTTTGTGGTTTATGTCATTATATGTAATTGTGCTAGAATTTATGTGGGGAGCACAGTGAGACAACTACGAACACGTATTCAAGAACATCGAAGAGCATGCATAAACAATGACTGCAGTAATGCTTTAGGCTCTCATAAGTGCGACTCAGATGTCCCAAAAGCCAATTTTAAATTCCATGCTATTGATTGTGTTTCCGCAGACAGGAGGAGGGGCAATAGAGAGTTGCATCTCAGAAAACTGGAGGCCCTTTGGATATGTAAATTACGAGCAGTGGGTTCTGGTCTTAATTGTGACAATGAAATGCATTTTCTACTGTAATGAAAACATCATTTTGCTTCCGTTCAGATATTGTTTTTTGGTAGGGTTAACTGTTTTCTCTACATACTGATAAAAGTATGTGAGTAACGTGCTAGCTGAACGTACCGTTGGGTGATTTTAAGAGGAGACATATTTGTCTCCCATAATGAAAAATAATGTTTCTGCTGCCTATTTACAAGAACTTGTTGAGAAAAATGTTTGTCGAACTTATTGTTGGGTGACTTTATGAGAAGGGACATTGATCCACTAATTTAAGAAATTATGAGTTTTTGAGAAGTTGTCTTTTTCATATTTTTGGTTCCTTGTGAATTTACTGCACCTTTAGTTCCTGTACAAATGTCTCGTGGCAGTTGTAGGTTCCCTGTGTATATTGATAAAATATTGAGTGCAATATGTTGATGGAATTTACCTTTGTGTGATCTGAAGAGGGTATACGCGTGTCCTCCATTATAAGAGATGTTGTTCTCTCAACCGACGCACTTTAACGTTATGAGCAATATGTTTGTTGAATTTACCGCTGTTTGTTCCTGTAAGGGTGATTATCTGTTCCCATGTTATAAATCGATGTTTATTTAAGTAGCGTTGTTTCCCTAATTGTTGCTTCCTGTCGGATCTACTGCACTCGCATAGTGCAATACAAACACATTTTAGATTAATTCTGAACGTCTTTGAAAGAACATAGAACTTTCAAGATGTGTAACATGTGTTTTTAACTCTAATGTACTGTCACTTTGTTTGTCACACTTTGGTGATTTCTCACTTTTAGCGATTTAATGTGGAAATGGGGTTACATTCTTGATATGCACCTTATGTGAAGTTCTGTTTATGTGCTTATATTTGTAAGAGTGACTTTAATATATGTAGATATTTGTATACGCATGAGAAATGAAATGGAAACTTAGTGTATATATCGTTGGATAAGAAATGTTACAATGGCGCGGTGATTTTCGTGTTTTGGTTCTGTATAGATTGTAGCCAATAGGGAATGATGGTTGATTGTCAATAAAGTTGTTATGGTCTTGACTTTTTGTAATATGACGTATTGAGGCGCTTTACGTACGCCGCAACACAAACACGGCTATAGGCTTTATTAAGCCAGGTGATACGTGACGACTTTTCTTACGATTAGACTGATGGTGGGAGCGTGAAAGATCGCGTCCTACGTAACGGACCCAAAGGCGTCCTACACTCGGAAGATGAATGTGAGTAAGGACTGTTTCAATGGGGTCTCAGTGAGGTTAGGAAGTTTTAGTCGCATTGAATGGGAATTCGACTTTTAAAATGGTAATATTAGTATCGGTAGGAAATAATGTTGTCACATATTTGTGTTGGGACTATTTTATTTTAAAAAAACTTGGGCTTTTTTTCACTACCGGGCGCATTCGCGGTTTTTGATTAAACGCTTAGTATAGCTCTGCTGTATATATGTCATGTTCGGGTAAACGGGTCTGTATGACCATATGTGCCCCGTGCCTTTCATCATTATTAAGCCTACATATGTGTGGCTTAATTTGACATTTCTTGTCTCTTCAATTTCATATTCCCCATTTTTATGTGAGTTCAATTGGAGAAAATGTTTTTCGTTGTGTTTTTAGATATTACTGCTCAACCCACTGTTTTGAACGTTCTTAGATGATCGGATTGGATGAATGGAAAACACTCGGTGTGACTTTTCTTCATTAATTGGAGGTAATGATAGATAACGTTACGTTTTGGCCTCTTAGAGGGTGTTAAATCTTGGTTGCTTTGGGGAGAGGTTGCTCAAGAATTTGAATTATGGTGTGTCTACTCAGGTCCCATTGATTTCTTCACCATCTGTGGAGCGAAGAGAATACCTTATCAGTTGCAGTACGGTTTTTATTGGTGAGGATTAAAGTTTTGTAGTTTGTGATTTCTCTTGGTGGTGGATTCAAACAAGTCACATAGGAATTTGTTGTTTGTGTGTTTTTTAAGGAATTATTCCTTCGAATAGTTTCACTGTATTTGGTGGTGTCTGATTTAAGGACATTTTCTTTGTCTTCTTATTTTCTTTTCTTCGTTGTATTATTCTTTTTTGTGGTGTTTTTGCTTTGGTTTTACTCTGGCAGGTTCTGTGTCGGTGCTGGGCACTTGTCTCTTGTTTTTTGCTTCCCTTTTTTCTATTTTCTTTTTTTCTTTTCTTCTTCTCTTGTAATTAAAGGTACTTTGTCGTTTAAATCATATGGGTGGTTTACATTGCACTGAATTTTGACATTGTTATGAATAAGATCAATCGATAATGATGGACAATGCAATGTTTGTAACATATTTAATGTTTTTACCATTTTCTATTGTCGTTTTGATTGGATTTATATTACGTTTGCAGCCCTGATGAAGCCCTATTTAGGTGAAACGCGTTAGCTGTATTGGCGTTTTGTTGCTTCAAATCAAGCAATAAACTAAAAATTGGATCGTCATTGAAGAGTCCGGAGAGTTTTTGTATAGCATTTATGCTGTTTTATCTTTGTGTTGCCTCTCTGTGTTTTCTTTTTTCGTATCTTATTAATAGGTAGAGTCCAATTTATAGAATGGGGGTGATGGGAGGGTTGGTGAGGGACCTGTGTTTGGTCTATACTAGAAAGAACATTAGTGAAGATAAGCAATTTGTTCTTCTGATAGACTTCTAACCACAGATTCACATGCTTTAAACAGATACCAAAGCAGTACATATTTGGAGGTGTGTCTGTGAGTGGACTCAAACCAAAAGGTCCTGTAGGACCAAGCGGCGAAATGCCCCTCGGCAAACCTGGCTGTCCAGACAGTAGTGCTTTGTCTAAGTATGCCCACGTAGCTGCCTGACAGATTTCCAGGACAGAAACTGCGTGCCAAAGCAGTGGTAGCAGCTTCCGCCCTGGTGGAATGAGCTCACAGTGCTTTTGGAGGCTACGCCTTGGCCAATGCACAGCATATCTTAATGTCGCGCACAATCCAGAGGTAGATGGACCTCTTTTGCACCGCCTTGCCTTTTTTGTTCAGGCAAAC
This sequence comes from Calotriton arnoldi, assembly GCA_963921515.1. Classification (NCBI taxonomy): domain Eukaryota; kingdom Metazoa; phylum Chordata; class Amphibia; order Caudata; family Salamandridae; genus Calotriton; species Calotriton arnoldi. Next base: position 444,009 of record CAWUFW010010768.1, on the reverse strand, counting down.
CCCACAAAGAGCCGATTGCTCACTTGGTGTTCTCTGGTACGATTGATGCTAAAGCTCAGTGCTCTTTTGGGGTCGATGCGATAGTCTCTCCTCCTCCGTAGAGGTGTGAGGCAGAGCATAGAATGCTGGCAGGGTGATGGTTTGACTGACGTGGAACGGCGTCACGACTTTCGGTAAGAAGGATGTTTGCGTCTGCAGAACCAGTTTGTCTAGGAAAATGGTGGTTTATGGTGGGTTGACAGAATTTGAAGCTTGCTTACACGCTGTGCTTATGTTATAGCGACAAGGAACACAGTCTTGAGAGTGAGAAGCTGCAAGGGACAGCTGTGTATTGGCTCAAATGGAGCACACCTCAAATATGTGAGGACTAAGTTAAGGTCCTACTGTGGCATAACAAAGGGACAGACAGGAAACAGATGTTGTAAGCATTTCAAAAAAACGCATCACTACTGGGGATTTAAACACTGAGGGCTGATCCAGCAACCACAAAAAGGCTGAAAGATACCGTTTAATTGTACTCAGAGCAAAGCCTTGCCAGGCGAGAGCCAAAACAAACAACACCACATCAGATAACTTTGCCTGGAGAGGGTCTATCTACTGTGTGCCGCACCAAGTCACAAATTTCTCCCAACAACAGGGGTATACAGTTTCTTTTTCCGAGACGTCTGGCTGCCATGATGAGATCAACCACCTCTGGAGGAAGGTTAAAAGTGCTCAGCTGTCGCCGCTCAATCTGCAAGCATGAAGGTGGAAATTGTGTAGGCCTGGGAGCAGAACCTTGTTTAGTTACTCCGACAGTCGATCCTCCTCAAGGGCCAGCCTGATCAGAGGACAGATGCCCATAACAAGGAACTCTAGATACCATTCTCTCAGTGCACAAACTGAGGCCACTAGTATGATTTGGGCCCAGTCAGTCCTGATCTTCTTCAGAACTCGGAGCAGAAGAGGTATCTGCAGAGAGGCATACAGAAGGACCAAGTTTCACTCTAGGTGGCGTGCAGAACTACGGACATTGTACGCTCTCGGTGGTGCCAAACACATTGAGTGAAGGTTCTCCCCATTAGAGGAAGAGACCTTGCACCACCTCTGGGAGCAAATGGCATTCGTGATCTGCTAGGTGTCAACGACTGAGTTCGTCCACCCTGGTATTCAAGGAGCCAGCCAGTTGGTTCACCACCAGGTAAATGCCTTGATGGTCCAGCCATTTCCAGAGTTGCAGGGCCTACTGGCAAAGGGCCACTGCAGAGCTTGAATATCCTACCTGGCGTGCTTGACCAGTAGGATGCAGGCGGCCATCAATCCCAGCAGCGTCAGAGTCGACCTCACTGAAATCCAGGATTGAGGCTGAAAGGCTGGGATTATAGCCTGAAAGTCCTGAACTCTTCTTTCTAGGACATGCGCGAAACAGAACCGTGCGCAGAATGAATCTGAAGAAGGGGAGCATCTGAGAAGGAGACAGATGTGACTTCAGCACATTGATGGTGAACCCCAAAGATGACAGGAGGTTTGCTTTCGTCAGGAGGTGGTTGACAACTGCCTGGGTCTAGTCCACCTTCAACAGCCAGTCATCAAGATTGGGGAAGATGGCAACTTCTGACCTCCGAAGGTGTGCTGCTATCATTGCCATCACTTCAGTGAACACCTGAGGGGTGCAGCTGAGACCAAAGGGGAGCATCGCAAACAGAAAATGCTCCTATCCCACCATGAACCGTTGGACAAGTTACTTACCTTCGGTAACACAATATTTGGTAGTGACAATATCTAGCCACAGATTCCTTACCTTTGAATAGATACCCAAGCAATACCGTCCCCGATAGTGGACTGCAAATTATAAACTATAAAGCCCTGCAGGACCGAAGTTGCAAAATCACCATTCCTGCGGACCTGACTGTCCAGGCAGTAATGTTTGGTGAACGTGTGCAGGGGCCCCCACGTTGCTGCCTGGCAGATGTTCAGGACTGCAACTCCACTTGCTAACGGAGTGCTTATAGCTATGGTGAAATGAGCCCTTAAGCTCTCAGGGGGCTGCTTCTTGGCCAGTGCATAGCAGATTTTAATACAGAGAACGACCCAGCGCGAAATGATTCATTTTTGCACCGCGCTGCCCTTCTTCGCTCCAACATACCCCACGAAGAATTGTTCAACCACCTGGACCTGATGGTGGAGTCGCTTCTCTTCTTTTGAGATATGTGGCTGAGCATAGAAAAGTGGGCAAGGTGACGGATTGGCCTACATGGAATGGGGTTACCACTTTCGGCAAGAAAGTTTGTCTTTAAAGACAGGCAGGAATGGAGGCTTGGATGATAAAGCCTGCAGCTCACTTACCCTACAGGCAGATACCATGAGAAAGGTCGTTTTGATTGTGAGCAGCCTGAGGGGATAATTATGTAAAGGCTCGAAAGGAGCATACATCAGGAATGTGAGAATCAGATTAAGGTTCCACTGAGGCATAATGAAAGGGGAAGGTGGGAACATATGTACCTTTCAGAAATCTATTTACAATGGGAAATTTAAATAAAGAGGGTTGGTCAGGCAGCTGCAAGAAGGCAGAAACATACCATTTCGGAGTGCCCAGAGCACAGCTCTTCTGGGCAAGGGCCAAAATAAAAAGTTAAATATCATAAAGGGAAACAGAAAGGCGGGCAAAAATCCTTTCTGTACAATATAATACAAATTTCTTCCACCAGCAGGTGTTTATCGTCTTGGTGGAGGGATGCAGGTCTGCGAAGATAAGGGATAGTGAACCCCAGCGAATGCAGGAGGTCCGCCATAGTCTGAAGGTGGGAGACGACAGCCTGGGGCGAGCCCGCCTTCAGGCTCCAGTCGTCGAGATAGGGAAAGACTGCACCTCTGATCTGCGCATTTGAGCTGCCACCACCAGCATAATATTGATGAACACCCGAGGGGCGCTGGTAAGGCCAAAAGAGAGCACGATAAATTGAAAATGCTCGTGGCCTACCGTAAACCGCAGGTAACGCTGATGGGCAGGCATCCGGCAACTACAACGCTACCATCCAGTCTCCCGGGTCCAGGGCAGACAAAACCTGAGCCAATGTGAGCATCTTGAACTTCTTCTTTTTGAGGAAGCGGTTGAGGGTTCTCAAATCTAAGATAGGGCAAAGCACTTTGTTCTTTTTGGGAATCAGAAAGTAGCAGGAATAGCAACCACTGCCTACTTCTGACACCAGAACCTTCTCTATGGCTCCCTTGGCCAAGAGAGCGGTGACTCCCTCGCGGAGCAAGGACAAATGATTCTCCGTCAGCCAGTCATGAGATGGGAGGCAAAGTGGGAGGGGAGGATTCAAAGGGAAGGGAGTAGCCCCTCTGAACTATCTGTAAAATCCACCTGTCCGCGGTTATGGACTGCCAGTGGTGCCACCAACTGGACGCCCATGATCTTGTAGGGCAAGATTAAGAGAGCGTAGAGGCTGCAGCTGTAGGGGGATTGGTGGCGGTACTGACCGCAGTTCATACTTACCATGGGGTCAGTAGGAAACGCATCCTCGCCACTGCATAGTCTGGGATGCTTGCATGGGGCGTTGCTGGATTATGGTTGGCGTGGTTAAAAGCCCCATCTGTAGCCACGAAAGGGGCGATAGACAGACTGGGGATTACACTGGGTAGCTGCTAGGCCCAAGGACTTGGCCGTAGCCCGCGAGTCCTTAAAGTTCTCCAGCGCCGAGTCTGCATCGTCTCCGAAGAGACGGCTGCCATCAAAGGGCTTATCCATGAGGGAAGCCTGGACATCCCCTGAAATGCTCGATGCTCTCAGCCAGGCGTGGTGTCTAATAGCCACTGCCAATAAAACCGCTCTACCCAGCGAGTCGATCCCATCCAAACCACACCTAATGGTGAACTTTGCTGACTCTCTTTCATCCTGGACCACTTAGAGAGAACGGCCTGGGTCTCCTTCGGGACCTGGGGCAGCACTTGCGCAACCATATCCCACAGAATGTGGGACTAGCGGCCCAATAAGCATTCAGTGTTCACCGACTGCAATGCAAGGCTGGTGTAAGAAAACATCTTCCTACCCAAGATATGTAGCCTATTAGATTCCCTGTCCGGGGGGTGAGGGAGGGAACACGCCATGGGATGTAGAGGCTTGGACCACCAAGCTCTTAGGGGAGAGGTGTTTGGTGAGGAAGTTTGGGTACCCATGTGGGCAACTGTCCTGTTCACAGGAGCCCCTGTGCTGGGCTTGGACCAGGTTCCCAGTAGGACATCTGTTAGAGCTTCATTAAAAGGAGCAAGGGTTTGGAAGTGGAAGCTCCTGGTTGTAGCACTTCCATCAAGATGTTAGACTGGACTGCCACCGAGGCCAACTCGAGGTCCAGGACCTCAGCTACCCTCTTCACCACCATGGAATATGATGCTCCCTCCTCCAAAGCCCTGGAAGGGGGAGAAAGTATACCAATATCTGGAGAAGTGTCCAGACCACTGGCCTCACCAAGCTCCTTACACCAGTCCAGATCCTGTTCCGACTTGTATTTTAAAGGGTCCAGTGACCCCTCACATTCTATCCCCCATGCCTAGCCCTTCAGAATAAGGCTCAGGCTCTGACCTAGGACGCGGGGCTCTTGTTGGCGCTGGTCGACGTGGCTCTGTGTCGTTGGTTATCAGAATGTGGCAGGCGCCGCCGGTGGTGTCGGGAGAATCGGTGTTGGGCCGGCACCAGGGAAGGTCGCTGTGGTATGACCGAATCCATGGGGGCCAAACTGAGCAGAGGCCGGAACCAGATGGGTCCCCCTCTGACCCTGCGGAGCCCGAAGGCACGCCTGAGGGGTCAGGCCGCTCAACTACATTATGTATGGCTGTGTAAAATTCTTTTTATCTGAGCGGGGATTGCCCCAGGAAAAGCTGGGAGGGTCGGAGTTGGCCCTGGCAATGACTCCGAAGAACCATGCCTCGAACGTAGATGCTCCTTCGTTGCATCAGGCAATGGACGAGGGAAGTCAAAGTACGCTTTGACTTCTTGTGCTTCTTCCCTGCATGTCTCGATGACCTGGAGTGGGAGGAAGAAGACTTGGGGTTCCTGGAGTGGTCGGACGACCTCCCTCTCAATCAGGTCTGAGATCTCCAAGGAGTCACCTGCGTCGCTGCTGGGCCGCTATTAGCTTCAGGGACCGCTCCCTCAAAGCCTTCAGTGTCATGGCCTGGCAGTCCGAGCATGACTTGGAGTCGTGGTTGCACTCGAGACACCACAGACACACAAGGTGGAGGGCTGTAACTGACATGGTGCAATGACAGGTGCCACACGGTTTAAACCCAGTCTTTCTCAAAGACATTCGCGACTCAATCAAGAGGAAAAATTTCTCAAAAAAAAGCACCGAGATGGCTCCTATATAGATGAGAGGACCTCACCCGGTGCAGACGACGCCAATGACGCCACGTGGAGCCGATCAACTCCACCTATCGGTGTGCAGGGGTACTGCTCATGCAAAAAATCTTCCGGATCCCATCTGATGCCAGGGCTATTCAAAGGTAAGAAATCTGAGGCTGGATGTCTCTATCAGATGATGGCTGATGGGCCTGCAGCTCGGGAATATGGAAATAGGTGTCGTGCAGATACAACACCACAATCCTGTCTCCAGGGTCGAGGGCTGGTAAGGCCTGGGCCAGGGACAGCATTCTGAATTTGTCCTTCCGGAGGAGTCGGACAAAGGCTTCTGTTCTCCTTTGGCACCCAAAAGTAGTGAGAATAACAACCATGGCCGACTTCTGCCACAGGCGTCTTCTAGATAGCCCCCTTGACAAAGTTGTTCTGGGAAAGGTGGAAGGTGCAGCGGAGTGGCATTGAAGGAAAGAGTGAATACCTTCTCGACAGGCTGCAGAACATACCTGTCCAATGTTACGGCCTGCTAACCCAGCAAGAATCATTGGATCCTGCCTACATCCAGGTGGCTGTGAGTCCCTAAGGGCATGCTTGAGACGTCTGGCAGAGAGGCAGCAGAAGGAGGGGTCTGCAGGGGTTCTATGGGGGTTGAGTCAGTAGGCCGACTGGCTAGTTGACGCTGATCGCGGTGTCAATAGGTGCCACGACCTCTGGCATGAAATTGATCGGCACATTGCAGAGGTTGAAGTGGCTGCTGGTATGGGGTGCCTCTGCCAGCGCCATGAAAGGAGTGGTAGGGCTAGTGCAGCTGGCCAGGCGGGGCAGATAAGCCCAGGAAGTGTGCTGTTGCCGTGCTCTCTTTGAACTGTTCCAGAGCTAAATCTGCCTGGTCCCCAAAAAGGCGAGTCCCATCAAAGCCAAGAAATGAATAGCGAAGCACAAGTTACTAACTTGTGTAACGATATATCTGTAAGAGACAGTAGTTAGTGACAGATTCCTTACCTTAGAATATCCCCAGGCGTCAGGCTGGATCCGGAAAGTTTTTGCGTAGCAGTACCCTTGCGCGTCGGTAGGCGGCGTCGTGCGGCTCCGCGTCCGTCGTCGGCGTCGTGATCGCCAGGATGACGTCGCGGGCAGTACTTAGGCGCCGCCCTGCGCGCTGACGTCAGTTCTGTACACGACTTTCCGCGCCAGGAACGCAGAGCCGTGCAAGAAGCTGACATAGGTGTCTGAAAAATACTAGGGCCCTGAAAGGGATGTCCTTAACCCTAGAAATCAGTTTGCAGAACGGGGAGGATGGGTGGGCGGTGAGGAATCTGTCACTAACTACTGTCTCTTACAGATATATCGTTACACAAGTTAGTAACTTGTGCATCTGAAAGAGACACGTTAGTGCCAGATTCCTTACCTTAGAATAGATACCCCAGCAATACCAACCCCGGTGGTGGGTCTGCGAACAAAGATCAGACAAGGAAGTCCTGGAGGACAGAACGGCCAAAGAAGCCGTCCCTCCGGACCTGACTGTCAAGGCAGTAATGCTTTGTAAACGTGTGCAGCGAGGCCCACGTAGCTGCCTGACAGATAACCGGCAGCGGAACACCGCGGCCCAAGGCCGTGGTAGCAGCCGTTGCCCTGGTGGAATGGGCACGCAGCCCAACAGGAGGCTCCTTCTTAGCCAAAGAATAGCAGGTCTTGATGCACAAGGTAACCCAGCGGGAGATGGTCCTTTGTGCACCGCCCGACCTTTTTGGCGCCCACGTAGCCAACAAAAAGCTGGTCATCCACCCGGAAGTGTTTTGTGCGGTCAATATAGAAGGAGAGCGCACGCTTTGGGTCCAGACGGTGGAGCCTCTCTTCCTCTCTGGAAGGATGCGGAGGCGGAAAGAAGGTGGGCAAAGTGATGGTCTGCCCAATGTGGAAAGCAGTAACCACCTTTGGCAAGAAGGACGGACGCGTCCGAAGAACAACCTTGTCTGGATCAACAGACAGAAAGGGAGGTTTGCAAGATAGAGCCTGGAGCTCACTCACCCGCCGAGCGGAGGTGATGGCCACCAGAAAGGCTGTCTTCAGAGTCAGAAGACGAAGAGGACAGTTATGTAGAGGCTCAAAGGGAGCGCACATTAAAAAGGTAAGAACCAAGTTCAAGTACCACTGAGGCATCACAAACGGAACAGGAGGGAAGAGGTGAGTAATGCCTTTTAAGAACCTGTTAATAACAGGGGACTTGAAAAGGGAGGGCTGATCAGGAAGCCTGAGGAAGGCCGAGATAGCACAAAGATAACCCTTGATGGTACCCAGGGCAGAACCCTGTTGGGCCAGAGAGAGAAGGAACAGAAGGACCTCAGAAAGAGGGGCAGAAAGGGGATTCACAGCCTTTGCTGTGCACCATGCCACAAATTTGTTCCACCTGCAGGCGTATACCACCTTAGTGGAGGGACGCCTGGCTGCCAGAATCACATCACAAACTTCGGGAGGCAAGTCAAAAGGAATCAACTGCCGCCGCTCAATCTCCACGCAAGCAGGTGTAGACTGGACAGGTTCGGGTGGAGGACCGTCCCCTACTGCTGCGACAGAAGATCCTCCCGAAGAGGCAGACGGATCGGGGGATCTACGCTCATATTGAGTAGCTCGGGATACCAAACTCTTCGAGCCCAGTCCGGAGCCACAAGAATGACTTGGGCCCGGTCGTGCCGAATCTTCTTCAACACTCTGGGTAGAAGTGGTATAGGCGGAAAGGCGTACAACAGACCGCAACTCCACTCGCGATGAAAAGCGTTGCCGAGCGAGTGCCGCCTTGGAAATTCCAACGCGCAGAACTGATGACATTGCGCGTTCTCTTCGGTGGCGAATAGATCTAACCAAGACTCTCCCCACTGTAGAAAGAGTCCTTGTGCCACTTCCGAGTGAAGACGCCATTCGTGATCCATCATGCACCTGCTGCTGAGTTCGTCCGCCCTGGCGTTCAGGGAACCTGCCAGGTGTTGAACCATCAGGAACATGCCCTGATGTTCCAGCCATGTCCAGAGGCGCAGAGCCTCCTGACAAAGGGTCCAAGACCCCACCCCGCCCTGTTTGTTGCAGTACCACATGGCGGTGGTGTTGTCTGTGAACACCTGCACTACCTTCCCCTTGACAGAGGGAAGGAATGCCTTGAGTGCAAGTCGGATCGCCCGAAGCTCCAGAATGTTGATATGGAGCCGGGACTCCGCCGGAGACCAGAGGCCTCTGATCTCCGCCTCTCCCATGTGACCGCCCCATCCCAGAAGGGACGCGTCCGTCACAACTGTATGCTCTGGCTGGGGAAGGGAGAGGGATCTGCCCATGACCCATTGCCGGTTCGAGAGCCACCACTGCAACTGTTTTGCAGTCCCCTCCGAGATCTGGACGTGATCGGACAGGTTGCCCTGGTGCTGCGCCCACTGGAACTTCAGGTCCCACTGCAAAGCCCGCATATGCCATCTGGCATGATTGACCAGCAGGATGCAGGAGGCCATGAGGCCCAGCAGCCTCAGGGTCATCCGTACCGAAACCCAGGATAAAGGCTGAAAGATCGGAATCATAGCCTGAATATCCCGGACTCGCCGTTCGGGAGGATAGGCCCGAAACTGCGTCGTGTCCAGAACTGCTCCGATGAAAAGGAGCTGTGAAGAAGGAATCAGATGCGACTTCGGCACATTGATGGAGAACCCCAGCGAGTGCAGGAGTTCGGCCGTGCTCTGGAGGTGGGAGACGACTGCCTGGGACGAGCCCGCCTTCAGCAGCCAGTCGTCGAGGTAGGGGAAGACTGAAACCCCTGCCCGGCGCAGATGAGCTGCGACCACCGCCATCACTTTCGTGAACACCCGAGGGGCACTGGTAAGGCCAAAGGGGAGCATGGTGAACTGAAAATGCTCGGGGCCTACCGTGAACCGAAGGTAACGCCGGTGGGCCGGCAGGACGGGGATGTGGAAATATGCGTCCTGCAAGTCCAACGCTACCAACCAGTCTCCAGGGTCGAGGGCAGTCAAGACCTGAGCTAGGGTGAGCATCTTGAACTTCTCCTTCCGGAGGAAGCGATTGACGTTCCGGAGGTCCAAGATAGGACGCATGTCCTCCTTGTCCTTTTTGGGCACCAGGAAGTAGTGGGAGTAGCAACCACGCCCTACTTCTGGGGTCGGAACATGCTCGATGGCCCTCTTGGCCAAGAGGGCCGTGACTTCCTTCTGCAGAAGTACCAAGTGATCCCCTGACATGCGGTGGAATTGAGGTGGCATGGCTGGGGGGTGGTCTCGAAGGGGAGGGAGTAGCCCCTTCGGACAATGTCCAAGACCCCCTGTCCGAGGTGATAGTACGCCAGTGGGGAAGGTGATGGCGGACCCTGCCCCCTACTGGCGTGCTGTGCACCTGAAAGGAGGGACTAGGAGGGCTTGGAGGCCGCGGACGGGTTGGAGGTGGTGGCCTGACCCGCACGCTGGTTGCCCGATCCGCCACGGCGGAATCCACGTCCTCGGCCACGCGAAGACGCCTGCTGCGCGGGCCGGTGGCTGGGCTGCGGACGTGAAGGCGCCCCTACCGTGGCCACGATAGGGGCGAAAAGCAGAAGTCAGCGGAGGGCGTGTAGCAGAAAGGCCCAGGGACTTGGCAGTAGCCCGTGAGTCCTTAAAGCGCTCCAACGCATGGTCTGCTTTGGACCCAAAAAGATCGACTCCATCAAAGGGCATGTCCATGAGAGTATTCTGGACATCCCCTGAAAAACCAGTGGTTCTCAGCCAGGCGTGGCGTCGCAGCGCCACCGTCGTTGCAATAGACCTGCCCAGCGAGTCGGCGGTATCAAGGCCACATCGTATTGTGTATTTGGCCGCATCCCTTCCTTCCGCAATGGCGCGGGAAAGCAGTGTCTGGACCTCCTCAGAACACTGGGGCAAAACATTCGCCACCGAATCTCACAAGGAGTGGGTATATCGGCCCAAAAGACAAGCGGTGTTGATGGACCGCAAGCCAGCACTGGAGGAAGAAAAACCCTTCTTCCCAAATTGATCCAGGCGTTTGGATTCCCTATCCGGAGGGGCGGTAGGGAAGGCGGTTTGGGAAGCGGAGGCTTGGACAACCAAGCTCTCAGGAGTGGGGTGGACAGAGAGAAACAGGGGTCGCCCGGAGCTGGGCGATGGCGTCGGGACACGTTCCTATCCACAGGAGCCCCTGTGTTGGGCTTGGACCAGGCGCCCAAAAGAACGTCAGTGAGGGCGTCGTTAAACGGCAGCACAGTCTCCGAAGAGGAGGCTGCCGGCTGAAGCACCTCTGTCAAGATATTAGTCTTGACCGCCACAGTAGGGAGTTGGAGACGTAAGGCCCCAGCCGCCCCTACGCAACACCGTTGCAAAATTGGCTCCCTCCTCCGTAGCCACGGGAGGAGACAGCATGCCAGTGTCAGGGGAAGTATCTAGACCACTGGCATCCCCTAGACCCTCTGTCCAGTCCTCATCGTACTGACACTGTTGTGTCAGAGGGTCATCAGACCCTCCCAGTCCTCCCGGTCCTCCTCTGGTTCAAAATAAGGAGGAGGAGGGACATTTGGGACCCAAGGTCCCATCGGCGCCGGAACCGGCGTCGAGCGACGTCGGTCCGGGTCCATGTCCGGAGCCGGAAGGAACTGGGGACGACGCCGCCCGGAGCCCCAGGCGGCGTCGAGAACGGCACCGGAGACATCGGCGCCGGCGGAGGTGTCGTTAGGTCGACCGGCGTCGATGGGGGTTGTGGAGCCGGGATCGAGGCCGGAGCCGGGATCGAGCCTGGAGGCACGGGCGACGCCGGGGCCGGAGCCGTCGGGCGACGCCGGAGCAACCCCATCAGGGCCCGCGGGGCCCGAAGGCGCACCGGAGGGACCTTGAGGCCCGAAGAGGCGGGCCATGGCCGACAGGAATTCCTGTAGCTTGAGCCGGATCCGCCCCGAACCCGGGAAGGACGGGTATTGCGGGGCGACTCCACAGGCATGTCCGGGGCCGCGGGGGTAGGGACGGTGCCGGGAGGGGCCTCAGCCGAGTCGCGAGACCGGCGAGGCGAAGTCCTAGAGCGACGATGCTTTTGGACTTTTGTGCTTGGACTTACCGGACGAAGAAGACTTCGATGCAGACGACCGGTGTGGACTCCGCGATCGACCCCTGGACCTCTCACGCGACCGGGGCTTGCGCGGAGCCGAATGCCGGGCCTCGACGAGCTTTCGAGACCGCTCTCGCAAAGCTTTCGGGTTGAGGGCCCGGCAGTCGGAACAAGACTCCGTGTCGTGGCCTCGGCCGAGGCAGAAGAGACACTCCCGATGCGGGTCTGTGATGGACATCATCCTAGCACAGGCGCCGCAACGTTTAAACCCGGGCATCCCTACGACACCTTGAAGTCGATTCGAAGAAAAAACAGTGAAAAAATTCACCCAAAAAGTTAGTCAAAAAATGACTAGGGCACTGCTCTTCCCGGATCTGCGCTTGCTGGCGCGGAAAAAGAAGAACTGACGTCAGCGCGCAGGGGCGGCGCCTAAGTACTGCCCGCGACGTCATCCCGGCGATCACGACGCCGACGACGGACGCGGAGCCGCACGACGCCGCCTACCGACGCGCAAGGGTTCTGCTACGCAAAAACTTTCCGGATCCAGCCTGACGCCTGGGGATATTCTAAGGTAAGGAATCTGTCACTAACGTGTCTCTTTCAGATACTGCTGCCAATGGCTTGTCTAATGAAATCGGTGGTTTCCAGGCCACAACGAATTGTGATTTTGGCTGCATCATGACTGTCCTGTATAAGTAGGGTCAGAACAGGTCAAAGGTCTTCTGCAACACCTGGGATGGCTTGAGTGACCGAATCCCAAAAGGAGTGGGAATAGCAGCCTAGCAGGCAACTGGCATTGACGGACCTGAGGGTCAACTGGTGGAAGAAAATACTCTCTTCCCAAGGTTCTCTACTCTTTTGGGCTCCCTATCGGTGGGAGTATTGCAGTTTGACTGGTAGACGCCTGTACCACTAAGCTCTCAGGAAGGGGTGTTGAGAAAAAAATGCAGGATCACCCAGGGCAGGCCGGAGGCGTTTGGCAATTTGGCTATTTATTGAGGGCGCCAGAGCAAGGTTTGGCCCAGGACCCTAGAAGGGTATCAGTTAGTGCCTCGTTTAAAGGTAGGAAGGGTTCAGTAGTGGTTTGCTTAGATTGGAGAACTTTAGTCAAGACATTGGTTTTGACCTCTATGGTGTGAAGCTAGAAATCGAGAACTATGGCTGCTCTCTTCAGTGGCAGGACCGGAGAGTGTGAGAAGGCCAAAATCAGGAGACGTGGTCGAGGTCACTGGCATCCTGAAGGTCACCATATCAATTTTCTTCATGGAAGGGTTAGCCAATTTCGTCATTGGCATCATAATCATTGCCAGAATCTAGTACGAACAAGGAATGCAATGTGTGGGACCTTCCTGGTGCAGGTGGGCTGTCAAGCACAGGTTGGGCACTTTGTCCCCTGATGGTGATGATTCAGCATTGGCGTCCATGCTCTGGTAACCAGCATGGATTGTGGAGTCTGAGTCAATAAAGGAGTCAGGTGTCAAGGATGGGGAGAAGGGGTGGTCCTATTGGCCTCAAGGGCGAACTCGCCTTTGATATTCCAGATGGGTGGGGGAGGAGGCTCTCAGCTACTTAGGGCCCGCAGGCACACCAGGTGGAGTCAGAAGGAATCTAATGAGTCGGAGCATGGCTTTGGATCTGCCTAGGTGTCGCAAATGGCCCCGAAAACTTGGGTTGTGCTGGGATAAGCTGCAAGATATGCTTTGAAGGCAACCTGTTTCAGGAGTAAGATCGGGAAGAATGGTGACATCCTTGTGCCTTCTCAGGAGTACGAGTGGCAGGTTGAAGCCAAGTGGCGCCTATATAGGCTCTTCATGTCATTTCCTGAATGGAATGGAGTCAGTGCGGAGCCACATGGTGCCACCCACGGGAACGCAGAGGTACTTCTGGAAAAGTTGCTAGTCGGAGACGCCTGGGGAATATTTAAAAGGTGAGGAGTCTGTGGTTAGAAGTCTCTACTAGAAACACTAATCTACTAACCAACTTGACATGAAACATTAACACTCACACCCAGTGACAACCAAACACTCATGGTCCAGCATAGGTTGGCAGGAAAGTCATGAGCACCAACTCTAACCCTGATTATTCTACTAAGAAATCCTACGTGGCAGCAGACCACAAACAGGATCTGGGAGGTGAATCAAAGGAAACAGACAAATTCAACTCCATCAGAAACCAAAGAAATACATGCAAACTACACATCACTATTTAAAAATTATGAGCATATAAATTTTTCCTAGCAAGTTGGACAAGGAAAGCACACACACAACAGACAGACTGCATCACAGACACCAGTGCTCATGACTGCGCAGTACAAAAACTTCAGAACATAACAGGTATCAGCAAAGTTATCCCCCAGGTTAAGCAGGCCTTAAAAGTTAATGCTATGACAGAAGAGCTATCCTCCAGGATACAGAAATCTCATATGTTCAGGCAACTGAGAACAAAAGCTGTCCATCTAGCTACAGAACTTGCATTAGCTCAGGCCAATGACAACAGAGCTATTCCTCAAGTTATGCAGATTTTACAGGATATTTGCTCTCACAGCAGTTAGTGAACTCATACTGGCACAGGGATCTCAAAGCAAGGCCACCCCTATGGTGACAAATTTTATAAGCCAGGCTTATGAAAAAAGAGTTATCCTTGATAAGACTAAAGAGATAATACAGGCATTAACAGCAAATATGTTCTTCAAGTCAGACAGATCTTGCATACGCAGCCTTTTGACAGCATGCAAAGATTTCAGAAGGTAAGGTCTCCTACAGAAGATTTATCCCTCAGATCACAAAAAACGAACTGGTCTAAAAGCTATTTTTTGATTACACATATCTTACAGGATAAGGCATGTGCTAGGAGGTTAGACTGAGCAGTACTGAAAAATGCAGTTATATTTGCCCCACATCCAGTCACATATTTGGCAGGTGTTTCCCACCTCTAGTGTTGTTTTGGGGAGGAGGAGGGTATCCAGAGCTGTTGGGCATGTTGTTTGTCTGGAAGGCTTTTCCCCTTGTGTGACATACATGGGCTTACTCCCAGCTTCAGGCCACATCAATCACCACCTGTATGTGTTATAGTGATTTCTCAGTCTCAGAGTGTCCTGTGGGTAACTTGGGATCAGTCAGACGGGCTGTCCCTCCCTTGAGGCCGGTATGTTCAGTCACACTGAAGGCCAACCCACCCCATAGTCTCATCACACACCCTCCACAGCCTTTTCCCTTCTTGAAGGGGTGGTACACTGCTCATCCCAGCTGGGACTCACCCCAGGCTCCTCCGTCAATCAGCCGGGGAGCGATGAGCGTTACACAAGGACACTCCACTTCATAGATTTGGCATTGCCGGTCCTCTTCATTCTGATCGCTGCCACCACTGCTGCTCCTTCCCAACAGCTCCTGCAGCGGCTCTATGCTTCTTCTCCTTGCAGCAGGAGTCAGTGATGCCCAGAGTGTGACATTTGCTGAAAGCCGCGCCGCCTCCGCCACGCTGCAGACAATGCCATCTTAGGGGCAGTCTTCTGTAAAATTTTCCCAACCTCCTCTGGCTCGCTCAACCCCCACACACCAGCACTCGCAGTGACTCTTGGCCTCCTCATCTGATCTCAACTCTAGGAGTCTGAACCACCCAGAGCGCAGCATTGATCGAAAGTCAGCCGCCCGACTTCACAATCTCGTGGACATTGCTATCTTAGGGGCAGGCTCCCGAAAATCTTTCTCCATCCAGCAAGGCACTGTAACCTCACCTTGTGGTCACCTTATCTACTACACGATCTCTTTGGGTCCTGGGAGCCGCCTTCCTGTATTTAGGGTGTTGGATGTCCATGTACCATATACTCAAGCTCTCAAGGGGTTACTGGGCTGCGCTTCTTGTGCTCACTTGTTTGGCAGCCTGTCTGTTGGGTCCTTTGTTTAAATTCTCTAAAATAAGCTAACGACTACCTCTTAGGGATTCACGCTATTTTGCCGCTATGTCATAATTAGAATCTTTATCATTATGTCACTAAAATTGTGAGTGGTTCCTAGCATTTAGGCTCAAAGGGACAAGCTGATATTAAATATTAACAAACATAATTCTAATCTTTCTACTTTAGAAAAATTACATAAAACGTTAACAAGAGCAGAACTACATGCAAAATTCCTTACAGATTCTTTAAACACAAATATTGCTCCAGTTGGCCTCCAGGTCAAATATATCCCTATCATTTTTAGCAACTAATGAATTCAAGACAGTTTCACCTTTGTTACAATAAATACTCATGTTAGAAATAAAAATCCTTGGTAATCAAGGCATAACCAATGCTAAAGCAGCTCTAGAAAGATTACAAGCAAATATCAAAGAACTTGAAACAATATTTTAAAAAATACTGAGACACTTCAGAAGGGCATTAGACATTATAACAAAGAAAGGATGCATCCTTATTTATGTAAAGAGTTCTATCAATCCACTGGTTCTGTTTGAGAGAGGTACTTTCCGTGCCACCAAAGTAGTGACATTTTCAGACACTGGTTCAGACTCAGACAGCGATTATACCTGAATGTCAACATCGGCACAAATCATTTATCAGAAACAAAAACTCTCCCAGGAGAAGAAAAAGAGGCTAATGTTGACATTCAGAAAATGATTAGTGGATGTGCAAGACACTTATTTTCCGATATCAGCTTGGAGGTTCCAAAGGTTTCTGGGACATCTTCAGATTCTGGGGTGTCTTTTGCAATGGGGACTCCCTCCTTTACTCCCCCCCCCCCCATCTCAACTTGAGAGAGTCTCAAATGCAGACCTCCATTTGCCGCCGTGAGTATGACATACAGTGAGTCGCAGTAGGATGGAGTGCATAAGAGAGGATGGGCAACAGACCAGAAGCAACAACTGTAGATCCTCAAAGGATGATTAGCTCAAGAGTAATAAACTATTTCCCGTGTGGGTTACCATTCCTCCCCCCCCCCATCTACAACTTCTGCTCTTAAGAGTTCACTATACAAAAAAACCCATACAAGAACAGATAATTTTCTTTTCAAACTGCAAATTCTCAAAGGAGAAAATGTATTTCAAGAGTTGGTCTCGATATCGGCATTGCTTGAGAAAAGTCAGTAGCAAAGGCTACAAGTTGTGGTCCAAATGTATAAAAAATACTCTACTGAGACTAACCCAGGAATGTGGGAAGGAGGGTCAGAAAAAGGGGCGTAGGGAGACCAGGTTCCACACAACATGGGCATGGGTTCAAGTAATGTAACATGGTCTCTTGTATTGAGAATGGAAGGATCTCTTTGCCATGAGAAACATATCTTCTTGAAATCTCTATCATGTGTTGCTTCTTCTACAAAAAGCGGTGATTCTATCTCTTCTTTTTAAGGTGCCCAAACATTCTAGTTTGCCACATTTACTTAAGGTGACACGCCTATACAGAATAAAAATAAAATCAATTTTACAGCAGTAGTTATGAAAGGGGAAAAATAAAAAGATGTTGGGTACACAGAACCGAGTTAACAAAAGGATGCGTCTTTAAATATGCATTCTACACTGACTTACCGTTCTGTAGTTCAAGATAAACTGCCAGCAGAATAGCCTCGGGTGGAATTTCTTTGGGGTGAATCATGGAAGCAGCCTGAAAAATACATTAACTGACATTAGCAAAAATACATACACACAGTCTCAAAATGTAGCCAATTTGCAGCTGAAGAAATGCAAATACAGAGATGTGAAAAATTACAATGGCATATGACAGTTCGATACCTGGGTTAGAATACCTGAAAAGGCAGACACAAACTTTCATACTACCAAGTGGAAACCACGAGCATCAAAGTGTTATAAGTTTGCCAATCAACATTGCACCTGGAAACAATGCAGTTTGAAGTCTGTACTACATATTGCCATAATTATTACATGTATTTACTTCCACAAAAGGTGTTTTACAGACTGACTTAGCATTGTAAAAATTGAAATGGCATCCATGAATCTCAGTTTACAGGGATTTCATTTGACCAAAAGATTATCTGGAAATAAAATTAAACAAATGATCTGTGGAAAGATGCACAGAGGTGCCAGTCTATAATGCCACAGGTTTTAAAACAAGTACACATATTTAGAATCCAAGACACACGTAGCCGGTGCAGAATGATGTCCTCAATCAATCGTAGAATAGTGCAGCTATTAGCTTGAGGACAGTTTATCAGAAATAACGCAAATTGTAGATCAATCCTAATATCAAACTGATGTAATGGAAGGAAAATTATATCACAGTTGCTAATGCACAATGTTTTAAAATTCTGTGCTCTCCTACCATCCCTAAAAAACTCAAGCCTGACACAAGCAAAGCAAACTTCTTAAAAAGAACCCCACTAATGGAAAACTCTCAGGAGCTATCACCGAGACTATGAAAGAGTGAGGAGCCTAACAATTACAACAGCAGCATGAACACCTGCAACAACCATAAAGGTAAATTTGATTAAAACAAACAACCACAATATAAGTTCATGTCTAGAGAACACCAAACAGGCAACCACACAGGAACCAAGCAGAACAAAAAATTCTAGCAGCAATCACTTTCACAATCTCAAGAATATAGATTCTATCTGCATCAGACAATTTTTTGATGATTAACTCTGAATGATGGGCATTTTATTGCCTGTGCCATTCCACTACTCATTACCAGGAATCAGCACTTAGTGCAATTAAAGATCAGAGCATGAATTATGCACAAGTGGTGTGAACAACTGAGCTGCTAATACTAGTGATACTTGCCTCATCATACAGAAACAAGCATTTGCAATGCAATAGGTCTCGCATTTGCAAGAGTTTGAGCTATTGGCATTGTAAATGACAATGCCTTTTATTTATGTGTTGTTTTTAAAACAGATAAATAAAAGGCATGGTCATTTACAATGCCAATAGCTTAAACTCTCGAGACCTATTGCATTGCAAATGCTTGTTGTATTTTAGTAATTGTTTTCTATAGTGCTTACGACGCCTGGCCTCCCTTCATAGCATTTTGCTCATTGGGCTCACACCATTGGTCATTATCTGTGGGATGTACGGACTACTTTACCGAGGGTGTTGTGGGTTCTCTCAGTAAGGATTTCTTAGCAAATGAATTGGCAAATGGTGTATTAGGAACCGCATTGTAACATTTTTCAAACCCTAATTAAAGACTGTTTTGCAAAGAGGGCCGACATAAAGCAATTTCGGCAGCCAGTTGCTGCCAATGCAGATTGCAGAATGTTGCTGCAGTGTGCATCGGGAGCAATCAGTTGTTGAGCACGTTATGCAGGCTTCAACAATAGACATATTGCGCATTCGTTGCTAGTAGGGAGGCAGACTGCTCATGAGCGCCCCCTAGCTGGTGCTCAATGCACGCTACATTTAGAGAGAACACACTCAGATTGCATGGTGTCCTCGAGCATGAAGACAGCAAACCGAGGCAAGCTGCAGTGATCACATCACATCTGGTAGTTGGTGAGGCATGCACACCTTTCAGCACTAACACTGCCAGACTGGACAAGAGGAAAAGCAGAAAGGAAAAGAAAAGATGCCAGGTGTTTACCTTCAATGCTCCTAGGACCTGCACCAGCATCTCATCCAGCGCTACCGGACCCCAGACCCCATCCCCCTCCCACACTCCACTCCAGGAAGGAGCTGAAGCCATCTGTTAGTAACACCTTGCCACAAGCTGCCACTCAGATTCCTGAGCTCCCGCTCTCACCCATTCCACCCCCGGAACTGCACCACCCCCTTGCCGCCCGGCCATCCCTGCAAACCCCATCCCTGAGTCCTTCCACTCTCCACTGAACACTTTGACCATGGCGCTGTGCCCTCGCTGTGTCCTCTCCCTACTACCCCTTCTTCTACACTACAAACCAACATTGTGTACCGCAACCCAGTGCTTTCTAGTTGAGGTTCTGCTGTGTAGTACGCCTCCCTAATCCACTAGCACTCGTCACCCCACCTCTCCCTGCCGCCCGTTCCCAGCCGCCTTCTTCCCCAAGCTGCCATCTTGGAGAGTCGGCACGCAAATGTCTCCATGGAACACAGACACGCCGTGAGCGTGCACATCAGCTGTCCGGGCAAGTGCACATCAGAACGCGCCGTGAGCGTGCACATTTGCTGTCTGGAGATCGCCAGCAAAGACCAGCGTGACGGCGGCCGCATTGGCTGCGAGGTACACCGATCACCCTGTGAGCTCTGGGGACACGCTGCAGGGCATCGCGTGAAGCATGGCGGAACGACGGTAAGGTGGGGGTGGGTGGGGGTGGCAGGCGCATGGCTGACTGACACTGGAGGGGTGCAAGGACAGCTGGGGAGTGCGTGCAATGCGGCTGGAGAGGACGGAAGGGGGACAGGAGATGTGCACTTCGCGTGCCTGTACGTGCGTGTTCACATTTCCAGTCCGGCCTGCGCGTGCACAGCTCCTGTCTCCCTTCCGAAGCAAGTCAGTGACAATAGATCTCGCTAGCGACAGCGCTTCGCGCTGCGTCGCCAGGCGAGACCTAAAAAGGGATTCGCTATCTAGGAATCTGTCTCTCTAAATTGGGAAAAGCAAGTTACTATTAATAAGGTTCTGGTGAGCCTTGTACTCTGCTCAAGATGCGGCAGGTGAGTTTTTAAAGTGGGCAGGGGGAAGAGAACAATAAAATAGCTGAACAGAATTATACTGAGTGAGATGAGGGAATACCATTAGGATTGCTGGGGTGACTACAAAGTACTCCAAACCCAAGAAAATCTTTCACAAATTGTGCTAATCTGTCCATACTACAGCACAGAAAATTGTTCATTTCTCAGGCTTTTAGCTATGAAACTGGCTAAAAGCCTTAGCTTCAATAAGGAGTTCTGAAGGGGCATTTATCAAAATATTCTACAACAATCGTGGTGTGCCAAGTAAGTCTCATTCTTTCAAGGGTGCTGGGTAGCTAATCTCCAGACCTTCACACACTTAAAAATGGTGCATTTTTCTACCGGGGATATTAGGAAGAATCTGGGGCGGCGGGGGGGAGGAGGGGGGGGTAGAGGCTGTTCCAGATTAGATTAGAACACTCCGAGAGTTCACTATGGACTCGGGGGAAGGATGACGACTGTGGATATATTGTCAATAACGATGTAATAATCTGTATATGTACCTTGGATATGCTGACTGTTTCCTACATCGGAGATCCGAGACAGCCAACTAGGTCTTCATGCGGGTCCAGAGCTGTAATGCAGTTTTCCTTATCTGCTAGAACCCCTGCCGGATTCTCATGGGGCACTTCTGCTAATTGCAAATGAATGCCTTAAGAGGGAATCCCCCTCTTACACATAGTGCACCTTAGAGCGTGCCACACATATTTGGTCTAATATACAAACCAAGTTTTAGATCTCACAACTCACATATTTTTAGGTCCTGAGGAAAGCCAGTATACATCTAAGGCCTGGCTGAAACATGTAGACCGTTCTTGGATGCAGGAGTTCCTAATTATTACTCCACGCACATCCATTGCCTTGTTTTTATAGTACTGCCAGAGGCCCAAACATTAAAACAAACCCTGCGGGTAATGGGACCACTGTACAGTTTTTAAATTCACTTTCACATCACTGCACTGCACACTCAGTCAAGATACCTGCTCCGCGGTAAACCAGGCGTTGAAGCACACCAGGGACACACTCGGTGTCACCAGGTGGGCCCGATGATGAAGCATGCCACCAACTAGGTTGGTGGGTAAGGGCTTTCAAAAAAAAGAAAAAAAAAAATCTTTTTACAAAGATCATACAATGTTGCATCTCTACATACCTTTAGCCTAGTCCTTTTTGATGATATATATAGTCATTAACTAGGGCCATACAGTTATAGGATCCTTAAATAAGGAGAAAATTCTGTGTCACACCTGAGTGACAACCTGTGGTGAGCCTATTGTGTCCCCAAGGAAGTCTATGGGGCTCACAAGAGCGGGCATGCAAAAACGACCTCTCTCCATTTCTTTTTTGTCCACCTACTTAAGGAAAGAACCAGCACTATAAAATTGCCCAATATGACACCAGGGCAGCCGCAGGGCATTTAAGCTCTGCGTTTGGGGGTTGATATTAAAGGAATGTGGCTTTTTGTTGGGCAAGCAAATATCTCTCCTGTGCAAAGAGCGGCATACCAGTACTGGAACACAGCATAACAGTGCATTCCGTGTAGTCTGCTATACCAACAGCAATCAGCAAGTAAACTGGAACTGTTCTAACCACTTTAGCTCTATGAGCAGGGGGCACTTGTATTTCTATGCTTCCCTTGTAATTTCAAATATTAGAAAATAGGGCGATTTATTGATCTGTCGTCGGCCAGCGATGGCTTCATCATAGCGTTTTTTCTTTACTTTAAAACTTGTTGCACAGCAGCCTGTGCTGCTTGGTAACATCACTAAAAAACACTGACCAAGCCAAAAGAGAAACCTATTGGCTTTGCCAATGCTTGTTTAAAACGCATAAAGTAGCTTTCTTCACTTAAACCTTCCAGTTTTTGTTCCTGTACCTTTCAAGTAGAAACTCAGCCCTATAGCATCAATGGAAATATAACTGGACGGGACAAGGTGACAAAATAATTCTTTAGGTTAAACATATCACACATTAGAAGTACTTCTCAGATTACACCAGCCTTTTCGGATCTGGCCTCGAACACCAGTACAATGTGAAGAGGAGCCTCTATCATTCTCTGGACACAGCGTTTGTGGATAAAATCCCCTGCAGTAGAGCCCCATCCTGTACACAAATGAATTTGTGCGATTGAGAGATAGGGTGAGAAAACTGAAAGGGGACTTGCTTGATTTGTTTAGTTAAATCGGTACTTGAGGGGGTACCAGGACTGCAAAGAAGGGATTTCCCTGCATCTTTAACAACCTTTCTTGTTAATCAGTCATTGCCTGATAGAACCTAGGTGGAATGGAGACTGACTTCCTTTTAGTGGCCCTCATTCCGTTCCTGGCCATCAAGTACTTGAAATCAAGTTTTTGATGGATACTATTTGCACCAACAAAGGCACATAGGATTGGCATACGAAAACGATGGGAAAGGTTTTAAAAAACACAGGTATGCTATCATCCTATTGGTGCACAAGACCTTTGCCGACCAAAAAACTAGGCACAGACTGTAGGAAAGTAGGATCTGCTTCTTATGGTTACCCCCACTTTTTTTGCTTGATGTCTCACTGTTTTTGACTAGTCTGGCTGGGATCCTGCTAATCAGGACCCCAGCCTATCTGCTTTCTCCCTTAAATTGACATACATGTACTTTGGTACACTCCAGATTGGATACTGGGATACCCTTATCAGTCCCTAGTATATGGTACACCATGTACCCAGGGCATAGGTACCCCAGAGGCCTCCCATGGGCTGAAGCATGTATTATGCCACCCATGAGAGACATGCAAAATGGAACTCTAGGTCTGCTACTGCAGCCTATGTAAGATGGTGCTTGCACGACTTACTTTAGATATAGGTTCACTATAGCTAATGGTCACTACACTTAAAACTTATAAGTCACCCCTATAGCAGGCACTAACAATCCTGAAGGCAGGGTGCTGGGTTTTATGTGAGAGGGTGCCCCTGCATGAGCAGAGCCCCTCTGCAGCCTTCGGAGACCATTCTCCCGGGTTGTCTGTGACTCAGCCGGACATATAGGTAGAGGTGCATTATAACCTTGCGGTAAATGCTATCTCGAAAACGGCTGCATAGAAACATATCGAGTTTGGTGTCAAACACCTTGGAATCATACCTCCACACCAGTATCTGGTGTGGTAGGTATGATTCCACCCTTCAGAAGCAAGCTTCGTGGGGTCACTGGTCTACCCGGTACCAGCCTTCTTGACCCGAACCGCACAAAATGGATGCTGCCAGCCAGAGACACGTTTCTGCCCTCCTGCTGCTGAGCCAAGCTCGAGCAGAGGACGGCAGCACAATAGGCATCCTGTCACAGGGAGGTGTGACCACCTCCCAGACAGGGTTTAGTGTATTGGGGCTGGGTGGGTGCACTCAGAGTGCCTGAAAGTCTGCATTGGGGGCACATTTGGTGTCCCTGTGCATAGTCCAGCTCAAACCAGTTCTAGGAGCCATTTGCTCCTGCTCTGGCACGAAACTGGACAAAGGACATGGGTGTAGCCACCCCTCTGTCCTGCCCCTCCCCTAGGAGGGTCCCCTGAATCTCCCAACCCTTTCCCGTGGGTATAAAATGGGTTACCTGGCTACAGGACATTGGATTTTACATGGACAAGATTCTACAAAGAAGAAACCACTGACCTTCGACCGTCTGGACACCTCTACTTCGCTGGACCTCGACTGGGCTTGACTTCGTCCCCCTTTCCGTCCAAAGCTTAGTTTGTGCCGTGACTCCATACAGGCTCCGTGCAGGACCTGTGGGGCACTTAAGACTACAGAAGAATCTCCCTTGGAGTGAAGGAGTCACTCCCCTGCTTCGCAGGCACCTAAAGCGCAACAGACCGGTAGCTGCTCCTGAGCTCCTGCGGACTCCGAAGATTTCAGCAACACAGGAGGTGGGTTCCTGAAGGTCCCTGAGGTCGATCTGCCCTCTCACCGAGTTTGAGGCCAGTATCCCTCGTGGGGGCTGCGTAACCCGAACCCCTGTGCACCGCGTCCCTTTGCAAGTGCATATGCTTGTTGGCAATTCCGGAGCTTGTGCATTGGACCCCGTGTGGTCCCTACCCTGAGCAGTATTTGCATCAAAGAACTCCGGCCTCCTCGCACCGTGTGCTCCGTGGGCTGGTCCTTTGCAGACTTGCTTGAGGTCCCCTCGCGACTCCTGGTCCCTCGGCCTGTGGATCCCCCTGAGGGTCATCTTGATTGTTCTTGGGCTTTCCTGGTTGCTCCAGACATGCCCTGACTTTCCATTGCTTGGAGAGTCCCCTGGACCTTGCTGGTCCACACAGTAACCTGTTTGTCATTCCTGCGTTGCTGTTGCCAAGGCTTGTTGGTGCTCCCGCCGGACACCGACCCCTCAGCACTCGAGATCCTTCGTCGGACAGCTCACCTCCGACTCATGGTCGTCCTCGACGTCTCCTGGTCCTCGTGGCTGCAGAGTCGAGCATCCCTTCTTCGCACCTGAAGCACCTGACATCGGTGGGCACTCGTCTTCCGAGCCCCTGGTCACTCTGAAGTGACCCAGACTCTGTCCCCTCTGCTTTCAGGTTCCTTCCATCCAGAATCCAGGCTTGGATTCCACCGGACCCTTTTCACCTTCACGGCAGCAGCACTTCTTCACTTCCTTCCATAGAGAACGACAAGAGTTTTCGACGCCATTTCAGACCTATGCACCCGGCTTTCCTGGGTTAGGTAACTCCGATACTACGGTATCCACGGGTGGGGTGGCTCTTTAAACTCTTAAGTTCCGAAGGGTTTGCTCGAAGTCCTCCTAGAAGGGTCCTTAAACTTTAACTTTGCAACCGCGACTTTCCCATAGAGTTGTACGGAGCACACAGTCGTGTTTCCTCAATGCACCTATCCTGCGTGGGTCTCCTGTGTCATCACCTTGAGTGGTTCCTTGGGGTCCCAGCGATTCTACGTGCTCTAGGCACTGTGTCTAGCCAAGTCGTGATTGTTATACCACTATTTTAGTATATGGTTCGGTCTCCCCCTGGAGCCCGCTGTGTATTGTGCTACTTACAACTGTTCTATTGATCCAGTATTGTGTGCTTTGTGTTCTACCCTCGTGTAGAGGATAGTAGAGTGTTATATTAATAAATACATATTTTTCTTAACTACTGAGTGGTTCTCTTTCATTTAGTCATTCAGGAGGTGATATTCTGGTAGAACAAGCTGCTTTACATTCCTTCAAGATTAAGCCTGAAGGCTGCTCTCCATAGCTACCACTAGGATAGCTTTCATAAAGGTTATCTTTGACCTCATACATCATAAGGGTCGTGTGGATTGGTACAGGGTGCCCACTTTAACTAGTGGACAGCATATACCAAGCCACCTTCTCACACAGACCACTTTCATCTTATCCAGATCTGCTATCCAGGTGCGTTTTGCAGGATTAGTCAGTTAAACTATCAATAAGTTGCTCGTGCCAGATCCTCAATTTTCTCACAAAAGTATGAAGAACTGAAAGGATGACAGCACCAGAAGGTGAGAAAAAAGTTTATTTCTGGATGCTGGCATGCAGCAAGGCAGTCTGTACTCAAGGAAAGGAGTCTCTATGTTTCTGTTTTTTTTTTTATAAGGAAGTGCAACATTCCTCAAGAGTTGGGAACGCCACAGGGTCCCTAAAGAGACCGGTCAATAGTAGGCACCACATTCCTGCTGGTGGGATGATACCAGGAAGTTTAAAAAAAATTATTTATTGGTTTTTAAACTTTTGAAAAACATGCGTGCTTCCCACAAGATCCATTAATTGATCATATTAGCGCAAAGCAGCTGCATAACTTTCACAAGTCTGTATCAAGATAATGTCCATCTAGGTGATCACACTCCAAGGATTTCAGTATATTCTGTGTTGTATAAATGTGAAATAGTGGGTAGTTCTCCTTCACCCCTGGCCAAATTACAAACTTATGTCATGGCTATGTGGATTAAAATGGCCTTTTCTGTAGCCTGATCATTAAGAGTTCTCTAAAATATTCATCATCGGATCATATCGCACCCACCGGGGAAGAGTCCCAACGTCAGTTCTCACATAAACCCTGTGGCCACCAATGAAATGTTATTGTCTGTCTGATGTGCGAAGGTAAACAGTGCCTAGATATTTTTCAGTCGGGACATGGCTGGCATCAGAGACCAATATTCTTCTAGTAGTTCCTGGCAGTATGCAACACCTTTTAACCAGCTTTTTACTGGCAGAGCGGTGCCACATCCCCAGTGCATAGCCACTATTCATTTAGCTAAAAGAAGCATTAACACTGAGTTTACGCACACCAGGTGACACCTCATTGACGTATCTTAATATCACGACCAGCAGGAAGGGGTGGTTCGAGTTCCCAGCCATCTCATCTATGCAGTCGCCAGCCTGTACTGTGTTAAGTTACCAGGTTGGTGGAGGCGACTTTATCGGAGGGAATACTCTGAATAAACCTTTAACCCCTTCGGTGCAGGCATCTTGCTCCTGGTTGCCGTCAGACACAGTGCCATATTTTTTAACTGAAAAATAGTAATTTTCTTTTAAATGGAAGAAATTTAAAGTGAGGAAAAATGTTTCTATGAAACATTGTCTCAATGCTTTCTCTACTTTAAATCAAGCCAATTAAGTCTCAATGTTTTATGAAGCATGTTTCTTTACTTTACATTCCTCACATTTAAACAAATGACTGCATTTTCCTGTTATAAATATGGGCTGGCACCATGTCTACAAGTCACTGGGAGTAATATGCCTGCTGTTTGAAAAGACACTTTGACAAGGGAGAAAATTAAAACAATGAGTTTTATGTAATGCATATAAACAAAGTTAACTCTTCAGTTGAATTTTCTCCCATTTGAAAGTGTTGCATTTACACACAGCAAACATCTTGCTCCCGGTAACTGGTAGACACGCTGCCATATTTATAACTGAAAAATACAGCCATTTTTATTAAGTGAGAGAAATTTAAAGTGCAGCAAAATGTTTCATCAAGTGCAGAAAAGAAATAAGTTACTTACCTGTAACTGCAGTTATCCAGTATTGGTATCTTTCATAGATTCACATGCCTGAATCATTCCCCGTCGTGGAAGTGGGAGTCCCATGGTACATATAACAAAGTAGTAAATAGTAAAATCCATAGGCTATCATGGAGGTAACCATGCATTCCATAGCCTATTAGCCTCCTTTTACAAAAAGGACCAAACTCAAAACACAACCAATCAGAAGCCGGCACCCTCTAGAACCTTCCCAAGAGAGGCTGAATCCCTCAGATTTTCCAGCACAAGTGTGATTAGTACTGAAATACAGAGGAGCCTCTCCGGGAAGGAGGGTGGGTTGCATGTGAATCTATGAAAGATACCAATACTGGATAACTGCAGTTACAGGTAAGTAACTTATTTCTTATCCAGTATTGGGGTGTCTTTCATAGATTCACATGCCTGAATCAGAATAGTAAGCAGTCTCGTATATATATATATATATATATATATATATATATATATATATATATATATATATATATATTCATTGAAAAAACCATAGGTTTTAGGGACAGTTATAGTTACTTGGACATTGCACTCGTACAAAACCCGTGAAATTCCCCGTTATAGTTAGTTCAGCTAACTATAACTCGCGCCCCGCAATGCACTGCTGATGACGTCACATATTACATCACTCATGACATGGTCAGTGACATCACTGATGACATCTCAAATGACATCACTGATGACATCACTGATGACATCATCCAGTGACTGTGTGTTTCTGTAAAGTTTAAATATGTTTAATATATATAGGGAAAGGCGTATTGAAGAATGAGTGGGTGTAGAAGCGCCTGAATGGATGATTTAGTAGGTGCGTGACTGAGTCTATAAGTGAGTGATTAAACGTATCTTACTGGATGCATGGGTGAGTGACTAAACTGTGTGAATGTCTGTATCCGTCTGTCTGTTGCTGTGTAAGTGGCTGCATGTGTTTGTGAATAGCTACATGAGTGTCTATATGAGTTATTGAATGCTTGTCTGAGTATCTGTATGGGTGCCTGAGTGTTTGTGTGGGAGGGGTGTGTGCAACTCTGTGCATAGATGTGTGAGTGGGTGATTCACTGGGTGGATGGTTTCAAGAGTGCATCTGTGATAGACTGTATGGGTGGGTAAGTGTGTGTAAGAGTGTGTTAGTGAGTGAATGTATGTCCCAGTGGTACATGTGTGAGTAACTACATATGTGAAAGGCAGTATATATGTGTGTTGGAGTATATAAATAGCTATAAGCAAGAGTGAGTGATTGTGATAGTGGCTGTATGGATGAGTGTGTGCTTGTATCAGTGATTGTATAAGAGCGTAACAATGTGCTACTATTTGTATGAGTAAGTGAGCTGGTGTGTGTATAACTGTATAGGTGAGTAAATGGCAGTGTGTTTAATTATTTGCATGACTGACTAGGTGTGTGAGTATCTCTATGGATGAGTGGCGTTGTTTGAGTGTCTATATAGGAGTAAGAGTGCATATGATAGTCCTGTACTGAGTGACCGTAAGTATGAGTGACTGGACGGGTGAGTGAGTGGATGTGTGTGTGTAGACCTAAGAATCAGTGAGTGGGTATGTAGTTATTGGTGTTGGAGTGTCTATGGTTTTGCGAATGGCAGTCTGTAATTTAGAGTGGGTGTATCAAAGGTTATATTAGGGTGTGAGGAGGTGCATCAGATTATCACGTGGATGATGTCATCAGTGATGTCATTTGAGATGTCATCAGTGATGTCATCAGTGATGTCACTGACCATGTCATGAGTGATGTAATATGTGACGTCATCAGCAGTGCATTGCGAGGCGCGAGTTATAGTTAGCTGAACTAACTATAACGGGGAATTTCACGGGTTTTGTACGAGTGCAATGTCCAAGTAACTATAACTGTCCCTAAAACCTATGGTTTTTTCAGTGAATTTCAAAGGTTTTTTAAATGCTAATTTGTAACTATAACGTGTCTGAAACCTATGGTTTTTCAGTGAATTTCAAAGGTTTTTTAAATGCTAATTTGTAACTATAACGTGTCTGAAACCTATGGTTTTTTCAGTGAATTTCAAAGGTTTTTAAATGCTAATTTCTAACTATAACGTGCCTGAAACCTACGGTTTTTTCAGTGAATTTCAAAGGTTTTGTAAATGACAATTTTTAAATGTATTAATTGTTATATTAATTTTTTTCATACTGATTTACTACATTTTTAGAAACAATTTTTTTTTACATATTTTATTTTTTAAATTACATTGTAATTACATTATACATTACATTACAAAAAATACTTTCTCAGAATGAATTACTTTAGTTTAAATACTTTGCAGATAGGCAATAGACTTTTAAGTACAGTAGTTACAGTTGTTGCAATGGGCAACACATTTTCAAACACAATGCAACATTCAGCTCAATGTGAATTTCTAGTTAAATGCAATTAGTTACTTTATGGATTACTTTTGTAACCACAGGACTGGATCCTAGATTCAGTCCTGGTACATCTCCTGTAAACAGTTGAGTAAAAGCGTTTTGGTTACAGTCGTGATTTTTAAGGAATATTATTGTATTTTAAAAGTTGACACTTAGAAACTTTTTCTCATAGAATCACCAATGTTATCCTATGGAAGGAAATTCACTTAGCAGGTAAAAACTGTTATCGTTACTTTTTCTTACTCAGTGTTGGATCCTGGATCCAGCACTGGTGCATCTCCTGTAAACAGTTGAAAAAATGCGTTTAAGTCATACAGGCGATTTTTAAGGAATATTTGTAGTTTGTGAAAATCAACACTTTGAAACTTTTTTGCTGAAAACCAGTCAATCTTAGCCTATGAAGGAAATTCAAGTTACCGGTAAGTACGGTTAAAATTACTTTTGAGGATCAGTACTGGGCTGAAAGATGCAGCACTGAGGTCTCTCCTGATAACAGGTGAGTAAATCGGAATTCGTATTTCGGCTGATTTTAGAGGAATATTTTAAAGTTCCAAAACTCCACACTTAGAAGAATTTCCAAGTGAAACCAGTCAATGTTAGCCTATGGAAGGAAATTCAAGTTACTGGTAAGTACGGTTAAAATTACTTTTCAGGACCAGTACTGGGCTGAAAGATGCAGCACTGAGGTCTCTCCTGATAACAGGTGAGTAAATCAGAATTGGATTTCGGCTGATTTTAGAGGAATATTTGTATGTTTCAAAAATCAACACTTAGAAACTTTTTCAGCAAAAGCAGGCAATGATATCCTATGGAAGGAAATTCAAGTTACTGTAAGTACGGTTAAAATTACTTTTGAGGATCAGTACTGGGCTGAAAGATGCAGCACTGAGGTCTCTCCTGATAACAGGTGAGTAAATCGGAATTCGTATTTCGGCTGATTTTAGAGGAATATTTTAAAGTTCCAAAACTCCACACAGAAGAATTTCCAAGTGAAACCAGTCAATGTTAGCCTATGAAGGAAATTCAAGTTACCGGTAAGTACGGTTAAAATTACTTTTCAGGACCAGTACTGGGCTGAAAGATGCAGCACTGAGGTCTCTCCTGATAACAGGTGAGTAAATCGGAATTCGTATTTCGGCTGATTTTAGAGGAATATTTGCACAATGGTGAAGGGAGGGGCGGGGCCTGAGGTGACATCTGTGCAAACGCGCCCGTGGTGCGTTTTAAGTTGGGGGATTAAGTCCCCTTGAATCCTGGGGGTCCCTAGGGGCCAACTAGCCCACCAGGAACCTCCAATATGCGCCAGGGGGCTGCGTTGCAGAGACGTGTAGAGAGGCCACACCCCTTTTACACCTCTCTGCAACGCAGCCCTGTGGCGCTTTCTGGATGTACCTGTTGGGCTAGTTGGCCCCCAGGACCCTCAGGATTGAAGGGGATTTAATTCCCCATCTTAAAACGCGCCACGGGCCTGTTTGCACACATGTCACCTGAAGCCCCGCCCTCCCTTCACCACTGTGCAAACGCGCCCGTGGCGCGTTTTGAGTTGGGGATTAGTCCCCTTGAATCCTGAGGGTCCTCGGAGTCCAACTAGCCCACCATATACCTCCAAAAGCGCCACAGAGCTGCGTTGCAGAGAGGTGTAAAGGGGTGTGGCCTCTCTACACGTCTCTGCAACGCAGCCCCTGGCGCATATTGGAGGTTCCTGGTGGGCTAGTTGGCCCCCAGGGACCCCCAGTATTCAAGGGGAATCGTCTCCTCTGCAAACGCGCCAGGGGCGCGTTTGCAGAGTGGTGAAGGAAGGGGCGGGGCCTGCGGGCCCGATCGTTTTTTTGTTTTTTTTGTCCTCTGAAGGGGGCTGTGTGGCCCCCTTCCTTTTTTTCTTTTTGGGCCCTGGGGACCACATCCCCCAGGGCCTTACCTCTTTTTAAATTACAAAAAAAAAAAAACGGGAAGGGGGCCGCGGGGACCCCCTTCCCTGGGCCTGTATTGGCCCCGGGGACCCCATCCCCCAGGGCCGGCTTTTCCATTTTTTTTTTTCCATTTTTTTCCTCTTTTTTGGAGAGGGGGCCTCGTGGCCCCCTCCCGAGCCACTACTTGCCCCGGGGACCCCATCCCCGGGGCTGGCTCTCTCCGTTGGGGACTGTGGGGGTCCCCAATCCCCCACAGTCCCGCCTGCTCCCCACGTCCCTTGGGAGCCGGCATTGCTGTTCCACATGGGGAGCAGCTGACATGCTGCTCCCCATGTGGAAAGCAATAGCTTTGGATATTGGAAGAGAGAGCAGGTTTCCTGCTCTCTCTTCCAATATCCAAAGCAGTTTGCTATGGCAGGACGGGAGCCGCGAGGCTCCCGTCCTGCCATAGCAAACTACAGTGTCCCGGGGGTAGGCACCCGGGACACTGCAGGAGCCGGCCCTGGGGGTGGTGGTCCCCAGGGCCATCAAGGGCTCCAGGAGGGGGCCGCGCGGCCCCCTCCCATTCAGTACACAGCCCCGGGGAGGTGGTGGTCCCGGGGCTCTGGGGTCCGTAACGGACCCCCATATTAAAATGTTTAGTGCCCGGGGAGGTGGCGGTCTCGGGCGTGTGGGGGGCTGGAGCCCCCACACTGGTTTTATTTTTAATTAAAAAAAAGCCCCGGGGAGGTGGTGGTCCCGGGGCTGCGGAGGGCTCAGAGCCCTCCCGCACCATTTTTTAAAAAGCCCCGGGGGTGGCGGTCCCCGGGGCTTGGGGGCCCTTTGAGGCCCCCACACATTAAATTATCCCCCCACCATGCCCCCGGGACTTGGGCCACCCGGGGGCCAATTAACATTGAAGCGCGGGAGACCGCGCTTCGATTTTTTCCGGCAGGATTCGCGCACCCTGAGCGCATCCTGCCGATTTTTTTTTTTAAATGCTTTTTTGCCCAGGGGTCCTTGTGGGACCCCTGAGCAGGCCTAGGGGTTAGGGTGTTTCTACCCTGCCCCCTTTGTGCGTTTTGCGCACTTGTTTCTTTTTTTTTTCTTGGCGGGATCCGCGCACCCTAAGCGCATCCCGCCGATTTTTAAAAAAAAAAAAATCTTTTTTCTGCCCAGGGGGTCCTTGTGGGACCCCCTGAGTAGACCTAGGGGGTCAGGGTGTTTCTACCCTGCCCCCTTTTTGCGCTTTGCGCACTTGTTTCTGTCCCTCGGTTCTACCGAGGGACAAAATGGCTGCCAACATTTCCTGAATCGGAATGTTGACAGCCAGCTGACAGCCAATTAACATGCAGCTCGTGATCGGGACGGTGCGCGCAGGGTGCGCTGAGGGTACGCGGATCCGACGCGCCCATAGATATATATGTGACTTTACTTGTGAATTTCTCAGGAACTACTGAACGGATTTACACCATTTAAGCAAAAGGCACCAGTCTGAACCAAGGGCTACCTCTTTGCCAAATTTGGTGTAATTCCGTTCAGCAGTTCGGGCTGTAGCTGCGACTAAAGGTTCCTATGGAAAAATGAATGGGGAAAACGCGTTTTGGGACCCCCTTTTTCTCGGCCCCCGCTTCACGTATCACCCCGAGACTTTCAGGGTCGGAGCGGAGCGCCCCAACAAGTTGGAAACTTTCACGAAGATTCGTCAACCGGCGCCAACGTTATTTCAAATAGAATGTCGCGGATTTCCTATGGATAATAGGTTGTAACTATAACTATCTACTGGCGACCGCCAGTAGATAATATATATATATATATATATATATATATTCCAAAAACGTTCTCCGTTTTACTGGGGGCCAACAACTCTGCAGGGTGGGCTCTGTGAGCAGGAGCGGAGGATCCTGTTTGAATAGAACAACAGAGAATCAGAGCCCCACTCCTACTTCCATGCAAGAAAAGACTTTATTCGTCTGAAGCGGCAGCATTGAAAAACACTCATTTATCCTTACGCGTTTCAGCATCATCACGCCTTGTTCACAGGTGAGTGTGATAATGATCCTTGTGGTCACGAGGCCAGAGGGTTCAACTACAGGCCCCAGAATGCACCAACTTTGTTCAATGACAACGTGACATGGCCCAGTGTTCATTCATTGCTGTAAATAGCGTTATTCCCCAATGTCACAAACAGTCCAAAATTGGAGGTGCAGCCAGTTAAAATCAATCGCAAGTGCACAATTATGCTGCCACTGTCCATGATATGCACTTGCACTGCGGAGTTCTCAAGGAGAGAGACATCTCCCCCTTCTCCCTTTCTCAATTACGTTACCAGTGCCTATGGAAATCCGATGGCTGGTGCGTTTTGAGCGAGTCATGCCCCCTCCATAATGTTCCAAAAACGTTCTCCGTTTTACTGGGGGCCAACAACTCTGCAGGGTGGGCTCTGTGAGCAGGAGCGGAGGATCCTGTTTGAATACACATATAAGTATAGGTGTATATATGACTACATATACAACATTCTAGCACTTAAGAAGACGGAGGGTAGTGCCAAAATAATAATCTTCAAAGTAATGCTAATACTAACAGCAAAAGCTTGAATACTAAACAGTGCATAAATTACTGGTATTAGTTAAGAAAAACCATAAATAGATACATATATAACTTAATCTGTAACATCCCTTTTTTAGGTCTCGCATAGCGTTGCAGCGCAATGCGCTGCTGGCTTTGGCGTGGCATGCAGTATACACTATAGCTGGGGGAAGCTCCGCCCACTTTCCGGCCATAATTTTGATTGGCTTCAATCACAAATGCTGCATTGTGATTGGTTTTTGGCTTGTTAGTCCCGCCTCCTGACGGCCATGTCGTCATTTTTGTTCTTCCGAGGCTATCGGCCCCATTACTTTAAAAACAGTTTTGTTCCCCTGCCTCTCCCCGTTCCCTCCCGCAGTCCGTAACTTCTTGGACCACAACCACCCCCCCACATTCGTGCCTTCTTTGATGCCCGCACTTCCATTTAAAATGCAATAGGTCTCGCGTAAATACGAGTTCTATTGCATTTTAAATGCTTGTTTGTTGTATGATTGGTGGGTGAATTTGCACTCTTTGTCTCGCATGCGCGCGATGCCTTACATCGTACGCATGCGTGACAAAACAGTGGCGTTTGGTTGCGCTCTCTTTTCTGTCGTCCTAGGATTGCGGTGAACAGGAAACTGACCCGGTGACAATCCCCGAAAGGCGATGCCCTTGGCCATGCGATGCTCCTTGAAGCGCTCCGCGGCGCTTGCTGCATCTCTGCTTATCTTCTTCATCCTTCTGCACATAGGAACTAGGGAGGAAAACGACCTGGCGACGGTGAGTATCTGTCATAAGTGGTGGACGGGAGTAGTGCCCGCCCTCCACAGGTTGGTGTGTGTTTTTCGCCGTCCCAGGCAGAGCTGAACTGACTCAACGAGGCTTATGCGGAGATTCCACGACAGACCCGTGCCTCTGGGGGACTAACGAATACTGGTGGAGTCTCTCACGTGACAAGCTTTACATTCAGATTGCAAGAGACCGCTGCCCCTGACATGCCTTTAGGGTCACACACGTCCGGCGTTATGTGGAGATTTCATACGAGTCAGTTCCTCCGAGGGGTATGGAGCAGGGTAGTCGGCCGCCAGTGAGACAGAGACCAGCATATCACTTTGTCCCATCCCCACCGGCCTTTCAGAGGCACAGCCTGACATGTGGCAGACTCTGCCCGTGTGGCAGTGAGAGCTGGACCCCTGCCCACTCGCCGCCCAGCTGTGTGCGGGTTCAGTTCCTGACTGGTATTCATCCATGTTCTCCGGTGCACACAAGTGCTTTTAGCCGTTTCTGCGGCCGTACCTCGGTTGCAAGGTTAGCAGTTTCAACAGCAGCCTGTGTCTTGTGAGAAAAGGTGAAAAAGTGGGCGACGCTGGGTTGTTTGTGCTCGAGCATGGTGCTCCCGAGGAGTTCCCTTGTGCCACTGGTACCTTCAATGCACCTTGTGCAAAGCGCAGGAGGGTTCACATTCCAAAGTCCCAACAACACCACAGCAACATGTGACTGCTTTGCAGGCTATTTGCAAAACAGAGCGCTCCCTTGAAGCGTGCCCGTGCACGCCGCACACACTGCAGAGACCGGGGCCCGGAAGTGTATCGAGGCTTCACTCCCCTCTCACGGGCTAGAGCAGGTGGGTAGGGGGGTAAGCAGGCGCTGATGAGCAGTTTAAGAGGCAGGAAGCGGGTGGCACTGTGAGAGTTTAGCACCGGTGTCAGGTGCGGGCACGGTCACTGTGAGAAGCGTGGAAGAGGTGCGTTTTGTGTAGGTCACCCCGGTGCGCAATGCCACAGGCTGGCCGTGGCTGGTGGCTGAACCTGGCACTGGTTACACATGTGATTTGAGGACCGGTGGCAGCATGAGAAGTTGGCATTGGTGGGCAGCGTGACACGCAGATACCGAGGGCCTTATGTCCAGCTGACACTGGTGTTGTTGTGTCACACGGTGGCCTTGGAGGTACCTGGCAAGCAGTTAAGGAGGGTTGTGGAGTGCATTGTAACTAGTTTAAGTGATGGGTGCTCCGAACATCTGGCTCTGGTGGGCTGGGCCAGGCCAGCCTGAGAAGCTGGCATTGGTCCGCAGTGTAATACTCTGGCTGTGGTGCAGTGTGCGAAGCTGGCACTGTTGTGCACGGGGTAGCCCCATGTTCAGAGCCTGGCACTGCTCGCAGAGTAAAAAGCAATTAAACGTGCTTACAGCTCGTGTTCAGGGAGTTGGCAGCGCCGGGACGAGGGACACATGCCCACCCTTCCGCATGCCCCTCTCAATCTTGGGGGCTGCAAGGAGAGCGCGCCTGGATGCAGTCTGCTTTATTATAAATGCACTTTGGGGTCATAAACTGTCTTTACGGCCCATAGTTCTGGAGACGCTACATTCCTAGACTTGGGCTTTTAGTTAAGAAACTAGTAACCTAAAACATTGTGGGAGTTGTAGCTTTGCGCCATTTCTACTGATTTAATTACACCACAGTACCGGCTAACAGTGTTTTGTAAACGGGAAGTCTAGACCCGGATTTACAGCCCCGTGTCCTGGGGGCATTGTTTATCTGGGGTGGGAGTCCCGCGAGGACAGGGGTGACGCACCCATTTCCTCTCCACCATGTCCCGGAGTTACAGAGGTACAGGGGGGTGTTTTGAAAGCTTCCCCTCACTTTCCTGCTGTGCTTCTCAAGCGGCAGACCGTTTGTTTATCACCGCCCCAGCAGGCGCCGGGGGCCCTGTTATCTGTAAAAACAGACTGCGTCAACAGGTTGCGCTTCTAGCCTTTGATGTACTGAATAGTGTTAATCTGGCGAGCACCAGAGAACAGCTCCTAACCATTCCTCATACGTAAATTACACACACACACTACCAGGCTGGGCTATTAATAAACCCTCGCCAACAACACGCACAGCATGCATGGGTGTCATAGCAGCCTACAGAGTCCCAATTGCTACACGAGTCTGTAGAGCACAGGTCGGAGTGGGAGATATCTTCAAGGAGCGACTCTCCCAAGTTGTTTTCATTTCGCCAGTACAGCCCCATACTGTTTTGTTTAAAAAATCCTATTAATGGTGCTGGTCTCCTGTACTGTGAAGGCAGACAAGGGTCAGACAGGTAGAGAACAAACAAGCCTTCTCCGCACAGCGCTCTCCTACATAAAAGAAATGCAAACACAGTTATTCTTTCTGAGAGGTATTATAACGGTGATATAAGTTCTGGAATGCTGCCTTTTTAATGACACCTTAAAAGGTGTGCAGTAGGTACAGGCTGGTTGCACATTACTAAAAATATGACTTTTGAAAGCACTTTAAGCCTTTAAACACTACCCTTTAGCCCATTTTGCAGTAGCCTATATTACACGGCAATTCATTTTTCGGCCTTGCCTGACAGCGCAGCAGTCGCCAGATTGAATGTGATCAACCTGCAAAAGAGGTTTCATGAGTACTACAAAGATGGGCTTTGGCTCTGCCCACATGTTGGTAGTGATTGCGCAGAAGTTTTGTGCTTCCATAAAAACAAGCATTTGCAATGCAATCAGTCTCGCATTTACGCGAGTTTAGCTATTGGCATTGTAAATGACAATGCTTTTTATTTATGTTTTAAAAACAAAAACAAAAATAAAAGGCATTGTTATTTGCAATGTCGATAGCTCAAACTTGCGTAAATGCGAGACCGATTGCATTGCAAATGCTTGTTTTAATAAGTCCTCCGTTTAAGGAAGCTTACCTTTATTGAAATAGGTTTCGTAGCACTGCCTGTCCCACGGATGCGTCGTCACGCAGTGAAGACTCCAGGTAGTAATGCTGCGTAAACGTGTGCGTTGTTTTCCACGTTGCAGCTCTACAGATCTTTTCAAGTGACACTCCTGCAAATAGCGCAGCTGATGTGGAAACTGCCATGGTGGAGTGCGCCTTTACAGTTCTTGATAAAGGCTTACCAGCCTTGTCGTGGCAAAATTGAATTGCGCTCGCTATCCATTTGGCGATAGTAGCTTTAGAAACTGCAACGCCCTGGCAGCTTTGTCCAAAAGCTACGAATAACTGATCTGACTTGCGTAAAGCTTTAGTCCTTTGCAAGTAGAACTTAAGGCATCTCTTTACGTTCAGAGTGTAGAGCGCTCTTTCTGCAGGCGTCGAAGGATTAGGAAAGAAAGTTCTCAACATGAAAGGTTCATTCAAATGGAACTGAGAGGGAACCTTAGGGATGAACTTAGGGTTCGTTCTAAGAATGACCATTTCCTCAGTGAAGCGCAGGAAATAATGGGATATAGTGAAAGCCTGTATCTCGCTAACCCTTCTTGCTGACGTGAGTGCCAAGAGAGGGCTACTTTCCATGTTAAGTACTTAATGTCTGCCTTATGGATGGGCTCAAAGGGTTGCTTTAGCAGTTGAGATAATACCCCATTTAAATGCCATTCTGGGGGTGGAGCTTTGATGGGTGGGAAAGTTCGAAACAGTCCTTTCATAAATTGCTGCACAATTCTTGAGGACCATAAGGACGGAGATTTAGGTGATCGTCTGTATCTAGATATAGCAGCGAGATGAACTTTGACTGAAGAGTGTGCCAATCCAGATTTCGCTAGGGGAAGCAAATAAGGTAAAACATCTTCTGCAGCAGAGAGGAAAGGATGTACGTTATTACGCTCGCACCAAAGACAAAAACGCTTCAATTTCAGTCTAAGTCTTATTGGTGCTGTCAGCACGGGATCTAGCAATTATATCTTTGCACTCCTGTGCAATGTTCAGATCTTTGAATTCAAAGAATTCAGGAGCCACGCATGTAGTTGCAGAGTAGCTGGTTCTGGGTGACATATTTGGCCTTGACTCCTGGTCAACAGTGTTGGTGTTGGCAATAGGCGGATGGTTTGAGCTTCCGACAACAGGAGAAGTTCCGTGTACCAATGCGGTCTGGGCCACCTGGGGGCTATCAGTAGGAAGCGACAGCGCTCCCATTTCATTTTCGTGAGGACCCTGGGTATCAGAGGAATGGGGGGAAAAGCGTATGCATAGATCCCTGACCAGCGCATTAAAAGAGCATTCCCCCGAGAGTTTGGGAGAGGGAATCTGCTTGCAAAGAATCAGCATTTTGAATTGATCTGGGTCGCAAACAGGTCCAGCGCTGGCTTTCCCCAGATTGCAAATATTCTGTCCAGTTGGTTCTGTTCCAGTTCCCACTCGTGGCAACTGCTGTTCGTCCTGCTCAAAGCGTCCGCCAAGGTATTCCGGAGACCTGGAACATGCTCCGCTGTTAGGGAAATTTGGTGTAGCGTCAACCGGTTCCATAACTGTTGGGCGTCCTGTGAGAGAGATAGGGATTTGGTGCCTCCCTACTTGTTGATATAGAACATGCTTGTGGTGTTGTCCATGCGGATCAACACTGATGGATTCGAGGCAGGAAAGCCTGAAGGGAGAGAAAAATGGCTTTCAATTCCAACCTGTTTGTGTGCATTTGACATTGAGCAGCGAACCACTTTCCTTGAACTTGCAAGTCTTGTAAGTGTCCTCCCCAGCCTTCCATAGAGGCATCTGTTGTTACTATGTAGTCTGGAGTAACCGGGAGAAAGGATAGGCCTTGGGTAGATGTGTTTCTTGCGCCCACCATTGGAAAGCCTCCTTCATACGTGGTGTGACATTTACCACGTCGTCGAAAGATCCGGTTGTTTGAATCCATTGGCATTGTAATTCCTCTTGGAGTGGCCTCATTTGCAAGCGAGGTAGTGGCACTAAATCGATTGCCGAAGAGAGCATTCCCAGCAGAGACTTGAACACTCTCACAGAAACTCACTTTTTTCTGGAAAGTTTGAGTGGCAATGCTTTAAGTCGTCGTTGTCTTTCCTGAGAGAGGAAGGCTTTGTTTTGAATGGTGTTCAAGCTGGCTCCCAGAAATGTCATTATCCGACTTGGGAGGACAGATGATTTTTGGTAATTTATTGAGAGCCCTAGTTTCTGGAACAGGGTTAGAGAATAGTCTGTTGCAGCTTTTACTAGACGAGCTGATGGGGCCTTCAGCAGCCAATCGTCTAGGT
The DNA here is from genome assembly GCA_963921515.1 of Calotriton arnoldi. Classification (NCBI taxonomy): domain Eukaryota; kingdom Metazoa; phylum Chordata; class Amphibia; order Caudata; family Salamandridae; genus Calotriton; species Calotriton arnoldi. Next base: position 404,152 of record CAWUFW010010768.1, on the reverse strand, counting down.
ATGGGAATACCTGATGACCTTTGTTCCGTAGAGCTGCTGCCACCGGAGCCAGAAACTTCGTGAAAGTTTGTGGGGCCGATTTGAGGCCAAATGGAGTGACTGGGAATTGATAGAGGGTACCAGCCACTTTGAACCGTAGGAATTTTCTGTGCTTTGGATGTATCGGGACATGAAAATACGCGTCTTCTAGATCCAACAAAGTCATGAAATCGCCGCTGTTGAGGCGTCGTAGGATGTCTGAAAGCGGGACCATCCTAAATGTTTGACTTTTTATGAATTTGTTTAATTTCCTGAGGTCTAAGATAGGCCTCCACTCGCCCGATTTTTTGCGAATAAGAAAAAAGCAGGAGTAGAAACCCTTCCTCCTCTGAGGAAAAGGGACCTTTTCTATTGCCCCTTTCTGGAGCATGATCTTTGCTTCCTTTTTGAGTAAGTGAAGACGAGGTGGGTGCGATCCCCTGCGGGGGGGGGGGGGTATTGGGAAGTATTTGGGTAAACTCCAAAGTGTGGCCATAAGAGATTAGATCTAGGACCCACTTGTCGGACGTGATGTTGCGCCACTGTTGAATATGCTTTGAAATTTTCGCACCGGTTAGGGAGAAGGGAGATGCAACTGGTACCCTGCTAAAATCACTGCTTGCGATTGGAGTCGCGGGCCTATGCCCCTGTCTTTTGTCTGGAGCCATGTCTAGAGAAACTAGCCGTTGTAGGTTGGCGGTAAGACTGCTGCTGATATCCTTGCCGATATTGAGGCTGGTAGGACTGATAAGTCTGGGCATGTTGGCAATTTCCCCTGTATCCTGAAAAACCACGGCCTCGAGCTCCCCGAAAGGGCACCTTATGGTATTAAAGTGTACCTAGCGCTTTGGCCGTATCCGTATCCTTTTTAATTGCGGTAAGAGCCTCATCAATGTGAGCACCAAAGAGGCTATCGCCATAATAGGCCATGTCCAGAATTTTTGACTGTACTTCTGGTCGGAAGCTTGTTGCCCTTAGCCACCCCTGGCTCCTGAGGACAGCCGCACCCGCTAGCTGCCGGAAGCTGGTAATGGCAATGTCCATTGCAATGTCTATTATTTCTGACCCTGCTCTTTCACCCTCCGCCAGGATCTTATTGAATTCGTCATTGTTTTCATCCGGGAGATGGTCTTTCATTGTCCCCATATCGGACCACATTTGTCTATCATATCGTCCCAATATGGCTAGAGCGTTAGAAGCTCTTACAGAGATTGCTGCCATTGAGGAAAAACATTTTCCGATGGAGTCGAGACGTCGACCATCCTTATCCGGTGGAGATGTGATGGGAGTAGAAGGATTCTTTGAACGCCTCTGTGTTGCCTGCGAAATCACACAGTCAGGCTTTGGATGACCCATGAGACACGCAGGAGAGTCTTCTGGGGCCCTATATTTTTTATCGAGTCTCAGAAGCACGGGAACCACAGAAGCTGGCGTTTTCATCACTTTGACACCCACTTGCCAAATGTGATCAATTATTGGTATTGACCTGACTGTCTTCCTAGATTCCTGTTTAAAATCGTACTGAAAACAGTCTGATTGCTGTACAATTGTGGGCAAGTGGAATCTGGTAGTGGCTCTGTCCATAATATTGTGGAAACCTCCAATATCCTCTGGAGGTGAGTCTGAAGGACGATGAGGTGGGGGGGGGTGCGGTGTTGGTGCTATATAATTGTCCCATTCGTCAGTGGGCGGAGGAGGATCATGGATCTCTCCCTCCTCAGGCTCTTCCTCAGAGGTGGTAGGATCGTCTCTGGGAGGCATAGTAATCACGGGTCGTGGTGTTAACCTGGGTGTGGCAGAAGGCGGTGGTAGCAGTGTTGGAGGAGCTACAGGCGGAGGCGGGGGCACTGTGACATTGTCCTCTTGAGGAGGAAACCTCCTTTTATAATCCGCCAACATATTTTGCAGGTCCACTACAAGTGTCGGTGGAAACTGAGCAGGCTGTTGTCTGTGGTGTTCAAAGTATCTGTATTGGTGATACTGTACAGGAGGGACTGGGTAGTGCTGATAATATTGACCCTATTCGTCATAGTCATCGACCTCTTCTTGATATTTGACGTTGAGCTCAGAAGGGTTATGTGCAGTCCCAAACTGGCCCTCATCCTCCTCAGAATCCTCTACATCCAAAAGATGACTGGGAGGTAATGGTGAAATCTTTGGTGTCCTAAATTCCAGCTGCGTAGATTGCAGGTATGGAGTTGAAGGACCTTCAGACAAAATTGAAATTTTCGTCGACGAAGCTGTCGTCGACGGTGGTATAGCCGTCGACGATGCAGCTGTCGTCGACGACGGAGGGGTCGTCGACGACGGAGGGGTCGTCGACGACGGAGGGGTCGTCGACGACGGAGGGGTCGTCGACGATGAAGTCGTCGTTGGTGTCTTTGCCGACGACGAGATTTTTGTCGACGGTCTCGTCGACGATGAACTCTTCATCTATGGTGTCTTCGTCGACGGTGTCATCGTCGACGATAGAGCAAAGTCGACGGAATGGAACCCTGGATATTCGCCGTAGATGTAGTTAACGCCGTCGACGGTCTCGACGACGATAGAGTCACTAGTCACTAGTAATAGGCGTCGTTGGTGAATTTGACGCCAAAGAAGATTTGTGGCTGATTTTTCCTTTAGAATGACTAGAAGAGTCCCGTTTTCCTTTTGATGTCCCTGAAGAATGAGGGGACCCAATCTCTGAGGAGACCTTAGGCTGTTTCTCCTGCTTTTGAGATTCTCTAGTCAGGTGAGAGCCTTTGGAATGTTTCTTTCTCTCCTCAGGTTGACTCTCAGGGCGATCTGGGCCTCTTATGAGATTTGGAGGACGTGTCGCTCTCAACATCCGAAGAAGCACTCTGCCTCTTTTTTAGCCACAATAGAAGTCTTCCTTCTCTATCTCTTAAGGTTTTTGTAGAGAAAGTGCGGCATATTTTACATTGCCTTGTCTCATGGTTGGGATAGAGACAATAAATGCAATCTTTTTTTTTTTTTTTTTAAATATTTTTATTTCGTTTTTGAAAAATAAAACAAACTTCCAACAAAGCATGTATACATGATGCACCATTAATGACAAATCACAATGACGTATATGGCAATCGTATAAACAAAATGTCTGTCTCAGTTGAATCCACGGAGGGGTCTGAGCCACCTGAGCGTATAAAAATAAAGGGTCATGGTTACACTGCGCATGAGTACAAACAATAGGAACTAGCAATGTATCTGTCAAGGCTCTTCTCTCACTTCTCCAGACTGCAATCCCCCTCCCTCTTCCTCCCCCACCACTTCCAGGCCATAGTACTTGATCCATGGTGCCCATATCTTCCGAAACTTCCGAGGGCAACCCCTGGCCTTGTATGTCACCTGTTCCGCCACCATGTATAAATCAAGACACGCCCTCCACTCTTTCAGTGTTGGTACTTGAGGGGCCCCGCAATATTTTGCTATATCCCTTTTTGCCACTACTAGCCCCAAATTGGCCAGTACAAGTTTGCGTCGTGGGATACCCACATCAGACGGAATACCCAAAAGGAGAAACCTCGGCTCTAGCTCTAAGTGGACCTCTAATATAGCATTTAACTCTCTCACAATCTGGCCCCAGTAATTCTGGATCTTATTACATTCCCAAAGGGTGTGTATGAATGTTCCACATTCTGTGTGACACTTAAGACACTCTGGGCTTGCAGCTCTCCCTATTGTATGCAATTTTGCTCTATCAAAGTAAGCTCGGTGTAGGATTTTGTATTGGATAAGACGCAGCCTTAATTTGATTGCCACTTCGCGCGGGTGCATAAGAGCGGCTTCCCAATCTATGTCCTCTAGTACACCAGTGGTCTTCTTCCATTTTGCTCGGAGTGGACCCAATTTATCAGGCATATTATTAAGTAGGGTTTTATAAGTAAACGAAATGGCTTTGGTTGGGATCTCCTCTTGGAGGAGTCGGCCCTCTAGGGGGGGGCATACTCCGGTAGCGTCTCCTTGTCCAATCCCTCAGCAGCCCAGGCGTGTTTCAAGCGGAGATATGCATATGCCTGTGTGTCGTGGAGTTGATATCGAGCTTGGAGTGTACCAAAGGGGGCCAGCACACCGTGTTCCAGGACATCCCCCAGTTTAGATACACCAATTAAATCCCATTGCCTAAAGCCTCTCAGCTTCCCTATCTCAGGTAGCCTTGTCCCCTCCCACAGTGGGGTCTCTCTGGTGCACTTGTGATCCCACCTCATCTGTCTCTCCGCACTTTTCCATGCCTCAAGCGTCCTCTGAGTTGCCTGGAGCAGTCGGCTACATCCCTTGCCACCATAAATGTAGTGAAGATAAGTACGGTCTCAAAATTGTACCTTTCCAATCTATATGCCGGGTGATCCCCCTGCGCATGAATCCATTCATTAATAGCAATTAAGTGGGAAGCTCTATAATATGCCCTAATATCCGGAAGGGCCAAGACCCCATTGTATGGATTTCTCTGTAATGTTTGGAGTGCAATACGTGGATGAGCCCCATCCCATATGAGTAAACGCAATTCATTGTCAATATTTTTGAACATTACGTCCGGTATCTTAGTGTAGGTGTTCTGTAACACAGAGTAACTGAGGGAGAGTAATCATTTTATACATGGCGGCTCTTCCCATAATTGTTAGGAGTCTCCTCCACCTCTTAACGTCTGTCTGAAAATTGAGGAACACCCGCCTAATATTACGGGCTAGGCTAGTTGCCACGTCCGTAGTAATATAGAGACCAAGATATGTAAAGCCCTCTGTCGACCAGCGCAGACAACTAGAATATCTCTGGGGCTCTACCACCCCTCCCACCGGGTATAGGGTAGATTTGGTCCAGTTGATTCTATATCCCGCATGACGCCCATATTCCTCAACGACTTGTAGGATTCGGGGAAGCGTCTCCACCGGGTTCGTTACATATAACAGAATATCATCTGCATATAAAGATATGCGTTCTTCATCCAACCTCTGGGAGTCATCCACAAAGCCACCCAGCCCCGGGAGGTCTCTAATTACACAGGCCAAGGGCTCCAGAATAAGGGCGAACAAGGGGGAAAGGGGACATCCCTGTCTAGTCCCCCTTTGGATCGGCCATGGCTCCGAGAGAGTTCCATTGACCCTAACCCTCGCCACAGGTCCTTTGTAGAGTAGCTCTACCCACGCTCTAAACCCCGGACCGAATCCAAATTTCTCCAAAGTATGCCTCGTAAAGGGCCAATGGACGGTGTCGAACGCTTTTTCTGCGTCTAGCGAGAGGAGCAGATGAGCCTCTTTCCTGTCGCGAACAACATCCATCCAGTTGGCCACCCTCCGTAAGTTATAGCGTGTGGCCCGTTTTGGCATAAAGCCGGCTTGGTCCCCATGGATCAAGGAGGTGATGACAGTTACAAGACGTGTCGCAAGGACAGTGGCCAAAATTTTGGTTTCAATATTTAATAAAGAGATGGGGCGGTAAGACCCACAGTCGTCCGGGGCTTTCCCTGCTTTAGGAATCACCACCGTTGCCATTCTAAGGTCTGCAGGGAGTACCCCCTCACTTTTAGCGGCCGCAAACATCTGAAGTATATACGGGGCCAGCAAGGCCTTGTATGCTTTAAAAAATTCCCCTGGGAGGCCATTAGGGCCAGGGGTTTTCCCCGCTTTCAATTTACCAATAGCCTCTGTCACTTCCGCCAGAGTGATATCTTCCTCCAGCCTATCTCTCTCATCTTGGGCGAGGCAGGGGAGGTCAACCATGGCAAGGTACTGAGCTATTTGTGCCTCACTTGCTTGTGTCTGGTTCGCATAGAGTGTTGAATAGTATCGGGCAAAAGCCCCCACTATATCCTGTGACGTGGTATAAATCTGGCCCTGTTCCTTAATGGATACAACCCACCTCGACTCTTGTTCCTTACTACCCAACCATGCCAACAGTTTACCCGTTCGATCTCCCGTCTCATATAACCTATGCTGTATTGCGAGTTGATGAGCCCGCGCCTCTTTAGTGACCAGAGCCTGATATTCTCGTTTAGTAATGTCAATTTGGCGGAGGGTATGCGCATTAGGAGGAAAAGCTTCTCTACTTTCAAGATCCACCAGTCTACGTTCCAACGCCACGATCTCCTGAAGTTCCTGCCGCTTTTTATGGGCAATAATGTTTTGGGCTCTATCGCGTATCACTGTCTTGAAAGCCTCCCATAGGGTGACAGCCGATTGCACTGAACCATCATTTTCTTTAAAATAGAGCTCGATGTCCACCCTAATTTCCTCGGACACTGATTCATCTTTTAGTGCCCAAGCATTTAGTCTCCACGTCATGCCTTGACCTCCCCGTCTCCCCCCCATCCGTAGATAAAGTGGCGAGTGGTCTGAGATACCCCTAGCTAAGTACTCCACCTCCTCCACCCGGCCGACCTCACCAGCTGGAGCAAAGAGATAGTCCAACCTTGAAAACACCCTGTGGGCCCCGGAAAAGTATGAGTATGTACGAGTAGACGGGTGATGGCGCCTCCAGAGATCGGTAAGGCCTAGGGCATCCTGAAACCTCGCCAATGCAGTAATTTCATGTTGCCCTGGTCTCGTCACCGTGCGATCTAGGGAGGCATCAATCACGTCATTAAAGTCTCCCCCAATAATATGTGTAGCCTGGCCAGACTGTAAAAGAAGGTCCGCCAGTTTGTCCAACGTGCGCTGCTGGAGGCGCGGGGGCGCATAAACACTACAAATGAACCAAGGTGTGTGATTCCAGGTTCCCTGGACTGCTACATATGTACCGTCTGGGTCTTCCCATCGTCGGGAGACTCGGAAGGGGGGAGATTTTTTGATAAGGATTGCCACTCCGCTCGAACCTCGAGTGAAACCTGCATGTGCTAGAGCGGTGTATTGCCCCCTACCCAGGAAGGAGCAGTGTGGGCCCACCAAATGTGTTTCCTGCAGTAGTATGATATCTGGTTTAAGCCTTTTAAGATAGTGAGAAACTAAACCTCTTTTGATTTTATTCCCTAACCCATTTACGTTCCACGTCATCACAGTGTACCCGCCCATGGCCATTGCAAAAGAAAGGCTAAAACTCTCCACGCCCCCTCAGGTCCCCATCTATCGAGTAAACAATGCCATTGCATCGCAGTGTCGACATTCATGCATACTGACTGAACAAAAAGCATCCGAACAAAACTACCCTCCCCTCTACTCAAAAAAGAAAAAACAGAACAAGGAAGAATAGCCATTGTGTCCCCCTCCCCACTCTCTGCGGGCACCCCCACCACCCCCAGATTCGTCAACATGACAACACTGGTGCAGGCAAACCACCCAGAGGTCTGTAACCCTCCCCCTTCCCTTATTCACTCAACTCAAAACAAAAATAACAGCCCACTGTATTCTTCCCTCTCTCGTGGCAAAGATTCCGAATGTCCACCAAGCCACGGGAATCGTACAGCGTCTCTAGGAGGGCGTCTGGCCCCACATCATCATTCCTCCTCGCTATTATTTAAAGGCTGCCGTGATTGAGAGTTCTCGCCTGGAGGGGTCAAGCCCGAAGCCTCCAGGTGCTGAATGTGTTCCAAAAGTGGATGTGCATCTTCCACCGCCATGGACTCCGGCATCTCCGACTGATCAGAGTCTACGTTACCACTTGATCTCTGTGAGGTTCTCGACATATACTCCAAGGCCGTGTCATCGTCCGAGTCCGATATGGTATTTTTCCGGTCCCTGGGCCTCACGGATCTCCCAGGTGTAGCCTTGATGGGGGCCCGGCGCTTGGGTATTCGTCTCCGTCGCTTTTCCTTCGACTGTTCCCAACTGGGACCCGGCAGCTTGTCAGCAGGCAAGAGAGCAGCGGAAGGCGGCCCACACCTCAATCGAGGCCGTTCTTCAATCCAGGACCAAGCATCTTCAGGGGTCTGGAAAAAATGCGTATTATCCTGGAAGATAACTTTGAGTTTGGCAGGAAACAGCAGCATATACTGGATCCCAAGAGCATGAAGCTTCACTTTTACAGAGTCAAAGGTGCGGGAATAATCAGGGAACACCATCACTTTTGAGTTTTCAAATTTGATCTCACCTTTCTTCCGCAACTCCCTGAGTATTAAATCTCTATCCTGAAAATTCAAGAATCGAGCTATCAGTGGCCGAGGGGGAGCCTCCGTCGGCGGCCGGACCCCAGGCATCCTGTGTGCTCTTTCTATAACAAAGCACGATGAGAATTGTGTCTCTGGAAGGGCGTCTTTGAGAAAGGTCAGTAGGAAATGCCCCGGGTCAGAGCGTTCCGCGTTCTCCGGAAAACCTATAAAACGCAGGTTATTCCTGCGGGCTCTGTTTTCGGCATCGTCAACTCTCCAGGCCACATCCTTCACTGTCGCCATAAGTCCGGCTACTTCTTTACTTGTGGTCCGCGAGGTATCCTCAAGTTCCGAGGTACGCTGTTCAACTTCAGTCACTCTCTCAGAGACTTTGCGCAGGTCCTGGCGTAGAAAGGAAACCTCCGTCCGCACCTCCACCAACTTGCCCTCTAGGCTTTCTCTCAACGCATGAATCGCCTGTAATATCGCATCTGTGTCCGGTCGAGGGGGTACACCTCCCTCCGCCCATACAGGCGCAGAGAGGACCTTCGCAAATCGATCCAGCTCCTTATCTTTTGCCATTGTAGTTGAACTGTTGGCGAATCACCGCCGCCGCCGTGTGTCCCGCTTAAGTTGGGCACCCACCACTGCTCCGGGGGGGAGGGAAGGTCCAACACCGGTCCCCTCGAACCCCCACGAGGCTTGTCGCACCGCGAATAGTACACCAACCAGGCCACAGGGAGTCTCCAACAGGAACCCAGAGTCAAGTGTCTACTCACGCTGGTGTCTTGAGCCGATCACCATGCAAGGTAAGTCGATGGGCAAGCCCCTGTCGTTCAGCTCTTTAGCACCGCGGGAGGCATAGGGAGTCGGGTGTCCAGAGCCACAGCGCCACCGCGCCAGGAGAGGGGGTCCACAATACAGCTGCCAGCCTCTGGCTATCGCATCGCAGGGAGGGAACAAGGCAACTCGCAGCGGGAGTCTCCCTCAGCACCCCCAAGACAGTGCGTGTTATACAAATGTGTGGCGGCACCGCCGCGTCGGCCCGGGTGACAGCAGGAGGCACAGGAATCTGAATGTCACACCCTGCAGGAGCCCACCGCTCTTCACTCACCACCCGCAGGATCCTGCAGTGCAACTGCCAGTCGTCCGTTCTGCCACCACGGCCAAAGAGCAGGACCGCGCCTACCAGCAATCCTCTTCTGCACAACCAGGGCAATGCGAGCTGCAGGGATGTAGTCCAGCACCGTCGTGCCGTTCTATATTGAAGCGGGCGGCACAGGGAGTTATGTGTCGCACCCTGCAGGCTCCCTCCACTCCACAATCAGCACCCGCAGATCACAATAGCGGGCGCCAGCCGCCAAATCCCCCAGGGTAGCCGCAAGTCTCCGCATACACCGCTGCAGCGGAGGGCCCAGTCAGATTGCAGCGTGAATCGCTATCTCCGCAATCGACACTCACTCAGACCCCCACCGGCACGCCGAAGGAGGGCTCCGCAGGACTCCCTCTTCTCTGCGATCGGCACCCGCAGATCATATTATTGGGTGCCGCGGCTCAGGCCTCCATCTCTCCTCGGTAGGGGGAGTCTCCCACTCCGTCAGCAGCTTCCCGCCCGTCCCTCTCGGCGCCGCCGTGTCAGCCGCCAGGTCCCACAGGGCAGCCACAAACCTCTGATAACACCGGCACAGCGGCGGGCCCAGTCCGATCTCGGCGCTGCTCTTCCTCACCGCAATGGGCATTTGCCCAGACCCACCACCGGCACGTCAGGCGAAGGCTCCGCAGCTCCAGCCCTCAGCTTCGAGCAGTCCGCCCCCGGCCGCCATCTTGAGGGACTGCGCGCCGACCACTGCGCCGGAAAAGTCTCATTATCGGGCAGAAAGACACCGCCGGACTCCCCACCAGGTAGACCACAGCTCTCTCACGCCTTCCGTTTGTCAGCACCGGTATGGAGAAGCAAGGAGGAACAGGATAATGACAGGATTTGAGTCAGGGCCAGCGGAGCTCACGACAAACGCAGCTACCCGGCCATGTTGCTGGCCACGCCCCCTCAATAAATGCAATCTTTGTGGGAATCATCCACATGCACTCTTTTCTTTCCACAGGATTTGCAAGATAGCCTATGGATTTTACTATTTACTACTTTGTTATATGTACCGTGGGACTCCCACTTCGACGACGGGGAATGATTCAGGCATGTGAATCTATGAAAGATACCCCAATACTGGATAAATGTTCCTTATTACGAACATTTTTCTGAACTTTAAATTTCTCCCATTAAAATAAAAGTTTGTATGCTTGTGTTGTACATGTAACAGTGCCACATATGGCAAAAACTATGTCCTGTGCCACAAGTACATACAACACAGGCTCTCAGTCACCCATACACATATATTCCATTCGTTCACGCACATGTTCATATATCCCCACACACCATGCACTCACTGATGTACATGGCAGCCCTATCAATGTGTAAGTTACTTGGCCTTCAGTAGCTCAGGACGATTTTCACTGATCAGAAGTAGCTCTCAATGTTGAAAAGGTTGGAGACCCTGCAGTAGATACACTCCTTATGAGGATCTTCCGAGTGCAGCCTCTTCTTTCCACAGGTCCCACAAGGTCTAAAGAGTCCTTTCTTCAAGGATTCTGACATGTTAATGTCAGGTGTAGAAAAGTGAAACAGCAGAAGTAATCTGGATAAACTAAATCTGGATATAAGCTGAAGAACTGAGCAGAGCTTAGGGAGACTCCCTTTCACACAACGTGCGGTAGAAAATCTGAGGGAAGATGCCTTGGCTGGGAGTGTTCTAAAGGGTGCTAGTGCCTGACTGGCTGGAGATTGGTTCTATTTAAATGATGTAGATAAGCTATTAACGACAATATCTTTTGCCATTGTAAGCTATGTATACTACTTCTACTGCTTTAGAATGTACAGTGGGACTCCCACCTCGATGACGGGGATGATTTAAGCTGGGAATCTATGAAAGATCCAATACTGGATAAGTATTAAACAAGTTCAGTAACTGAGAAATGGCCTGTATAAGAGGCAATAAATAGAATTACAGAATTACAGATGAGATATAGTCGGGGTAGATTCCCACCATGGGATTCTAAGTGTCAAACAAACAATGGGAAGGAAACATGAGTTGCCTATGATGTCAGTTGATGATGTCAGTTGGAGAGATGGAATCATTACCATCTACAGTTTTATGCTGTTCAGACCTTCTATAACTCATGAGCACTTGCTGACTGGAATCTGATCCAATGATCAAGCTGATTAGAGGAGAGGGGGTCATTGGTTGGTCATATACAACATGGTCTTCATTACTCTCTCTCACATCGCTTAGTCTCCCTGCCTGTCCTACGCATTAAAACTACTAAATAACAGAGTGGATGATTAGTAGATATGGAAAACATTGAGGCTTTTTCCAGGACTTCTCTTGTATGTACATAGCTTCAAAATACTTCACACTTGTTATTCTCTCCTCCCTTCTCCTGAATGACATGCATCTGTCATACATGTCCATGCCACATTCGGTGTACAGATAGCAGGCGCTGTCTGTGTGAGGGTATTCTACATTTGGCACAGATCTTGAAGAGGGCCTTTTTATCTTTTACATTTTGTAAAAGGAGAAAAATGATCAGTCTGGAAAAGGTAGCATTGACATTTTCCAACTGTCAGCCACAGTTTATTTTCCAGGAAACACTATAGAGTTTTAATGTGAAAAATGAGCAGAGCTCTAGGGGAACTAGCATAAAGGGTTAGAATATGAAGAAAGTAGCTGCCATATAGGGTTGGTCTTAAAAGGGAGTGAGGGAGGTATTGGTAAAAGTGCTGAATTTATTTTAGCAGAGTCTTTTATAGGATTTGTGTTTAAAGACAAAGCATATTACAAATATATTTTACTGGCGAATTCTCAGATTGAGCTGGCAAATATTCAAACATCATAATTCGTAAAAGATCCAGTGCTGAGGAACTCAAATATACCTGGAAGCTACCCATGTTCCTGGGTCTTTGTCCATAACACAGTCCCTTCCACACAATCAAATACTGAAGACTCAAACCATACGAGAGAGGTGGAGATGGCAGAGATTAATGGGTCTTTCTCCACAGTAAACTTTCACTCTCAAATCCAGTGCCTTGATGGGGTCTTTGAAGACCGAGAATAACTGGTGGCTCAGCATCTGCTCGAGCACTGGCTTCATAGCCCAGCTTTTCACTGCTCTGATATCAGGGCAGTGAAAATCTAAACCGGTTTGTCACTACTCTAATATCAGATAGGTAAATAACTAGTTTTCAAATAGACAACACAACATTATAGTATTCTTTTGCCCTTACCTGGTGGAGACACTTGCGTGCTTTGTCGTACTCGCTTCGTAGGCAGTAGGCACTGCCGAGATTAAAAAGCATCATTGTCCGTGCAGTTGTGACAGACGCTGGGTAACAGTGAGGCGTCTGCTTTCCCGCTTGAAGGGGAAAAAAGGCAATGAAAAATTTCAGCAACCTAGAGAGACTACAATACGATGAAAAACCCTCTGTAACTTTCTTTCAAACACTTCACAAGTATTCTGAATACCAGGTAATACAAATTAGAATTAATTTTCCACCCGTACTAAGATATTTGACTTGGACAACTGTGACTAGAGAGAACATCATCAGGAATGATGAGGGGGACCTATACTTCACTATCAAAACGGTAACAAATGCATGCTACCATCAAAGAAAATTTTAAGAATTAATGACTGTGGTGTGAGTGGGAGGGGAATAGAGTTTAACCTCTTCGGTGCTCATGACGAGACCAGCTAGTCATGAGTCACAGTGGAGCTGTGCTCATGACGAGCTGGTCTCGTCATAACGGCTGCGCTCCGCCCACGCGGGATTAATTCCCCGCCTGTGCGGGAGAATTAATCAGTGGGCGGGGTCGTGACGAGACCAGCTCGTCATGAGCACAGCTCCACCGTGACTCATGACGAGCTGGTCTCGACACGAGCACCGCGCTCACCCCCCTGCCCCCCCCCGCACCCGTGGGGGAATTACCCCCGCAGGGAAGGGGTTAAGAGAAGCAGAGATATAGAAACATGTAATTGTATGGACAATGGTTTGAGACTAATAAAATAACACTATGTAACAAAGGCCCTGAAGCCTATCTTTACAATTCCACCATGCCAGCTACCCCAGAATTGCATACTGTTTACTAGTGAAATTTCCGAATAATTTAAAGCATTTTACTTACAAGATTCTGTTGGCTCAGTTTCTCCTTTGTCAGCCCCTGTAGGGAAGACAACACACATAATAGAAAAGTTGGACTCTAGTTACTTGAAGTAAAAAGCCTCTCCAACAAGATTCCTTTAACATGTCTCATAACAAAGGTAGTAGTGGATGCAACAACCAGACTCTGTGCCTTGCTGACTCGTTCTTTACCTGCTTTAAAAAGCAGGTAAAGAACGAGTGCGTGATGAGTCTTTAATTATCTAGGGGCATACAGCAATGGAGGGACCTCATGTTGCTGGTAGCACTTGCAGTGCAGGTGTGCATGGGTGACTATCTCCCAGATTGAAAAGACAAGGGTGCGTGGTTCAGCAGGATGCAAACTGGTGGTGTCATGATGTGCAGAGCTTAAATACGGAGTTTGTCACATAAACTTCCCAAAAAGAAGGAAAGGACTAAAGTATGAAAAACAGCAAGTTGCTAAGCACGAGCGAAACATACTCCAATCCACACAGATGGGCAGAAATAAAGGGGAACAGGCAAAGGTGTGCATCTGCAGGAAAGGATGGCAGCATGCACAAATGACATACACAGCTGTGTGTGTTACTGGTACATGACATGTGAAGCTCTACAAAATAGCTATGGATCGAGTCTGATCTAGGGACTACGTGGCACAGTATCTACATGGTCAGAATAGGAGAGAGACCATGTAGAACTATGGTGAGTACATTAAAAGGAACAAATAAAATGCGAACAATGGAATTTAGCAAAACAATGGAGACTATGTATGATTTGGGTGTCAGGAGTAGGTATGTAAAGGAGGCTTTTGATAGCCATTTTTTCATGCTTTTTAGCTACCAGAATCCATATGCCAGTCATCTCAAAAGTGGTCTTATAAAAGTGGTAGATGAATTGAATTAGTGGTAGCAGGATGTGTTCTGTGGGCAAGCCAGGAAGAACTGTGCCAGCAAACTACTATCCAAGAATAATTACCAAGTGTGAACCAATCTTGTGTATTTAGCCTTATTTCGACAATATGCAATTTGGAGATGAGGTTCAGAACAAAACTGTGTTAAATAGCATTCAAACAACAAATTACTAATTTGTGTTTTAATAGCTGGAAATTTCTCAGCAGTGACTTGGCAACAAAGTTAAAAAAAATATAACCCTCTGTGTACAGTGGCAAGAAAAAAAATAGCATATATTTTACTTTCTATTTATTAATTAATTGTCAACAATGATTGAAGGTTGCTTGAAGTATGCCTGCCTTCAGACAGTGGACATATAAATAACTTGATCAGAACATTACTGGTTATGTAAAATGTATATAAAAAGTAATTTTAACTTCAAGAGTTTAAAAGGCTAACAGCAACCAGAGTTTCTGAAATGGCAAATACCTGCCATATTCACTCCAGTTATCCATCCAACCAAATAACGGTCTGTGGTTAGTAATAAAGACCATCGATTTATGCACAACATGGATTCTAGCGGGAAAATGAATGAATGAAAGCATCACCAGCTTTTTTCAAGTTACCCTGATCCTGGTCGTTGGAGGAGATTCCCAAGGAGACATCTGTGACATTCTCAGGATTTAAGTGTGTGATGGCATCAGAGATTCGGTCTAGAGAGATAAGGGCCTCTGCTGCATACAAGTGGCCCAGGAACCTGCAAAAGCCAACAACTGTAATCAGTCAAGCACCTTTCACAGAAAGTATGTTGCAAGGCCTCCATTACGTCTTCAGAGATATTTCCTGAAACATTTACTGTTATCTTTACAGACAAAACTCAAAACATTGCCGATGTTCTTAGGCTCACCAATCTCTTATTCTCTTAACTGTACTCACCAGACTCCAGACTAGACTTGCTTCTAGAGTTTTGCTCTATTTCTGGCGAAGACAACTAAGTTCACTTCCATCACTTAAATCTAGATGCCCTCTGATCTTTATCTGTAACATGTTATTATTTTGGCTGCTGATATATTAATTCTGGTTGCGCAAGATCTCTTTAACCTTTCTTTCAGTACTGCTCTTGTTCGTACTGCTTGGAAGAAGGCATTAGTGGTCCCTCTTCCCAAACAGCCATTGGCCCATCTTATTATTCTCCATCACAAAGACTATTCTAGCACCTGACTTTAGCATCCATACTGGCGGAGAAAGTGGTCAATCGTCAGAAGAAATCATTAATATTAAAAGCACCCTCAACGCCCCAGAAGCTGGGTTCTGGTCTGGTCACTTTGGTTTCAGTACTCAACCAACTCAGGTTCACTGTGGATCAAGCTGGAGGATTTAGTTAATTTGGATCTCACCTCACTGGAGCCTTTGAAAACAGGATCTCATGAAATGCTCACATTGCGCTTGCTTGAGACCATGTTAACTAAAAGGTTCTGAACTGTTTTTCTTCATTCTTGCTGGTTGCATTGAAGTAGTGTCCCTCCTTCAGATTAGTCCTGTACTGCATCTATAACATATGATGCCCCATAAGGCTCTTCACTGAGCCTAATACTAAAATCTGTGTGGTACCTTTGGCCGCACTGATTGGATCATTCATTCTTTTAATTGTGGCATGTGCAGATGACTCCCAGATTAAATCATAACTTGACAGCAAGTCTCAAGTGGGTCAGAAAGCATCTAAAATGTGGATTTTTGCTCAATAATCAACTCCTCTCTTAGTGCATCAGTACTGTTCAGCTGTTTTGCCAGTATATTCCCCTCAGCACGAGGACGCCTTTGCAAGTAACTGTGCACTTTATTAATAATGAAAAATAATCATTAATATTTTTTCAGGAGCACAGTATACATGTGTGAGAAAATGGGTGCATTATATGGTGTGGTTGTGTGACCGCACCATGTAATACACTTACCAACCCGTTTAGGTCCAGTAGGTTTTGCCTGGAAAACCTTCAGCTCAACCCTCGGTTAACTGTGGCACTGAGCAGCAAGGTTTAGGCAGAGAAACAAGTGTTAAGCATTTAAAACACCACCAAAACAACTGCAGAAGAAATTGACACGACACTCAAGAAATACAACAATTTATAAAAATAGACTGTATTTTTATAAGAATTTAGACACTAGAACGAAGAAGATCCAACCAGGGGTTCAGGAGATATTGATTTTACAAGCAATAATAAATCAGTGCAAATTCCCTAAACAGTGAACAAGCCTCGGCAAAGTCAACGAATTGTAAACTCAGAAACGTTTCCAAAGAAAACTTGGTTAAGTGTCAATGCGGTCAGTTGGGAGTACTTGGGACAACCAACTCCGGTACGGAGCTAGTCAGGGGACCACAGAAGTAGTCTTCTAGCAGTTGTAGGTACTTTATCTGCATTGCAATGGATTCCTATTGAGTGGCCCTGATGCAAGGGATGAAGGATGCTGAAGATGCTCCGAGGACGCGACGCAGTGAACGGGGCTCTTCCTGCAGGGATTCCTCAGTCCACGAGGATGGTGCGGGGGTACTGGTTGCAGGGTTGACTTTCCACAAAGTCCTCTCCGGTCTAGCTAAAGTCCAGTCGCCACTGGACTACCAGTCTCCCGTTGTCGCGCTCGCAGGCCAAACCTTCCTGGGTCAATAATTTTCTTTCTGAGGGTCCCAGCAACTCTCCAACAGTACTCCCGGGCTCAGCAAACTCAGGTGCAACTCTGTGTGTTGGGTCTTTGTCCTTGTTGCTGCATGGAGGCAGTGGTAGCAACTTGAAGATTTTGGGGTACCAACTTGCACCAGCAGGCTTTTTCAGCTGTTGTGTCCCTGTGCTGCGAACAGGAGGCCAGTCAGCTGGCCCTTGAAGTTCTCTTGCCTTAACTGGGCAATGGGGACGGTTTCTCCTTAAACAGGACATGGCAAAGACAGTCCTTCTCTTCGCCAGCCAGCAGGTGCAGTCCTTGTCGGTGTAGCCTCTCTTTGCTGGTCCCTCGGTGCAGCAGGGAAGTCCTTCTTCAGCCCTTCTTCCGCGTTGGTTGAGATCTGAGTTCTGAGTGCTAGGGGTGCCCTATTTATCTTCAGAAAATGCCCTCAGGGTAGAATGCGGTTGGTAGCCAATGGGCTACCAGGTTCCCTCCCTCTTGATGACCACTTCCTGGGAAGTGTGGTATTTGGCAATACCAGGATGCACCATTCTGCTCACTACCAAAACAGCAAGACCCCTCTCTCGACACTCCGAGCTCCTTACCCCACCCCCAGAGATGTGGTTACCTTTTTTTTAATTCTTTATTTCACCACAACAGATGGTGTTTTTCTTTGCCAATACAATACAAGATTAACAAAAACTGCTTCCAGCCCACCCTTCTCTACCCACCCCTCACCCTTGAATTGGATCCAAAATTTATTACAAAAGCAAAAAAAAAGACATCAACAAAAACACAGCAAGAGAGAACAGGGAAATAATAAATCTAGTATTACTATTCTGCCACCCTTTCGATCCATTGTCTTACTGGTGCCCAAATTTCCCTGCCCCTTTTCAGAGCGTTGCCTCCCCTACGTTCGTAGACTGCTATTTCAGAGTGGTATATTGCTAAGAGTCTCCCCAGCCATTGTTGCCCAGATGGTGGTTCGGGATCCAGCCAAGCTGTGGCCAGGCAAAGTCTGAGGACAGTCATAGTGATAAACAAAAAGATCTGGTGTCGCAAAGAAATTCCCATATCACTCACTCCTAGGACGAATAAGCTAGGAGAAAGAAAAACGCGAAAACCTAGCTGAGCTTCAAGTAGTTTACCAACATCTTCTTTCAAATTTTCGAGCTTGGGGCACTTTGCAAACAGGTGAGTGAGATCTGCAGCAAAACAGCCACACCGCGGACGAGTGCCAGTAGATCCCCCCCTCCCCCCATTTTACAATCTTAGCCGGGGTGATGTAAAGATTAAACCAGGTTTTATAGCATTGTATCTGTAAGTTGGCAGCAATGAATGATATCTGAGCAAGATATAAGGAATCCTCACATTCTCCCGTCCCAATTTGCAAGAGCTCAGACCAACGAGCCGTGTGTTTTGAAAGGTCGTCCACCATTTCTTTGTTTAATAATTGATACAAGTTAGCTAAAGAGGGTGAAGATTTTAACAGTAAATCAACAAGTACCACTCTAGTAAAACCAGCACTTCCCCCTAGTTTTTTAGCCAAAAAATCCCTAACTTGTAGATACTTGAAGAAGTGGGTATTACTGATGCCTGCTTTATCCTTAATTGTATCGAAGGGGAGAATCCCTCCTTCATTTACCAGATCACCCTCAGCCCCCTCTGATCCCACTATTTCATGTATCCATCTTTGAAAATATCGGGGAGTAAAACATTGTCATATAGAGCAGTGTATCTATTTACCCGACCTAGACCAAATTTCTTCTGGACAGTTGTCCATACCTTAAATGCACCCATCAAAACCTTGAATCTGACCCTTTTAAAGTAGCCGTATTCAATCTGTCGTAGAAGACAACCTCTAGCCTCAATACCCATTACTAATTCGTAGATAGACACCGAATCCCCCTCCTCTGAGCCAGTTCCAGCAGATGTTAAGAGTGTCGCCATTTGCTGTAACATCGATGCCCAATAATACAATTGGAAATTAGGGACGGCCCACCACCTTCAATCTCTTGGAAGAGTCAGAAATTTTAAAGCCCTTCGGGGGCGTTGCCCGGCCCATAGAAACCAAGACGTCATCTAATTTAGAGATTTAAACCAACAGCTTTCTACCTCCAGTGGAATGGCCCTAAAAAAATAAAAAATTCTAGAAAGAAATATCATTTTAATCGCATTGCTTCTCCCCATTAATGTAAGCTTAAGGTTATTCATTCGAGAAAAATCAGCTTTAAACTTCCGTAATAATGGACCTAAATTTAAATCAACAATGTTCCCCACATCCGCTGTTATATCTACCCCAAGGTATTTCACCTTGGGAGCTACCCGAAAGTCATCAAGCTTGACAGAGCTATTTATCACAACTTGGGTTTTATTTTGATTAAGTAGGTATCCGGAAAGCCGTCCAAAACGGGCAGCTTCCCTTTCAATTTCCCCCAGGGCATCAGCAGGGTTGGGGGTGGTAATGGCCAAGTCATCCGCATAAGCAAGGATCTTAGTATCTCCCCCTTTGTTATGCATAGCTGCAATGCTGTTATTTTGCTCGATCTTTCTAATGAGGGAGTCAGTATACAGCGCAAATAGTAAGGGCAAACAAGGACATCTTTGTCGCGTTCCACAGCAGATCGTAACCGGTTCGGACATATCTCCCATTACGACCACCCGAGCAACTGGATTTCAATACATTGTCTGAATGGCCTTGATAAAGCCGCCTCCTAGGCCATTTCTATCTAATATAGCTCATAAGAAAGGCCAGGAGACCCTATCAAAGGCTTTCTCTGCATCTAACCGAATTAAAGCCATAGGGTCTCCGGCATTCTTTGAGGCGTCGAACAGGGCAATTGTCCGCAGAATATGATCAGTCGTGCTACGGCCAGGAACAAAGCCGTGCTGGACGGGGGCGACCAGCCTCTTGACCACTCTAGCTAAGCGATTAGCCAATATTTTGGCATAGATTTTTATATCGTTGTTAATCAATGTGATGGGTCGATAAGAACCTAACTAGTTAATGGGCTTGTCCTTTTTAGGAAATACCGCTATATTGGCCGACCTCCAAGAATACGGGGCCTCTCCCCCTGATTGGGCACTCGTAAAGATCTCTCTCCAACTCTCATTTAACCATGGGTAAAAGATTTTATAAAATTCCCCGGGATTGAGTCAGTTCCAGCCGCTTTCCCTGTCGCTAAAGAATTGACCGCCCCCCTTACTTCATCCTCTAAGATTGGAGCCTGAAGAAGCTCTAACTCCTCCGAAGTTGGCCCTCCAAAAGATAAATCCATAAGATATTCTGCCAATTCTCTATCCTCATAGCGGGTATCTTCCGTGTATAGATGTTGGTAAAACCTCTGAAATGACGAATGGATCGCTGAAGGATCAGAAATTGGGCCAAGGATAGGATCTTTTATTTCGGAGATATCTCCCTGAACAATCCTCTCCCTTGTGCGTCGGGCTAGTAACTGTCCCACCCTTTCATTATTCTCGTATAATTTACTGCGCCAGGCCATATATTTTCCAGCTGCCTTTTTGGCTGAAAGATCAGTTATTGCGGATTTCCCCACTGCGACTCTGGCTTGTGCTTTATCGAGATCCCCTCCCGCCATAAATGTCGTAATTAATTGACCTTCAGCTTCTGTTAATTCCGTGTATAAATCCTGTTCTAATTTCTTGTTCTTTCTCTGCTACGCCCAGCCGTAGCTAGAAGTCTCCCTCCTTATCCCTGCCTTGAGAGAATCCCACACGATATCTGGTCGAGCACTCCCTTTATTTTCCATAACAAATCTGGGGATCCAAATCTTCATGTGCTGAATATATCCACTATCAGAGAGCAATGCCCTATCAAAAGTCCAACGTGAGACAGGTGGAGGATTAGCCTGTGTGGTTATTTCAAGAACAAGTGGATTATGGTCGGACATGACTCTGGGATACTTATAAATCTGTCCTTTCTGTGCAATCGCTGAAGATACAAAAAAATAATCAAGTCTAACATGAACTCGATGTGGGGCAGAAAAAAAAGTAAAGCCGGGATCTCCAGGTTTGTGTGTAGCCCAAATATCCAGGAGTCCATGAAGCGCGCATAAATGTGCGACAGACTTAAATACCTTAGGCTTACGACCTTGATATAATCTTTCCCCAAGATGACCTCCTTGAGCTTTTATATTTATATTAAAATCTCCACAAATTACTTGGGGTAACGGCCATCCTACTAACTCGGTATTCAACCATTCAAACAGAGCTGGGTCATCTAGTACTGAGCCATACACGGAACAAAGTAAACAAACAAGCATTCATACAACATTGGGCGATGGCCCATCTCCCCATTTTGTCCGAGCTTGAACGTGGAAACTTAGCTTTCCCTTTCCGGGCCATAATGGCTACCCCCGGTGTTCGTGTCCCTTGGGAGGTACTAACAATTAGTTGGTAACCGGCCAATTCCGCAACCTTCTGACGGCTCGCTTCTATGTGGGTCTCCTGAAGACACACAATATCTGCCTTTAGATATTGGATATCCTCATTAATTCTGCGTTTTTTCTGGGGGTTATTTAAACCGCAAATATTAACAGAGGCAATCCTTACCTTACCCGTACCCATTTATCCCCTTATAGTACCAATGTTCCCGTTCTCTGTGTCCAAAAAATACCATCCCTTTATAAACTAAAAATGTGATTTTGGATCCAACCCTTCCCGCCCCCCTGAACCGGGCAAAATAGGTCCGAAGACCCTTGTGATGCCTCCTGCATCCTGCTGTCGCCCATTGTCGCCCACCACCCCCTTAAAGAAAAACAAAAAAGAGAAAAATTACTAGAAAACTACATGGAATCTTAACAATTGGGAATCGGGCAGATGCTCTCTATTTCCCTTCACCGGATATTTCCTGCAAATACTCTTGAGCCTGGATTTCTTTGATGAACACTCTGATCACCCCCTTGTGTATAACCTTCAGGCGGGCAGGGCTCATTAAGTACACTTCGCAGCCTAATTTCTGAAAAGGAGTAACTAGCCGTCTTAGCGGCCACCTTCTCTCCACTGTTGTATGGCAGAAATCTGGCCTGACAAAGAAAGTATGCCCCTCAGCTGAACGTCTGGCTTCAGGTCGAGCCTTATCAAAGACTGCCTGTCTCAAAAGAAAATTGCCAAAAAAAATCAAGATGGCCCTGGGTTTATCATTTTGATCGCCCTGTCCCCTTCTTTTCTTCAACATAAAAGGAAATCGGTGCACTCTCTGCACTTCCGAGTCCCAGTCACAATGAAGCCCCCTACAATAGCCGTAGGACGAACCCTCGAATGTCTTCTCCTTCCGCATTTTCTGTTATACCAAGTAGCCTCAGATTATTTCGCCGCTGGCGATTCTCGAAATCCTCGAGCTTCCACATGATGTCTGTCATTCTGGCCTCATTTGCAGTTGCTTGTTGTCCACTAGTCTCGGCTTCCCGCCTCCAGCACCACTACCCGTTCTTCCAGCGCCGTGGTCCGTTCCGTGATCTCAGAACAAGCTTTATTGACTTTCCTTATGGCCCCCTGTAATTTCTTTGTCGCCATGTGAGCTCTTTTATGTTCTTGTCGATCCTCAATTTGCATTTTTTTGAGGGTGGAATAGATCAGTCCCATTGAGGGGGAGGACTCGGGGGCGGCATTTGATCCAGAGAATAGCTTAGCTTCGTCCAGCTGGTTGCCGTCTTCTCCTGGCTCTTTAGCCTCTGATTCCAGAAGGATCCCTGAATAGTCCCATTTCATCTGGCCAGATCGGCCGAAATCTGATTCATACCCCTTAGCTTGAGAAGCCTTTCCGCCAATGCTTCTCCGTTTTTTCAACACGGAAGCCCGTTTCTGAGTAGCGGGTTCGGTCTTAGAACTATCTGAGTCCTCTCTAGAATTATCAAGATCCGTATCGCTCAACTCGCTGTCATTAGAGATTTCAGAGTCAGTAAGGGAGTAAAACTTGTCCCCCTCAGGAGAACCCACTGTTTTTAAATTGGTCGTGAATGGATTAGACTCAGTGAGCGTAATGGGCTCCCCCAAGCCCAGCTTCCCTTCTTGTCTCCCTGGAGATACTTGTTGTAAACATGTTATCTCAACCCCCCCGGCCGCACAGTCACCCAGCAGCAAGCTAGGAACACTCATCCCCATCATCAGCATGTTCAGAAAGAGTCTGAGCCAGAATCTCATTACTCACGCTTTGGAGCATAACGTAATCATCCTTCTGAGTCTTACTGTTAGTTAGCCCCTTCTTTGGCAGTTGCTTTCTTGCTGCCGGGTGGTCCACGTCCCGAGAACATCCCTGGAACCGTCAGCTGCCTGGATTTCCCTGTTGCCTCCATGGGACGTTGCTCCCGCGTCTGACGTCTGGCACGGGTCTCCTCCTCCTCCTCCTCCTCCTTGCTGCTCGCCGGGGGAGTAGAGTCTTCGCCTTTGCGGCCGGCCAGCGTCTTCCGGGAGGGAAGCAGACCTTGCGGCCCTCCCAGTCACAGCCGCCGCGCCGCTCTCCGTCCGATCCTTGGGGAGCTTAGCTGTTTTCGGGGGCATCCTGCACCAGAGCGAGTGGACACCCACGCGGATAAAGAGCTTGCAAAGAGTGTCTGTCACCAGGTATGTGAAGCGTCTAGTAATCTGTCGAATTCCTGTTCCGAAGGTGTGTTTCATAGTAAAGAATTCCTTACATCTTTAACCTGCGAGGGGGGAGCGGCGCACACAGCAGTCACACAGCCGCCACCTTGCCTACAGAGGTGTGGTTACCAAGGGGCTACATCCCCCTGGAAAAACGGGTTTGACAACTGGCTTCTCCTCTCCTGTCCCCAGTGCCATCATGTCTACTTAAACAATAGAGCAGCTCCTTTCCCAAGTGTTACCCATTTGCCCTTCAAAGGCAGCTTCTCCTTTCAAGCTTGCCTTTTGGGCCAACACCTGCATGGCTTCCTGCAGGAGGGAGGTTAACACCTCTCTCCCATGCAGGTACCTATTGTGTCCTTTCCTGGGAGTCGTTGACATGCCTCCCCAGGAGGGCAGAAAGCTGTCTGCAGGAAAAGCCCCGGGTACATCAGTAAACGGGCACTGGAAACCTTGGGCAACTAAAGTGGCAACTTCTAAAGTTGCACTTTACCCACCAGTGGTATTAAATTCGATTTAATCATAAAATCTTGATTCTTTTGATACTAAACAGTACCAGCCTTAAGTAGTCCCATTCAGACGTTAGCAGGGCTGGGGTCCCAGTCTGTATTTCTGTACTTGCTTTTACAGTCAAAACGACAATTTAAGGTTTTTACTGATGGAACATGTAAAAGTATATGTTCCACTTTTCTACATAAGGCTTAGGGCTTGTTAGGCCTGCCTTAGGGGTGATTTCCATATATTAAAAAAGGATTTGGGGGCTTTGCCATTACTTTAAATGTTAAGAGTTAACAGTTTATAACTGCCCTTCCAGTCTGTAGTGGCAGACTGCGAGCCATGTTTTATCTTGTCCCATTCAGGGTGGCAAAACAAGTGCTGCAGTCCCTGGGAGACGCTAACTTACAAGACCTGGGTGCCCCTGGTATCATATGCTAAGGACTTACAAGTAAGCTAGGCAATGCCGATTGGGGACAAGCCAACTAACCATTCACCATTGTAAGGGTCAGAGCACATGCACTGCGTCCTGTTTAGCAGCGCTCAGGGCATTTCAAAACCATTAAACCAGTACCTAGTAGTCAAAATGGGGGGCAAAAAGTTGGGGTAAACCTGCAAAAAGCCTGTTTCCGTACAACATGCACCACACGCTTACAGGTTTAATAAATGCACTAAGGCAACATAGCACAGTAGAGATTTTAGAAGGAAAAAGTAGTGCTGAGAATGATCCCTGTAATTATCAACGCAGATCTATTTAATGGGAAGTTATTTCGAAAACGGCGCTTACCAAGAACATCAGACTGACGTGAAGAAGCTCAGACGACAATTCGGCATTTGGGCAGTGGTTGCAATGGTTGATCAAGTCCTAACATTTCAAAGAATGCACGATTAAGCACAGAACAGTTATTTCCAGCCTTTGTGGTATAACATTTTCCATCAATCAAATTTTAGCTGCAACAAACGTTGAAAATGCAAAAGGTGCAGCAGGTAACTTAAAACTTGTCGAAAATCAAGTCTAAATAATGTCAATAAATAAGTGCAAGATCAGTGTACAGCCAT
The DNA here is from genome assembly GCA_963921515.1 of Calotriton arnoldi. NCBI lineage: Eukaryota > Metazoa > Chordata > Amphibia > Caudata > Salamandridae > Calotriton > Calotriton arnoldi. The sequence goes on along the minus strand of CAWUFW010010768.1, from coordinate 379,197 downwards.
ATTGTTTAAAATGAATACATTTTATTATAAGACATGGAAACAAAAATGTTTTTAAACACAAACATAAAAAAATACAATAAACAATGTGTCATAAAAATATCACTGCATACAATCACAAAACATATACATAACACAGAATAAAGATGATATCAGGATTTGATCAAGCATTGATAATAGTGTGGTCCCAACAAGCCACACATTGTGGGTACATCTGATAATCATAAAAAATCGTATTTATATTTAAAAAGCAATAGCTGGGCTGTTGAAAAAGTGGGTAATGTACTCTACGCGCGTTTCGGCGTAACCTACGCCTTCTTCAGGAGAAACCACTTTGACTCTGACCGGCGCCCACAAGCGCTTAAACAGTATCGCACATTTAGCAGAACTATAAGACGGTTGTCATGATAACGGAGTATCCATAGAGATTAAGCCAAATTACAATCTTCAATGTAGGTGGTTTAGAGGTTTTGAAAAAGAGATGGGAAATGACAATCTCAAAATGGAAATATCTTAAGGTATGATAACGAAGATTGCGTCCTTAATGGAAAGATGTACTTGTCCAGCAAGATACAAAATGAACCAGAAAATATACCCAATGAATGGAAAGGTATAGTAAATATCCGTCGTGCCGAGAAGTCGATAAACCGGCGTCTCGCATATGGCAAACCTCTAAACCACCTACATTGAAGATTGTAATTTGGCTTAACCTCTATGGATACTCCGTTATCATGACAACCGTCTTATAGTTCTGCTAAATGTGCGATTCTGTTTAAGCGCTTGTGGGCGCCGGTCAGAGGCCAAAGTGGTTTCTCCTGAAGAAGGCGTAGGTTACGCTGAAACGCGCGTAGAGTACATTACCCACTTTTTCAACAGCCCAGCTATTGCTTTTTAAATATAAATACGATTTTTTATGATTATCAGATGTACCCACAATGTGTGGCTTGGGACCACACTATTATCAATGCTTGATCAATTCCTGATATCATCTTTATTCTGTGTTATGTATATGTTTTGTGATTGTATGCAGTGATATTTTTATGACACATTGTTTATTGTATTTTTTTATGTTTGTGTTTAAAAACATTTTTGTTTCCATGTCTTATAATAAAATGTATTCATTTTAAAAAATATGGCTGTACACCGATCTTGCACTTATTTATTGACATTATTTAGACTTGATTTTCGACAAGTTTTAAGTTGCCTAGGATTGCTTATATTTTATTTGCTGTTTCCCTGTCCTAGGAACTATAATTAGTTTCAGGGGGTCCTTGTTGTTTTTATTTCAAAGGTGCAGCAGGTGCCATCTATGCAGCTGAGAATGAGGTAACACTATTGCTTTCCAAGGAAATGCACTATGCGAGATTTCTTTTGGCATAGCCTCTGACATCTTCAATCCTGGCCCGGCAGGCTGAATTGGGCAATATGATCAGTCTCCGCCTCCTACTTTTATGGTCGAGGATTAGGATAAATCACAAGTACAAAGTTTCAAAGAGAGTCTGAAGGATCTTATGGACAAAATCAGAGATGGAAATCTGCCACTATTTAAGCATGTCAAATAGTTAATTCTGAAGCATAAGTATGCAAAAACATTACAGAATCCTGAAACAATTTTAGGACTGATGCGGATAAAGCACAAGGCAGATTGTCTAGCATGATGATTTGATATTTTGAAGGTAAACAAGAATTTGGCATTGAGCCACATTTACATTACATTCTTAGAACATCAACTCAAAACTATCTCATATTTAGCTTGCGAGTCCTCCAGTTCGGATATAAGGCAGCACTGTGGTGGCAGAATGCAAATTTGAGTTGTTGTATTTACAAAGGTTTTGGTGACAAATCTTTTTATCATTTTCTATTTGTGCCTGCAGTACAAAGAAAGCAGAGACATGAAGGGCTTGCAGTGAACAAATGTTTTACATCAATAACATAAGTAGGCCTTTCCTTGAAATAGCTTGAGGAAGTAGGCACGTAGCTTGAAAACATAGCAGGCAAGCTTTACCTACGTTTTTAAATTAGCCATTTATTATACAAAATCTAGATTAAAATTCTGACAAAAAAAGAAATAGAAATTGCATCCCTGATATAAAGTACCTTCATGCTACAATAGGATTATATTTTAGGTGAAGTTTTCCACTCTCTTCCAACTGCAGATGAAGATGAGATTATAAATTTCCGTATTTTTATAAACTGAAATTGTATAATCAAATGAAATGGCTACAGATCATTGCCAAAGTCGGTAATGCCCATGCTTTACAACAGGAACGAAAGGCAATGGCAGAGCCAATAGTCTCAAAGGCGAGACCTATTTGTGTTGCCAATGCTTGTTAGGTCTTGGCAAAACACACCTGTGATTCTGAGCAAACCAGATAATCTCCCCATCAAGGAAAAAGAAGAAAAAATATGTAATTTGGCAAAAAATTGACACACAAAAAACACAATTACCCGCATGTCCATGTCTTAGTAAAAATACATTTGGAAACAGACAACATCTGTTGTTACAGTAAAAAAGCAGAGGGCATCAGTTGTCACAAACATCCATTTGAAAGGAGAACAGGGCTATTTTGAAGTTTGTGTGGCATAATAAAACATAGCTACAAATGTCAAGAGGTTCAACAAGGACGACAGGGAAGAAGAAAAAATAAAAGTAATACCTCAATCACAGCCCGATCAGCAGAAGGACAGCAATCAAACTGAAGCAATCAGTACTTGGTCCATGCTTCAGCCGAAAGAAGAGGAAGTAAAGCCAGCATGCACTGGCCTATTAGAAGGCAGCAAATAATTGTCACAACGAAGCCAACGAATGTTAAGCAATGGGATGGCTGCAAGTCCCTTGTTGTATACAATATCTCTCGCAAGCGAGACCGCATGCAGCCCCTGCGCTATCGCAGGTGAGACCTAAAAAGGGATAGACTTTCAAAACTATGTTTTGTCCCAGTGCTTAATTTGAACCAGTGAATGCATGTGGGGCCCACCGGCAATCATCAGAAAGGAGGAAAAGAAAGACAGAAACTCAGTGACCGAAAAAAAGGGATGAAAAAGAACCTTAAAGAGTAAGATAAAGGGGCGGAGAGTGTCTGATGGTGGATGAAAGGACATGAGGTGAAATCTAGAGTTTGCCGCTGTATTCGGCACTCCGACATTCAACATCGCTAGATGTGGGCTTCTGAGCAAAACTCTGGGCCTAGGCGCTTATTTTAAAAATTAGGCACTGCTTTGGGCATCTGCATTTAGTCCATATATAGAAGCAGTTTGGCAACCAGGAGATCAGATGTAATTATCTTAAGGAGATCAGCACAACCAACACTGTACCACACGTTATTGTAAATCATAACTCTCTGTATTAGTAATGAAGAGCATAAATTATAAGACCATACCACGTAATGCAATGGCAGGCAGAGGGATCAAAAGCAGATGGTTGGACAACTGTAAACAAGTGACTCACATAATATGTTTGTTAATTTTCCGACATAATAATACAATTAAGTGATAACAAGTGCAGCAGAGGGATGACTTACTTTAAGGAGCCTGATAGTTTTGGTAGCTGAAGAAGCTTCTCCGCATGATTTAAGGCCATGAGGTTGTCTCCCAATGCCAGAGCAACATATGCACTGCAGGCAAGTATGGAACACCTACAATAGGGCACAGAAAGCAGTACTGCTGTTAAACAAAAGACTCCTTTACAGAGCAAGCCTTCAGGTGTGGACTGCAAATCTCATTTTACTACATAGAGTGCATAGAGTATTATAGCTTCTTCAGCAGTCACCAGTCACAACCAAGAATGCACTGCAAAGTCTGCTACACAGTAGTCAACTTATGCTCCTGAAACGAAAAACCTTCATTTAGCCACCACACTGAGAGTAAATGATGTATGGTTGAAAGTATTTATGTAAAACCACATTTAGTCACTTCCAGCATTGTTTCCTGGCTAAGCCACAACCTCCCTGCTCTCTGGATCCAAGCAAAACCCTTTACAACATGGAATTGCGGTAATAGGCTCTTCAGCATTTGACATAATCTAATGTCTGGAGAAGAGGATATTAATAATTAAGCGGTCCCAATGGATAAAAATAAAAAACACACTACCACACAAAAGCCGCCCACCGAGGAGTCCTAAAATATTGTGTCAACACAGGAATTTTTTATGAGTTTCCTGTAGCACGATCATTGCCCAGTATCCGGTGCGCGCAACCTTTAAATTTTATGGCTTAACGATCAAACAATAGACATTTTAATGGGTGGGTTACCAGAAATGTCCATGTTCACAGCTTGATTTGTCACACAGCATCCTGCCTCTGAGCCGAGAACAGAAACCCTGAATATGCCTTTTCAGAGATTCAACTTTTCTGCCAGAATCCATTTCAATGTAGAACTGGGTCACAAGATCAGAAGGGACAAAACGAAGCCATAATATACCAAAGCATGTGTTGCACTTTGATCTCCCGAAACCTGATAGCGTGGAAGTGATAGGGTTGTAAAACATACCTTAATATCGGTGTCTTAAAATTGAACTTAAGAGATAATTAAAAGCAGGCTGTATGTCCTCACTTTCAGCAAGACGGTGAGAGCTAAATGATCGGCAATGTAATGCTTTTTCAGTACCGTTTGAGATTTTTTTTTTAAGTTAAGCTATATTTAAAGGGCAGGCAACACCAATAGGCCTAGCTACCAAATGAAAGTGCTGCATCAGTCACCTTTAAGATTAGGCATTCTATAACTTATCATCCATGCATTGTCATTCACCCTTGCACTCTTGTGCTCATCCACAATAAAACACTCGCACAAATTGAACAAGCAGATGCAAGATAAATTCTACGAGCAAACGTAGAAAACAGAAAAATGCAGCTACCTAATGATTCTAACAAGTTATGGCAATAACAATTAAATACAAATTTAAACTTCGCAGCAGACAGCCATCTTGGAATGATGCTAAGAACAATGTAGCCGCATTAAATGTTAACACAGTTAACATGTTTTGATGCAAAGTGACAACAGTCTTGGAACACAAAAACAACGATACACTATGGACAATGCCATTCTAAGGCAGCTGCCCTATGGCATCGGACATAACTTTCCCAAATGAACCAGTCAGGCCTGTTACCGTAACCAAGGCAGGCTTTATGTACTTAAACTTTACAACAATGCAACCACCAAGCATCCAGTCCTAAAATTACAAATATGTACAAAAGTACAGCTGGCAAAACAACATGCACTTACTAATAATATGGCTGAAGAAGGATCGGCATCATGCAAATCTACCCCATGCGTTTCACCAGGGGGTAACCATCACCAATCCCCCGGCATACTACAGAAAGTTGTGCTTCCACGTAATAAATGACCTCTCTGCAGGCTCTGACCTTTGACACAGTTCAAGAAGGATCCACCTTTAATGGCCGATTGGCTTTAACATATGCTGTTCACAATAACTAGGTTTAAGAGTGTACATGTTTACAATTGCAAATCTTTCATAACAAACACATCCTTACATTAGTCGGTGTGTTACTGAGGCACATTGGGCATGCAGAAGTTCTGTTATCGGGGCACAGTGCAGGAGAATGTGTGGTTTTCCCTCTTTATCTATGGCACCGCTGGGCCTGTGGTGTCAATGTTTGGCTGTTGATTCTGCACTCTTGCCCTGATCTCGGTTAATTTTATAGCTGCGTTGAGTAGCTTTGTAGGTGACTCCTTGGCACTTGAATTGAACGGCTGGCCAACAGGTTGTGGAATTAAAATGTGTTTATCAGTGTAATAAATAAAACCTATCGATTACATTATTTTAGCAGTCTTCTGCAGGCAATGAACTACACGTGCATTCAGGTCATCCACATGCGCATATCGTTAACTCTAGATATGCTTTCTGCTGTCCATGACAAACTGTCAATATGCTGGCAAACGAATCGGAAACCGTACTTAGATTATTGTCATTACCGGCAAAACCTGCTCCACCAGTCGCTTAAGCACTACAGAATGAGAACTTTAATCACAATTGAAGTGTTTTTGTCACTGTGCTGGGGCTAGCAATATACTTTCAAATACCTTTCGTTAGTTAATGATGCAGACCAGAAGATAGGTTCATTTCATCAATACAGGAATCAAGTTGTTTTATGACCTTGGACAGGCAGATCGTTTTATTAGCAGAGAGGCAGAAAGCTGATCACCTTTGACAGACAGCCTGATTTTTAGTTCTGAGTTTTGACACCACATCTGTCAATTACACCTACTGCTTACTATACATAGAATGGGTTATGGGTTTGCCTCTTAACCACTGGCTTTCCTAGACCAGCCTCTTTCAACCATTGGTTTGAGACTTTGTCAATCACGTCTTGGCTCAGCCGAGTGGAATTATTTGTCTCACTTTATAATCTTGCCTGCATCCTGCCTCCGCTAGAGTGCTTGCACTGGGCTGCTTCAGGGACTACTTTACACACTCTGTAGACTCCTCCTGGCGTGTGTCTTGCTGTAAAGTGCTAACAGGGCATGTGTTAGCTCATTAAACCCAGGCATATTGGCTTTGTCAGCGCTTGTTATAACCAGAGACGTAAAACACAGCATTTTGGACAGAAAGAACGATTTATTTTATGAAGAGAGAGAAAGAATTCAAGTCATTTTAGACAGACAAGCAGCCAGATTCATTTTATGACTAGGGAGACAGGGAGAAAGTTGATCATCGTGGACAGACACACAGACCGATTAATGTTTTGAAGAGAGCAGGGACTTTTAAGGCATGGACAAAGCAGGCAAATGCCCAGGGGACCACCTTCGAAGCCCCCGCCCCCCACTCCCCCCCTTACCAAGGCCCCCCCGCTCCCCCCCTTACCAAGGCCCCCCGCCCCCCTATGGGAAAGTGAACCTTTCTATCTCACCTCCATTTCTATATCTCAACAGCTCTCTTCTTTCTGCATACCTGTACCTGTCTAGCTTTCTCAAGTATAAGGTTAAGGGTGTTAGGAGCCTCTGGCAAGACCTATTTTAACTGTTTATGTACGACCCAATTAATGCACGTTTAACATCATGTGGGATTGAAATAGAAGAAAATGGATAATAAAATGTAAATTCGTTCGGAACAGCCCCATGCCCCTAAAAAAGTATCTTGCCCAGGCCCCAAAAATCCTTAAACTGACACTGGAAAAGAGAGGCCGAAAGTCGATCATCCAGTCCAGGCAGGCAAAGACTGACTGGACAGACAAATAGAAGACCGTGGGTCCTCGGACGGACAGGGCTTGCGGACCGTAAACCAGACAGAAGACGGCGAGTGACAGACACTGCTGCTGGGGGTGGTCCATCAGAGCTGGACTCACAGGACAGTGTCCCGTGCGCTCAAGGCCCCCACAGACGTCACTCCGTCCTGCCTGCGCGGCCACGTGCAGGGCATGAAGCATCCCGTGACCCTCCCCCACCGGCTCGGGCCTCCTCCTCTAGGGCCCAGATGTCGTGTCAGATGTGCGCACACAAAAGCTTCCAATGAAGACAACAGAACGCGCCGTTTGTCAAGGCTGTCAGAAAGGACACTTCTGAAAGGGCCAGCGCCTAGAGGAAATCGTTCGTCACGGGCCGCTTTGGGTAGGAGGAGGGGGCCAGCTGTTTGACGCGGACATGAAAGGACGTCCGGCGACAGCTTCTGGAAGCAGCGACAGGCGATGAAAACGTCAACAGCTTCCACACACTGAGCGAGAAGCATGACCGCACTCCCAGAAATCTGCTTTTTTATTGAAACGTCATTACATTACTCAGTGCTTTTTAAAGATGAATACACTTAAAAAAACACTGCATGACACTGAAAATACATTCCCCCTCCATGAATTATTTTTAAGCTTAAGCCATTTCTATTTGAAATTTCAATAGAAAATACATTTGTGAGCACCTGTCTGTCCATGTGTCAAAACATTTATTGTGTTATGTGGTCAGTTGCTTCACCACATCTATTGCACAACGCTTTGTAGGTAAATTCACGCTTATTAGGTCCACGTTCCTACGAGTTCGTTTTTATTGACAGCACTTAAAAACAGCAATTCGTTTAAGTGTTTTTGTCACTGTGCTGGGGCTAGCAATATACTTTCACATACTATCCGTTAATTAATGATGCCCACATGGGAAATGAGACCCAGGGAAACTAAGTGGTTTGGCTAGGATCACACAATTTAGGCAAGTGAAGCCGGAATTAAGAAGCAGGTCTTTTGGCTCTAAAGATCATCAATTTTACCACTAGACCGTCTGTGAGTTGCACTGCATCTGATCTTTGCACAGACGTGTTTCCCTTTCTTTTCTTGGGTGCTGTGTGGCGCCTCCAGGCCGCCCATGCTGTATATTCAAGCTGAAACTGGCCTAATCATTCATGGTGGGAAAGTATGAGGATGGACTGGGAGGTCTAAGGTACAGCGGCTGTGATTGTTGGATTTCTTTCTGACCTGGCCTTCCTTCCTGCAAGGGTGCCCGACATCAGTGAACTCTGTGACCAAAACATGTTCTTCCACCTCACTTGAATCTGGTGATTCAATCACTCTGGTCCCTGCGGTTGTCCTTTCCCGCACCTACTAATGCAAGCGAGCCTTCCAAGGCATCCTCGTAGAAAATGGCATACAGCTTAGCCACACGACTCCATCTCTCTTCACTGACGGTCAGTGGATGGGACCAGCTGGGACCCCGCCCCCCTCCTTCGGATATCTTCTGAAAGCTTCTCAGACTCATACCCGCGCTGTTTTATCAGCATTAGTGAGGTCTACCAATAGTCTCACATAACAGCCTCGGAGGCTTGGGATCACCCCTGGATTACTTGGAGACGTGGTGGCCGTCAGTCAGCCGCGTTTCTGTGGTGAACGGGCACTACCGCCGGCTGCTGGCGGCTGACGGCTGTCAGTCTGGCAGCCTTGGCACTTTCTTTACCTGGCGGAGGCTGGAGTGGAGGAAGCAGGATCCAGCAAAGTGAGCCCCCCCCCAGTCCCCTCTCCCCATAAAAAAGGGACAGGTTTTAATCAAGCTATAAATATATACATACATGCATAGACTTGTCCAACTAAAATAAGCTAACTTAACTTACCCTTCAAAGGCCACCAGACACCTGGGACACACCCCAAGCACTGGCACATACCTGGCGCATTACCCAAAGCCGAACGAATCAAGCCAAGGCAAGGTCGTGTCCTCCAGAATTTTCCACTGAGTATAGCTATCCCGTCACCTTCAATCACAAATTAACAACAATTCTACCACCATTTTCTTTCAAATGGCCAGCTGCCAGCCATCGACAGCGCCAGGAGCATTCTAGCTTCGACTGCATGAGGTGGCACGAAGGCCAGAGCCCCCGAGTTCAGTGGCGCCTCCATTTAATCACCTCCCGCAAAAACCATAAAGAGTTTGAATTAGAACTAGAGATTCTTAAACAATGGAAACATAGGAAAGAGGACCAGCGTAGGCCCGCAATTGAAGGGAAGGCACATACATAAAGCCTGAAGCCTACATCCTTGTTACAGTACAAAAAACAGTTGGTCACAGTAGCAACAATTTAACAATACGAAAGAAATACTATATAATGGCATTCACAACACCAAATTTGCAGAATTCGCAGTGGATGCAAATTATTTTCAAGGCATAAATCACTTCTTATAGACGACACAGTCGTTCATACATGTGGAACATGATTGTATATGCAACAAAGGTGCTCTGGTGTGGGAGAAAGGTGGGGGTGTCATGGATCAGAGTGAGTGAGTGAGGGTAATTGAAAAGGGAGAGGTAATGTGACATATATACATTAAATTTACATAGTGAAACCTGTCCGGCCTATAACAGTCCAAGTCTTACATCTAACTACTGAGGCCCCTGGGACATTTTAAACAGGTCAAATATTCTCAAAATCTGCTAAGCTTTCCCCGGCCTTAACAAAATAAACACTAAGGACATGGACTATGTAGCATTCCTCCCACCAGGACCAGGGGAGAAAAGAGAATCTACTGAAATACGCTTTCGTGATGCAAAAACCAAAAGTCTTATACTCAGTCATAGCGCTGTTCAGGAAGAGTGGGGAATCCATTTGCGCTGCCCGGCCCCAGAGAAATATCCTCACTTCCCAAATCAGCAGCCAACGGCATATACCCGGGAAGAGCGCAGACCTTTGAGGACCAGGCAGTCGGTGCTAGTCATAATGCTTGTGGGGGAATCCCTTTGTCAGGACGGAATCCCTCACCCACCGTAGGTGGCATGCTTCATCATTGGGATTCTCCTCGTGACGGGAAAACCTAGTCCCGCCACGGGCTACAACCCCCTCACTGAGAGGGAGGAGCTCAGGGATGTTTTATTCCTAGTTGTTAGGATATACTAAATCCTGCAATGAGAAGAGAGAGGTTGAGTAGAGGGCGCAGCGCAAAAAAATATATATAAACAGTGAGGGTAGTGATATTAAAACTAGCTACCAGGTACGAAAAAAACTTTGACTCGTTCCTGGGGCCAGGATTAAAAACAGAGCACGAGGGCGTGGCCAACTAACATGGCCGATCGGACGTGAAACTGCGCTGGGGCCGAGGGGGGATACGGAAAAGCCCCATGGAATAAAGTGAGAAACCCAATGCCTGACCCTAAAATGGCCGCCAGGGTAGGCTTTCATTAGAATGCACGTCCAGCACGACGCGCTTGCCCGGAGGGGTTGGGCCCTGCTACGAGGGGTCCAACAGAGAGCTTGATCATCGGGAAGCACACATTCAGAGGCACAACCTGGTCTACTGGTTTTTCGTGCTGCTCTTCGTGGGACATCCGGCTGGGTCCCTGAGGTGGTCTGGACTGTCCTTGAGTGCGGAGCCGAGAGGGCCCCCTGGGTCGGCAAAGCGGCGAAGGTGGGTCCCCACACACTGGCAACGGGTGCGCACTGGTTCTGCATGAGGAAGGGGGCGGCCGGGCGCTGACCAAGTAGTGGGTCCCCCTATGCCACCCAAAAAGACCCCCAACAACATGGTCTCTAATTAATTTGCTACTGCAGGAGCAGGGTCGTTCGGAGAGGAGGCGTCGCCACGTCCAGTAACAATGGCGCTTACTAGGGAAGACCTTCTGTCTTCCCTTCGGGAGTTCAAACAGGAGTTACGAGCAGACATTAAAGCAGACATGGAGGCCTCCTTTGAATCATTCCGAGCAGAGATGAGAGAGAAGCTGGTGTCTGTACAGGCGGATGTCGACTCGGTGGGAACGCGTACCCTAGATCTCGAAGCAAAACAACAAGAGGTGACTGACAAGATTAAGTCCCTGGAAGAAGGTACAGCTGAACTGCGGGGCCAGCTGCAGGATACGTTACTCAAGTGCGAAGACTTGGAAAATCGCTCCCGCCGCGACAACATACGAGTCCGGGGTCTGGTGGAGGATTGTGAAGGCCCGGATCTGGAGGCGTTCATGGTGGGCCTCTTCTCCTCGGCTTTGGGGGAGGATGGCCCCGAGGTCGGGTTGGAGAGAGTCCACAGAGTCGGACCGCGACTTCCAGGATAGAACTGACGTCCGAGTGACATCTTGGCAAAGTTCAGCTCCTTTAAAATCAAAGAATTGGTCTTACAAAAGGCAAGGGTTACCGATACGTTCACCTTCCAAAATGCCACATGCACGCTCTACCAAGACGTAGCTCAAGCCACACTCATGCGACGCCAGCAGTTCCGCCCGATCACCGAGTTTCTGCGAGAGAAGAAAGTCAGATAAGATGGACATATCCCTTTGGGATCACTTTCCAATGGCACAACAAGCACCACCACTGTGTGGAATTATCGGAGGCAGCGGATCTGCTGGGTCTGGAGCTCTCAGCAGCCTCACCGGACCCGGAAGGTGGGAGTCACCTGGATCGACAAGATGGAAGCCAGTGGCGAAGAGTGAGCAGGAGAAACACAAAAAAACCGGACTGAATCCTTTGAATAAGGGGTCCCAAGTGGAAATGAACTGCGTCCCAGGGGTAGTGCAATTGGCCGGCGGACCCCAGGACCAGGTTCGTCGCAAAGATGGTGGTGCTCTGCCCCCCCTTCTCTTCCCTTGGGGGCGACCTGCCGCAGCTATGGAGAGATGGATGGTGCGGAGGACTTGCAAGCCACGTCCCTGTGGGGGGCCCAGGTGCCTAGGAGTTACACGATGCCATGAACTCGGCGCTTGGCACTGGGGCCGCGTGAGTGCACTACACCTGCGGTGAGAGGGCGTGGGGACTGACCTATCTCCGCCGCGGTAAGAGGACTCCGGTTGGAGGGGGGTGGCGGCGAAGGACCAGCATTCTCCTGGACGCCTGGGGTTACTCCGATGTTCTTTGAAATGTTCATCTCATGTAAGGGGCTTACACCAAATGTTAACTGTTATTTAGCTGTATAATTTTCCACAGCATATGCCTTGGTTTCTGCTAAAATAAGGGCTGGGGGAACGGAAATGGTTACGTTCCTCGAGTGCATCTTGGTAAGGGGATTCCCCTCTGAGAGGGGGATTCTCCACACTCGTTTTAATTGTTTGTTCTGGTTAGTTAATTTAGGTAGATGTCATGGTGCCCTTTTTATATTGTTTATGGGTTTGGGGGGAAAGGGGAGGTGGGGTCAGAGGCGGCATTTAGGCAGAGTCCTTTGCCAGGGGGGTAAAATCCCATCTAGACAACAATGGCAGTTAGGACTATAACCTGGAATGCTCGGGGTTTGAACTCCCCTAACAAGCGCCAGCGCTTTTGGAAATACCTGCTCGATCATAATGTCCAAGTGGCGGCTCTTCAGGAGAGGCACCTCAAAAAATCTGAGGAGCACCGGCTGCATCATAAAGCTTATCCCCTCATATTTAGATCTTCACATTCCTCAAAACAAAATGGGGTGGTGCTGATGTTCTATACAGGGATCCCGTTCCAAGCACAGGACACTAAAACGGACAAACACAGGAGGTTTCTTATGGTTCGGGGGGACCTTAGGGGCCGACAATGCACATTTGCGGTCCTTTATGCACCAAACACGGGCCAGCAGGACTTCATTCTCTCCTTCCTTATGACTTTGGAGAATTTTGCTCAGGGGGATATTCTGCTTTTGGGAGACTTCAATCTCGTCTGGGATCAGGGGATGGACACGACACATCCACAGAGGGCACCGGGAGCGGTTTTCGGTAAGGCACTTAAGTCGCAGCTTCAGCTCATGGGGTTGGTGGATGTATGGAGAGATGCTAACCCTACAGTGCGTGACTACTCTTTCTTCTCTCACTCCCACAGAACATATTCCCGTATTGACCACATTTTTATGAGCCAGTCCCTGCTCCCCTCGGTGCTGCAAACACAGTTTCACCCGATTTGCCTATCAGATCATGCCCCCCTAGAGATAACGCTCACTTGGCCGAACCTGCGTCCAAAGCACGCACGGTGGTACTTCCCCAACTTCCTCTGCAGGGATAAATTTCTACGTGACGACATCCGAAAAACTATTAAGGAATTCCTCAAGCAGAATGACCCTGAGGCTACTTCCCATGCAATCACCTGGGACGCCCTCAAAGCAGTAGTCCGAGGTAAATGCATCGAGTTGGCCACTACCTTGAGATCTCAGCAATGCGAGGAACGCCTCCAGTTAGAACGGGCCTTAGTGTCCGCAGAGCAGGCCCATAAGGCCAGCTCCTCTGTTCAGGCAATGAGGAAAGTCACGGCCCTAAAGGGGAAACTTCAAGCTATTTATACTAATAGAGCGGAAAAAAACAGCTTACGCCTCCAGACCAGGGGATATGAAGGCGGGAACAAAGTGGGGTCCTTGTTGGCGCGTCAACTACGGGCCAAACAGGAAAGAGAGTATATCAAACTCATTGTGGATGAGGAGGGAGTTTCCCATAAGAAATAGGAGGGAAAGGCGCAGGCCTTTGAGAAATTTTACCGAAATCTATACACTTCGGAACTCCCGAGGGGGCACGTCCAAACGGAATATTTAGATCCCCTGACCTCCCTCAAGTCGCGGCTAGCTCCAATGAAGAATTGGCGAAACCCATAACCTCTGAGGAAGTACAGAAGGCGATTGACTCCCTTAAACTCCCGAAAGCGCAAGCCAGATGGCTTCTCAGCTCATTTCTATCGCACCTTCGCGCCGTAGCTAGTTCCCTTCTTAACTAACCTATTTAATGTCATTGCCTCTACGCAACAAGTCACACCCTCTATGGGGGAAGCGATAGTGGCAGTGATCCCTAAGCCCGGTAAGGACCCCATAGCTTGCTCTTCTTACCGCCCGATTGCTCTCCTGAACCTAGACGCTAAGATTTACTCCAAGATCCTGGCAACTCGTCTCGAAACAATACTTCCTGGTCTTATAGATCCGGACCAATCCGGATTTATTAACCCCTTCAATGCTTTTGACGAGCTGGACTCGTCATGGCACACAGTGCTCGTGTGCTCATGACGAGTCCAGCTCGTCATAAGACCCACCCACGGGGGAAGCGCTGGCGCTCCCCCCGTGGGGATCCGATCGTTGTTTTTTTTTCGGGGAAGGCAGGGGAAGGGGTTCCCCTGTCTCCCCCCACCCCCCCTTCAATGACGTCAGCGCGCGAGGCGCGCTGACGTCATTGGGGGTTTCCCTTTGTTCCCGGATGCGCTGGAAGCCATTTGCTTCCAGCGCGTCGGGGAATAAGGTGAGTTTTGGCTCCGGGGAGGGGGGGTTTGCAACAAAAGAGGCATCGAGGGAAAGGGTTTTCCTTTCCCCCGATGCCTCTTTTGTGCATTCCTGCTGCACGATCATGCGATCGTGCAGCAGGAATGCCACTAGACACCAGGGAATTTTTTTGTTTTTTGTTCAAAGCAAACGAAAATACTGTTTTGGGGAGCGGCCCCTTGGGCAAGGGTCGCTCCCCTTTTGGGGGCCATATGTTTTTGGTGCTCTGCCCCCCTGGGGGGGGGCAGTTTTTTTTATATAGCTCGGGCTTTACCCGAAGGTGTCAAAGCGCTTCACAATAGTTTAAGCATGATATAAAAGCAAGCGTTACATTACATGAGGAAAAAGTGACAATTGTGCAAATAACAAGATACAAAAAGGTATGCGTTACAAGAGGAAAAAGTGACCGGTGTGCATGATACATGAGATGCAAAATACAAATAGAGGTATAATACTGCAATAAGTGGCAGTCACTCAGAACACACTGGGAAGGCACTTCTATAGGCATGGAGTACAGAATTTCCTATAGTGGAAGAACTTCCTTGAGGGAGTAGAGAGGGCGTGAATTAAACAGGAGACTTAAAATGAAGGGTACACAAATCCAACACAGCACGCAAGGGTGAGGAATGTACAGGAAAAAGTACAAATTTACAATAAAGAGCGAACTTCCTAGAGGGGGCTGAGAGTGAAAGTATTAGTTCTGAAAGTGTCTTTGGAAGAGAAGAGATTTCAGGTCAGCTTTGAAGATCCGGGTAGAGGAGGTGGCACGGAGCAATGGGGGAAGCGAGTTCCAGATTCTCACCGCATTGCCTGAGAAGGATTGCGCCATCGATCTTTCCCTTTTGAAGACGGGGGGGGGCTCAAGCAGAAGCTTTTCCACATTGCGAGAAGGGCGAGAGCCACCGGACAATTTCAATTTATTCGCCAGGTAACGAGGGGAGGACGATTGTAAGGCTGTGTGTGTGATGCAGGCAGCTTTGCCTCGATCGGAAGCCATCAAAGAGAGGACAGGATAGGAGTGACTAGGTCGCTTCGTTTAGACCCTGAAATGAAGCGAGCTGGTGAATGGAGGATGGATTTGAGAGGGGAGAGGTGGGATTTGGGTAGGCCCGTCAGAAGAGAATTGCAATAATCCAGTCTTGAGAGAACCAGAGATTGTACCAAGGTTTTTAAGTCTTTCTCCGGGAAGAACCGACGGATCCCCCATAGAAGGCGCAACTGGTAACGTGCGTTCTTAGCAATAGAGTTGATGTGGGAGATTAGATTGAATCTTTTGTCATGAATGACACCTAGGGATTTAGCGCTGTCAACAATGATGGGTTTGTTGTTGAGTAGGTTCAGCTGATCCATCCAAGATTGAACAGGAGGAGGTGAGAGAGAGGTAGAGAGGAGGAGGAATTCAGTTTTGGCGGGATTCAGAATGAGTTGGTGAGCTAACATCCAGTTGTGAATAGAGTTGAGAGTAGAGTTGAGTAGTGAGAGATCGTGTGCGGAAGATAAAGGTATCTTCCCACTAGTCCACCAGGCATTTATTTGTGGAGAGTGACCCCTTGGGCAAGGGTCACTCTCCTTTGGGGGCAATATTTGTGGCTGAGTCTGCCCCCCAGGAGGGCAGATCGCCATGTTTTTTTAAAAAATTGGGCCCACTAGACCACCAGGGACTTGTTTGAGGGGAGTGGCCCCTTGGGCAAGGGTCGCTCCCCTATGGGGAGCATTAATTTGGCCGTTTCTGCCCCCCTGGGTGGGCAGATCGGCTGATTTTTTTTGTATGGTGTTAGAAACGGGTAGCATGGTGCAGAGCGGGCGGGCCAAACTCCGGAGGAAATGTGTAAAGCATCTGCGCAGTACACACTCACGACACACCAGGCACACTACAAAAAGAGACTCCACACCAGGTTGCATGAAAATAACGTGTGTATTATGCAAAACACATCAGTAGGCAATCACAGTTGTAAAAGCACTGTGCCCACTGGCACCAGGTAGGAATATACAGGGGGACTATTTACAGGGCAGGGCCAATCGGGCCGCTGCCAGAACCATCACAAGCACAATTAGGATAAATGTAAGACCAGCAATAAATGTGACGCAGCCAGGAACTCCTGGCAAGATCATGAACTTGTCGTTATAGTGCAATAAGCCTTGGGCCTAAACACACAGCATCACGTGAGGCATCGCCATGAGCATAAATGCATGAGGCATGAATCCTAGGCCCAGTATGCATAAAGCCAGAAGTGCAGGCCATAGGGAAAGAAAGGCATTATCAGAAAGAACATAACACTTGAGGCATTTCAATAGGCACATGAGGGTAAAGTGTAAACATAGTATGCATTCAGTTCGCACCTCAGTGGTATCAATAACATTTGCATAAATCAGAGTAGGCATAACATAATCTGGCATGAGCCTAGCACCTCACATTCGCATAAATCCCACTATAACAGGAACACGTGGTGCAGGCATAATCTTAGCACATCACAACATGACCTTGGGCATGGGACATAAGTCATGAGCATGAATCACCTCCTGTGTTAGGCATACAGCTATGCGCTAGGCATCATTAGGGGCATAATCGACACATCATGCTTAATGTTAGGTACAAACATATGCAGTAGGCCTAAACCGGTGAGCATAGAATGCATTAGCCTCAAGCCTGAAAGGAAAACATCATGGCATGTCATTAGGTGTACCCTTGGGAGCATAGAAGCATCACTAGCATAAAAGCATTAGGCATACCCAGGTGAGACCGTAACATGACACTATGCAAAACTGCATGAGGCATAAACTTAGAACATCATATCTTGACATTAAGCGTAACCCTCAGCCTCACATTGGCGCCCATCGAAGTAGGCCTGAAAACATGAACCATACATTAGGCATCAAATCAGAAGGATTATTAGGCGTTACTCATGTTAGCAGGGACACCTTGGCATACCAACACTACTTGCTCCAAATGTCGCAGTTCAGTCTTTGGCGCCACTGTCCCGGGGGAACCCCTACTCTGGGTCTCTTCAACTGGGAAACGCCAACGTTGCAGCTGCCCTCTACGGCGGTGCAGCTGTGACCAAAAACAAGCACTGGCGCGTTGGGGTCCCTCTTCTGGGACTCTAAAGTACGAAAATGCGCCCTCGTTGCAGCTGCCCGCTATCAAGTGGGGCAGCTGAGAAACCCAATGAGCACTGGCACCGGGGCGGGCACCGACAATGTGCCCCGACACCACCCCCACCAAGTAAAGCCTGAGCTCCACTCACCGGGGCTCCTCTGGGACTCGTCCTGACTCCAGGCTCCTTCCAGCAGAGGACAGGCACCGATATGTGCCTCGACCGTCCCCTGCGCTGCCAGGACCTTTCGGCTCCCTCCGGTTCCTCCAGGCAGCACAGCGCTGCAGGGGGCAGGCGTTCCTCACCTCCTGGGCAGTATAGGCAAAGCACTCACCAGGCGCTAGACAGCAAGCAAAGCACAGCGAATGCAGGGATAAGGTTGTAGCGATTCCCAGGCGCTAGGTCCCACCAAATAACGCTGCAGCCCCCACCAGGCGCTAGAGTGCGGCAGGGAAGCACAGTCAATCCAAATATAGCGCTCCCAAGGCGCTAGACAGCAGCCCAACCAGGATTGCAGTGCTCCTCTCTTCTGGCACCTCAAGTATAGCACTCACGAGGCGCTAGGGTGCAGGCAGGCAAGTATAGTCCCTTGAAATATAGCGCTCAGACAGCACAGCGCTGCAGGCGTCAGCTCCTCTTCCCCTGGCACCTTGAATATAGCGCTTACGAGGCGCTAGGTCCCAACAGAAGCTTCAGGGACAGAAGGTAGCGTACCTCTTCTGGTAATCAGGACAACAGTGCCCACCAGGCGCTAGAGTGCAGGCAGAGCAGCACAGTCACTGTGAAGACAGCGCTCACAAGGCGCTAGATGGCGCACAGTTCCAGGGTCCCACATGAGAGGGTAGCGTCCACGCTCCTCACCTCCTTGGAGTGCAGGCCAACAACCGATGGCGCTCACGAGGCGCTAGGGCATGAGAGCAGGCAGGCAATACTGGGTAAGATCAGCAGGCAGTGGGTACTCATCAGAACAGGACAGCAGCTCCTAGAAGCAGTCATCTCCCATAAAGTGGCACTCCTCCTGACACAGCAGTCTTCACTCCAGTAAAGGGCTCTCACTGGCCCTGTGGACAGCGGAGGGGTGCAGATGGGCACAGGGGCCAGCACACAGGCCCAATGTGGCGGTACCTCCTGGCAGAGTGTCCCCTCTCATTCAGGTCCACGCTCAGTCTGAGCACATGGAGGCACAGCCCCCTCACCCCACCTACCAGAAAGGGCTGGAAGCTTCTGGAAGGTTCCCTGGGAAACCGGTCCCAACTGGTTTAGGGGGAGGTGTAGAGCACCCTGTCTGCCAGACTTCCCACCAAAAGCTGGGGCTGGGTGACAGACAACTAGACCGGCAACCCACCTCAGGCAGGCGGCACAAGCAGACAGAAATGGCGTCCATTTTAAAAGTAACATTGCTTTACAACAGTACAAATAAATCTGCGCACGCCATTGTGCAGCAGGTATTATTCCACACATGGTAAAAAGGCTAGGGGGGAAAAGCGTAACATTTTAGGACAATAAGGGCCAAGTCCAACACAACCCCCTCCCAGCCAAAAGCCAGGGTAGACCAATCAATGCCTTGATGGGCTTCCCTGCTTAGGGCGAGAAAACATGGACGGGGGCCCACAACTGCAGGGGCACCCGCAGGTTCTCCGCCACTCTGGAACCCGATTGTTCCCTCTCTCAAACCTCCCTGGACCAACTAAGCCACCCCACTGGTGCTCCCTAGTTGTCCGCGGCCAGGACCAGGCACTAGGCCGTCCAGATGTCTCTGGCCCTTGCTGTCTCACAGAGTGGGGGGCAGTAGCCCCAGGCCCGTAGTACCCGTCGGCCACCCTCCTTCTCCTCCGTGCAGTGCCAAACTGCCACTGGTCCTCCCACCTAGGGTCCGCACCCTCAGGCTGACCAGCAGTCCGGGGCGAGGCTCTCCTCCCCCTACCTCTCCTTCTGGGGTTCCGCCCTCTCCTCCTATGCGGGGCACCCTCAGAACACCACTCTCTCACTCGTCCAGGGCCGTGACCCTGCATCCGATCCACCAACCCAGGGTCTAAACCCTTAGGTTGAACTGGTGCCAGAGGCGAGTCCTCCCTCCCTCTGCACCCCCTCCCAGAGTTCTGCACCCTCCCAACGGGAGTAGCACCCCTGGAAGACAACTCCGGGGGGACACTGCTTACAGACGTCCCTCCCGCCAGGTCAGGCAATACCTGAACCGGGCCTCCCAACCCAGGATCGAAGCCCTGTGGCTAGCCGGTGCCAGAGGCGAGTCCTTCCTCCCTCTGCACCCCCTTCCAGAGTTGCGCACCCTCCCACCTGGAGAAGTACCCCTGGAAGACAAACCGGTAGGGACCCTGATTACAGGTGTCCCACTCTCCAAGTCAGGCAGTCCCTGAACCTGGCATCCCAGCCCAGGATCTAAACCCTGCGACTGAGCAGACCCCAGAACCCCTGGAGCTCTGATTACAGACGCCCCGGGTTCTCCTGACACTAGGGGATCCCCTTCAATGGATGGCCTATTGGGACAGCCTAGGCTCCCAACCTGGGGTTCCCTTATGGAACTCTCCAGGCCCTGAGACTGCGGTTGGGGCACCTCGGGACACCTCCCCGACTCACTCCTTCCTGTAGATAGGACGTGAGGCCCTACAACCCTCTCACTACCCTGGGACCTAGCTGGGCTACTCTGCGCTCCTCCCCCCTCCCGGGGTGGGAAGATCCCTGAGCCACTCCCTTCTGGATCACTCCCCAGTGCCTCCTCAGACACTCTGGCGCTCACCCAGAGGTCTGCCTCCCGTGCAAGCTCCCTGGGGTCAGAGAGCCCACACTGCAACAGGTGGTGGCGCAACCTTGGGAAACAATTCCTTAGTATGTGTTCCTTGATAACTACATGGAACAGCCCTTCCCAATCATTCACCGCGCTACACACCATCCACTCCTCCAGTGCGGTCCAACACACGTCCACATACTCTCTCCTCCCCCCCCCCCCCAAGACTGATGGGACAGTTTCTTGCCGCCCCTAAAATCCAACCTGCCCCCTCCTCCTGGGGATCAGGCACCATCTTCCGAGCTCTGGGAGTGGGACTTCCCACACTGGAATCACTCTCGCTGCCACCACTGGATCCCACCCTCACTGGTGAATCCAGACTCCTGAAACCACTCTCAGGGGACAACCTACCCTCCTGAGCTAGTCTCTCCCTGGCGAAGGCCCTGTCAGCCTCAGCCATCCTTTCCTGCGCTAGGACCCTTTCGGTCTCTAGCATTTTCCCTTGCACCTTCAGCTGCGCTAACTCCTTGGCATGCTTTAACCGGAGCCTCTCCAAAGCCAGCTGGTGCTCCCTTTCTTCCCTCCTATCCACCCACTCTTCTGGGGACAGGGAAAGGGGTGGGGCAGTGCCCCCGGGGCTGGACCCAGCACGGGACTCCCGGTCTATGGGGTCCTCCCTACTTACTGGTGTCCCCGCCCTATCATCTTCTTCCTCTTCAGTGTTACCACCCTCCAGGGTTATGGACTGGGCACCCTCACTCTCAGAGTCCTCCTCACACTCTAGGTCCTCCTCCGGGTCTCCACCTAGTCCACCATTTAGATATGCGGAGGGGTAATCTGACAGGTCCCCACAGCGCTCTAAAGGTTCCCCCCTTTTTAGGGCCTCATAGAGGAACAATTTTCTGCGGAAGTCACCCTCTATTGGTATCCCCCTTTCTCTGCAGAAATCCATCACTTCCTCCTCAGTGTACTCCCAAAGTTCATCCTCATCATAGAGTAACCCCATCTTGGCGAGATACACAGATACAGTAAACAGGGAAACACAATTCCACAGTGACCCTTTTAGGAGGAAAGGCAATCAAACAAAATAATCCCCAAATCTGTGATTATTTCAACTGCTCAGTTTGCAGTGCAACCCGTTGTCGCTGTGGTACTGCGCAAACACAAGTCCTATCCCACCGCTGAACACCAATGTTAGAAACGGGTAGCGTGGTGCAGAGCGGGCGGGCCAAACTCCGGAGGAAATGTGTAAAGCATCTGCGCAGCACACACTCACGACACACCAGGCACACTACAAAAAGAGACTCCACACCAGGTTGCATGAAAATAACGTGTGTATTATGCAAAACACATCAGTAGGCAATCACAGTTGTAAAAGCACTGTGCCCACTGGCACCAGGTAGGAATATACAGGGGGACTATTTACAGGGCAGGGCCAATCGGGCCGCTGCCAGAACCATCACAAGCACAATTAGGATAAATGTAAGACCAGCAATAAATGTGACGCAGCCAGGAACTCCTGGCAAGATCATGAACTTGTCGTTATAGTGCAATAAGCCTTGGGCCTAAACACACAGCATCACGTGAGGCATCGCCATGAGCATAAATGCATGAGGCATGAATCCTAGGCCCAGTATGCATAAAGCCAGCAGTGCAGGCCTTAGGGAAAGAAAGGCATTATCAGAATAAACATAACACTTGAGGCATTTCAATAGGCACATGAGGGTAAAGTGTAAACATAGTGTGCATTCAGTCCGCACCTCAGTGGTATCAATAACATTTGCATAAATCAGAGTAGGCATAACATAATCTGGCATGAGCCTAGCACCTCACATTCGCATAAATCCCACTATAACAGGAACACGTGGTGCAGGCATAATCTTAGCACATCACAACATGACCTTGGGCATGGGACATAAGTCATGAGCATGAATCACCTCCTGTATTAGGCATACAGCTATGCGCTAGGCATCATTAGGGGCATAATCGACGCATCATGCTTAACGTTAGGTACAAACATATGCAGTAGGCCTAAACCGGTGAGCATAGAATGCATTAGCCTCAAGCCTGAAAGGAAAACATCATGGCATGTCATTAGGTGTACCCTTGGGAGCATAGAAGCATCACTAGCATAAAAGCATTAGGCATACCCAGGTGAGACCGTAACATGACACTATGCAAAACTGCATGAGGCATAAACTTAGAACATCATATCTTGACATTAAGCGTAACCCTCAGCCTCACATTGGCGCCCATCAAAGTAGGCCTGAAAACATGAACCATACATTAGGCATCAAATCAGAAGGATTATTAGGCGCTACTCATGTTAGCAGGGACACCTTGGCATACCAACACTACTTGCTCCAAATGTCGCAGTTCAGTCTTTGGCGCCACTGCCCCGGGGGAACCCCTACTCTGGGTCTCTTCAACTGGGAAACGCCAACGTTGCAGCTGCCCTCTACGGCGGTGCAGCTGTGACCAAAAACAAGCACTGGCGCGTTGGGGTCCCTCTTCTGGGACTCTAAAGTACGAAAATGCGCCCTCGTTGCAGCTGCCCGCTATCAAGTGGGGCAGCTGAGAAACCCAATGAGCACTGGCACCGGGGGCGGGCACCGACAATGTGCCCCGACACCACCCCCCACCAAGTAAAGCCTGAGCTCCACTCACCGGGGCTCCTCTGGAACTCGTCCTGACTCCAGGCTCCTTCCAGCAGGGGACAGGCACCGATATGTGCCTCGACCGTCCCCTGCGCTGCCAGGACCTTTCTGGACGGCTCCCTCCGGTTCCTCCAGGCAGCACAGCACTGCAGGGGGCAGGCATTCCTCACCTCCTGGGCAGTATAGGCAAAGCACTCACCAGGCGCTAGACAGCAAGCAAAGCACAGCGAATGCAGGGATAAGGTTGTAGCGCTTCCTAGGCGCTAGGTCCCACCAAATAACGCTGCAGCCCCCACCAGGCGCTAGAGTGCGGCAGGGAAGCACAGTCAATCCAAATATAGCGCTCCCAAGGCGCTAGACAGCAGCCCAACCAGGATTGCAGCGCTCCTCTCTTCTGGCACCTCAAGTATAGCACTCACGAGGCGCTAGGGTGCAGGCAGGCAAGTATAGTCCCTTGAAATATAGCGCTCAGACAGCACAGCGCTGCAGGCGTCAGCTCCTCTTCCCCTGGCACCTTGAATATAGCGCTTACGAGGCGCTAGGTCCCAACAGAAGCTTCAGGGACAGAAGGTAGCATACCTCTTCTGGTAATCAGGACAACAGTGCCCACCAGGCGCTAGAGTGCAGGCAGAGCAGCACAGTCACTGTGAAGACAGCGCTCACAAGGCGCTAGATGGCGCACAGTTCCAGGGTCCCACACGAGAGGGTAGCGTCCACGCTCCTCACCTCCTTGGAGGGCAGGCCAACAACCGATGGCGCTCACGAGGCGCTAGGGCAGGAGAGCAGGCAGGCAATACTGGGCAAGATCAGCAGGCAGTGGGTACTCATCAGAACAGGACAGCAGCTCCTAGAAGCAGTCATCTCCCATAAAGTGGCACTCCTCCTGACACAGCAGTCTTCACTCCAGTAAAGGGCTCTCACTGGCCCTGTGGACAGCGGAGGGGTGCAGATGGGCACAGGGGCCAGCACACAGGCCCAATGTGGCGGTACCTCCTGGCAGAGTGTCCCCTCTCATTCAGTTCCACGCTCAGTCTGAGCACATGGAGGCACAGCCCCCTCACCCCACCTACCAGAAAGGGCTGGAAGCTTCTGGAAGGTTCCCTGGGAAACCGGTCCCAACTGGTTTAGGGGAGGTGTAGAGCACCCTGTCTGCCAGACTTCCCTCCAAAAGCTGGGGCTGGGTGACAGACAACTAGACCGGCAACCCACCTCAGGCAGGCGGTACAAGCAGACAGAAATGGCGTCCATTTTAAAAGTAACATTGCTTTACAACAGTACAAATAAATCTGCGCACGCCATTGTGCAGCAGGTATTATTCCACACATGGTAAAAAGGCTAGGGGGGGGAAAAGCGAAAATTTTTAGGACAATAAGGGCCAAGTCCAACATATGGCCACTAGGCCACCAGGGATTTTTTTGTGGGGAGTGGCCCCTTGGGCAAGGGTCGCTCCCCCTTGGGGGCATTGTTTGTGGCGGTCTGCCCCCATGGGGGGGGGGGGGCAGATGTCGCCATTTTTTTTATATTTGGCCCACTAGACCACCAGGGATTTGTTTTTGGGGAGTGGCCCCCATTAATTTGTCCGTTTCTGCCATCCTGAGGGGCAGATCGGCTGATTTGTTTTTTTGTAGGTCCACTAGGCCACCAGGGTTTTTTTTATGTTGGGGAGCGGCCCCTTGGGCAAGGGTCGCTCCCCTTTATGGGAGGATGATTGTGGCCATTTCTGCCCTCTTTGGGTGGCAGAATAGCAGTATGTTTTTAGGCCCATCTGCCCCCAAGGAGGGCAGAAGCCACTAGACACCAGGTTTTTTTTTAAATTTTTGTGTTGGGGAGTGGCCAAAAGGGCAAGGGTTGCTCCCCTTTTACGGGGGTGAATATTTTATTTATACTCTTTGGCCCACCTACCCCTTAGCTTGGCTGGTGGATTGTGTGTGGACTGGTGCATAATTTGCATATGTGATTGTAATGTTTTTTCTCTCCTTTTTATTCTAGTGTAACGCTTTTGATTCCTGTTTGCAGTTTCGGCAGTGGTTGTTCTGCAGTTTTGCGTAATTGCATTTATTTGGTAAGAAAAATATTTTTGTTGTGTGTACTCCAAATGAGTATTATTGTCATGCATGAATGAATTTTTTTGTAAGTGGTGTCATAATGGCAGCATATTCGTTAGTGTTCAGAGCATGAAATTCTTTGCAATGTTTTGCATTGTCTTATGTGTAATTTTTTTTCCTTTTTTAGTGGGATATTGTTGATCCTTACTGTGTCTGTGCAGAGTAGGTGGTGGTGAGTCTAGCTGCTTCTGTCACGTGAGTGGTATAGTGTTGGAGTATATTGGTCTTTGTGATAAAGCTACATTTTGTTTATTTCTTTTTTTACAAAGGGTTTGTTGTTGTTGACTTGTTTGACAAGTAACCTTTATTAGTAAGCATTATGGCTAGCCGTAGAATGACTGCTCAGCAGGTGGTTGGTTTGCTTCTTGAATCTTCCTCTGAGCAGGATTATGAGACTGACAGTGCGTCTGAGGGAGAGGAGGGAGGGGAAGATTCAGGCAGTGAGTTTTCTCTCCACATGGAATCATCGGATGATGAAGGTACTCTCAGTGCAGATGAAGTGCCTGTTTTAGAGGAGGATACTACTGTGCCGATGGTGCAAGAGGCATCTGGATTGCAGCCTGGGGCTGCTAGGCTTCCTACTGGAAGTGCTGGACTCTGGGTTGATCCAAACATGGTGTAGCCGGTGTTGCCTGCCTTTAGTGGTTATGCAGGGTGTAGAGTGGATTGTGAACATTATTTGCCTATACAGTATTTTCAGTTGTTTATGGATGATGTATTTTTGGGTGAGATTGTTGAGCAGACTAATCTGTATGCTGAACAGTTTTTGAGGGACAACAGTGCCAGACTTAGGCCCCATTCTAGAGCTACCCGGTGGAGTCCCACAAATCTGGAAAAGATGAAGAAGTTTTTGGGTATGACTTTTTTGATGGGTTTGATAAGAAAGCCGTCCATGGGTTCATACTGGTCTACCAGTCCCTTGATGGCAACGGCCATATTTCCTGCAGTTATGACTCGTGATCGGTATTTACTTTTGCTTCGGATGCTGCATTTTGTTGATAATGGTTTGGCGTTGCCACGAGATCACCCTGAATGTGACCGTCTTTTTAAGATTCGGCCTGTTCTTGATCACTTTGTAGATCGATTTTCAGAGATCTATACTCCAGGGAAAGAAATATCTATTGATGAGTCTTTGGTCCTGTTCAAGGGCCGTTTGGTTTTTAGGCAGTACATTCCTAGCAAGAGGGCACGCTATGGAATTAAGCTGTATATGTTGTCTGAGAGTAGGACAGGATATGTTTTTAATTTGCGTGTGTACACTGGTAGGGATTCCACTATTGACCCCCTGGTTGTCCGTCCACTTTTGGAGTTTCAGAGAAAATTGTGTGGGATCTTGCTAGAGGACTGTTTAACAGAGGCCACCATTTGTACCTTGATAACTTCTACACTGCTGTGCAATTGTTTAAGGAATTGTTCAAAGTGGACACTTTTGCTTGTGGCACAATCCGCTCTAACCGTAAAGGTTATCCAAAAGAGCTTGTTTGCATAAAAAAACTTCAGAGGGGACAGTGCAGTTCCTTGCGTAGTGATGAACTACTAGCTGTGAAATTTGTGGACAGGAGGGATGTGTACATGCTGACTACCATCCATGATGAGAGTACTTCACCTGTGGCTGTTTGGGGTCAGATTGCTGAAGTGCGCAAACCTGTGTGCATTTTAGACTACAATAAGCACATGGGTGGTGTTGATAGAGTAGATCAGAGGTTGGAACCTTACACTGATATTCGTAAGGCTTACATTTGGTATAAGAAGTTGGCCATCCATCTCTTCAAATTAGCAACTTTCAATGCTTTTGTTGTGTTCAAGGAGTGTTCTCCTGCGTCAAAGTTGACTTTTGTTCAGTTTCAGGAGTCTGTCATAGGCAGCCTTGTTGTTGTGGAAGTGTTCCTAGAGTTGGAGTGGTGGAGGATGTGGCTCGATTGAAAGATCGCCACTTTCCTGATCACATTCCTCCTACACCCTCAAAAGACTTTCCCACTAGGAGATGTAGACGCAGAAGGAGACTCGTATGTACTGCCCTGAGTGTCCTTCTAACCCTGGGCTGTGTGTGCCTGCTTGTTATAGAGCGTACCACAAGCAAAAGAATTATTGGGAGCAACCATGAGTGGTAAAGTGAACTGCCTGGTCTGTAATGTTTAAGAATTGTTGTTCTGTTTCAAGGTTGGCATTAGTGCAATGTATTTAGTTTCTGATTTTGTGTTAGTAGATTTGTATCTATTTGCAATTTGTTTGTGTTTTCTTTTTTGTATAAAAAAATCCTAAATGTGATGGTGGTGTGTGTAGGCTGGTGCTTGGCTGGCGGTGTGCGTGGAGTGGCGCTTGGCTGGCGGTGTGCGTGGAGTGGCTCTTGGCTGGCGGTGTGCGTGGAGTGGCACTTGGCTGGCGGTGTGCGTGGAGTGGCGCTTGGCTGGCGGTGTGCGTGGAGTGGCGCTTGGCTGGCGGTGTGCGTGGAGTGGCGCTTGGCTGGCGGTGTGCGTGGAGTGGCGCTTGGCTGGCGGTGTGCGTGGAGTGGCGCTTGGCTGGCGGTGTGCGTGGAGTGGCGCTTGGCTGGCGGTGTGCGTGGAGTGGCGCTTGGCTGGCGGTGTGCGTGGAGTGGCGCTTGGCTGGCGATGTGCGTGGAGTGGCGCTTGGCTGGCGATGTGCGTGGAGTGGCGCTTGGCTGGCGATGTGCGTGGAGTGGCGCTTGGCTGGCGGTGTGCGTGGAGTGGCGCTTGGCTGGCGGTGTGCGTGGAGTGGCGCTTGGCTGGCGGTGTGCGTGGAGTGGCGCTTGGCTGGCGGTGTGCGTGGAGTGGCGCTTGGCTGGCGGTGTGCATGGAGTGGCGCTTGGCTGGCGGTGTGCGTGGACTGGCGCTCGGCTGGCGGTGTGCGAGTAGTGACTTGCTGCTGGTCACTACACACACTGCTAGCCGAGCGACACTCCACGCAATCCATCAGTTTGTGTGGTTGCTCTGTTAGGAATGTGGGCGTGTGAAAGTGATGGGCCCTTGAATGGCGCTGTCTGCTGGTGTGAGTGTTGTAATGTGATGGGCCCGCGGCTGGTGGTGTGAATGGTTTTGTATGTGTCACACGTATGAAAGGTGTATGAATGGCCTGTAAAGAGGTTGGTGCCTTGTCGTGGCTTTACAGCTCACGAGCTGTGAGTCAATGGTTCAGTTTCTCGTCCTTTCAATTATTAACAGTGCATTTCATTTTTGTGAAATCACTTGTTAATACAATTGTATATACTGAACCATCACTCACCCTCGTGCCAAATCCAACCAGTATGTGTGTGTGCTTGAGGATTAGATGGCTGTGCAGTAATATTTTTTTTTTGTCTTTCTCAAGCAGGGTGTACCTTGTCCTTTTTTGTGAATGTTGTAATGCATTTGTTTCGTGGCTGGTGGAGTTTGAATGGTTTTGTGTGTATCACGTATGAAAGGTGTGTGAATGGCCTGTAAAGCGGTTGGGGCCTTGACGTGGCTTTACAGCTCACGAGCTGCGAGTCACTGGTTCCGTTTTTTGTCCTTTCAATTATTGACAGTGCATTTCATTTTTGTGAAATTTCTTGTTAATAAAATTGTATATACTGAACCATCACTTGCCCTCGTGCCAAATCCAACCAGTATGTGTGTGTGCTTGAGGATAGATGGCTGTGCAGTAATCTTTGTCTTTTTAGTCTGTCTGCCAAGGTGTACATTCCGTCTAAGAATAACCTACCAACTGTAGATATTGTCGTAAACGAAACACCCATGGGAGTACATGGTGATATCTCTCTTGTGGATCACAACAAGTTATGTTACCCACAATGTCCTGCAAACCGCAAAATGTCTGTCACATTTTCCTTGCAATATTGTGCCAAAATTTTCACGCTGCAGAAATAAACACATTATCTCAAAACGACCTGGTTTTGCAAGGGGGGTCACCTGGGTTTTTGGCCCGGGGCTCGGCGGTCACCTAGGGAAACCTACCAAACCCACACATTTCTGTAAAGTAGACACCCGGGGGATTCCAGGGGATTCCAGGGTATGGCTTGCGTGGATCCCCCAACGTTTTCTTACCCAGAATCCCCTGCAAACCTGACATTTTGCTGAAAAAATCACTTTTTTCACACATTTTTGTGTGGTAAAGTTGTGGCATCACCGGGCTGGCACAAATTTCCTACCACCCAGCGTACCCCCAGGTCTCCCGATAAAAATGGTGCCTCACTTGTGTGGGAGGCCCAAGTACCCGCGACAGGCAAGAGCCCAAAACGTAGTGAGGCGACATCAAAATTGCCTATCTCAAAACCACCTGGTTTTGCAAGGGGGTCACCTGGGTTTTGGCCCCGTGCTCGGCGGCCATCTAGGGAAACCTACCAAACCCACACATTTCTGAAAAGTAGACACCTGGGGGCTTCCAGGGAGGTATGGCTTGCGTGGATCCCCCAACGTTTCCTTACCCAGAATCCCCTGCAAACCTCAATTTTAGCTGAAAAAAATCACTTTTTTCACACATTTTTGTGTGGGAAAGTGTGGCATCACTGGCCTCACACAAATTTCCTACCACCCAGCGATCCCCCAGGTCTCCCGATAAAAATGGTGCCTCACTTGTGTGGGAGGCCCAATTACCCGCGACGGGCAAGGGCCCAAAACGTAGTGAGGCGACATCAAAATTGCCCATCTCAAAACCACCTGGTTTTGCAAGGGGGGTCACCTGGGTTTTGGCCCCGTGCTCGGCGGCCATCTAGGGAAACCTACCAAACCCACACATTTCTGAAAAGTAGACACCCGGGGGCTTCCAGGGAGGTATGGCTTGCGTGGATCCCCCAACGTTTCCTTACCCAGAATCCCCTGCAAACCTCAATTTTAGCTGAAAAAAATCACTTTTTTCACACATTTTTGTGTGGGAAAGTGTGGCATCACTGGCCTCTCACAAATTTCCTACCACCCAGCGATCCCCCAGGTCTCCCGATAAAAATGGTGCCTCACTTGTGTGGGAGGCCCAATTACCCGCGACGGGCAAGGGCCCAAAATGTAGTGAGGCGACATCAAAATTGCCCATCTCAAAACCACCTGGTTTTGCAAGGGGGGTCACCTGGGTTTTTGGCCCCGTGCTCGGCGGCCATCTAGGGAAACCTACCAAACCCACACATTTCTGAAAAGTAGACACCCGGGGGCTTCCAGGGAGGTATGGCTTACGTGGATCACCCAACGTTCCTTACCCAGAATCCCTGCAAACCTCAATTTTAGCTGAAAAAAATCACTTTTTCACACATTTTGTGTGGGAAAGTGTGGCATCACTGGCCTCTCACAAATTTCCTACCACCCAGCGTTCCCCCCAGGTCTCCCGATAAAAATGGTGCCTCACTTGTGTGGGAGGCGCAAGGACACAAAACGTTTTGAGGCAACATCAACATTGCCTATCAAAAAATGTTTTGGGCCCTTCCCTGTCGCGGTTACTTGGGCCTCCCACACGAGTGAGGCATCATTTTTATCGGGAGACCTGGGGGAACGCTGGGTGGTAGGAAATTTGTGTGAGGCCAGTGATGCCACACTTTCCCACACAAAAATGTGTGAAAAAAGTGATTTTTTCAGCTAAAATTGAGGTTTGCAGGGGATTCTGGGTAAGGAAACGTTGGGGGATCCACGCAAGCCATACCTCCCTGGAAGCCCCCGGGTGTCTACTTTTCAGAAATGTGTGGGTTTGGTAGGTTTCCCTAGGTGCCGGCAGAGCTAGGGTTCACAAACTACAGCTAGGCACTTTGCCAAAAAAGGGTCATTTTTCACTGCGAAATTGAGGTGTGACCACGTTGCGTTTTGCGCCATTTCCTGTTGCGGGCACTAGGCCGACCCACACAAGTGAGGTACCATTTTTCTCGTAAGACTTTGGGGAATGCGGGGTGGGCAGAAATTTGTGGATCCACGCAGATTCCAGAACTTTCCACCACAGAAATGTGGGGAAAATGTGTTTTTTTGGACAATTTTTTAGGTTTGCAAGGGATTCTGGGTAACAGAACCTGGTGGGAGGCAGTCAAGTCAGCCCATCCTGGATTCCCCTGGGTGTCTAGTTTTCAAAAATGTATAGGTTTGCTAGGTTTCCCTAGGTGGCGGCAGAGGTAGGGTTCAAAACTACAGCTAGGCACTTTGCCAAAAAGGGTCATTTTTCACTGCGAAATTGAGGTGTGACCACGTTGCGTTTTGCGCCGTTTCCTGTCGCAGGCACTAGGCCGACCCACACAAGTGAGGTACCATTTTTCTCGGAAGACTTTGTGGAACGCGGGGTGGGTGGAAATTTGTGGATCCACACAGATTCCAGAACTTTCCACCACAGAAATGTGGGGAAAATGTGTTTTTTTTGACAATTTTTTAGGTTTGCAAGGGATTCTGGGTAACAGAACCTGGTGGGAGGCAGTCAAGTCAGCCCATCCTGGATTCCCCTGGGTGTCTAGTTTTCAAAAATGTATAGGTTTGCTAGGTTTCCCTAGGTGGCGGCAGAGGTAGGGTTCAAAAACTACAGCTAGGCACTTTGCCAAAAAAGGGTCATTTTTCACTGCGAAATTGAGGTGTGACCACGTTGCGTTTTGCGC
Organism: Calotriton arnoldi; assembly: GCA_963921515.1. Classification (NCBI taxonomy): domain Eukaryota; kingdom Metazoa; phylum Chordata; class Amphibia; order Caudata; family Salamandridae; genus Calotriton; species Calotriton arnoldi. The sequence goes on along the minus strand of CAWUFW010010768.1, from coordinate 347,465 downwards.
CGTTTCCTGTCGCAGGCACTAGGCCGACCCACACAAGTGAGGTACCATTTTTCTCGGAAGACTTTGTGGAACGCGGGGTGGGTGGAAATTTGTGGATCCACACAGATTCCAGAACTTTCCACCACAGAAATGTGGGGAAAATGTGTTTTTTTGACAATTTTTTAGGTTTGCAAGGGATTCTGGGTAACAGAACCTGGTGGGAGGCAGTCAAGTCACCCCATCCTGGATTCCCCTGGGTGTCTAGTTTTCAAAAATGTATAGGTTTGCTAGGTTTCCTAGGTGCCGGCAGAGCTAGGGTTCAAAAACAACACCTAGGCACATTGCAAAAAAAGGGTCATTTTTCACTGTGAAAATGTGGTGCGTCCACATTGCGTTTTGCGCTGCTTCCTGTCGCGGGCACAAGGCCTACCCACACAAGTGAGGTACCATTTTTAACGGGAGACTTAGGGTAACACAGAATTGTAGAGCAACTGTTATTACCTATTGACTTTCGATGCATTTCTGCCTTCCAAATGAAAGACAATGTGTAAAAAATAAGTCATTTTGAAAAATGACCTATAATTCTCATGCTAGTATGGGTACTCCCAATTTCGGAAATGTGCAAATATCTACTGTTTCTAAAATCTACATTTTGTTCCCATTTCAGAAATACATAGGTGTCTTTCATAACAATTTTTTCATGTATACATTTTCCCAAAATAATTGCTATATACCCGGTACATAATAAAAAACCATTGCAAGCTGCTGCTCAGTTATTGGCTCTGGGTTCGTCGGGTTCTTGGTGAACCTACAAGTCCTATATATCCCCACAACCAGAAAGGTCCAGCGGATATAACGGTATATTGCTTTCAAATAGCTGTCATAATTAGAAGAAGTTACAGGTGAAAACGTTGACACAAATGGCTGTTTTTTTCAACTAATTTTCAATTTTTCCTTCATTTAACTGTTAGTTTCTATAAGGAAAACTACACACAAATGACCCCTTGCTGAATTCAGAATTTTGTCTACTTTTCAGAAATGTATGGCTTTCCAGGATCCATTATTGGTTTCATACCCATTTCTACCATTAACTGGAAGGAGGTTGAAAGCACAAAAAATAGCAAAAATAGGCTATGTCCCAGAAAAATGCCAAAACTGTGTAAAAAAGTTGGTTTTCTGACAAAAGTCTGCTTGTCCCTGAAAGCTGGGAAGATGGTGATTTCAGCACCACAACCCCTTTTTGATGCCATTTGCAGGGAAAAAACAAGACGCTTTCATCTGTAGCCCTTTTTCACATTTTTCCCCCAAAAACAAAATTTTGCTGTATTTTGGCTAATTTCTGGGTCCCCTCCAGGGGAATCCACAAACCCTGGGTACCTTTACAATCCCCATGATGTTAGAAAAAAAGGACGCAAATTTGGCGTGGATACCTTATGTGGTCAAAAAGTTACAGGGGCCTAAGCGCACACTACCCCAAATAGCCCAAAAAAGGCTTAGCACAGGGGGGGGAAAAGGCCTAGCAGCGAAGGGGTTAAGGGTCGACAGACCCACGATAATTTGCGGCACATCATCCATATAATTGCAAAGACCCGGAAGAAAAACATTCCAGCAGCGCTTCTCTCGCTAGATACGGAGAAAGCATTTGATCGCGTGGAATGGACTTTTTTATTTAGAGTGCACCAGCGCTTCGGCTTCAACGAGACCTTTATAGGGATGATTCGCGCCAATTATCACTCTCCTAGCTCCCGGGTCCTGGTTAATGGAGTTGCTTCTTCCCCCCTTTGTCCTGGCTCGCGGGACGAGACAGGGATGCCCATTATCCCCCCTTCTTTTCACTTTGAGCATCGAACCCCTAGCCCACAGGATTAGAGGAAACCCGGACATACGGGGGATACGTTTCGGCACAGACGATCACAAGATTTCGCTTTTTGCCGACGACGTGATTCTCCCAGTCTCAGACCCTCTGGTCTCCCTACCGGCTATCCACGAAGAGCTTGTGACGTTTGAGCAGGTGGCAGGATTTAAGATTAATCTGACAAAGTCCTTCTTACTGAATTTAACCCTATCCAAAGAAGAGTGGCAGTGGATAGAAGGTGAGTCTCCTTTTTGCTGCACATCTAAGGAGATCACTTATTTAGGAGTCAAGCTCAGCCCCCGTATACGAGACCTCTACAAGGCTAACTCCCCCCCCCCCCCTTCTTCGTCAACTGAAAACTGATCTGGGTAAATGGAGTGTGGCATACATCACCTGGCTGGGCAGGATTAATGCCATCAAGATGAATGTTCTCCCCCGCTTGCTTTACCTCTTTCAAGGGTTGCCTATCCCGGTGGACGGGGGTCTCTTTAAGGAGTTGCGAAACATGCTCACCAAATTTATATGGCTGGGAAAGAGGGCGCGCCTGCCCTATAACTTGCTCACGCGACCGCGCAAAGAGGGGGGCTTGGCGTTACCAGACTTTCAGTCATATTACCGGGCGGCTCAACTGCGAGTAATCACGGAATGGTCGCTGCGGGCCTCGGAGAAGCATTGGCTTCATATAGACAGACAGATAACGGGGCGCACCATCTGGGATCTTTTATGGAAACCAAAGCAGGACAGACCACTCAATGCCTACATTAGCACGCCTACATCCACCACTTTAAGGGTTGGGGATATCCTCACTAAGAGGTTACAGCTTACGACCTTCCCCTCCCCCTACACGCCCATACATTTTAATGCTGCGTTCCCCCTGCACTACAAGAGGGTCCCTTTGAGGCTTGGAGGGAGGGAGGCTGCCACATGATCTCTCACCTATTTGACAAAGGTGAATTCCTCACCTTTCAAGAATTCAAAAAACAATTCGCACTGACTGCCAATGAAGAATACCACTACTTGCAGCTGAAGCATTGGGTACAACAACCCCTGGTGCGGCTGGCCGCCACCAGAGACCTGCTCCCCATAGAGAAGTTTGCCCAGTCTGGGTCCACCTCCAAGGGATGTATTTCCTTCTTATATGCTCTTATACAAGCTTTGAGCCCCAGATCGACCCCACGTTTTAAGCGCTTTTGGGACGCCCTTTTGGTTACCCCTTTAGAGGACAAGCAATGGGAACATTTAAGTAGGGATATAGTGAAATTCAACCGCTCAATGTACCTCAGGGAGGCGCACTATAAGATTATGTATGATTGGTATCTATACCCTCAGAAACTTCACAAGATTTTTCCCAACTCGTCGGACAGATGCTGGAGGGGTTGTGGTCTGTTGGGCGACTTCCGACATATTTGGTGGGACTGTCCCTCCATACAGCCTTTCTGGAAGGAAATTCTGTCCCAAATTAAACTTATCCTAGGCTATCCTATTCCCAGCTCTCTGGAACATGCTCTGTTGGGGGTAAGAGACCCAAATTTGAAACGCCAAACACAGGGTGATAGGTCTGTTATATGGCTTTGTCTTGGGGCAGCCAAAATGGCAGTTGCCGCTGCGTGGAAAAAGCAAGAGGCTCCTTCCCTGACCCAATGGCATACGAGGTTGTGGAGGGCTTTGGCGTTGGAGCGCACGGCGATATAGTGGACGACACCAGAAAAGGCTTCGACTATATTTGGTCTCCGCTGGTGAGCTACCTATCGGAGAGGCTCCCATTGACAGCCTGCGCCCCACGGCTTCGGGCCCTCAACCTGTTCCTTATCTAGTAAATTTGTAGCTATGGGGGCACCGCGCAGTGCGAAAGGACACCTGAGCAGAGGCCCCAGTAATCCCACCCTCACGCTCACCTTATTATTATTTGCACCATGACATCACAGTTATGTTAGTTTTTTAGGTCTGTTTAAGTTTCCTTTCCATGTTACTCTCTCTGGAGGGTAGATTGACGCCCAGAAGCGTTGGACTGAATGCAACATGTTATGATGGTACTGTTCTCTAAAGATTTTTCGCCACGGACCTTGTGAAAAAGCTGTTACCTACAAGTGAGATCTGTAACTCTGGGCTGAATATCTTTGTGACCACTGTTGCATGTGTAATGCTTTTTGTCTCATTCTCATTGAAAAATTTCAATAAACAGAATTTGAAATAAAAACAGAGCACCAGCAGTGGTAATTTATGACTGCAGGTAATAGACGAAGACAGGCCTACATATTTCAGCCTAAAGACCCAGATAGGTATTGCGGCTTTCGTCAGGACCTAGTTTTGCTACTGCTTGAACAAACTGTGAAGTGCCAAAAAATAATAAACCAAAAGAGATACAAGTTACTACAAAACCAGTGATCCTGCTGACTACATGGATGAGTCACTGGTCATACCTGCATAGAAAACACAAGCAACAAGAGAAATCATTGTTACATATGTCTCTTAGACATGTCCGGTGTTTTTTGTTTGAAAAGGCGGGTGCGACATAGTTTTGCCAACATGTTGTCATAACAATTATTGTAATATTTTTTTTTTAACCCTTGCAGGTCTAGAAACTTCCCCCGGACCCTTCCTCCTCGTTCTTATGTGTACAGTTAGTCTGAGCAGCTACGGCTGCAGGTCCTTCGTTTTGTCCTTGGATTTAAGGACTTTCCTTCGCTCTTTTTGAGGCCTGATCATTTAAATAACGACACTCACTGAAGGTTTACAAGCTACTTATAGACCATCATGACAGAATTACAAGGACTGGCCTTTGACGAGGCCACGGTCCAGGCAATTTTGACGAAGCCAAGCATTATAGACACGATCCAGAGCGGGGTTTCCTCCCAATCTGAGTATTGGGCGAAGCTCCTAACTCTCAAGAGGTCACATTCTCGCACCCAGACACATGGTGCCATAATGACGGAGTACCTACGGGGAAATTGTGCCCCCCACCGGCCTGATAGTGACTAACACCCCCAGATTGTTCCTGGATGACGAGATCTTTACTAAAGATTGGTCCCTCATTGCCTGGCGATGCACTAGGGACTGGCTTATTTTAATAATAAGCACAGCCAAGCGCATCGCCGACGCAATTCTCATCGAAATACAGACCCTAGAGTCCCATTTAAAATCAATCATCACAGTGACTCTGTATAAAAAACAGGCAGATGAGACAAAGCCAACAAGGATTTTAAGGACTCTATCCTTGCGGCCAAGATCAATAAATTCAAAAAGGATTTAGCTTGATTCTCTTTAGAGAAGGTTTACCCATACACCAGTGACACATACACACCGCCACAATTTAACTAAAAGGGAAAAAGGTATGGCTCTAACTATTCGAGCTCAGGAAGTGACGAATGGTCGAGCGATTCTGACTCCAATAACAGCACTGAACCCCATAAAAGAGGCTCAGGGAGAAGAACAAGAAATAACTGGAGAGGTGCTCAAGCTCGTCCTCATCAGGCACAATTGTGGCCCCCTACACCTTGGGGTTATCCGACACCGCCTTTCTAACCACCAATGCTCCCGTACCAGCCGCACCCACAGTTCTTCCAGAATCAGCCTTTTTTAGGGTCTGGCCGAGGACGGTCGAGAGGCAGGAGAAGACAGCAACAACAACAGGTGCATTGGAGCCCTCCACCTTCCCAGAGGACCACTCGGAGCATGACAAAACCGGGAACCAGCAACAAAGCAACTTAGTGGTCAACCTTAGTGAGTTAACACTTTCAACAGAAGAAATTAAAGTTTTGAACAGAGGGCTTGGATTTGTTCCCACGTACAAGGTGGACACATTCCAGATCCAACAAGAATTGGCCCAGTTCTTTCGAAAAATTCGATTGCATTTCTTCTTTCAAGATTAAATATCTGATGCTTCCAATGGAGAACCTACCAACACAGGCCTGAAGAATCGCTCTACATTTAATCCTCCATCTCACCCGATACCTATACAGGTGCAGACTTTCGAGAAATCGGTCCTCAAAGAGGTAACAAACATGTGCAGCACCAACAAGAAGCACTTTCAGAATCTACCTAAAAGTGAACAACAGGCCTTGGAAACGCTTGTTGACGACGAGACGATCACCATCAAGCTAGTGGACAAGGGAGGTGCCACTGTCATTATGAATATGTCTGCATATCGCACAGAATGCTTGAGACAACTAGATGACAAACGCTTCTACCGTCCGTTGAAAGCAGATCCAACCAGGAGATTGATGCTAGAAATAGTGACATTGGTGGATACAGCAAAAGACAATGGGTGGATTACCCCCAAGGAAGTCGCTTTTCTCACCACATCCCAGCCGGTTACTCCTTATTTCTATGTATTGCCAAAAATACATAAGTTACAGAGGCCTCCTCCCGGGAGACCTATTATCTCCGGAATCGGGTCTCTACTGGAGCCGTTATCCACCTTTGTGGACTACTTTCTCCGGTCTCTGGTATTGGAAATGCCAACATATCTTCAAGACACGAAAGATGTCCTAAGACTTCTCATGGACGTCCCTTTTAATGCCTCAAGAGACTACCTTGTCTCATTTGACGTGGAGTGTCTTTATACCTGTATCCCCCAAGATGAGACTCTCACAGCTATTGAGACATTACTGAGCAACAAAGAGTTGGACACCATTACACCGGTCCATTTCATCATGGACTGTGCTCGATTAGCTATGAAGGAGAATTTGTTCCGCTTTGAAGACACTTTGTACCTACAGATATCAGGTACTTCCATGGGCAGTGTTTTTGCGCCCAGTCTAGCTAATCTCTACGTACACCTCTTTGAACAAGGGCAGATCCTGACAGACAGCAAACCCTACAGGACTCGCATCCTCCTGTGGAAGCGCTATATTGATGACATTTTTGTCATCTGGCGAGGAGAACCAGACACGATCATCGATTTCCACCAATGCATAAATACCAAGAGTGATTTCTTGAAATTCATTTTTGAATTCAGCAACATCAGTCTCCCATTCCTAGACATACGGATTTACCCCACTGGAGACTGGCTCGGGACAGAGCTATATAAGAAACTAATGGCTCGGAATTCTCTCTTGTCCTACAAAAGTCATCATCCCAAGTCGCTCCGCGGCAATCTGCCTTATGGGCAATTCTTGCGCATTAGGAGGAATTGCTCTTCCAAGGAGAAATTCGAGGAACACACTAAGAAGCTCTCTAAGCAATTAAGAGAGAGAAATTAACCTGCACAACTGATTCGACGCTCATTGAAAAGAGCAGGTAACAACAATAGAGATGCGTTGATCGAGATTGCTCCACCGAAAGAAAATCTGTCTAGGATCACGTGTGTCAACACCTTTTGCACACTTTCTAATTAGATCAAGAAGAGCATTTGCAAGAATTGGAAAGTCCTGAATATAGGAGATACCCCATTCCAAAACCCTTGTTTGCTTTCAAGAGGAGCACCAACTTGAGGGACCGACTTGTCCACACCAGGCCGAGAAGTAAGAAACTCGCAACCCAAGATACTCTCTGGGGATTACCGTCTGTCAAGGGACATTTTCCATGCGGCTCATGTCCCCAAACCAAACATACTACCTCGATCGATATCAGTACCAACAGACCTTGGACATTAGCATAACATACAAATTGCAACAGTGAGAAACTAATCTATTTGATAACCTGTCCCTGCGGACTACGCTACGTGGGTGTGACCACACGGAAGATCAAAATCAGGATAATGGAACACAAAAGCACTTTACGCTGCAGGAAACAGTCCACCAAACTCACGAACCATTTCATGGAGAAAGAACATGCAGCAGAAGACTTGATATGGACAGTGTTGGATCAACCATACATCCCCACGCATATATCTGACATAACCAGATTCTTATCTCTGAGAGAACAGAGATGGGTGCACAAATTACATTGTGACACCAATGGCTTGAATGATGATATTCCTTGGACAGCACTGTAAGAGACTGTTTCTCTGAGATGCCACATTTGTAAATGTCACCACTAAGCAATTGGATCAATGTCCATCTTGCTTGATAGATGCCATGCTTTGCAAGCATCAATCATTGAGACCTCATTGCTGGGTCTAGGTTTCTATCAGATTTATGTTCAGGAATACACTATCCAACACACAGCCTCTCTGACACAGAGATATCTGTAGAGAATAGGTTCCATCACATAGACCCCTTGATTTATCTTTGCCGTGGCTACTTTAATCGTTAAGAAGATTGCATGTAGGGTTAGCCACAAATACAATTCCTTAAGGGCCATAAATGCTGTATCATGGCATAGTGTCACTAATTGCGCAGGTGAGACTCCTTTTACTCTGATACTTTCATCCACATGTGACCTCTAAGCATTCTTAAAACATGGTTTTATTTTGACTTGGGCCACTAGACTTCATCTTGAGACATTAGATTACAATTCCCAGCATTCAAAGTTGCTTATATGCACACTTCGCGTCGAGAGGACAGACTGCCCCAGTGTTTGAAGCAATGGTTTTGCATACAGAGTTATATATATTCTTTATCTCGGTTTCTGAGGCTAAAATATCAGACAACAAAATATAAAAATGGCAATGTGTAGCCACCCCTCTGAGGCAAAAGGGTACTGAAAGCCAAGTGCACTACATTTTCGGATTGAGTTCGTCTTGGGCCATTAGACTACAACTCCCAGCATTCAAATTTGCTTATATGCATACCCCGCGTCGAGAGGACAGTCTGCCTCCGTTTTTTCAAGTAACGGTTTTTTTAAGTAATGGTTTTTGCACACGGAGTTAGATATATTCTTCATCTCCGTTTTTGAGAACCAATAGCTGTAAATTAAATATCAAGGATAAAAATGCTTATGTGTAGCCACCCCTCTGAGGCGATAGGTTATTGTAATTCTAAATGCACTACATTTCTCATGACCAGTGTTTGTGATGTCGCGGTTATGTCACACGCACGCGTCTCGTTCCCAATCAACCTATTTTACCACCCTTGAATGGCCGTCTACTACCTTCCGGCTGCAGCACAACGCCGCCCAGAGTACCGACGGACAGGGTAAGGGGCCCATACGAGTTGGTTTGACATTGCTTTTTAAGCACTTAAGGGCCGCCTTGGGCGATGGGTTCCACATGTAGGGCACTTAATCCTCGCTAGCGGGATCTGTTTTAAGTCAGCACGGTCCAGTTGAGCTTGCTCAAGACTGTTTGTTGAGCATTAGGAGGCCGCGCTGGGCTTCACTGGCGGGACACGGAATCTTTGTCAACGGGTTCCTTCTTCAGTCAGCACGGTCCCGGTGCACGGCTGCCACTCCATGCACAACACAGTAGTTCTGTGAATTGTTATTTATTTGATCAGTTGCCTCGATACAAACAGTCAAAAGGTATGTGCCTATATAAGTCTTGGCCGACTTGTAATGGTGTGACATCTCTTTTTCAGAGCGGTGCCCCTTCCCTGAGCTGTTGCCAGGTTAAGGCGAGGCCTCTTATCCGTAAGAGTCGGGTGAGCAAAAAAAAAAAAAAAAATTAAAATAATTGTTAAAACAACATGTCGGTGACGGCAAAACTATGTCGCACCCGCCTTTTCAAACAAAAAACACCAGACATGTCTAAGAGACATATGTAACAATGATTTCTCTTGTTGCTTGTGTTTTTTATGCAGGTATGACCAGTGACTCATCCACGTAATCAGCAGAAGCAAAACTAGGTCCTGACGAAAGCCGCGATACCTATCTGGGTCTTTAGGCTGAAACAGGTAGACCTGTCTTCGTCTATTACCTGCAGTCATAAATTACCGCTGCTGGTGCTCGGTTTTTAATCCTGGCCCCAGGAACGAGCCAATAAAGTTTATTTCGTACCTGGTAGCTAGTTCTAATATCACTACCCTCACTGTTTATATATATTTTTTTGCGCTGCACCCTCTACTCAACCTCGGTCTTCTCATTGCAGGATTTAGTATATCCTAACAACTAGGAATAAAACATCCGTGAGCTCCTCCCTCTCAGTGAGGGAGTTGTAGCCCGTGGCGGGACTAGGTTTTCCCGTCACGAGGAGAATCCCAATGATGAAGCATGCCACCTACGGTGGGTGAGGGATTCCGTCCTGACAAAGGGATTCCCCCACAAGCATTATGAGATAATCTCTGTTTTTTTTGCGGTTTGTTTGGCAACTTAGACCCAAGGGTTTTCTGTGTATATTAGTAATTGTTTGGGGAAATAACCCTTGCAGGTCTATAAACTTCCCTCGGACCCTCCCTCCTTGTTCTTGTGTGTCCAATTTGAAAGTCACCTTATCAACATCACAGGGAGTTAGATGCACTAGTCTGACATCACCAAGTAAAGAGAAATTTGATTGGCTCATGGAAGCTCTTCACAAATGCTGCTAGCACTCACATACCAACAAGAGGCTTTTCTGTACACCCCAACATTAAGATCACCCTGATTTTACGGAACATCGCCGATGCAGACAAAATTGCACTAGATTCTGAACTAGAAACCCACTTACGCTCATTTGACATAATATGTTTCCGGGAGGCCTGTGCCTTGGAGAAAGACCTCTGATGGGCTATTCACAATTTTATAAATCCGCTGTAAAAATAGGAGCTAGAGCAGGCCAAAAGGCGGGCTAAGGATCAATGCGACCCTTCCTTAACACAGCTTTAAATGTAACCGAGTTGAAAACAGACTCTCCCTTTTTGAAAGCATTACAGATTAAAGACTGGAAATCTGAGACTCGAGAAATAACGGTCCCAGTAGTGATTGTCTATCTGAAACCAAAGGATGCCTGAAGCCAAAAGGTGATTGCATCCCAGTAACATGCAATGCTCGAACTAAACAGCTGTTATTTTGTACCAAATGGATAGTCTGCAAAGCAGATGGGATCTGCTCAATCCTCTGGCTGCCTGGGACATCATGCAAGAAGAACTTAAATGCTTCTTGGGAGCAAACAAATGGCAACAGCTGCTCTACCTACGGTTGGCTAAAAACAGGTGGTTTAACAGTACACTTAAACATCAGAAGCAAGCACAAAAAGCAGCAAAGGTAAAGCAACACGTACAAACATCTGGATCTCACTTGCCTGTATTCACAGAGCTCAGGAAGAAGTAGAAAAATGCTATCTGGGAGGCAAAACGTGCAAGGAATGAGCAAGACTGCATTGAAATCCTACAAGCTTGTAAATCAAAGAACAATAAAATGTTGTGGGCCCTGATTAATCAGCTAGAGCATGGCCCCACTTTTTCTGCTGGCACAAGCGTCCCGCAACAAGTCTGGCTAACTCATAGGGTCCTTACATCACTCTGAAGATCAATCAATTCTGCACACAGATCACAGGAGTGACATGCCAACCCTCTCCTTCTTCCAAACTACAACTGAAACCCAAATTCAGAAAATCAGAGGAAACGGGGTGCCAGACCCAAAAGGTTTGCCAGTCTCAATTTACAAGCATAACCCAGGCTTGTGGAGCAAGCTATTATTTCAACAATACAACTTTTGTCTACAAGAAAATTCCATACCAGAGTCCTGGCACGGGTCAATTCTCCATCTAATTTACAAAAAAGGCGGTTACCCGGACAATTACTGCATGATTGCGCTATTAGACACTGACTCGAAGATGTTTGCTGGTATCTAGTTACAGAAACTGGAAAACTGGCCGGAAGAAACACGCCTGATTCCACGCAACCAAATAGGCTTTCCACCCAAGTCAAGCATGACTGACAGTCTTGTGCCCTTTCTATGCTTACAGAGAAACACATTCAGAAAAGGAAACTCCTCTACATGTGTTTTTTTGACTTTTCAAAAGCTTTTGACAATGTGGACTTGAATTTGCTCTGGCATAAATTGGCATCATGGAACATCCCGGCCAATCTCCTTCGAGCAATGTAGCTTTTATACTTTTATAGCAAAGGTGAGCATGAAACAAGGGCCTAACCCCTCTAATCTCAACTGGACGAGAGGGCCTAACCCCTCCAATCTCAACTGGATGAGGCTTAAAACAGGGTTGTGCCCTTGTCCAAACATTGTTCACACTCTTCATTTCAGACCTGAATAAAAAAACGGACGAGCACGCTCACACCCTCCAAAATTGAGACAAGTGCTGACATTACTTCAATACGCAGATGATATAGTCCTATTGAATTTAACCCAAATTGACTTACAAAACTTGCTGCTGAATGCATTGACTCTACTGCATAACAAACAGGATGACAGTCAACCTAGCTAAAACTAAAATAGTTATCTTCGGAAACAGCCATAAGATAATGGGGAAATGGCACCTGGAAGGTAATCCAGTGGAAAAGAATTCCAGCTACAAATATCTAGGTGTCTGACTTCAAGATTACCATTCCCCAGACTCCACCTAAACACACTAAAGCCCAGTCTGGCTTCCCTTATCACTGCTTTTCAAAAATTACACAGTAAAATGCCTATGCCAACTTGGAAACCAATTCTGGCGACTATTAAAGCAAAACTGATCCCTATCTTGGCCTAAGGGGCAATAGGCTTCCCGGGAAAGCTAAACTAATTTCTGAACAATGCTCAGAGTACGGTCTTCCGCCTTGAGTTCCATCTACTGAAGAACACCCCACCTGCACAAATTCGATAAGAGTTCGGCGTACAAGAGCAAGGGCTGGCCAACAAAACACCATCCTTAAGTACTAGTCATCTCGAAGAACGGTCGGCTCGGATACAGTTAAATGTCTCATATGGAAAGAGTTTCAGGACTGCAGTAAAACGTACTGCTGGACCCATGCCCGAAGTGAGGCTTTAGAGGTGCTAGACTCTCATCACCTCTGGGAAGCCTCCTTGCCTCACAACGCTTTCAAACTCACAATGAATAAACAAACAAGATCACTGCCAAAAGCGCAAACACTCGTGGCTATGTCTAAATACATAAAAATCGCTGACCCCACAGAGTTATCTGTATGAATCAATTAAAGGTTTCCATAAATTCAGGTTTTTAGAGCGGAGGTTCGGCTTAGCACCAACAAGTGAAGCATTGCTGCAGTGGGTCTCAAAACCAAGTTCGCTGCTCTGCAGGCTGCGCTTGGGGCATGAAGAAACCTTTCTGCACATACTGTGCATATGCCCCACTTTGGAATTTGCACGCGGAAAGCTTTTACGTAACACCTTCAACACTCATGGAATAAGAGCATGCCCTCATGCTCTTCTTTTCTGCTTGCAAGACTCGAACGCCTAGTTAATAGTTTGCCTGGTAAAGTTTACCATCATCGTGGAAAAGCTACTTCAAGTCGGTACATAAACGACCTTAAAGATTACTTCGTCAATAGCTGCCTCAATCCAAATTTTAAAAAAGAGCCTCAGAAACTTCAGCAAACTTTGAAGTCGATGGAAAAAAAGGATCAAAAATTGAATTTCTAGCATGCAACTCGTTCATGTATGCCTTGCTGCTCTTTTTAAGCACTTCCTCTTTTCACTTTGTATGCCTGGCTTCCGTCCGCATGGGGCAAAAGAACAATGACTCATGCTACTCAGTGCTCTTTATAGAGGCATCAAGCACTACAGGGACCTAATAATTTCTTTCACATTATCATGGTCAATGATGAAATGGGCCATCGGGATTGGAGTGTACGCTCTAAATGATGGCATTAGATGACTCCGATAGCGCACAGCATTTTATATATTTATTAATAAGTGCCCTTTGACTGTGCACACACTTTTTATCTGCTTCCTTATCTGTTAATTAGCACTTTTTATGCACTGCCACTTCTACTTTTCTCATTTTTGCACTACTAAGGACAATACTGAAATGGACCATTGGCATTAGGGTGTACGTTTTGAATCATGGCTACGGAGGATCCTGATGGCATACAGCATTTCTTTTTATTAAACTGTATTTTATTGATTTTAAGCAACGCACAAAGTAAAAATGAACATACAGTGCAAGTTGACAATGCCACACACACCTTTGCTGCAATTACAGAGCAGAGGCAGTGACAGACAAATAGAATACAGTATTCTCACACGGGAACATCCACCAGCCCAAACAAAATCTAAGCATTTTGTGTATGTAACCAAGGCTACGGGTCAAGCATTATACAAGAAAGCACCAGTACACACTTGGTCATCAGAAAATTGTTGTGAGTATTAACCCAGCACATAATCAGCCCTGTGTCTCAGAACTGCTCTCCGAGCTTGAATCACTATCATCACGGAACATACCCAGCAACTGAGTCCACAAAATTATGGCATCAGCTGCCCCTTGATCAGCACAAGACACTCATGTGGTGTTCTTCTGCCACTCCCCAGTCCAAGAGATCTCGAAACCAATGGTCCAACAGGGGGATCCTTGTGCCAACAATCCAATGGCCACCCACCTCTTCCCCAATAGGAGGGCAAACTGGGCAAGTCTGTAAGGGATTTTACTTCCTTTAGGGTGCACCACCACTCCCAACAAGCAGGCTAGTGGTGCCAATGATATTCTAATCCCGGTGGCCGTCTCTATGCGTGGCACTACTTGTCCCCAAAAATCTAAGACCTTTTCGCATTCCCACGATAGGTGTATGAAAGTGGCCCCAATCTCATCACAGATCCCACACTTAGCTCCCTTAGTGGGATCTATTTTATTCAGACTATATGCAGTGACATAGGTACAGTGCAGAAAATGAAAATGTAGTAGCTAAAATCTGTTGTTGCAGGACACAGTATGCACAAGGCCAGACGCACTCACTCAATCAGAATCTGAGATGGGCAGGCCCAAATCTCTTCCCCAGGCCGCATGTACTGTAAAGCGTTGAGGCGGCATGTCACTCCTAAGAGCCTTGTAAAAGAGGGCAATTAAGTGGGGTCCCTCTGCCCACCCAATAAGACCATCAAGTACCCCCCGCCCCCCCCCCCCCGAGGGCTGCAGCGCCACCGGGAAATCCGTCCAGAGCTCCTTCGCTACACTCTCCAATTTAGCATAATGTAAGAAGTGGGCTGGTCCAACCCCAAAAGAGTCCGGAGCATCCTGGAATGTAATAAAGGTGTCTTCGGGGTATATATCACCCGCTACCAGACACCCTCCTTTGTTACATAGACATGTCTATATCTATATTCCTAAAGGGAGCCAGATCCCACAATCGTAACTCCCTGCTGAATGGTGCCCTATGGAGAACCTTTTGGGCTACTTTCCGCCAAAGTTCCGCTGTGATTTTAATTAGGTATGGAACTGAATGTTCCGACCTGCCCCCTCGCATCAACAACTGAGGCAAAGTATCACCTCCGAACTCGGTCCCCAGGAGCCATTTCTCCCAAATCTTGGACTCTGTGAGCCAGCTAGCGGCATGGTGCAAGTGTACAGCATAATAGTAGAACTGTATATCCGGGACCACTAATCCCTCATCCTCCAAGTCCTTCTTGAGTGTAGCATACAGCATTTCTATATATGCTATAAAAGCGTCTTCGTCTGTGCACATAGTGGAGCCTGCGGCCAGACAATGCTCAACATTCTGTTGACATCCAGCCCACGCTGTGCACAGGCTTCGGCTGTCCACAACTGCGGCGGCCTACCAATCCTCACTGCTCATGATGCCCCCCACCGGATTGTCATAAATCTTTAAATACTTGCAATGGGTTTAACTTGCTAACTACCGGTCACATTTGAATATTTAAACAGTGCTAAACTTATACGCCACTGAAAATTTTATTGCCTCCAATTAACTTTGCCCCTTTGGTGAACTAGCACAAAACGAGACATAGCAGTCAAAAACCAAACCTTCCAAGCCCAGTGCATATTCATAATACAGTGCCAGCGTTGTTAGCAAATGAACACTTTTTGTTTTTAAATCACCCGCCTTTTTAACTCATGCCCCCTTTTGGTGGACCAGCATGAACTTAAAAATACTAAATGAAGGTTAAAGATGCTAAGTCCCTGACAAATTTTGTGCAGATCCATCAAACAGCAACAATGTAATTATTTTTAGTAAATCAAAAATACTTTGCCCCGTTTGCTGGACCGTCACAAAACCTAGTATACCTGCACTGGGTATCACTCGTTAACTACCTGCCACACTTGACATGGATTAATCAACAGCGCCAAAGTTATAAGCAAATGAACATTTACAGACCCTTCGTTAACTATACCACCCTTTTCTGGATTGGCACAAAAAATGACTAACCAAAATAAAATAAAATAATCCTTCTTAGCTTCTTCCAAATTTTGTGCAGATTCATCACACAGTGCCAAACGTATTAGCAAAAGAACACTCTACCACCTTTTTAACTGGGCCCCCTCCTCATGGATATGCACAAATCCCAAAATACCAATACCAATCTGAATGTATTATCTGCCAAATTTCAGATCCATTCGTCAAATGGTACCAAAGTTATGAGCAAATTAACAAATAGTTTTTCAATTGGCAAGATATACAAAAGTGTTAACCCTTTTAAGCCCACCTGGCACCTTTTTCAAATACTTATAAATCACTTTACTTCTAAACAGATCTTCACCAAATAAAAAAAACCTGCTTTAGGATTAAAGTTGTACGTTCATGCCAACTTTGGTGTAAATCTGTTCAGCAGTTTTTCCTCTATCTTTCAGCAAAATTTCCGATGGGAGCTAAAATGGGAAATAATGCACTTTCTAACCCCCACCTAACTTTTGTTCCAGTGGACAGATCTTCATGAAACTTGCCATGCCGAATCTCAGCGGACTTAGTTAGCAGAATGCCAACTGTCGAGCAAATCTGTCCAGAGGGTCACAAGGTATAGGCAAATCAAAAAATGCCATTTCAATGGAAATACCACCTCAAAAGTAACTACACAGTGGTAACACCCAAAACAAATAATATATAAGCAATGGTAATAAGCATGAGTCACGTTAGTTTTTGGGAAGTTCAGTAAACCTATATTATGCCCATTTCTAGAAACCACCTTTGTGTCTGCAGCTGTGGTTCTGCTGCAAGATAGATACCAAAACAGTTTTTTCCACAGAGGGAAAACAAAGTGTCATGGGTATCTGTATGTGCCTAAAGCACAAGTTACTACTTGTGTAACGATATATCTGTAAGAGACATTAGTTAGTGATAGATTCCTTACTTTAGAATATCCCCAGGCGTCAGACTGGATCCGGAAAGTTTTTCGTTAGCAGTACCTCTGCGCGTCAATAGGTGGCGTCATGCGGTTCCGCGTCCGTCGCTGGCGTCGTAAGCGCCGAGATGACGTCACGGAGACTACTTACGCGCCACCCATGCGCGCTGACGTCAGTTCTGTACACGACTTTCCGCGCCAGGAACGCAGAGCCATGCAAGAAGCACAAGTTACTAACTTGTGTAACGATATATCTGTAAGAGACAGTAGTTAGTGACAGATTCCTTACCTTAGAATATCCCCAGGCGTCAGGCTGGATCCGGAAAGTTTTTTGCGTAGCAGTACCCTTGCGCGTCGGTAGGCGGCGTCGTGCGGCTCCGCGTCCGTCGGCGGCGTCGTGATCGCCGGGATGACGTCGCGGGCAGTACTTAGAGGCCGCCCCTGCGCGCTGACGTCAGTTCTGTACACGACTTTCCGCGCCAGGAACGCAGAGCCATGCAAGAAGCTGACATAGGTGTATGAAAAATACTAGGGCCCTGAAAGGGATGTCCTTAACCCTAGAAATCAGTTCGCAGAACGGGGAGGATGGGTGGGGCGGTAGGAATCTGTCACTAACTACTGTCTCTTACAGATATATCGTTACACAAGTTAGTAACTTGTGCATCTGAAAGAGACACGTTAGTGACAGATTCCTTACCTTAGAATAGATACCCCAGCAATACCAACCCCGGTGGTGGGTCTGCGAACAAAGATCAGACAAGGAAGTCCCGGAGGACAGAACGGCCAAAGAAGCCGTCCCTCCGGACCTGGCTGTCAAGGCAGTAATGCTTCGTAAACGTGTGCAGCGAGGCCCACGTAGCTGCCTGACATATATCCTGCAGCGGAACACCGCGACCCAAGGCCGTGGTAGCAGCCGTTGCCCTGGTGGAATGGGCACGCAGCCCAACAGGAGGCTCCTTCTTAGCCAAAGAATAGCAGGCTTTGATACACAAGGTTACCCAGCGGGAGATGGTTCTCTTGTGCACCGCCCGACCTTTTTGGCGCCCACGTAGCCAACAAAGAGCTGGTCATCCACCCGGAAGTGTTGTGTGCGGTTGATATAAAAGGAAAGCGCACGTTTTGGGTCCAGACGGTGGAGCCTCTCTTCCTCTCTGGAAGGATGCGGAGGCGGAAAGAAGGTGGGCAAAGTGATGGTCTGCCCAATGTGGAAGGCAGTAACCACCTTTGGCAAGAAGGACGGACGCGTCCTAAGAACAACCTTGTCTGGATGGACAGACAGAAAGGGAGGTTTGCATGATAGAGCCTGGAGCTCACTCACCCGCCGAGCGGAGGTGATGGCCACCAGAAAGGCTGTCTTCAGAGTCAGAAGACGAAGAGGACAGTTATGTAGAGGCTCAAAGGGAGCGCACATGAGAAAGGTAAGAACCAAGTTCAAGTCCCACTGAGGCATCACAAACGGAACAGGAGGGAAGAGGTGTGTAATGCCTTTTAGGAACCTGTTAACAACAGGGGACTTGAAAAGGGAGGGCTGATCAGGAAGCCTGAGGAAGGCCGAGATGGCACAAAGATAGCCCTTGATGGTACCCAGGGCAGAACCCTGTTGGGCCAGGGAAAGAAGGAACAGAAGAACCTCAGAAAGAGGGGCAGAGAGAGGGTTCACAGCCTTTGCCGTGCACCATGCCACAAAGTTGTTCCACCTGCAGGCGTATACCACCTTAGTGCCTGGCTGCCAGAATCACATCACAAACTTCGGGAGGCAAGTCGAAAGGAATCAACTGCCGCCGCTCAATCTCCACGCAAGCAGGTGGAGGCTGGACAGGTTCGGGTGGAGGACCGTCCCCTGCTGCTGCGACAGAAGATCCTCCCGAAGAGGCAGACGGATCGGGGGATCGACGCTCATACTGAGTAGCTCGGGATACCAAACTCTTCGAGCCCAGTCCGGAGCCACAAGGATGACTTGGGCCCGGTCGCGCCAAATCTTCTTCAACACTATGGGTAGAAGTGGTATAGGCGGAAAGGCGTACAACAGACCGCAACTCCACGCGCGACGAAAAGCGTCGCCGAGCAAGTGCCGCCGTTGGAAATTCCAACGCGCAGAACTGATGACATTGCGCGTTCTCTTCGGTGGCGAATAGATCTAACCAAGGCTCTCCCCACTGCAGAAAGAGTCCTTGCGCCACTTCCGAGTGAAGACGCCATTCGTGATCCATCATGCACCTGCGGCTGAGTTCGTCCGCCCTGGCGTTCAGGGAACCTGCCAGGTGTTGAACCATCAGGAATATGCCCTGATGTTCCAGCCATGTCCAGAGGCGCAGAGCCTCCTGACAGAGGGTCCACGACCCCACCCCGCCCTGTTTGTTGCAGTACCACATGGCGGTGGTGTTGTCTGTGAACACCTGCACTACCTTCCCTTTGACAGAGGGAAGGAATGCCTTGAGTGCAAGTCGGATCGCCCGGAGCTCCAGAAGGTTGATATGGAGCCGGGACTCCGCCGGAGACCAGAGGCCTCTGATCTCCGCCTCTCCCATGTGACCGCCCCATCCCAGAAGGGACGCGTCCGTCACAACTGTGTGCTCTGGCTGGGGAAGGGAGAGGGATCTGCCCATGACCCATTGCCGGTTCGAGAGCCACCACTGCAACTGTTTTGCAGCCCCCTCCGAGATCTGGACGTGATCGGACAGGTTGCCCTGGTGCTGCGCCCACTGGAACTTCAGGTCCCACTGCAGAGCCCGCATATGCCATCTGGCATGATCGACCAGCAGGAGGCCATGAGGCCCAGCAGCCTCAGGGTCATCCGTACCGAAACCCAGGATAAAGGCTGAAAGATCGGAATCATAGCCTGAATATCCCGGACTCGCCGTTCGGGAGGATAGGCCCGAATCTGCGTCGTGTCCAGAACTGCTCCGATGAAAAGGAGCTGTGGAGAAGGAATCAGATGCGACTTCGGCACATTGATGGAGAACCCCAGCGAGTGCAGGAGTTCGGCCGTGCTCTGGAGGTGGGAGACGACTGCCTGGGACGAGCCCGCCTTCAGCAGCCAGTCGTCGAGGTAGGGGAAGACTGGAAGCCCTGCCCGGCGCAGATGAGCTGCGACCACCGCCATCACTTTCGTGAACACCCGAGGGGAACTTGTAAGGCCAAAGGGGAGCACGGTGAACTGAAAATGCTTGAGGCCTACCGTGAACCGAAGGTAAGGCCGGTGGGCCGGCAGGACGGGGATGTGAAAATAAGCGTCCTGCAAGTCCAACGCTACCAACCAGTCTCCAGGGTCGAGAGCAGTCAAGACCTGAGCTAGGGTGAGCATCTTGAACTTCTCCTTCCGGAGGAAGCGATTGACGTTCTGGAGGTCCAAGATAGGACGCATGTCCTCCTTGTCCTTTTTGGGCACCAGAAAGTAGTGGGAGTAGCAACCACGTCCTACTTCTGGGGTCGGAACATGCTCGATGGCCCTGTTGGCCAAGAGGGCCGTGACTTCCTTCTGCAGAAGCACCAAGTGATCCCCTGACATGCGGTGGAATTGAGGTGGCATGGCTGGGGTGGTGGTCTCGAAGGGGAGGGAGTAGCCCCTTCGGACAATGTCCAAGACCCACCTGTCCGAGGTGATGGCACGCCAGTGGTGAAGGTGATGGCGGACCCTGCCCCCTACTGGCGTGCTGTGCACCTGAAAGGAGGGACTAGGAGGGCTTGGAGGCCGCGGACGGGGCGGAGTTGGTGGCCTGACCCGCACGCTAGTTGCCCGAACCGCCACGACGGTAGCCACGTCCTCGGCCACGCGAAGACGCTTGCTGCGCGGGCCGTTGGCTGGGCAGCGGACGTGACTGGGCGCCCCTTCCGTGGCCACAAAAGGGGCGAAAAGCAGAGGGTAGCGGAGGGCGCACAACAGAAAGGCCCAGGGACTTGGCAGTAGCCCGTGAGTCCTTAAAACGCTCCAGCGCATGGTCTGCTTTGGAACCAAAAAGACCGACTCCATCAAAGGGCATGTCCATGAGTGTATTCTGGACATCACCAGAGAAACCAGTTGTTCTCAGCCAGGCGTGGCGACGCAGCGACACCGTCGTTGCAAGCGATCTGCCCAGCGAGTCGGCGGTATCAAGGCCACAACGTATGGTGTACTTTGCCGCATCCCTACCTTCCGCAATGGTGCGGGTAAGCAGTGTCTGGACCTCCTCAGAACACTGGGGCAAAACAGCCGCCACCGAATCCCACAGGGAGTGGGTATATCGGCCCAAAAGGCAAGCGGTGTTGACGGACCGCAAGCCAGCACTGGAGGAAGAAAAAGCCTTCCCAAATTGGTCCAGGCGTTTGGATTCCCTATCCAGAGGGGCGGTAGGGAAGGCGGTTTGGGAGGCAGAGGCTTGGACAACCAAGCTCTCGGGGGAGGGATGTTGAGAGAGAAACAAGGGGTCGCCCGGAGCAGGGCGATGGCGTCGAGCCACGTTCCTATCCACAGGAGCCCCTGTGGTGGGCTTGGACCAGGTGCCCAAAAGAACGTCAGACAGTGCATCATTAAACGGTAGCACAGTCTCCGAGGAGGAAGCTGCCGGCTGAAGCACTTCTGTCAGGAGATTAGTCCTGACAGCCACAGTAGGCAATTGGAGGTGCAAGGCTCCAGCTGCTCTACGCAACACCGTAGCGAAATTTGCTCCCTCCTCCGTAGCCACGGGAGGAGACAGCATGCCAGTGTCAGGGGAAGTGTCTAGACCACTGGCATCCCCAAGTTCCTCTGCCCAGTCCTGATCATACTCTCACTGCTGTGTGAGAGGGTCTTCCGACCCCTCTCAGCTCTCCTGGTCCTCCTCTGGTTCAAAATATGGAGGTCTCATCGGCGCCGGAGCCGGCGTCGAGCGACGTCGGTCCGGCTCCATGTCCGGAACCGGAGAGAACAGGGGAACGACGCCGCCCGGAGCCCCGGACGGCGTCAGGAACGGCACCGGGGACATCGGCGCCGGCGTGGTTAGGTCAACCGGCGTCGATCGGGGTTGCGGTACCACCGGAGCCGGGATCGAGGCCGGAGCCGAGGCCGGGATCAAGGCTGGCGGGACAGGCGACGCCGGGACTGGAGTCGTCGGCGACGCCGGAGCAACCCCATCAGGGCCCGCGGGCCCGAAGGCGCACTGGAGGGACCTTGAGGCCCGAAGAGGCGGGCCATGGCCGACAGGAATTCCTGTATTTCGGCCGGATTCGCCCCCGAACTTGGGAAGGACGGGTAATGCGGGGGCGGCGCCACAGGCACATCCGGAGCCGCGGGGACGGTGCCGACAGGGGCCTCAGCCGAGTCGCGAGACCGGCGAGGCGAAGTCTTAGAGCGATGGTGCTTCTTAGACTTCTTGTGCTTCGACTTACCCGAAGAGTGCGAAGACTTGGACTCCGACGACCGGCGGGGGCTCCGCGACCGGCCCCTCGACCTCTCATGGGACCGGGGCTTGGTGGGGCGCGGAGCCGACTGCCGGACCTCGAGGAGCTTTCGAGACCGCTCTCGCAAAGCCTTCGGGTGTAAGGCCCGGCAGTCAGGGCACGACTTCGTGTCGTGGTCTCGGCCGAGACAGTAGAGACACTAAGTGCGGGTCTGTGATCGACATCATTCGACCACAGACGTCGCATGGCTTGAAGCCGGGCATCCCTACCGACACCTAGGAGTCGAGAAGACTCGAAAAGAAAAAGTGAAAAAATCACCAAAAATTTAGTCAAAAATTGACTAGGGCACTGCTCTTCCCGGATCTGCGCTTACTGGCGCGGAAAAAGAAGAACTAACGTCAGCGCGCAGGAGCGGCGTCTAAGTACTGCCCGCGACGTCATCCCGGCGATCACGACGACGGACGCGGAGCCGCACGACGCCGCCTACCGACGCACAAGGGTACTGCTACGCAAAAAACTTTCCGGATCCAGCCTGACGCCTGGGGATATTCTAAGGTAAGGAATCTGTCACTAACGTGTCTCTTTCAGATACTGACCATTGGTGCCATGAAACTAGGGCCCTGAAAGGGAGACCGTAACCCTAGAAATCAGTTCGCAGAACGGGGAGGATGGGTGGGGCGGTAAGGAATCTATCACTAACTAATGTCTCTTACAGATATATCGTTACACAAGTAGTAACTTGTGCATCTGAAAGAGACACGTTAGTGATAGATTCCTTACCTTAGAATAGATACCCTAGCAATACCAACCCCGGTGGTGGGTCTGCGAATAGATTACACCAGAAAGTCACGGAGAACAGAACGGCCAAAGAAGCCGTCTCTCCGGACTTGGCTGTCAAGGCAGTAATGCTTGGTAAATGTGTGCAGCGAGGCCCACGTGGCTGCCTGACAAATATCCTGCAAGGGAACGCCGAGTCCCAAGGCAGTGGTGGCTGCTGTTGCCCTGGTAGAATGGGCACCCAGCCCCACAGGAGGCTCCTTCTTAGCCAACGAGTAACATGCTTTGATGCACAAAACGACCCACCGAGAGATGGTGCGTTTGTGCACGGCCCGACCATTTTTGGCGCCCACGTAGCCAACAAAGAGCTGGTCATCCACCCGGAACTGTTGTGTACGCGTTAGATAGAACGAGAGTGCACGTTTTGGGTCCAGACGATGGAGCCTCTCTTCCTCTTTTGAAGGATGCGGAGGCAGAAAGAAGGTGGGCAAAGTGATGGTCTGCCCGATGTGGAAGGGCGTGACAACCTTTGGCAAGAAAGAAGGACGGGTCCTTAAAACCACCTTGTCCGGATGAACAGAAAGGAAAGGAGGTTTAGAAGAAAGAGCCTGGAGCTCACTCACTCTTCTGGCAGAGGTGATAGCTACCAGGAAAGCCGTCTTTAGAGTAAGAAGACGTAAAGGACAGTTATGAAGGGGCTCAAAAGGAGCACACATCAGATAGGTCAAGACAAGATTTAAGTCCCATTGAGGCATTATGAAAGGCACGGGAGGAAACGTGTGTGTAATGCCTTTCAGGAAACGGTTAACAACCGGGGACTTAAAGAGAGAAGGCTGATCTGGAAGCCGGAGAAAGGCGGAGATGGCCGAAAGATAACCTTTGATAGTGCCCAGAGCAGAGCCCTGCTGGGCCAATGATAGTAGGAACAGAAGGACCTCAGAAAGAGGGGCAGAAAGGGGATCCACAGACTTCGCTGTGCACCATGCCACAAACTTGTTCCACCTGCAGGCGTATACTGTCTTAGTGGAGGGACGCCTGGCTGCCAAAATGACATCACAGACTTCAGGAGGTAAGTCAAATGGAATCAGCTGTCGCCGCTCAATCTCCACGCGTGGAGGCTGGATAGGTTCGGGTGGAGGACCGTCCCCTGTTGCTGCGACAGAAGATCCTCCCGAAGAGGCAGGCGGATCGGGGGATCGATCGCCATGTTGAGTAGCTCGGGATACCAGTATCTTCGTGCCCAATCCGGAGCCACAAGGATGACTTGGGCCCGGTCGCGCTGAATCTTCTTCAGCTCTCTGGGCAGAAGTGGTATAGGCGGAAAAGCGTACAACAGACCGCAGTTCCACTCGCGACGAAAAGCGTCGCCGAGCGAGTGCCGCCTTGGAAATTCCAACGCGCAGAACTGATGACACTGCGCTTTCTCTTCGGTGGCGAATAGATCTAACCAAGGCTCTCCCCACTGCAGAAAGAGACCTTGCGCCACGTCCGAGTTCAGATGCCATTCGTGATCCATCAAGCACCGGCGGCTGAGTTCGTCCGCCCTGGAGTTCAGAGAACCTGCCAGGTGTTGAACCACCAAGGTAATGCCTTGATGTTCCAGCCATGTCCAGAGGCGCAGAGCCTCCTGACATAGGGTCCAGGACCCCACCCAGTCCTGTTTGTTGCAATACCACATGGCGGTGGTGTTGTCCGTGAACACCTGCACCACACTTCCCTGGACAGAGGGAAGGAATGCCTTCAGTGCAAGCCGGATCGCCCGAAGCTCCAAAAGATTGATATGGAGCCGGGACTCCGCCGGAGACCAGAGGCCTCTGATCTCCGCCTCTCCCAAGTGGCCACCCCA
Organism: Calotriton arnoldi; assembly: GCA_963921515.1. NCBI lineage: Eukaryota > Metazoa > Chordata > Amphibia > Caudata > Salamandridae > Calotriton > Calotriton arnoldi. The sequence goes on along the minus strand of CAWUFW010010768.1, from coordinate 322,671 downwards.
TCCCAGGAGGGACGCATCCGTCACCACTATGTGCTCCGGTTGGGGAAGGGAGAGGGATCTGCCATTGACCCAATCGCGATTCGTGAGCCACCACTGCAAATGTCGAGCAGTGCCCTCCGAGATCTGGACATGATCGGACAGGTTGCCCTGATGCTGTGCCCACTGGAACTTCAGGTCCCACTGCAGAGCCCGCATATGCCATCGGGCATGTCGCACCAGCAGGATGCAGGAGGCCATCAGGCCCAGGAGCCGGAGGGTTATCCTGACTGAAACCCGGGATAGAGGCTGAAAGATCGGAATCATAGCCTGAATATCCCGGACCCGCTGCTCGGGAGGATAAACCCGAAACAGCGTCGAATCCAGATCCGCTCCTATGAAGGGGAGCTTCTGAGAGGGACTCAGGTGCGACTTCGGCACATTGATGGAGAACCCCAGCAAATGCAGGAGGTCGGCCGTAGTCTGAAGGTGGATGACGACTTCCTGGGGCGAGCCCGCCTTCAACAACCAGTCGTCGAGGTAGGGGAAGACTGACACCCCTGACCTGCGCAGATGAGCTGCGACCACCGTCATCACCTTCGTGAACACCCGAGGGGCGCTGGTAAGGCCGAAGAGGAGCACGGCAAACTGAAAATGCTCCTGGCCTACCGTGAACCGCAGGTAACGCCGGTGGGCCGGCAGGACGGGGATGTGAAAATAGGCGTCCTGCAAGTCCAACGCTACCATCCAGTCTCCAGGGTCGAGGGCAGCCAAGACCTGAGCCAGAGTCAACATCTTGAACTTCTCCTTCCGGAGGAAGTGATTGACGTTCCTGAGGTCCAAGATGGGGCGCAAGCCCCCCTTGTCCTTCTTGGGGACCAGAAAGTAGTGGGAACAACAACCCCACTCTACTTCTGGCCCAGGAACACACTCGATGGCCCCCTTGGCCAAGAGGGCCGTGACTTCCTGCAGGAGAAGTGCCAAGTGGTCCCCCGACATGCGGTGGAACTGAGGTGGCATGGCTGGAGGGGTGGACTGAAAGGGAAGGGCGTAACCCTTGCGGATGATCTGCAACACCCCCTTGTCCGATGTGATAGCGTGCCAGTGGGGGAGATGATGGCGGACCCTGCCACCCACTGGCGTGGGGTGCCCCACAAAGCTCGGATTAGCAAGGTTTGGAGGTAGAAGCAGCGGGGGCGGAGGTGGACTGATCCCCACGCTGATTCCCAGACCCGCCCCTGCGGAAACCGCGTCCACGGCCCCGCTGAGGCTGGTTCTGCACAGGCTTGCTGAAGGAACATGCCTGGGCGCCCCTTCCGTGGCCACGAAAGGAACGAAAACCAGGAGTGGCTGGGCTTCTCGTAGAAAGACCTAAGGACTTGGCCGTGGCCCGCGAGTCCTTAAAACGCTCCAGCGCACTGTCGGCTTTATCGCCAAACAGGCAAGTGCCATCAAAGGGCTTGTCCATGAGTGAGCTTTGGACATCTGGCGAGAACCCAGTAGATCTCAACCAGGCGTGGCGACGAAGCGCCACAGTCGTAGAAATTGCTCTACCTAGTGAGTCCGCGGTGTCCAAACCACACCAAATGGCGAACTTAGCCGCATCTTTACCCTCGGCAACAGCTTGGGACAGCACAGCTTGGGTCTCCTCAGGACATTGAGGCAACACCTGTGCAACTGTATCCCACACCGCGTGGGAATAGCGGCACAACAGGCATGCGGTGTTCACCGACCGCAGCCCCAAGCTGGCCGAAGAGAACAACCGCTTGCCGAACTGCTCCAGTCCTTATCCGGCGGAGCCGTGGGAAAGGCACTCTGGGACGTCGAAGCTTGGATGACCAGGCTCTCGGGCGTAGGATGAGTGGTCAGAAAGGCAGGGTCACCGGGCGCCGGGCGATGACGCCTGGCGACATTCTTATCCACCGGGGCCCCTGTGGCGGGCCGCGACCAAGTGCCCAGCAAGACGTCAGTGAGAGCGTCATTAAATGGCAGCAGGGGCTCCGACGAAGTGGACGCTGTCTGGAGCACCTCAGTGAGGAGGTTAGTTTTGAGGGCCACCGTAGGGAGATCAAGGTTGCGAACCTCAGCTGCCCGACGGAGCACCATCGTGTAGGAGGCGCCCTCCTCCATGGTAGGCGGGGGAGAGGCAAACCCCGGGTCAGAAGAGACGTTGAGGTTGCCGGCATCCCCCAAATCGTCCGCCCAGTCCTGCTCAGAGTCGCACTGACGAGCAAGAGGGTCCTCGGACCCCTCCCAGTCGTCCTCCACCTCCGCCGCATGTGGCACAGGCCTTGGCGGCAGGGCAGGAGCCGGAGAAGGGACAAACGGCGTCGGGAACGGCGCCGGCCGGGGCCGGACCGGCGCTGTGTCACAATGCGGATCCCAGGTAGGAGTAAAATGGTCCTGGAACCTGGGCAAGGGCGGGACAAATGGCACCCACTGCGGCGCCAGAGGCGGAGCCGAGGGTGGCGCTGGGGCCGGAGCCGGCAGCGATGGACCATGTGGCGCCGTGGCCGGAGCAGACGGCGCAGGATCCTGTGGTGCCTAAGCTGGATCCGCCGGCGGCGCCGACGGCCCAACAGGATCCTGACACAAGACCGTGGGGCCCGAGGGCGCGCCGGCGGGAGCCCGAGGCCTAAAAAGGCGGTCCATGGTAGCAAGAAACTCTTGCACCTGTGCGGGAGTCGCCGACGGACCCGGGTAAGGTGGGTAGGCCGTGGGACTCTCGAGCTCCGAAGGAGCCGCAGGGGCAAAGCCCCTGTCCCCCTCGTCCGCATCCGGGGACCGACGGGGGGACGTCAGAGAGCGAACACGCTTCTTCGACTTCTTTTTGTGTCGTCTCTTACCCGAATCCGAGGGTGAAGACTTGGAGCCCGAGGAGTGATGACTGTGGCCCCGCGAGCGTTCCCTGGAACGGCCCCTGGACCGGGAACGGCGCTGGGACGAGTGCCGGACCTCCAGCAGCTTCCGGTGCCGCTCCCTCAAGGCCTTCGGGCCATGGCCCGACAGTCCCGACAGGACCGGGAGTCGTGGTCGGTCTCCAGGCAGTAGAGGCAGACATCGTGGGGGTCCGCCACCGACATATTGCGACGGCAGGCCCCACAAGACTTAAATCCAGGCATCCCTACGTGCACCAAGGAAACCAAAGCTGACAGGAGACAAAAGTCTCAAAAAAGGGTAGTCAAAAAGTGACTAAGGTACGTGCTCTAACCGGATCTGCGCTTACTGGCGCGGAAAAAGAAAGAACTGACGTCAGCGTGCATGGGTGGCGCCTAAGTAGTCTCCGTGAAGTCATCTCGGCGCTTACGACGCCAGCGACGGACGCGGAACCGCACAACGCCACCTACTGACGCGCAGAGGTACTGCTAACGAAAAACTTTCCGGATCCAGTATGACGCCTGGGGATATTCTAAGGTAAGGAATCGATCACTAACGTGTCTCTTTCAGATAGGTCGGGGTCATTCATCAGGGCAAAAAGTATCCCTACAGTGCTATCCTAGGGGTCAGAAGGACCCTAGGTATGTATAAAACTGAAACACCTACTAAGTGTCCCAAGTAAATTCTACCTGGGATATAACCTCCAGGATTAGAATAAACAGAGAAATAGTTTTAAGGGTGGATTTCACTAGACCAGGGGAAAACCTTCTCTAAAAAAGGGAAGGCAGATCGATACATTCTTCACTGAACAAGGTCATCAACAACAAGGAATTGTAGCCACCAGCTCTTCTCTGGATAAATCAGCTTGCAGGAGAACCACCATTTGTGCATCCATGCACATGCTGTCCCACTGAAATCTACACAGACTATAGAGATGTTACCTACTCATGTTTCGCACATTAGAGTGATGGGCAAGGGAGCCCAGTTATAAAGGACTTGAAGGCCCCAGAGAGGGAAGAGTTGGTAGGCAATCTCCCTATAGGGACACTGGTAAAAAGGTATGAGCCCTGAACTTATATCACGCTGCCACCACTGTTACCAATCCCTTCACAACCTGGCATGCGGAAGCTGAAGTCATTCAGTTTAGCTGGTTGGGCCTATACCCTGCTGACGAACAACACAGTAAAGCATGGAGTACCTCTAGCAAGCTCAGAGTTCATTGGAGGAATGACACAGGGCAGGCCACAAAAAACATACAGAGCAATACAGCTTTTCCAAGTGATGGAGAGGATTTTCGTTCATAGTACTTCAGCTTCTGAACCTATGCATAGTTCTGTGATGTCTGCCTTATGCATCGAAGGTGATTCTTTGTGTAACTTCAGGATGAGTCAATTGAGGCTTAAACAACTGGGTGTGAGGATCCAGGATAAGCGGAGTCTCCAAATGTGATAGGAAGCAGAGATTGCTCCCTATTTAGGAGATCCCCCCTCACTTCTGGTATTAACCTAGCAAGACATATTGCAACTGTGTCAAGAAGATTACATTTTTGAATTTCTGACTGGAGAGTATGGAGAACCTTGGATGCTCCCTTGTGCACCTGCTTTAGGTTCTATCAGGTCCTACCCCTCAATGACAGTAGCCTTGTTAATTTGATCTATGTCTGTGAAGTGGTTAAAATGAGACTCCGTGACTTTGCCGAGTGGCAAATTCAGTAATGATGAAGAGCGACTCAGCAATCATTTACTGTGTAAGGTTTATCGTCAAGTCTATTGCAGAGTTAAATAATTTTTCCCACCAACAGGCAGAAAATACCCCTGTCCTGGGGAACCTGTGGAACAGCAAAATACCAGAGTCCTCACTAACGAACAGAAACATTAACAAAGCAGCAGCATCAGCCAGAACACATGTCGCTGAGCATTTAGATCTGTTACTTCCTGCAATTAATCTCTTACTAGTTAATAACATCTTTCTGTAATGTTTAGAGATTTTACCTGCTTGAACGAAAAACTGGTATTCTGGTGAAACATTTTAGCTAAGCACATCACAGTTATTGTTAACTTCTCTTCTGTGCACTGTGCACAAAGACAACCAACTACAGTGACCTGCATACTTGCATGTCCAGCAGGGCTCTGATCATTTAGAACTGGAGAGCTCACATGAAATGTTGAATGTGTCTTTGCGTTTGGACTGATCGATCAGTGAACAGAGGATGACTGATCAACTGCTCTTGATGGAGTGGTTTTACTTTGTACAATTACCCTGGTTCCTTTTCAACCCCTGAACATTTCCAGACTGCTAAATAACCAAAGCATAGGCTTTGTTGTTCTACCAAACCTTCACAGTTATGCACGGAGAGGGTAGTGGCATAGAATACTCCATGAGCTGGTCATTGCAAATCTGCTTGATCATCGTTGGGGAAGAGCCTGACTATTTAATATGGGCTCAATGAAGCGGTGTGTCTAGTTCCAGCTTGGCTTTAGTGGAGCCAAATACAATGCCTTTTTTTTTTTTTTAAGGATAATGGGTTTTTATTTTACACAAAATAAAAAAAAAAAATCAATTAAAAACTACCCTAATCATTTATCAAGAGTTTTCCTACTGAATATGCAACAACGAGAGCATCTAAGTCAGGTCAAAGAGCCACACATCAAAAAATATGAATAAGACTGCATTTAAGCCAGGTGGTTTCAGTTTTATAGGTCCATGTGTGATCATTCCATCCACTCCTGGTTTTTGCTTTGCATTCTGGAACTGGTACTGTGTATCCATTCTAAAAGAAGGGCTACATATTTTAGACTACAAAGAAAAAACCTGGATTCGAGGATCTACTTGAGCTTGGACCTGAGAATTATAAGAGCTCTGTCTACAATGGCAGATGGATGGTTTATTGGCCTTAATGAGGGCTGCATTCTAATAACTCAAAATGGCAAATAGTGCCAACAAGCTTTCCAGTGAAGGAATATTTTTGAAATATGTAAGACAACGTGTCACTTCGTTTTTGGTACGGAAATAGACTGAGGACAGAAGAGGGGACCCCCCCCCCCTTCCCTGGCGCTTAACACTAAAGAAAGTGTCATCTGATTTATGGGGATAGGCTGACTTAAAAGGCCTTTTAAGTGTTGGAACGTTTTCCGAAAAGATTAAGCAGATGTCTGTTAAAAGAAAGCGCAGATCGAAATATGATTCAGGGCACTGAAAGCATAGAAGCAAGTGGGTGAGATGCAAGAGAAGCAGTTCCTATTTTGGAAGGCCTGGTATCCTTGCAAAGGTAAGCATTTGTATTTGACAGCATGAAATACACACTTAAGACCCATTTGTATTCCTTCCATTTCTTTGCGTAACACTGCATCAACCTCTTCGCCCAGTGCTCTTCCATCATTCTCTGTAACATTTGTACATTTTGTTCTTCCATTCGTGTATGCCCAAGGCACAATTAGCTTTTGCTGCAATGGACATTTGACTCTGTGCATGTGCTATTGATTAGTTTCATCTATTACTTTAAATGTCAACAGACGTTTTGAGATGTGAATGGATTCTCAGACATGATCCATGTGCACTACACATTGAATTTTATCTCCCTAAAGTCTCTCAATCAAAACATACCTTAAGTTTTCCAGTTCCTGTTTTCTTAGCGGGGACGAGGGTGGAGCTGTGATGAAGGCTTCCCCTTCATGGCTTTTACTGCTGGAATAAGACAACATGTCAATCTAGGCCAGTGGCCTCGACGCCTCAAACCAACAAAATTACAACTGCTGAAGTTGTCTATGGCATTATTAGTACAATCTAAAAACAAATACAGAACTGGAAACCATGTTCAGTTTTACAAATTCTTTTTAATTTCCTGAATGGAACAGTATTTAATGAACAAAGTTTACAAAATTAGCCTGCAATGGAAATTCAAGTTTAAGAAAATGGGGGGAAAGGTAAAGCGTTGTTGGTGGAAATTGAACAGTTATTTATATATTTCATTTCATGCTTTTCACATAGCACTCACACCACTTTCTATTAAATTAGAGACCAAGGACATGCTAAAACTTATAAAGATTAAATTGTGCCTTTCTGTATACTTTCTTTGCATGTGTAGCATATCGACGCGAGGGAGACTGGCTAAATGTCTGTTTTTATTTCAGCATACATTCTAAATGGTACTGGTCAAATAAACAAGTTACTTACCTTCGGTAACACCTGATCTGGCAGAGACACTATCTAGCTGCAGATTCCTTACCTTAGAATTATCCCCAGGCTTCAGACTAGATCCAGAAATCTTTGATCAGTACCAATGCACGCTGGTAGGTGGCGTTGTTTGGCTACACAATGGTCACGGCAGAAGTGACGTACGCGCTACCTATATTGGCGCCACCTCGGAGCGCTGATATCAGTTTATTTTTGCGACCTTCATCGCCAGGAGCAAAAAGCCACAAACAAGAATAACCATTGGGCGAGCTTCTAGTGCCCCTTTGTAAGGGGAAAGCCTCATCCTTTAATCAGGTCGCAGAGTGGGGAGGATGAGAGGGTTGGTATGAAATCTGCAGCTTGATAAGAGTCTCTACCGGATAAGGAGATACCAAAGGTAAGTAATTTGTTCATGTGATAGAGACTTCAGCCATAGATTCTTTAACTTAGAATAGATACCCAAGCAATGCCTAGCCCGGCGGGCAGGTCTGCGAACTAAACTTAAACCAGAAACTCATGCAGGATCTAACGGGCAAAATGCCCATCCCGATGGACCCGACTGTTCAGGCAGTATTGCTTCATGAACGTGTGCAATGAAGCCCATGTTGCAGCCTGACAGATGTCCAGGACTGGAATCCGCAAGCTAATGCAGTGGTCACAACGTTGTCTCTGGTAGAATGAGCGCGCAAGCCCTCAGGTGGTTGCTTTATGGCCAATGGGAGATGGTTCATTTCTGCACAGCCTTGCATTTCTTGGCCCCAACGTACCCTATGAAGAGTTGTCATCCACCCGGAATTCTTTTGTGCAGTCAAAGTAGAATGACAATACTCGTTTTGGTTCCAGACGGAGTCTTTCCTCTTCTTTAGAAGGATGAGGCGGGGCAAAATAGGTAGACCGTGGCCTACGTGGAAAGGGGTGACTACCTTCGGGAGGAAGGAGGCACGTGTCCGTAGAACCAGTTTCTCAGGATAAAAAATAGCATAAGGTGGGTGCACCGAGAGAGCCTGCAACTCGCTGACCCTTCTGGTCGATGTAATGACCACCAGAAAGGCAGTCTTGATGGTTAACAGCTGAAGAGGGCAGTTATGCAAACGCTCAAAAGGCGTGCACATCAGGAAAGTGAGGACCAGGATCAAGTCTCACTGGGGAAAGATGAACAGCCTGGGGGGAAAACATGTTGCAAATCTTTGAGAAATCTCGCCACAACGGGTGACTTAAATAAGGAAAGTAGGCCCGGCAACTACAAAAACGCTCAAATGGCAGAAAGATAGGCCTTAAATGTGCCCAGAGCAGAGCCCTGTTGGGCCAAAGAAAAAACAAATAATAGTACTAGAGAGGCGGAGATATGGGATCAATGCTTTTTGATACACACAAAGCAACAAATTTGTCCCAGCGACAGGCGTATACCGATTTGGTGGAAGATGCCTGGCTGCCAGAATAACATGACAGACTTCAGGAGGAAGGTCGAAGGCTGTCAACTGTCCCCACACAATCTCCATGGATGAAGGAGGAGATTGTGCAGGTTCAGGTGCAGAACCCTTGCCTGTTGCTGCGATAGAAGACCCTCATGTAGAACCCTTGCCTGTTACTGCGATAGAAGAGCCTCATTAAGAGGCAGCTTGACTGGAGGACCGATGCTCAAGTTCAACAGCTCTGGATCCCAGTCTATCCATACACAATCTGGAGCCACAAGAATGACTTGGGCCCTGGTCGTTCCTTTTGAGAACTCTGGGCAGGAGTGGTATAGGCAGAAAGGCGTACAGGAGGCCGGAGCTCCAGTCGAGAGAAAAAGCGTCTCCGAGCGAGAAATGACTTGGAAACTCCAGAGCGCAGAACTGCTGACATTGTGCATTCTCGGCGGTGGTGAATAGATCCAACCAAGGCTCTCCCTACTCTTGGGAGGGGCCTTGCACCACCTCCAGATGGAGAGGCCATTCGTGATCTGCTAGACATTGACGGCTGACTTTGTCCGCCTTGGCATTCAGACAGCCGGCCAGGCGTTGAACCACAAGGGAAATGCCCTGGTGTTTCAGCCATGTCCAGAGATGCATGGCCTCTTGACAAAGGGTCCACAACCCTTCCCCGCTCTGCTTTTTGCAGTACCACAAGGCGGTGGTGTTGCCTGTGAACACCTGCACAAGCCTTCCCTTGATGGAGGGTAGAAAGGCCTTCAATACCAAGCAAATCACCCGAAGCTCCAACAAGTTTATGTGGAGTCCAGACTCCGCGGAGACCAGTGTCCTCTGATCTCCACCTCCCCCAGATGGCTGTCCCAGCCTAGGAGTGACGCATCTGTCACTACAGTCAATTCTGGCTATGGAAGGGAGAGGGGTCTGTGCTCATCCATTCGTGGTTCATCAGCCACCACTGCAGGTCTTATTGCAATTCCCTTAGAGATCTGGACTATGTCTGAGAGATTCCCCTGATGCTGGGCCCATTAGAACTTTAGGTCCCACTGCAGAGCCCGCATATGCCAACGGTCATGTGTTACCAGCGGGATGCAGGAGGCTATGAGGCCCAGAAGACTCAGAGTCTGATTTACCAAAATTCAGGAGGATAAGTCCAAATCTGCACCCTGTCCAGAACAGCTCCGATAAAAGGGAGCGTCTGAGAGGGAGTTAGGTGTGATTTCGGCATGTTGATAGTGAACCCCAGCGTATGCAGGAGGTTCACTAAAGTCTGGAGGAGGGAGAGGACTGCATGTGGCAAGCCCGTCTTCAACAGCTAATCATCAAAGTAGGGGAAGGCTGGAATCCCAGACCTCCGCAGGTGTGCTGCAATCACTGCCATCACCTTGGTGAACACCCAAAGGGTGCTGGTAAGGCCGAAGGGAAGTACAGCAAACCATAAGTGCTTGTGGCTCACCATGAAACCCAGATAACGTCTGTGGGCGGGCAAGACGGGGATGTGAATATATGCCTCCTGCAAATCCAACACTACCATCCAGTCTCCCAGGACTTGGGCAGAGAGAACGTGAGCATTTTGAATTTCTCCTGAAGAGATTTAGAAGGCAGAGGTCTAGTATAAGACAAAGGCCTCCGTCCTTCTTGGGCACCAGAAAAAAGAGTGAAAAGCAAACAGGACCTACTTCGGATGCCGGCACCTTCTCTATAGCTCCCTTGGCCAAGAGAGGCAACACTTCCTGGCGCAGTAAGGAAAGATGGTCCTTCATCAACTGGTCATAAGTGGGTGGAAGGACAGCCACAAAGGGGATGGAGTAGCCCCTTTGTACAATCTGTAAAACCCAATGGTCTGATGTTACTGACCTCCAGGGGGGCAGGTGATGGCGTATCCTGCATCCAACTGGATGCCCATGGTGGTAGGAGGGCAAACTAAAGTGGCTTGGAGGCTGCAGGCTGCTGGGTAAGTAGTGGACTGGCTCGACTTCTGGCTACCTGTCCCAGCGGTTTGTGGGAACCGCGTCCTTGACCATCAAAAGGTGTTGAAGCTTGCTGGCCGTGGTGGCTGTGAGGGTATTAACGTGGTAGGAAACCCTTTCCGTGTCAACGAAAGGGGCAAAAGGTGGAATGGGGGTGATGAGGGGCCATAGAGAGGTCCAAGGACCTGGCTGTAGCCATGAAGTCCTTAAAGTGCTCTAGCGCTGAGCCCACCTCCTCTCTGAAGAGACAGGAGCCATCACAGGGTATGCCCATGAGCGATGCTTGGACATCCCCGGAAAAGCCAGTAGGCCAGTCAGGCGTGGTGCCGAAGGGCCACCGATGAAGAAATTGCTCTGCCTAGTGAGTCGGTCGTGTTCAGACCACAACGAATGGCGAAATTTGCTGCATTTCTACTGCCTGCAATAGCCTGAGAAAGTATGGCTCAGGCCCCCTCTGAGACCATTGGCAGCACATGCACAACTGAATCCCAGATAGTTTGGGAGTAAAGGCCCAATAGGCACACCTGAAAACCGCAGTGCTAGGCTGGTGGAAGAGAACATTCTCTTGCCAAAGGTATCCAGCCTCTTGGATTCCCTATCCGGTGGAGTAGAAGGGAAATCGCCAGGGTAAATTCTGGAGGTGGAGGCCTGGACCACCAGGTTCTCCGGAGTGGGTAGCTGGGTGAGGAAACTGGGGTCCTGTGGAGCGGGGCGGTGGCCAATCGTCCTGTGCACACTAGCCTCTGTGCAAGGCTTAGACAAAGGCAGCCAGGGCAATGTCAGTGAGGGCTTCATTAAAGGGGAGCAAGGGTTCAGAGGGGCAGTCCCCGGTTGAAGCACCTCTGTCAAGACATTAGTCTTGACTGCCACCGAGGGTAGCTGAAGGTCAAAGACCTCAGCTGCACTACGCACCACATTAATGAAAGAGGCCCCCTCCTCCTCAGCCACAGTAGGAGGGGAGACCAAGCCAGTGTTAGGTGAGATGTCATCCGCCAGATCCTAATACAAGGTGTCCTCGTTATCAACCAATGGGTGCTGATTTTCACCAGGCTCACCATCTCTCTCCCATTCATCCCCTGTACCATGCCTGTCATAGACGAAAGGCCCTGGCTCCAACACGGAAGGCATGGCTCCAGATGACATTGGAACCGGCGTTGTGCAATGCTGGTCCTGTTCAGTGTTGGAGTCGAGGACGATGGGGATGGCGTCGGCATGGGAGAGGGCGCCGGATAAGGTGTCGGTCTTGCTGGTGGGGTCACTCCAGATATAGCAGTAGATCCATGGGGCCCGACTGGCGCTGAGAGAGTACCTGCTGGCTGGAATCTAGTAGGGGCCCATCCTGAACCTATGGGTCCCAAAGGCGCTCCAGAGGGGTCGGGCCGCCCAAAAGTGAGGTGCATGGCCTCGGAACTCACACCGTTGGGCGGGGGTCACTCCGGAAAAATCTAGGAAGCCCCCTATGCGTCTATATCCATAAGAATCCATGCAGTAGGACACTCGTGCAGTGCAAAAACTGAGGTGAACAAAATGTTTTATTGCACTAGCACCATTATGCGTTTTGGCTGAAAAACTGCTTTGATCACACAGCTCCACTTCCCTAGGAGGATGGAGATGGATGGATGGATATATATATATATATATATATATATATATATATATATATATATATATATATATATATATATATATATATATATATATAGATATAGATATAGATATATATCTATCAGCAGAACTCCTGGAGAACGCCCTGCATATACCAATACTTTCAATCCAAGGCGAAACAGAAGGACGGCACGCAGAGAATCCTTTGAGAAGCAGTTTATTAAAGTTCAACTGCTTTCATAGCTTTTTTCTGCAGTTCAAAGCAAAGTGCATGTAAAATCCCAAAACATTACTTTGAGATATATATATATCTCAAAGTAATGTTATAGTTAGCTGAATGTGTCAGTGATAACATTAGCTTTCTGAACTAAGGAAAAAAAAAAACAATCCACCAGTTCTAGTTAGCAGCGCTAACTAGAACTTGGGCCCCCGCCATGCACTGCTTATGATGACCTCACATAAGACATCACTCATGACATGTTCTATGACATCATTTATGACATCACTCATGACATCTGTAGGAAAGTGTCCCTTTTTGTCATGGTCACCCCCACTTTTTGCTCACCAATACTGATGTTTTCGACTGGAAGTGCACTGGAAGCCTGCTAACAAGGCCCCAGTGCCAATGCACTTTCCATAAAACAAGGTAAACTGATAGTATTGTGATACAATTGGTGCACACTGTAGCACCCTTGTATGTCTCTAGTAAATGTACCCCCTGGTACCTATGGCAGGGGGTAACACAGAGGGCTGCAGCATGTCTTATGCCACCCTAAGGGATCCCCATACAAATTGCATGTAGACTGCCACTGCAGACTGCGTGACCTGGTACAAACCATGGTGAAAACACGACATGGCACACATTCCTGTGTGCCATGCCCAAGTCACTGCATATGATATATGTAAGTCACCCCTACAGCAGGCCTTACAGCCCTAAGGCAGGGTACATTATATCCTATGTGAGGACATATCTGCATGAGATGTGATGTCTAGTCCAGATTACTAGATACTGTAAGTGAACAGGGAAGCTAGGTTAAGGTATGTACTGGGCATTGGACATTATGAGTTACCCAGCTACATAATCTCTTTAATGAAACCTATGGTGTTTGGAATCAAACAGCTTGTCTCAATAAATCCATACTGATTCCAGTTTTGTGTTTATTATGACATTCACCCAGTGGGCACCTTAGAGGTCTCTTCTGAAACCTACTAGCCTTCTAGTGTGCTGGCTGACTGGTCCTGTCCATCCTGCCACCACAGACACGTTTTCGATCCCTAAGGGTGAGAGCCCTTCCTCTCAGGAAGTTGAGAACAATTGCTGCTCTGGCAGGAGGTGTTATAACCTCCTCCATGCAGATGGCTAGTGGATGTGCATACCAAGGCAAGAGGCTTCAAAGCCTCTGTCGCCTTTGATGTGTAACCCCGGCTTCCTCCAGCCCTGGAGAATGCCGCCCCCGCACTGAGGCCCATTTGGCACCAAGACAGGGGGAAAATTAGCTATGCAGTAGGCGTGTTGCACACACAGGTTAGTCACATGCCTAAGGTGGGCTACCTAATATGCTCCACGAAGGAAGGGTTCCACCAAAATTGTTTTTGGTGGAACTAGAAACTCTGGGACAGGGTTATGCCCACTTCTCACAGGAAGTAATCATATAGAGGGTGTAGTGACCTCAAAGGTAAATAGCCCTGTGGCTACTACACTTCACTCCCCTGAACGTCCCAAAATCTAGTATTTAGGGGAGCCCTTGGTACCAGAGGACTAGAATCGACTGACTCAAGAAGGACAAAGAAGAGCAAAAAGAAGCAAGAACTGAGGACCTGCGACTGACTTGGTGCCAAACACTGCCAGCCTGTCTGCTGTTCCCAACAACTGCAATGACTCTTCCTGCCACTGTGCGACCTCCAAAAGCCTGGGAGGACTGGCAGCCCTTCGAAAAACAACTAGCATCTCCTTATGAGTAGCAAAGCTACTTCCCTGCATCCCGAACGAAACGCAAGCTCCGGGTTACCGTACTGCTGACCACTGGACTCTCAGTCACAGCAGCCACCCAGGAGGATGTATTCTGTGCTCCCAGAGGTCAACCTAATCTCTCCAGCACGTAAAGAGAAACTAGACCCTCCAGCACCAATACCCAGGGTACCGACCTCTTGCAGCAGCCAAGACTTGTTGGTGGTCCAATCCGGACATGGGCCCTACAAAAACAGACCAGCCGACGAGGGACATCAGCCCCGCATAGGCCAACACCAAGAGTGACCGAGCTGTCCTGATATGTCCCCATCTCCAGGTCAACCCCCGCAGCAAGAGTTTCTGACCACTGCAACCAGACACCTCAAAGCACCTGCATCCGAGCCCCACAGCCTGAGTCCAAGTGAACTGATGGTGCCTATGGGGTTCTGAGATCCTTAAGAGCGGAGTCCCCCTTTGGGTTTAGCTGGACTAGTCCTCTATTCCCCGCCTGCAGCTCTTTTGCAGGAGACTGACAACCGCGAGAGCCTACCGCAGCGGACCCCCGCCAGACAAAGCAACACTGCTCCCTTTTCTCATAAAGTCTTTGAGAAGGCCATCAACCAGCAGCTCACCGAACACCTGGAGCGAAGCAACCTGCTCGACGTCTCCCATTCCAGTTTCCATGCTAACCACAGCACTGAGACCGCCCTGATCGCCGCCACTGATGACATCCGCACCCTCCTCGACAGAGGAGAATGGGCGGCCCGGATCCTCCTCGACCTCTCCGTGGCGTTCAACACCGTATCCCACCACACACATCAAGAAACTGCATCACATCGGGATCCAGGGAGACTCCCTCAAATGGATCGCATTGTTCCTCATGGGACGAACCCAAATAATCTGCCTACTTTGCCTCAGGACCCAAGAGCACCATCTTCGGTGTCCCTTAAGGCTCATCCCTCAGCACCACCCTCTTCAGCACCTACATGACACCTCTAACCGACATCGTCAGAACCCATGACCTCAACATCATATCCTACGCCGACGACAACCAGCTCATCCTCTCGCTCTCTGCAGACTCCGCCACCATGAAGACCAACTTCCACAACTGCATGAAGAATGTTGCCCACTGAATGAAAACCAACTGTCTGAAGCTCAACACTGACAAGACCGAAGTGCTGATCTTTGGCAACAACATCTCTCCTTGGAACAAAACCTGGTAGCCCGCCAAACTCGAACGCACTCCCTCACCAAAAGATAACGCCTGAATCCTCAGCATCATCCTGGACAGCGAACTCAACATGAAACGACAGATCAACGCAGTCTCCTCCACCTGCTTCCACATTCTCTGTATGCTCCGAAGAATCTTCAAATGGCTCCCCATCGGCACAAGGAAAACCACTACTCAAGCCTAGTCACCAGCCGGCTGGACTACGGCAACGCACTGTATGCAGGAACCTCCACCGAACTCATGAGGAGACTACAGACAATACAGAACTCAGCAGCCAGACTCATTCTCAACCTGCCCGAACAGACCCACATCATCCCACACGCACTGGGACCTCTACTGGCTCCTCGTCCAGAAAACATGCCAATTCAAGATACTGCACACGCCTACAAAGCCCTCACCGACCTAGGAACAGCACACATCAATCAGCGCCTGAACTTCCACCGACCATCCAGAGACCTTCGCTTCGCCTCCCTTGCATAGACACTGTGCATCTGCCGAAGCCACAGCGGAGGCCGTTCCTTCTCCTACCTCGCCAAGTCCTGGAACAGGCTTCCCCTCTGCAGGGAACTGGGCTTTTGTTGCAGTTACCCCTCCTTTTTGCTTCCCTTTTAGCTGCTATATGCTGATTTTCGACTCTGACAGTGTACTGAGGCCTGCTAACCTGACCTCAGTGCCAGTGCTCCTGCCCTAAACAAGGTGTTGTCTATTTGTGCCAAGATTGGCAAAAGACTTTAGCACTCTTGTAAGTCTCTAGTAAATGGTACCCCAGGTACCTAGGGCAGGGGTACTAAAGACGGTACCCAAGGGCTGCAGCATATCTTATGTCACCCTAAGGGACCCACATACCAATTCCACACAGGTTGCCATTGCAGGCTGCGTGACATGGTGCAAACCAAGAGTGAAAAATGACATGACACACTACTGTGTGTCATGCCAAAGTCACTGCATCTGATATATGCAAGTCACCCCTACAGCAAGCATTTGAGCCCTAAGGCAGGGTACATTATATTTTAAGTGAGGACATATATGCATGAATAGATATGCCCCTGTGATGTCTTGTTCTATTACTAGATATTGCAAGTGAGCAGGGAAGCCATATTAAGGTATGTACTGGGCACTGGTCAAAACGAGTTCACCAGCTGCATAATGGCTTCACTGAAACAGATGGTGTTAGTTATCAAACACCTCGTATTAATAAACCCACCCCGAGTCCAGTGATGGATTTATTAATACATGCACCCAGAAGGCACCTTAGAGGTGCCCCCTGAAAATCTACCAACTACTAGTGTGCTGACAGACTGGTCTTAGCCAGTCTGCCGCCACAGATGAGTTTCTGACAACCAGGGGTGAGGGCCTTTGCTCTCAGGAGGTCAGAAACAAAGCCTGCTTGGGCAGAGGGTGTTTATACCCCCTCCCACAGGATGACCTGCAAATTAGCAATCTAAGGCAGGGGGCTTCAAAGAGCCCATCGCCTTTGGTATGAAAATCTGGCTTCCCTCACAGGAGAGGAGGCTGACCCTCCCTGCCCTGAGCCATCTGGCGCCAGCATAGGCAGGAAAATTATCTATGCAGGAGGCGTGTTACACTGCCAGGCTGGGCACACCTCTAGGGTGACCAAGCCTGAAGCAAACACCAAATTTAGGATTCCAAGTGGTTATCTAGGCGGTGTAGTGACCTCAGGGGGTAAGTAGTCCATTGGCTACTACCCCGTAATGCACCTAAATTGAGTATTTAGGGGACCCCTGATACCAGGACTTCAGATTTCGATGGAAACAAAAGAAGACATGGACTGAGAAGACTGCTGACCCAAGAACTGAGGAGCACGGCTGACTTGGTGCCAACCCAGCCAGCCTGCCTGTTGCTCCTGAACCTTGTCCTTCAGACAGGACCGACCAGAGCCACACAGTACCAATACCTTGGATACTAGACCCCTTGCGGCAGCCAAGGCTTGTGGTGCCCTGTCCAGACACCAACGCCAAGGAAGACCGACCTGAACGTCGAGGGACTTTAGTGACAGTAAGACCCACATCGGGAGTGATTCAGCTGTCCTGTTGCCCCTCTGCAGCCGAAACCAAGATAAAGAGAGTCTGCAATCGCCGCCACACGGCACCTCAAGCACCTATGCACCCGTGGAGGTAACAGTGCCAGCAGGGTACCCAGAACCACAAGAGCTAAGCCCATCCTTAGGTTTGCCCAGATTGAACTTCCAGTTGCCGACTGCAGCCTCTTTCTGCAGGCCCCCCTCTAACCACTGCACCCGAGCCCCACAGCCCGAGGAGAAGTGGACCAAGGGTGTCCATGTGTGCCCGAGGATCTCAAGAGTCGAGCCCCCCCTATGGATTCCTCCGGACTGGGTCCCCAGTCTCAGCATGCAGCCTCTTTCAGACCGGACCGTTCTCCCATTGAAGTGAATGGGACACCCAACGCCGTGACATACCTCTGCACCCAGATGCCCCAGAGGCTCCCGAGGTGACCTGTTGGTGTGGCCTTGGACCTTGCGCCATACTCCTCTTAAGTCCAGAATAACAATCCCATAAGTTGCTGACAAGTGCACAAATACAGTATATGTTTTTTCCCCGTAGGATACCATTACTGCACCCCAAATTTGCAGTGTCCATTTTTGAAGAGTGTTAAAATTCATAGCTCGAAAAGTAATTACTCGATTCCAATGATCTTGGTATCTAAATTCATATAAAAGTATGTTATTTTTATAAATTGTTGTGGGATTTCTTTAATGAGTGTGTATCTCATTTACTGCCTGTGTGTGTAATAAATGGTTAGCACAACCCTACGATATGCCTAACTGCTCGTCCACACTACCACAAAAGAGAGCATTTGGGGCGTCATTTGTGCCTCTGTAATTCCTATGGGGTTTGCCTGGATTCTAAGCACAGTGTACCTTATTTTGGTGGAGTATGTAGAGAGCCAGCTTCCTACACACTCCACATCTGGACATCACCCCTGCTGGTAGAATTCAGGAAAATACTCAAGACCTGGCTTTTCGACTGAGCTCAGCAGCCTAGCGCCTTGATACCTTCACGGGTGATTAGCAGAACTATTCAAATACTGTTTAATTGATTTATTTAGCACTGGTAACTATAACTGGTGAATTTTAGTTTTTTTGTACAAAACATTAATGTTATCACTGACATATTCACCTAACTATAACGTTACTTTAACCTTTTTTCAGTGAATTTCTAAGGTTTTTTTTTTTTTTTTAAACAAAAACACATTTTTATCACACCTAACTATAATGTTACTTTAACTTTTGTTTTTTTCAGTACATTTCTAGTTTTTTTTTAAACGTAAGTTAACATTTTACTACTTTATTTACATATAACTATTTTAATCTTTGGACTTTTCAGTTAATACACAAGTTACTAACTTGTGTAAACGATATATCTGTAAGAGACACGTTAGTGACAGATTCCTTACCTTAGAATATCCCCAGGCGTCAGGCTGGATCCGGAAAGTTTTTGCGTAGCAGTACCCTTGCGCGTCGGTAGGCGGCGTCGTGCAGCTCTGCGCCCGTCGGCGGCGGCGGGATCGCCGGGATGACGTCGCGGGCAGTACTTACACGCCGCCCCTGCGCGCTGACGTCAGTTCTGTACACGACTTTCCGCGCCAGGAACGCAGAGCCATGCAAGAAGCTGACATAGGTGTCTGAAAAATACTAGGGCCCTGAAAGGGATGTCCTTAACCCAAGAAATCAGTTCGCAGAACGGGGAGGATGGGTGGGGCGGTAAGGAATCTGTCACTAACTACTGTCTCTTACAGATATATCGTTACACAAGTTAGTAACTTGTGCATTTGAAAGAGACACGTTAGTGACAGATTCCTTACCTTAGAATAGATACCCCAGCAATACCAACCCCGGTGGTGGGTCTGCGAACAGATTCAGACAAGGAAGTCCCGGAGGACAGAACGGCCAAAGAAGCAGTCCCTCCGGACCTGGCTGTCAAGGCAGTAATGTTTGGTAAACGTGTGCAGCGAGGCCCACGTAGCTGCCCGACATATATCCTGTAATGGAACACCGCGGCCTAAAGCCGTGGTAGCAGCCGTTGCCCTGGTGGAATGGGCACGCAGCCCAACAGGAGGCTCCTTCTTAGCCAAACAATAGCAGGCCTTGATACACAAGATGACCCAGCGGGAGATGGTCCTTTTGTGTACCGCCCGACCTTTTTTGGCGCCCACGTAGCCAACAAAGAGCTGGTCATCCACCCGGAACTGTTGTGTGCGGTTGATGTAAAAGGAAAGCGCACGTTTTGGGTCCAGACAGTGGAGCCTCTCTTCCTCTCTGGAAGGATGCGGAGGCGGAAAGAAGGTGGGCAAAGTGATGGTCTGCCCAATGTGGAAGGCAGTAACCACCTTTGGCAAGAAGGACGGACGCGTCCTAAGAACAACCTTGTCTGGATGAACAGACAGAAAGGGGGTTTGCATGAAAGAGCCTGGAGCTCACTCACCCGCCGAGCGGAGGTGATGGCTACCAGAAAGGCTGTCTTCAGAGTAAGAAGACGAAGAGGACAGTTATGCAGAGGCTCAAAGGGAGCGCACATTAAGAAAGTAAGAACCAAATTTAAGTCCCACTGAGGCATTATAAACGGAACAGGAGGAAAGAGGTGTGTAATGCCTTTAAGAAACCTGTTAACAACAGGGGACTTAAAAAGAGAGGGCTGATCAGGAAGCCTGAGGAAGGCCGAGATTGCACAAAGATAGCCCTTGATGGTACCCAGGGCAGAACCCTGTTGGGCCAGAGAAAGAAGGAACAGAAGAACCTCAGAAAGAGGGGCAGAAAGAGGATTCACAGCCTTTGCTGTGCACCATGCCACAAACTTGTTCCACCTGCAGGCGTATACCACCTTAGTGGAGGGACGCCTGGCTGCCAGAATCACATCACAAACTTCGGGAGGCAAGTCGAAAGGAATCAACTGCCGCCGCTCAATCTCCACGCAAGCAGGTGTAGACTGGACAGGTTCGGGTGGAGGACCGTCCCCTGCTGCTGCGACAGAAGATCCTCCCGAAGAGGCAGACGGATCGGGGGATCGACGCTCATACTGAGTAGCTCGGGATACCAAACTCTTCGAGCCCAGTCCGGAGCCACAAGAATGACTTGGGCCTGGTCGCGCCGAATCTTCTTCAACACTCTGGGTAGAAGTGGTATAGGCGGAAAGGCGTACAACAGACCGCAACTCCACTCGCGACGAAAGCGTCGCCGAACAAGTGCCGCCTTGGAAATTCCAACGCGCAGAACTGCTGACATTGCGCGTTCTCTTCGGTGGCGAACAGATCTAACCAAGGCTCTCCCCACTGCTGAAAGAGACCTTGCGCCACCTCCGAGTGAAGACGCCATTCGTGATCCATCATGCACCTGCGGCTGAGTTCGTCCGACCTGGCGTTCAGGGAACCTGCCAGGTGTTGAACCATCAGGAATATGCCCTGATGTTCCAGCCATGTCCAGAGGCGCAGAGCCTCCTGACATAGGGTCCACGACCCCACCCCGCCCTGTTTGTTGCAGTACCACATGGCGGTGGTGTTGTCTGTGAACACCTGCACTACCTTCCCTTTGACAGAGGGAAGGAATGCCTTGAGTGCAAGTCGGATCGCCCGGAGCTCCAGAATGTTGATATGGAGCCGGAACTCCGCCGGAGACCAGAGGCCTCTGATCTCCGCCTCTCCCATGTGTCTGCCCCATCCCAGAAGGGACGCGTCCGTCACGACTGTGTGCTCTGGCTGGGGAAGGGAGAGGGATCTGCCCATGACCCATTGCCGGTTCGAGAGCCACCACTGCAACTGTTTTGCAGTCCCCTCCGAGATCTGGACGTGATCGGACAGGTTGCCCTGGTGCTGCGCCCACTGGAACTTCAGGTCCCACTGCAGAGCCCGCATATGCCATCTGGCATGATCGACCAGCAGGATGCAGGAGGCCATGAGGCCCAGCAGCCTCAGGGTCATCCGTACCGAAACCCAGGATAGAGGCCGAAAGATCGGAATCATAGCCGGACGGTCCCCGTTTTTGGAGAAGTGTCCCCGTGTCCCGACACTTTTCTCCAAGTGACTCAAATGTCCCGGTTTTCAAACACTGTCCGGGTTAAACACAGAAATGTCCCGGTTTTTTATTGTTCCAGTTGAGCATGCGCGCGCATGCTCTCTTTGCACTGTTTACAGCGTGTGACGTCACTGAGGTGAGCGCTGTAGCAGGAAGGGAAGTCCGAAGAGAGACATTTTCTCTCGGGATTTCCTTCTCTTTTACACTCAGCGCCAGCACCTACGTCATCGTGCCAGCCATATTTGAACAATTGCATATCATCAAAACTGAATCTTCGCTAGAGGGGAAATAGTGATATTAAGGAGCAACCCCAGTTTATGAACTTTCTGAACTTCTGTGATCTGTAGAGGCTGTGTTTGCTGCTCCCCAGATATCCCACCTATAAGTACACGAAACAGAAAGTTTAAAGTATTTCTGAATGTTAGGATGAGTGTCCGATAACACATGTGGTGATGACGTCCCCAACGTCCTTCTCAAGCTCCAACCATTCATTTCTACCAGTTCCAAGATCAGAACAGAAATCCTGGGAAACGGAACACTGGTGATCAGGTAAAAGGCTGAGTCGCTATTTGAGGCCTTCATTCAGTGGCTTCAGGTTAAACCTGCCTTGCCTATTAAATCTGCTCATTGTTTCCAACATGTTTTTCAGATTGTAAACAATGTCCCCTATTGTTGCATTATTTAAAGATATTTACTAAAAGTGGATATGTGGCAATAGCTTATCTGTTTCATATACCAAGAACATATAGATTGCACATTGCACATTCCCATATCATGACTTTTGCTTGCATTAGTGGTCTTTTAGTTGTATCAGTAGCCTAGATATTGCACATTCCCAAAGCCATTAAATTGCACTTAGCCAAAGATCTGTAATTAATAGCTCGTCAGTTGCACATGGAAGTTGTGCATCTATTGCTTGCATCAGCAGTTTATCAATTTCACGAGCAAGCATACTGTCCAGGTGGCAATCCAAAAGATCTTCAATTGCCTAGCCCATGTCTCTTACCAAAAGTTTCTACTTTGGATAAAACAATATTTCTTCGTCCTGTAGCTTGTATTCATAGCCATACAAACTTTTCAGTAGCCCTTATGCATACCGTGCAAGGATTAATGTATTGCTCATTGCATGTTTTATTCATAACCAATTGATGCATGCTCTGTGTTCTCCATATCAAAGCTATGACTTGACCTTTTGGCCGACCTTTCAGATCACGGCAAACTGTTTAGCTGGAAAGGACTTAAAGGAGCAGGGTTAACGCCTGTGGAAGAGGCGAGCTGCGCTGCTCGAGCTTTTTGCTCAGGTCTTCACACGATTGCGCTATGAGATGATACCAATGGCTAGCGTGCACCGTACATACCCCAGTAAGGTAACATGACATCCCAGCAGTGACCACGCAAATGTGGGAGGACTGTGTGGTCGGCCAGCCTTTGCAACCCTTACGACCCTAAGGCAGTAATACCTGGAGAGGTGTTTTTCTTACATTGGTCCATGGCTGCCCTTTGGCAATTTAGCATTCCGCAGTTTACCTCCCATGCTTTTCTGTCATGAGCAACTAAGCAACATGAGTGAGTTGTACTTTACGCGGTGCTGACGCGCAGCTATAGAAACGAGCATTGATAAAGCTAGTAAATCTGGCGTTTGCTAGCCTGTGATGTTTTATTGATTTTTGGCAAATATATGCTATAGTCCTTAAAAGTGTAAATGTAATAAAAAGTACTAATGCTGCTGCGTAAAGGAGAGGGGTGCCAATAAAAGACCTCGGATTTGTTGTCTGTAATGCTTCATCTCGGTCTGTGGAGGGAGCTGTCATTGTAGTCCTTTTTTTAGGTCTCGCTCTGAAAGCCAGCGCTTCAGCGCTGGCTCTGAGCGAGACATTTTGTAGTGTGGTTGCAGAAATGCAACCACTCTTTTTGGCTGGCATCGAGTGTGCGGTTACGCGCACAAGGACGAGCGGAGGTGCCATATGGCTTTCCTCTCTCGTCATGGTGCGCGCACATCGCACACCATTTGCCAGCCTGCTTCGCAATCTCTCCTCCCTTCTCCCCCTCCCTTTTCGGCTTTGATGAAGCTCCTCTGCTGCTGGCATTCCCCCCTCCCTTCTCGCCCAGCCCTTCTTGTCTAACTTTCTCTCTCTCTCGCCTGCCTCTGCTGCTGGCATTTCCCTCTCCTTCTCGCCCAGCCCTTCTTGTGTTCAATGTAAAGTGCCCGGCTTCTCCTTCAAATTAGGTGTGTGCAGTATCAAATGCCCGAAATGAATAAAGCATAACCGGATACGCACTGTGAACGAACGTGGGCATTTCAGGATGAGATGAAAGCACACATCTGACATGGGACTTAACAGTGGTTTGTTGGAAACAGTTCCAGCCTCTGACTGCCTAAAAGTATGTCACTTGCTGCAACAACAAAAAAACTACAATAAATGCTTGTTTATTGCTCATTCTCCTGCCAAACTCTCTGCGAATTAACCTCTCTCTCTACCTCTCCCTCTCTCTCTCTACCTCTCCCTACCTCACTGCCACTCTATCTCTGCCTCTACCCCTCTATCTCTCTACACCTCTCTCCCTCTACCTCTCTCTACCTCTCTCTCTACCTCTCTCTCTACCTCTCTCTCTACCTCTCTCTCTACCTCTCTCTCTACCTCTCTCTCTACCTCTCTCTACCTCTCTCTACCTCTATAACATCTCCTTCTACCTCTCTACCTCTCTACCGCTCTCTCTCTACCGCTCTCTCTCTACCGCTCTCTCTCTACCGCTCTCTCTACCTCTCTCTCTACCTCTCTCTCTACCTCTCTCTCTACCTCTCTCTCTACCTCACTGCCACTCTACCTCTGCCTCTACCCCTCTATCTCTCTACCTCTCTCTCTCTACCTCTCCCTCTTTCCACCTCTCTAACTCTATCTCTCTCTCTCCACCTCTCTACCTCTCTCTCTCCACCTCTCTACCTCTCTCTCTATACCTCTCTCTACCTCTCTACCTCTCCCTCTCTCCACCTCCCTCTCTACCTCTCTGCCTCTCTCTCTACCTCACTACCACTCTACCATCTCCTTCTACCTCTCTAACTCTCTGCCTCTACCTCTCTAACTCTCTGCCTCTCTCTCTCTACCTCTCTCCCTCTCTCTCCACCTCTCTCCTTCTCTCTCCTTCTCTCTCTCTACCTCTCTCCACCTCTCTACCTCTCTCCCTCTCTCTCTCTACCTCTCTCCACCTCTCTACCTCTCTACCTCTCTCCCTCTCTACCTCTCTCCTCTCTCTCTCTACCTCTCTCCACCTCTCTACCTCTCTCTCTCTCTCTCTCTCTCTCTCTCTCTCTCTCTCTCTCTCTCTCTCTCTCTCTCTCTCTCTCTCTCTCTCTCTACCTCTCTGTACCTCTCTGTACCTCTCTCTGTACCTCTCTCTCTCTACCTCTCTCTGTACCTCTCTCTCTCTACCTCTCTCTCTCTACCTCTCTCTCTCTACCTCTCTCTCTCTACCTCTCTCCACCTCTCTCCCTCTCTACCTCTCTCTCTATACCTCTCTACCTCTCTCTCTACCTCTCCCTAACTCCACCTCCCTCTCTCCACCTCTCTCTCTACCTCTCTCGCTCTACCTCTCTCCCTCTCTCTCTCTACCTCTCTCCCTCTACCTCTCTCCCTCTACCTCTCTCCCTCTCTCTCTCTACCTCTCTACCTCTCTCCCTCTCTACCTCTCTCCCTCTCTACCTCTCTCCCTCTCTCTCTACCTCTCTCTCTACCTCTCTCTCTACCTCTCTACCTCTCTCTACCTCTCTCTACCTCTCTCTACCTCTCTCTACCTCTCTCTACCTCTCTCTCTGCCTCTCTCTCTACCTCTCTCTCTCTCTCTCTCTCTCTACCTCTCTCTCTGCCTCTCTCTCTGCCTCTCTCTCTGCCTCTCTCTCTGCCTCTCTCTCTGCCTCTCTCTCTGCCTCTCTCTCTGCCTCTCTCTCTCTACCTCTCTCTCTGCCTCTCTCTCTGCCTCTCTCTCTGCCTCTCTCTCTGCCTCTCTCTCTGCCTCTCTCTCTCTCCACCTCCCTAACTCTCTCGCTCTACCTCTCTCTCTCAACCTCTCTCTACCTCTCTCTCTATCTCACTACCACTCTACCATCTCCTTCTACCTATCTCTCTCTACCTATCTCTCTCTACCTCTCTCTACCCCTCTCTCTCTACCCCTCTCTCTCTACCCCTCTCTCTCTACCTCTCTCTCTCTCTCTACCTCTCTCTGTACCTCTCTCTGTACCTCTCTCTGTACCTCTCTCTCTCTACCTCTCTCCACCTCTCTCCCTCTCTCTCTCTACCTCTCTCCACCTCTCTACCTCTCTCCACCTCTCTACCTCTCTCTCTATACCTCTCTACCTCTCTCTCTATACCTCTCTACCTCTCTCTCTACCTCTCCCTCTCTCCACCTCCCTCTCTCCACCTCTCTCTCTACCTCTCTGCCTCTCTCTCTACCTCACTACCACTCTACCATCTCCTTCTACCTCTCTAACTCTCTACCTATCTCTCTCTACCTCTCCCTCTACCTCTCCCTCTACCTCTCCCTCTACCTCTCCCTCTACCTCTCCCTCTACCTCTCCCTCTCTACCTCTCCCTCTACCTCTCCCTCTCTACCTCTCTCTCTCTCTCTCTACCTCTCTCCCGCTCTACCTCTCTCTCTCTACCACTCTCTCTCTCTACCTCTCCCTCTCTCTATACCTCTCTCCCTCTCTCTCTCTCTCTCTACCTCTCTCTCTCTACCTCTCTCCCTCTCTCTCTCTCCCTCTCTCTCTCTCCCGCTCTCTCTACCTCGCTCTCTCTACCTCGCTCTCTCTACCTCGCTCTCTCTACCTCGCTCTCTCTACCTCGCTCTCTCTACCTCGCTCTCTCTACCTCGCTCTCTCTACCTCGCTCTCTCTACCTCGCTCTCTCTACCTCGCTCTCTCTACCTCGCTCTCTCTACCTCGCTCTCTCTACCTCGCTCTCTCTACCTCACTGCCACTCTACCTCTGCCTCTACCCCTGTATCTCTCTACCTCTCTCTCTCTCCACCTCTCTCCCTCTCTACCTCTCTCCCTCTACCTCTCTACCTCTCTACCTCTCTACCTCACTACCTCTCTCTACCTCTCTCTATTTCTACCTCTCTCTACCACTCTCTACCTCTACCTCTCTACCTCTACCTCTCTACCTCTCTCTCTACCTCTCTCTCTACCTCTCTCTCTACCTCTCTCTCTACCTCTCTCTCTCCCTCTCTCTCTCCCTCTCTCTCTCCCTCTCTACCTCTCTCTCTACCTCTCTCTCTACCTCTCTACCTCACTACCTCTCTACCTCTCTACCTCACTACCTCTCTCCCTCTCTACCTCTCTCCCTGTCTCTCTCTCTACCTCTCTACCTCACTACCTCTCTACCACTCTCTACCTCTACCTCTCTCTCTCCACCTCTCTCTCTCCACCTCTCTCTCTCCACCTCTCTCTCTCCACCTCTCTCTCTCCACCTCTCTCTCTCCACCTCTCTCTCTCCACCTCTCCCTCTCTACCTCTCCCTCTCTACCTCTCCCTCTCTCTCTTTCTACCTCTCTCTACCTCTACCTCTCTACCTCTCTCTACCTCTCTCTCTACCTCTCTCTACCTCTCTCTACCTCTCTCTACCTCTCTCTACCTCTACCTCTCTCTACCTCTGTCTACCTCTGTCTACCTCTGTCCACCTCTGTCCACCTCTGTCCACCTCTGTCCACCTCTGTCCACCTCTCTACCTCTCTACCTCTCTCTTTCTACCTCTCTACCTCTCTCTTTCTACCTCTCTCTACCACTCTCTCTCTCTACCTCTACCTCTCTACCTCTACCTCTCTACCTCTACCTCTACCTCTCTACCTCTACCTCTACCTCTCTACCTCTACCTCTCTCTCTACCTCTCTCTACCTCTCTCTCTACCTCTCTCTACCTCTCTCTCTACCTCTCTCTACCTCTCTCTCTCTACCTCTCTCTACCTCTCGCCCTCTCTCTATCTCTACCTCTCTCTCTCTACCTCGCTCTCGCTCTCTCTCTACCTCGATCTCGCTCTCTCTCTACCTCGATCTCTCTACCACTCTACCTCGATCTCTCTACCACTCTACCTCGATCTCTCTACCACTCTACCTCGATCTCTCTACCACTCTACCTCGATCTCTCTACCACTCTACCTATCTCTCTACCACTCTACCTATCTCTCTCTACCTCCCCCTCTCTCCACCTCTCCCCCTCTCTCCACCTCTCCCCCTCTCTCCACCTCTCCCCCTCTCTCCACCTCTCCCCCTCTCCCCCTCTCTCCCCCTCTCCCCCTCTCTCCACCTCTCTCCCTCTGTCCACCTCTCTACCTCTGTCCACCTCTCTACCTCTGTCCACCTCTCTACCTCTGTCCACCTCTCTACCTCTGTCCACCTCTCTACCTCTGTCCACCTCTCTACCTCTGTCCACCTCTCTACCTCTGTCCACCTCTCTACCTCTGTCCACCTCTCTACCTCTGTCCACCTCTCTACCTCTGTCCACCTCTCTACCTCTGTCCACCTCTCTACCTCTGTCCACCTCTCTACCTCTGTCCACCTCTCTACCTCTGTCCACCTCTCTACCTCTGTCCACCTCTCTACCTCTGTCCACCTCTCTACCTCTGTCCACCTCTCTACCTCTGTCCACCTCTCTACCTCTCTCCACCTCTCTACCTCTCTCTACCTCTGTCCACCTCTCTACCTCTCTCTACCTCTGTCCACCTCTCTACCTCTGTCCACCTCTCTACCTCTGTCCACCTCTCTACCTCTCTCTACATCTCTACATCTGTCTAGCTCTCTCTCTACCTCTATACACCTCTCTACCTCGCTACCTCTCTCTATACTTCTCTACCTCTCTCAAATATAGCTACGTCTACGTATAATACGGTACGCTAAGTGGCAGCCGCAGCCTAAAATCACTTCTTGTCCTTAAAAAAAAAACAATCATTACCATATCCAATATATCTCCCCTTTATGACCTTATAAGTATTTACTTCTGCAGCACAATATCCTTTCGTCAACAACATCAAATGTTGCACAGCTAAACACTTATAAGGTCCCAAAGGCGAGACCTATCGGCTATGCCAATGCTTGTCTATGTCTATGACAGCTGTCAAATAGTCCGACTTTTATGTCGATGGTTACTGCAAACCGTAGTCCTACTTCTATGTCTATGCCTTGTCCCCGTTTTTTGTTTTGAGAATCTGGTCACCCTATGCTGCGCCCACTGGAACTTCAGGTCCCACTGCAGAGCCCGCATATGCCATCTGGCATGATCGACCAGCAGGATGCAGGAGGCCATGAGGCCCAGCAGCCTCAGGGTCATCCGTACCGAAACCCAGGATAGAGGCCGAAAGATCGGAATCATAGCCTGAATATCCCGGACTCGCCGTTCGGGAGGATAGACCCGAAACTGCGTCGTGTCCAGAACTGCTCCGATGAAAAGGAGCTGTGGAGAAGGAATCAGGTAATACTTCGGCACGTTGATGGAGAACCCCAGCGAGTGCAGGAGTTCGGCCGTAGTCTGGAGGTGGGAGACGACTGCCTGGGACGAGCCCGCCTTCAGCAGCCAGTCGTCGAGGTAGGGGAAGACTGGAACCCCTGCCCGGCGCAGATGAGCTGCGACCACCGCCATCACTTTCGTGAACACCCGAGGGGCGCTGGTAAGGCCAAAAGGGAGCACGGTGAACTGAAAATGCTCGAGGCCTACCGTGAACCGCCGGTGGGCCGGCAGGACGGGGATGTGGAAATATGCGTCCTGCAAGTCCAACGCTACCATCCAGTCTCCAGGGTTGAGGGCAGTCAAGACCTGAGCTAGGGTGAGCATCTTGAACTTCTCCTTCCGGAGGAAGCGATTGACGTTCCGGAGGTCCAAGATAGGACGCATGTCCTCCTTGTCCTTTTTGGGCACCAGAAAGTAGTGGGAGTAGCAACCACGTCCTACTTCTGGGGTCGGAACGCGCTCGATGGCCCTCTTGGCCAAGAGGGCCGCAACTTCCTTCTGAAGAAGCACCAAGTGATCCCGTGACATGCAGTGGAATTGAGGTGGCATGGCTGGGGGGATGGTCTCGAAGGGGAGGGAGTAGCCCCTTCGGACAATGTCCAAGACCCACTTGTCCGAGGTGATGGCACGCCAGTGGTGAAGGTGATGGCGGACCCTGCCCCCTACTGGCGTGCTGTGCACCTGAAAAGAAGGACTAGGAGGGCTTGGAGGCCGCGGACGGGGCGGGGTTGTTGGCCTGACCCGCACGCTGGTTGCCTGACCCGCCACGGCAGGAGCCACGTCCTCGGCCACGCGAAGACGCTTGCTGCGCAGGCCGGTGGCTGGGCAGCAGACGTGACTGGGCGCCCGTTCCGTGGCCATGAAAGGGGCGAAAAGCAGACGGCTGCGGAGGGCGTACAGCAGAAAGGCCCAGGGACTTGGCCGTAGCCCGTGAGTCCTTAAAGCGCTCCAGCGCATGGTCTGCCTTGTTCCCAAAAAGACCGACCCCATCAAAGGGCATGTCCATAAGAGTGTTTTGGACATCACCCGAGAAACCAGTGGTCTCAGCCAGGCGTGACGGCGCAGCGCCACTGTCGTCGCAAGCGATCTGCCTAGCGAGTCGGCGGTATCAAGGCCACATCTGATGGTGTACTTTGCCGCATCTCTTCCCTCCGCAATGGTGCGGGAAAGCAGTGTCTGGACCTCCTCAGGACACTGGGGCAGAACTTGCGCCACCGAGTCCATCAAGGAGTGGGAATATCGGCCCAAGAGGCAAGTGGTGTTGACGGACCGCAAGCCAGCACTGGAGGAAGAAAAGACCTTCTTCCCAAATTGATCCAGGCGTTTGGATTCCCTATCCGGGGGAGCGGTAGGGAAGGCGCTTTGGGAAGCAGAGGCTTGGACCACCAAGCTCTCAGGGGTGGGGTGTTGGGAGAGGAACAGGGTGTCGCCCAGAGCAGGGCGATGGCGTCGGGCCACGTTCCTATCCACAGGAGCCCCTGTGGTGGGCTTGGACCAGGTGCCCAAAAGAACATCTGAAAGCGCCTCGTTAAACGGCAGCAGTGGCTCCGAGGTAGCCGCCGGCTGAAGCACTTCCGTCAGGATGTTAGTCCTGACAGCCACTGTAGGCAACTGGAGGTGTAAGGCCCCAGCTGCTCTACGCAACACCGTTGCAAAGTTTGCTCCCTCCTCCGTTGCCACGGAAGGAGGAGACAGCATGCCAGTGTCAGGAAAGGTGTCCAGACCACTGGCATCCCCAAGTTCCTCAGCCCAGTCCTGATCAAACTCACATTGCTGTGTGAGAGGGTCATCAGACCCCTCCCAGTTCTCTTCGTCCTCCAATTCTGGTTCAAAGTAAGGAGGAGGGACATGTGGGACCAAAGGTCTCATCGGCGTCGGAGCCGGCGTCGAGCGACGTCGGTCCGGCGCCGTGTCCGGATCCAGAGAGAACCGGGGAACGACGCCGCCCGGAGCCCCGGGCGGCATCGGGAACAGCACCGGAGAGATCGGCGCCGGTGGAGGTGTCGTCAGGTCAACCGGCGTTGATCGGGGTTGTGCCAGCACCGGAGCCGGGGTCGGGGCCGGAGGCGGGACCGAGGCTGGTGTGACAGGCGGCGCCGGGACCGGAGTCGCCGGCGGCACCGGAGAAACCCCATCAGGGCCCGCGGGGCCCGAAGGCACACCGGGGGGACCTTGAGGCCCGTAGAGGCGGGCCATGGCCGACAGGAACTCCTGTATCTCGGCCGGAGTCGCCGCCGAACCCGGATAAGGGGGGTAATGCGGCGGCGGCTCCACAGGCACTCCCGGAGCCGCAGGGGTGGGGACGGTGCCGACAGGACCCTCAGCCGAGTCGTGAGACTTGCGGGAGCCTTCACGATCCCACAAGAGCGTGAAGGCTCACTGGAAAAAGGGGCATCTCGCCCAATCACAGGGCTTCATTTTTCTATTTGCGCTCTTGTGAGACGCTCGAGAGCCCAGCCATCCAAATCGCTACAGTTTTTTTATCCTTAATATCTCAAAAAGTACTGAACGGATTTACACCAAATTACAAAAAGCACAATCTGCAGACCAAGATCTGGCTTCCTGGTTTAATTTGGTGTAATTCAGTTAAGCATTTTTTGCTGTAGCCTTGTCTAAAGAAGTCTATGGCATGGGGATTTTGGGTTTTGAGACCCCCCCATTTTTCTCATCCCTCCCCCCCCCCCCCGCTTGACGGATCACCCCGAAACTTTCCAGGAATGAGCGGAGGTTGATAAACATTGATTTTGGAAAGTTTTGAGAAGGTTAGTCAAACCGAACCAAAGTTATGAGCAAACCAAAAAATGCTATTTCTATGGAAAAGCAGTACTAACTATAACTACCTAGCGGTGACCACCACTAGGAGATATATATATATATATATATACACACACACATATACACACACACACACACACACACACACACACACACACACATATATTCGCTGAGAAAATCCACACATACATATATATGCGCTCATGACATCTTCTATAAGCACATAACATAAGCATATGACAGCAGTTCTTATATTTGGCGAGGATGTCTCCATCTGGTCATCCTGCACTTGTACTTTGTCCTACACCTGGGGCCGTATTACATAAGGTGCCCTGGGGCACTTTGGTATTATAGAAGGGGGTGCAGACTCTTGTGGGTCCCCTTCTATAATACCGATAGCGCTGACGCACTTAAAGCGCCAGCGCTATCAACAGAGGGTGTTCCCTCATTTGCATAGGGGCGTGCCCTATGCAAATGAGGGAATTCCTTTGACTCTGCGCCCGCTCCATATTACAGACGCGGGCGCAGACTCAAAGAAGCCCTCAGGAGGCGCACTGACAGTGCACATTTAAAAGGTGGCGCAATGTCGGTGCCCCTCCTGACAGCAGCCCTCTGCAGGGGGTAAAGGGGGTCCCATGGACCCCCCAGATATCCCCTTGCAGGCGGGTGCAGTCACTGACTCAAAACCCCTTTTAAAGTGCAGGCGGGTGGCGCCTGCACTGAGAAAGCATGGAGCGGCTGCTCCGTGTTTCACATGAATGCGCTGCCCCCAGGGCAGCGCAAGTTTGCGGTTGTCCTGTGGGCAGCCATTCACCATAATGGGGCGCATTGGCATTGTTTGCACCCGGCGCAACTTTGCAAAGGTGCGCCAGGCGCAAACAATGCCAATACGTAATACGGCCCCTGTTCTGTCTGCAAAAAACTTAGGAGTCTTCTTTTCTTTTTCACTCAAAATAAGCATGCAGCCGTCACCTGTTTCAAATTCCTAAGAATGCTGCGGAAAGTCCTCCCCTTGCTTTCTTTGCAATCCCGCAAAAAAAGTACTCCACTTACTTCCTCAAGGGTGAACTATGGAAACTCCGTTCCCCATTACCTATTTCAATGTCTACAAATTGTGCAAAACTCCGCTGCAAACTTATTTTTTTACCTTCCACCAGCACGTGGTTCTATTTCCTCTCATCTTGCCAAACTTATGCTTGTTGTCCGTATACTAACGGATCATTTTCAAAGTTCTAAATTTCACTGACCAGTCATCAATGCCAGGCGTATATAGTTCAGGGAAAAAATTCTCTCAATATCGTTCACCCGGTTTACTTCACCAAGCATTCAGCATTAAACAAATTGTCCCACAAATGAAACCCTGCAGGCAAGACAGGCAGTTTCTTATTCTACTTGGCTGTTTAATTTTGGAATGCATCTCACTGATATCTGTCCTACTGTCAAGCTCTTCCGTAAAACGCTAACAATGTGGCTATTTGTAGAACTAATCTTCCTTTATGGAGGCTGTCTCTTGTAGAACAGAACACCTCCGGCTATCAGTTGCGCTCTATGAAACTATTTCACCATCAGGATCTTTAACTATCAGATGGCCATTAGATGCATAACACCCTTCTGTGCCACATGGTTCATATTCTGCAACAGACTGTGCCAAAATTATCACAACTGTAAATATCAGACAACACTTAGTCTTTATGCGCTATTTCAATACATATTTGTCACAAGTGAACTGGATGACGGGTGTGTACAGTGCACAGCAATAAAGCTGCACACCTGTTGTACAAGTGGCAAGTACAATACCACTGCATTAAAGGACTGCTTGACAATGCACTGCATCTTTGTACATGCTTACACAGTATGGTGCACTGCACGGATAGCAGCACAGGTACTCAGTCTCAGCCCAACTAATTGATTTATGGAGTAGGTGGCGCAACTGGATATTTTTTACAAGACAAGTTGTCAGGATGAGGCAGGCAATTGAGACAAGAGACCAGGGCAATGGAAAGGTGAGCTAAGTGGTTAGTCATGGTTTATGACTGGGAACCTGATGCTGGAAAAGGCAGGGCACAGCTGAGACAGGACTTTGGTGACTCAGGCTGAAGAATGCACCATGTCCTAGACTTGCTGGGAATGAAGACTGAAGAACACACTAATGATTGTGACAGAATGCCCTGGCCTTGCTGGGAATCAAGATTAAAGTACACACCAATTACTGTGATAAAATGCCCTGGTCTTGCTGATTGTTAGGACTAAGAATGAACTGCAGGAATAACCAAGAAAAAGTACACAGCAATGATTGGAACACAATGCCTGGCGGAGTGTCAGGGCTAAGAATGAGCTGGTAGAAGAATCAAGAGAACCATACACAGCAGCGATTGGGACACAATGCCCTGGCTACGAATGAACGGTTGAAAAAAGGAGAGCAAGGGCAACAGTTTTCTAGCACCTGAGAAAAATGAGTGGCCAATAAGGCTGATGATTCAGGACAGTTGCGTGACAAGAAAGGAGAAGTTTAGAGCGCAATGATTAGCGAATGTAGCTTAAACAGACCAAATATGCAAGGTACCAGGTCTGTGCGATATTGTCTTGATAACTGTGGCTAACAAATATCAAACTATTATCTTTGTGGGTAAACAATGCAGAAGTCTGCTATTTTTTGTGTCTGTTTATATTAATGGTGGCTTTGTTAGATGTAAGGAATTGTGCGCTATTGCCCAGCCATGATGGTAGAACTGTTTCACCTATGCTGAATAAAGATTCTCACACCTTACTAAGTGTTCAGTGTCCAACTGAGTGTATGATGGACTGGCAGTAAGTGTGGAGGTTGGTGGGTAATCCAGAACTTTCCCAGTCTAAGTGAAGAGAGTGTACTCAGGGTAGGAGCTGCTGTATAACCCCTTGGCCCTCATGAGAAGGGTTACTGAGTTTTCTTGTTCGACATTTTGCTGGCAGCAGTAAAGGAGAGTGTGGCCTGCCTCTCAATTCAGTTTATGCAGCGATTATTTGGGGAACATCTAGAATAGAGGGAGGGTGACGTCACCCATCATAAAGGATGGGGAACAATCAGGACTGCATCCAACAAAGGATGACATAATCAACGTAGGGCATTTGCTTTGGAAGGTCTGCATATTCTGTGAGTGGCTGTAGCTTGGAAGTACCCAGAGTCTCAGAAAAACTGGGTCAAATTATGGAGGAAGTTGTCTATGTGAATATCGACAAGCAAGTTCAAACTAAAGGGAGCAAAAGGTCACACGTGTTTATATGAGGTGTGGAGGGCACTCCAATTTACAGTCGATGAGTGAAAAGTATTGGTCACACAGTCCACTTTGGGATTGCAAGTGGAGGAGGAACTGAATATGTACTGCCAACAAAGTGACCAATCGAAATACTGTTTGTGATCTTGAGGATGATATCAAGGAACTGGAAGGAAAATGTTACTTACCCAGTAAGCATATGTTCTTGGCATTTAGAGCTGTAGATTCACATGCTTTGCATACCCCTGCAATCTAGTGTTGGGTCCGGATGTTTGCACTTTGTTTTTCTTCAAAGAAGTCTTTCCAGTCACGAGGTAGGTGACTCCTCCTTTCGGTGATAGTGTGCATGGGCATCGACTCCATTGTTAGATTGTTTTCCCGCAGAGGGTGAGAATGGCGTTAGTAAGAGTAGAATGGAGATGTCCATGCGTATGTATATAAAGTAAGAGAACTGTAACAGGTATAGGAACCCGAGGAGGCGGGTGGGCGCATGTGAATCTACAGCTCTACATGCCAAGAACAGATGCTTACTGGGTAAGTAACATTTTCCATTCGAGGCATGTGAGCTGTAGATCACATGCTTTGCATAGACTATACAGCAGTATTCTCCCAAAGTGGTGGCTAACCTGTAGCTGTTGTGTGAGAAAGTGCCCTCTTTCTTGCATGGTATGCCCCCACTTTTTGCTGAATTGCTGATGTTCTTTGACTAAGTGTGGCATGGGCTCCTGCTAATCAGGTACCCAGGGCCTATGTTCCTTCCCTAAACCTGCATTGAAGCCTAAACCCAATTGGCATCTCTGGGCACATGTCAGCCCCTGGTAAATGGTACCATAGGTACCCAGGGCACTGTGACCAGAGAAGGCCTCTAAGGGCTGCAGCACTTATTGTGCCACCCTTAGAGGCCCTGTACCCTGACACTCACACACTGCCTTTGCAGGCTGCATGTCTTGGTGCAGAGCAAAGTGACGAGTCGACATGGCACACATCCCTGTGTGCCATGCCCACAAACCACTGCCCTGGCATACATCAGTCACCCCTCTAGCTGGGTGCCCTATGCCAGTGGTGAGGGTACAGGTGCATGAGCCCTGTACCCCTACAGTACCCAGGTCCATTCCTGGGCACTGTAAGTGCAGTGCTGCCATTAAGAGTTTATGGTGCTGGGAGTTTGTCATTACAAACTCCACAGCACCATAATGGCTACACTGAAGACTGGGAAGTTTGGTATCAAACTTCTCAGCACATTAAACCCACACTGATGCCAGTGTGGGATTTAATGTAAAATGCACCCCAGAGGGCATCTTAGAGATGCCCCCTGAAACTCGAACAACCTCCAGTGACCTGACTGAGTGGCTGCCTAGGCTGCCACCAACAGACATGTTTCTGGACCCCTGGGTCGAGAGCTTGCTGCTCTCAGGGGGCCTGAAACAATGCACATCCTGGGACGAGGTGCCAAGCCTCCTCCCCCAGGATGGGCAGGGTTCACGAAGGAGAAGCTTCAAAGGCATGCCGCCTTTGTGAGCCTCTCCAGACCCTTTGCTGCTTTCATCAACTGGTCCCCACTGGTTCTAGCCCCCCACTTTGGGCGGGAGAACCGGCGGGAAAAACCAGTGAGGAAGAGAGGTGTGCCCACCTCTGCCAACCCCACCCCTAAGGTGGGGGAGGCGAGGTGAAGCACAACCTCGAGTCCCCGCCATCTTGAGGATGGTGGGACCCAGCCAACCAGGGACAGGCTCCTGCCCCCCTCCCACTGGAGAGTGGCAGAATAGGGGGTGTACCCACCCCAGGGAAGGGACCCATTGGTCCCTGCCCTTTACCTTCCTGTAAGGCACCTAAATTTAGTATTTAGGGGCACCCTGAACCTTCCTTCCTCAGATCCAGCAACTACAAGAAAAAGAAGAGAAGAAGAAGGACGAGAAGCTGTGCAGAGCTAACAAGAGGACGACGCCCACTGACTTGGCCCCAGCCCTACAGGCCTGTCTCCCCTCGAACCTGCTCCTGCAAAACCCCGGCGTGTCCAGCGGCCAGCAACCTCAAAAACCCCGGAGGACCTGCCTGCCTTCACTTTCCATGCTGTTTCTCCCATGAACACCGTACGTGTTTGAACTGCAGCTTCTGGTGCCAGCCAGGAACCGTGAATCCCGCACACACTACACCCGCCGAATCCGGCCCGAGCTCGAGTGGGCAAATACCCCAAGGAGGTCCCCCCGGCGATCCTGACCCAAGATCCGGCGATCCCTGACCTGCCTCACGCCTCCTGATGACGCCTGCAGCCTCAATCCAGAGGACCCCCCCTACCGCGACCAGAGCGGGTAAGAAAATCCGACGTCCCAAGGCACCCCTGCACCCGACGCCCCACGGCCTTGTGTGCCCAACCCAGCGGTGCCTAACCAACCCTCAACATCCCAACTTACCCCTCGAAGTGGTGGTCACTCCTGGAAGATCCTCGTCCCTGAGCCTGCAGTGTTTCTTTGTCCCGGAGGATCTCCATTGAAATTAACAGGGCACCCGACCACAAAACAGCACCCTGCACCCGGCCGCCCTAGTGCCGCTGAGGGTGCCCCTTTTGTGCTAACTTGGTCCCTAACTTGCCCTGAGCTTAACCCTAGGAGCTTTGCTCCCACAACCCCGTGGCCTGCTTGCCAGCAGCCACCAACCGGAGTCCCCCTATCCTCCATAGGATAACATTGGGCCTCAACACTCTGCACCCGGCCGCCCTAGTGCCGCTGAGGGTGCAACAACAGTGCATCACTGACCCTAGGAGACCCCCGAGTCTAACCCCAGAACCCTAACTCAAAAGACCGATTACTTACCTCGAAACCGATAACCTGTTTTTCCTCATAGAGAAACTTTTTGGGAGAAAAAGTGTCCAAGTGTCGACTTTTGAAAACTAAGAATATTCCTTAAAAATCACACAAATAACCAAAACGCATTTTCTCAACTGTTTTCAGGAAATGTCCCAGTGCTGAATCTAGGCATCCAGCCCTGAGTAAGAAAAGTAACGTTAAAGTAACTTACCTTTGAATTGAATTTCCTTCCATAGGATAACATTGGTGGTTCTAGGTGAAAAAGTTTGTCAACTTTTGAAATACAAGAATATTCTTTAAAAATCGTACAAACTAAAAAAACGTAATTACTTACCTGTTTTAAGTAAATGTCCCAGTGCTGAATCTAGGAGTCCAGCAATGGATTACAAAAGTAACGTTAAAGTAACTTACCTGTGAATTGAATTTCCTTCCATAGGATAACATTGGTGGTTCTAGGTGAAAAAGTTCTAAGTGTCAACTTTTGAAATACAAGAATATTCTTTAAAAATCGTACAAACTACAAAAACGTAATTACTTACCTGTTTTAAGTAAATGTCCCAGTGCTGAATCTAGGAGTCCAGCACTGGATTACAAAAGTAACGCAAAAGTAATTTTACCTGCATTTACCTTAAAAAGCCATTCATTTCAATGTACTGCATTTACTAAGTATTGCAACCTACTGCATCCCCTGTAAATCAAATCAAGTACAATCTTCATTGCTTTTTAAAACTGTGTACAACAAGTAACTTATTACTGAAAAGAATTGAATGCTTACCTGTATCAGGCTTGCTTGGTTCTAAAATAAAATAACAGTATATTTTTTTTATAAAAACAATTGGCCTAGAGTTCAGTTCTTGAGTGTGTGAATTCATTTGCTGAGTGTGTACATCAAATGCTTAACACTGTCCTCTGATACTGCCTTACTGCTCGACCAAGCTACCACTTTAGAGAGTAAGGTTCTATCTAACTTTAACCTCTGCCAAACATCTGGAGACCCTTGGACTCTATACACACTGTACCTCACTTTGGTGCAGTATATATAGAGCCAGTTTCTTACATGTTGCAGTTGTCTGAAAGAGTGTCTTAAGTACTGCCTGGCCGACATTAGCCTGTTGTCTCGCTAACACATCTACGCAATAGTGCTTGG
Source organism: Calotriton arnoldi (assembly GCA_963921515.1). Classification (NCBI taxonomy): domain Eukaryota; kingdom Metazoa; phylum Chordata; class Amphibia; order Caudata; family Salamandridae; genus Calotriton; species Calotriton arnoldi. The sequence continues at coordinate 283,968 of CAWUFW010010768.1, read as the reverse complement.
TGAATGTGTGCAGTGTAGACCATGTTGCAGCTTTACAGATGTCAGCTTTGGGGATATTTCCTAAGAAATCCATTGTAGCCCCTATTTTGCGGGTGGAATGCGCTCTAGGGGGTATTGGTAAAGTCCTTTTTGCTTTTGCATAGCATGTTTGAATACATTTAACTATCCACCGAGCAATACCTGATTTAGAAATAGGATTGCCTTTGTGTGGTGGAGCAAAAGCCGGAAAAAGTTGTTTAGTTTTACGAAATGGTTTTGTTCTTTCTATGTAATACAATAATGCTCGTTTAAAATCCAACCTGTGTAGAGCTCGTTCTGCCACTGAATCTGGTTGAGGAAAGAACACAGGCAACTCAACAGATTGATTGATATGAAAGGCAGATACCACTTTAGGTAGGAATTTGGGATTGGTGCGAAGGACCACCTTGTTTTGGTGGACTTGACAAAATGGTTCCTCTATGGTTAGTGCCTGAAGCTCACCCACTCTCCTCAGTGATGTAATAGCAATGAGGAAAGCAAATTTCGAAGTGAGAAACTGCATTTCACATTTGTGCAATGGCTCAAAGGGTGGACCCATTAGTCTGGTATGATATTTTGAATGGAAGCATCAAGGGAATTGATATGGTTTTTATTACAATATATAACAAACCGCTTCCATTTAGCTGCGTAGCAAACCCTTGTAGTAGGCCTTCTGGTCTCTTTCATGATATTCATACAGTCTGGTAGAAGGTTCAGGTAGCCAAACTCTATGATTTCAGGTGCCAGATCGCTATGTTGAGATCTTTGGGATCTGGATGTCTTATCCCTCCATGGCTCTGTGTAAGGAGACTGGATGTGAGATGTAGTTTTTTATGAGGAACTACTGAGAGCTCCAGCAGGGTAGTGAACCAAGGTTGACGGGCCCATGTGGGAGCTACTAGGATCAGTGTGAGGGATGTTTGTCTGAGCTTCCGAACCACTAGTGGAATGAGTGGGAGAGTCGGAAAAGCGTAGGCAAATAACCCTGACCAGTTCATTCAGAGTGCATTGCCTTTGGACAATGGGTGTGGATACCTGGAGGCGAAGTTTGGGCATTTTGCGTTTTCGTGAATTGCGAACAGATCTATCTGTGGAAAGCCCCACATTTGAAAGAATGGGAGGAGAACTTGAGGGTGAAGTTCCCACTTGTGAATCTGTTGTCTCTGCCTGCTGAGAAGATCTGCGATCTAATTGTTCACTCCTGGGAGATATTCTGCCAGGAGATAAATTCTGTGATGTATGGCCCACATCCAAATGGCTTGCGCAAGGCGTGACAGCTGGAGGGAGTGTGTCCCCGTCCCCCCCCTCGTTTCTGTATGTAATACATGGCTGTCATGTTGTCGGTGCGTATCAGGACAGTTTTGCCTGCAAGGTGAGTATGGAAGGCTTTGAGCACTAGAAATACTGCTAGCAGCTCTAGATGATTTATGTGAAGTTGTTTTTGTTTTTGACTCCACTACCCTTAAATGGCGTGAGTCTGGAGATGAGCTCCCCGACCAGTGAGCGATGAGTCTGCTGTAAGCACTGTCTGTGGAACAGGGTCGATAAAGGGCCGCCCTTTGGATAGGTTTTGTGGATTCCACCACTGCAGAGAGCGATGGGTGCAGCCGCCTACCAACACTAGATGTGACAATTAACCCTGAGACTGATTCCACTGACGTGCTAAGCATTCCTGAAGGGGACGCATTTGAAGTCTTGCATGGGGAACTATTATGATGCAAGACGCCATCATTACCAGTAGTTGCATATACACTCGAGCTGGTAATGACAGGTTGGGTTGAAACTGTGAAATTAGAGCCTGTATATTTCCGATTCTGGCTGCATTGGGACAGGCTAGAGCTTTTTGAGTATTGAGAGTGGCTCCCAAATATATTTGAGGGTTGGAGATGGGACTTCAACACATTTACTGTAAATCCCAGAGCGTACAGTAATTGCAGTGTTATTTGAGTGTGTTGGAGACACTTTGAGTAAGAGTTGGCTTTGATGAGCCAGTCGTCCAAGTATGGGAAGACATGAATCTGCTGTCTTCGCAGGTGCGCAGCGACTACTGCCAGACACTTGGTGAATACTCTGGGAGCAGTGGTGACTCCGAATGGAAGCACTTTGAACTGGTAGTGTTTTCCCGCTACCACAAACCTGAGATATTTGTGATGAGCGGGATGCATCGGAATATGGAAGTATGCATCCTTTAAGTCTAGAGTAGACAGAAATTCGCCTTGCTGTAGGAGTGGGAGCACTTGCTGAAGTGTCACCATGTGAAAGTGATCTGAATGAATATATTGATTTAGCTCTCTGTAGGCCTGTAGTATAGGCCTGAGAGAGCCATCCTTTTTGGGTATGAGAAAATACAGGGAGTACATGCCGGACCCTTGATATTGTAATGGTATGGGCTCTATAGCTTCTTTTTGCAGAAGAGAGTGAACCTCCTGTGTGAGGAGGTGTAGATGCTCTGGTGACATTTTGTGTGAACGTGGAGGAATGTTTGGGGGATTGTTGGTAAACTCAAGGCAATAACCAGATTGGATCATTCCTAGGACCCATCTATCTGAAGTCATTGTATGCCAGACAGGGAGGAATTGAGAGACTTCCCCCGACAGGTGTGGAATGATCGGGGGAAGAGGAGGCAAGTCACTGTTTGTTTGTTGCGGGGGAAGTGCGGGGTGTGGAACCTCTACCTCTCCCCTTGCCATTATTGCCTCGAAACCCACCTCGAAAGTAACCTCTTGAAGAGGGTGACTGACTGTTACCTCTGTATGATGTTGAGGTGTTGTCTGTGGATGTGTTTTTGGAGCTCCCCCTGTAGAAGGAGCGGCAAAAAGAGCCCCGATTGGATGGGGACTGCAGAGCTCCAATGGATTTAGCGACATCTGTGTCCTTTTTCATCTTCTCTAAGGAAGTGTCTACCACAGGACCAAATAAATGCTCTTTGTCAAAGGGTAGATTTAAAATAGAAGCCTGGACTTTGGGTTTAAACCCTGAAATTCTGAGCCAGGCGTGTCTCCTTAGCAAGACACTGGTGTTAACTGCGCGAGCGGCAGGGTCAGCTGCGTCTAAAGCGCATCTGATGGAGGTGTTAGAAATCAGTTTCCCTTCCTGAACTAGGTCGTGTGCCTTGGCCTTATGTTCGTCTATAAAAATTGGAGTAATTGCTCCAATTCGTCATAATGGGCTCTATCATATCTGGCTAAAAGAGCCTGAGTTTTGGCAATACGCCAGTGATTGGCTGCTTGCGCAGCTACTCTTTTCCCAGAGGCATCTATCAATTTAGATTCCTTGCCTGGAGGAGGGGCATCTCCTGACGTCTGTGAGTTTGCCCTTTTGCGGACGTTAGAAAATACTAGGTAGTCTAGTGATAATTGACCCTTGATGTAAACTGGATCTGTAGGTGCCGGTTTATATTTCTTGTCTACCCTTGGTGTAAGGATTCTTGCATGCACAGGATCTTTAAAAATGTCGTCTACATGTTTAAGCATACCCTTAAGCATGGGCAGTGTATGAGTGGATTTTTGTGAAGAGCTTAAAATTTCAAACAGAAAATCTTCCTCAAGAGACTCTTTGTGAAGCTGAACTCCATGATTTTGAGCAGCTCTATTGAATAATTCTGTGTACCCTACAGTATCATCTGGTGGAGAGGGTTTTGAAGGGTATAAGTCTGGGTCATTGTCCATGTTTGGATCCGTATTGTAATCATTCCAAGGATCAGGACTATTGTCATGTGTTCCATCCCCATCATCCTGGTTGTCAGGTGATTGTGGTTGTGGTGAATTTGTGGGTGTTATAAGCAAATTTGGATCAGGTGGGGAGGAAGGTGATGGAGGAGGAGGAGAAGGGTTAGTACCAACACTTTTTCTTTTAAGAGGAATGTGGTAAGTGTCCTCGGACCCTGGCTTGCGTTTAACTGGCAATTTTGCATGAATATGTCCAGTTTTAGGATTAATGACTGTAGGAAAGTGGGTTTCTGTTGCAGTAATCCCCCACCGCCCCACTTTTTGCCAGACTACTGATGCACTTTTACTTGATGTGCCCTGGGTCCCTGCCAATCAGGTTCCCAGGGCCTGTATTCTTTCCCCAAAAATAACCCAAATGGCATCTCTGGCCACAGGTTAGCCCCTGGTAAATGGTACCACAGCTACCCAGGGCACTGTGACCAGGGAAGACCTCTAAGGGCTGCAGCAGTTATTGTGCCACCCTTAGAGGCCCTGTACCTTTACACACACACACTGCCTTTGCAGGCTGAGTGTTTTGGTGCAGAACAAAGTGAAGAGTCGACATGGCACACATCCCTGTGTGACATGCCTACAACCCACTGCCCTGTCATAGATCAGTCACCCCTCTAGCTGGGTGCCCTATGCCAGTGGTGAGGGTACAGGTGCATGGGCCCTGTACCCCTACAGTGTCTAAGTCCATTCTTAGACATTGTAAGTGCAGTGCTGCCAATAAGAGTATAAGGTGCTGGGAGCTTGTCATTACGAACTCCACAGCACCATAATGGCTACACTGAAAACTGAGAGGTTTGGTATCAAACTTCTCAGCACAGTGTGGGATTTAATGAAAAATGCACACAGAGGGCATCTTCGAGCTGCCCCCTGAAAAAACGACCAGCCTCTGGTGGGTTCCCCGACTGGTACACACCAGCCTGCCACCACGAGACATGTTTCTGGACCCCTAGGGTGGGAGCCTTCGCTCCCTGAGCCCAGAAACAAAGCCTTTCATGGGCGGAGGTGTTCACACCTTCCCCAGGCCAGGAAGAGCCATCTGTGGCAGGGGAGCTGCAAAGGCCTGGCAGCCTTAGTAATGCGACCGCCAGCCTCTACTGCTATCAGGAGCAGGCCCCCTTCCTGTCTCCCCTCCTTTTCGGCGGGAAGACAGGTGGGAAAAACTAGCCAGCCCAGAAGGTGTGCCCACCTCTGCCAACTCCACCCCCAGGTGGGGGAGGCGAGGTGAAGCCCACTCTTCAGTGCCCGCCATCTTGCAGATGACAGGCACTCCCCAATCAGGATTAGGGATTGTGCTCACTCCCCAAGTGGGGTGAGCACACCAAGGGTGTAGTCACCCTAAGGTCAGTAGCCCATTGACCTCGAGACCCCTAAAACGCCCCCTAAATACAGTATTTAGGGGGCAACCCTGAACCGAGAAAGCAGATTCCCGCAACTTAAGAAAAAGGAATAAAGAAGACGCCCAGCAGAGGAGACTGCAGAGAACAACGGACTTGTTCCCAGCCCTACCGGACCATCTGCAGTTTCCAGAGATCCTGTGCCAAAAATAGTCTTGTCCTGCAGCCAGCGACCTCCAGAACCCCTGGGAGGACGGACTGCCTTCAACAAAGACCGGATCTCCTGTGAACAGCAGCTCTGTTCAGAAGAAACACCAAAGAAAGACTCCGAGCCTGCTGAGGAAAAAGAAACCAGACGCCTGGAACCACCACTGCACCCGTCGCCTATGGCCCGAGTTTGAGTGGCCCACCAGTCCCAGCGAGGTCCCCCATCGCTCCAGAGTCCGAGTCCACCGTGGGTTGACCCCTCCAGGACTCCCAGATGTCGCCTGCAGCCTCTGCACGAAGACCCCCCCCCCCCCAACCGCGAGTGGCCTGCTAAGGTGAAATCCGACCTCAAAAGACACCCTTGCATCCAGCTGCCCTGCGCCCTGGAGAAAAGAACCCGAGGTGCACCTACGTCCCCGAGCCCTCCAACTTACCTGCTCAGCTGTTGGTTCCTCCCGGAAGTCTTCCTGGACCGAGCTTGCAGCTAAAAACCAAAAACGAAAATTCCCATTGAAAACAACAGGGCACCCGACGCCAAAACAGCACCCTGCACCCAGCCGCCCCTGCGGGTGCACTTTGTGTGCTAAACCGGATCCCCCTTTGCTGAGCCTAACACCAGGAGCTTGGCTCCCACAACCAAGTGGCCTGCTCGCCAGCAGCCACCAACCGGAGGCCCCCTATCCCCCATTGGATAACATTGGGCCTCAGCACTCTGCACCCGGCCGCCCTAGTGCCGCTGAGGGTGTAACTAGAGTGCATCCTTGACCCTGGGGGACCCCTGAGTCTACCCCCAGAACCTCAACTCCCACTACCAAATACTTACCTCAAAACTGATAAGGAAAATGCTACTTACCCAGTATGCATCTGTTCTTGGCATATAGAGCTGTAGAGTCATATGCTTTAGCATAAATCGCCATCTGGTGTTGGGTCCGGATGTTTGCCCTTTGTTTTTGTTCGAAGAAGTCTTTGCAGTCACGAGGTAGGGGACTCCTCCTTTCGGTGATAGTGCGCATGGGCATCGATTCCATCCCCAGATTGTTTTGCCGTAAGGGTGATGATGGAGTTAGTAAGAGTAGAAAGAGATGTCCATGTATATTGTATCTAAGAAAGATGATACTGCAACAGATAAAGGTACCCGGGGAGGCGGGTGGGCGCATATGACTCTACAGCTCTATATGCCAAGAACAGATGCATACTGGGTAAGTAGCATTTTCCGTTCGAGGCATATGAGCTGTAGATCATATGCTTTAGCATAGACTACACAGCAGTTATCTCCCAAGCGGTGGCTGACCTGTATCTGTTGCAGTGGTTTGAAATAGTGTTCTTAAAACGGCCTGACCCACACTAGCTTGTTGTTTTGCTAACACATCTACACAATAGTGCTTTGTGAATGTGTGTGGTGTAGACCATGTTGCAGCCTTGCAGATGTCATCTAAGGGTATGTTCCCTAAGAATGCCATAGAAGCCCCTAGTTTGACTGTAGAGTGCGCCCTAGGGGGAATTGTTAATGTGCGTTTAGCTTTAATGTAGCATATTTGGATGCACTTAACTATCCACCTTGCAATACCTGCTTTTGATATGGGATTGCCTTTAGGCGGTGGCGAAAAAGCAACAAAAAGTTGTTTTGTTTTTCGAAAAGATTTAGTTCTTTCAATGTAATATAGTATTGCTCTTTTTACATCTAATGTGTGAAGAGCACGTTCTGCCACTGAGTCTGGTTGAGGAAAAAACACGGGTAACTCAACTGACTGGTTGAGATGAAAGGCAGAAACGACTTTGGGTAGAAATTTGGGGTTAGTCCTAAGAACCACTTTGTTTTGATGAATTTGTAAAAATGGTTCTTGTATGGAGCTCACCAACTCTTCTAAGAGATGTGATGGCTATAAGGAAAGCTTCTTTCCACGTGAGAAACTGTAGTTCACATTTGTGCAAAGGCTCAAATGGTGGGCCCATGAGTCTTGTAAGGACTATATTAAGATTCCACACTGGAGAAGGTGGAAGTCTAGGAGGGATGATTTTTTTGAGTCCTTCCATAAAAGCTTTGATAGCGGGCACTCGAAACAGAGACAAGTGTCGTCTGTTTTGTAGGTAAGTCGCTATTGCAGCAAGATGTAAACGTATAGATGTATACGCTAAATTAGAACGCTGTAGGTGTAACATGTAGCAAATTATATTTTGGATTGAAACATCTAGTGGGTTGATTTGATTGTTTGTGCAGTAAATTACAAATCGTTTCTACTTTGCTGCATAGCATGCTCTAGTGGTAGGGCGTCTAGCCTCTTTAATGACGTTCATGCAGTCTGGCGGGAGATTAAGGTAGCCAAACTGATTTCAGGTGCCAGATCGCAAGGTTGAGTTGACTGGGATCTGGACGGAGAGGTGTAGTTTTTGAGAGGTGTAGTTTTTGATGAGGAACTACTGAAAGTTCCAAGAGGGTTGGGAACCAGGGTTGTCGAGCCCATGTGGGAGCAACTAGGATCATTGTGAGGGAATGTTGCTTGAGCTTCCAAACTACTAATGGAATTAGCGGGAGAGGTGGAAAAGCGTAAGCAAATTTCCCTGACCAATTCATCCATAGCGCATTGCCTTTGGACAATGGGTGTGGATACCTGGACGCGAAGTTTGGGCATTTTGCGTTGAGGTGTTTGGCGAACAGATCTATTTCTGGGTAGCCCCACATCTGGAAGAATGGGAGGAGAACTTGAGGATGTAGTTCCCATTCGTGGATCTGTTGTCTTTGACGACTGAGCAGATCTGCGATGTGATTGTTTACTCCTGGGAGGTGTTCTGCAAGGAGATATATGTTTTGAGGTATGGCCCATCTCCATATGCTTTGAGCTAGGTGTGAAAGCTGTAGAGAGAGTGTCCCCCCCCCCCTGTTTTTGTATGTAGTACATTGCTGTCATGTTGTCTGTACGGACTAAGACAGCTTTGCCTACTAGATGCATTTGAAAAGCTTTCAATGCCAGAAAAATCGCTGGTAGTTCTAGGTGGTTTATGTGGAGTTGTTTTTGTTGTGGGGTCCACATGCCTTGAATAGTATGTTTTTGAAGATGAGCTCCCCAACCAGTGAGCGATGCGTCTGCTGTTAGCACTATCTGTGGAACCGGGTCGACGAATGGCCGCCCTTTGGAAAGGTTTTGTGTATTCCACCACTGCAGAGAGCGATGGATGCGGCCGTCTACCAACACCAGATTTGTTAACTGACCTTGAGCCTGGTTCCACTGACATGCTAAGCATTCCTGTAGGGGACGCATTTGGAGTCTTGCGTAAGGGACAATTAGAATGCAAGAAGCCATCATTCCGATCAATTGCAAGAACACTCTGGCTGGTAGTGAGTGTTGAGGATGAAATTGTGATCGGAGATTTTGCATGTTGCGTATCCTGACTGGGTTGGGGTATGCTAGAGCTTTGGAAGTGTCTATTATAGCTGCTAGATACGCTTGCGTGTTGGACGGCTGGAGGTGAGACTTGGTGAGGTTTACCGTAAATCCCAAGTCGTGAAGCAGCTGAACTGTTTTGTGAGTGTGGATTATGCAGCTGTGCTGTGATCTGGCTTTTATTAGCCAGTCGTCCAAGTAAGGGAAGACGTGAATGTGTTTTCTTAAATGAGCTGCCACTACTGCCAGACACTTGGTGAATACTCTGGGTGCTGTAGTTATCCCAAAGGGGAGAACTTTGAATTGATAATGGTGTCCGTCCACCACGAACCTGAGATATTTTCTGTGAGCTGGGTGGATGGGAATATGGAAGTAGGCGTCCTTTAAATCCAGAGCGGATAGAAAGTCGCCTTGCTGAAGCAATGGGAGCACCTGTTGGAGGGTGACCATGTGGAAGTGGTCTGACTGAATGTAGAGATTTAGCTGTCTGAGGTCTAGTATAGGCCTGAGAGAGCAGTCCTTTTTTGGAAATAAAAAAATACAGGGAGTACACTCCTGTCCCCTGATGATGCAATGGGACTGGTTCTATTGCATGTTTTTGCAACAGAGAAAGAACTTCTTGTTTCAAGAGTGTGAGATGTTCTGGTGACATTACACATTGTTTTGGAAGAATATTTGGGGGAGTGCTGGTAAGTTCCAGGCAGCAACCATACTGCATAATTTGTCTTACCCACTTGTCTGAGGTGATTGAATTCCAGACAGGTAGGAACTGTGAGAGACGTCCCCAGACAGGAGTGGAATGATCGGGGGGTAGTGGAGGGAAGTCACTGTTTGTTGGTAGGGGAAGTGCGGGTGGAGTTACCTCTGCCTCTTTCCTTATTATTGTTTCACCTGTAGTTTCCTCTGAAATAACCTCTGGAAGAGGGGGATTGGCCCTTGTAAGAGGAGGAGGGATTATCTGTGGACATTGTTTTTGAGCCACCCCTATAAAAGGAGCGGCGAAAGGAACCTCTGCTAGAAGGTCATTGTAAAGCCCCCATGGATTTTGCAGTTTCCGTATCTTTTTTCATCTTTTCTAGGGACGTGTCAACAGCTGGTCCGAAAAGATGTTGTTTGTCGAAAGCCTGATTAAGTATGGAGGACTGTACCTCCTGCTTGACGCCAGAGAATCGAAGCCAAGCGTGTCTGCCGCATCTAGCGCGCATTTAATGGAAGTATTTGTGATGAGCTTACTTTCCTGAATGAGGTCATTGGCTTTGGTTTTATACTCATCTGGCAAGTGTTGCATGAGTTTTTCTAACTCATCGTAGTGAGCCCTATCGTAACGTGCTAACAGAGCCTGAGCGTTGGCAATACGCCAGTGGTTAGCAACCTGAGAAGCCACTCTTTTGCCTGAGGCATCAATGAGTTTGGACTCCTTGTCAGGAGGAGGGGTGTCGCCTGTAGTTTGGGAGTTAGCTCTCTTGCGGGCGTTGGACACTACCAGAGAGTCTAAGGGCAACTGACCTTTTATGTATGCCGGGTCTGTAGGAGCGGGCTTGTATTTCTTGTCTACTCTAGGTGTGAGTATTCTTGCTCTGACTGGGTCTTTGAATACCTCATCTGCATGCTTTAACATGCCGTTGAGCATTGGTAGAGTATGAGTAGACCTTTGTGAGTGTGTTAGTGTCTCATGTAAGAAATCCTTCTCTAGAGGGTCTGTATGAAGCTCCACTCCATGGTATTGGGCAGCCCTGTTAATAAGCTGGACATAGCCCATGTTATCGTCAGGTGGGGAGGGCCTGGAGGGATACAGGTCGGGGTCGTTATCCTGGTCTGGTTCCCGATCATAATTCTCCCAGGGATCAGTGTCCTGTGGTTGTGGTATGTCCTGATCCTGTGGCACATCATGCTCTTCATCCCCATCCCCATAGTCCTCATCCTGTGGGTCAGGTGATAGTGGAGGTGGTGGTGAATTTGATGGTGTAATTATCAAATTTGGGTTAGGAGGAGGAGAGGGAGGCATGCAAGGGGGAGAAGGGTTAGTACCCATGTCCTTTTTCTTCAGAGGTATAGGATGATCCTCTGTGAGATCCAGCTTCCGTTTTTTTAGGAAGAATGACCTGGAGGTGTCCAGTTTTAGGGTCAATGCTTAGTCTCTTTTGTTTGGGATCCAAAGGTGGGTCTTCGGGCCGAGGTTCTTTGGATGGGGTTGATTTCGGCGTCGAAGATTTTGGCTGAGAGTCTTGAGTCAGAGTGCTTGGTTTTAGCCGGTTTAGGCTCTAAACCTTTTGGAGCAGTAGGTTTCGGCTCCGAACTTTTCGGCACGGGGGGTTTCGGCTCCGAGCCTTTAGGTGTGGATTTCGGCTCCGAGGCCTTAGGTTTGGAGGCTTTCGGCTCCGGGTCTTTGTGCTTGGAGGGCTTCGGCTCCGAGGACTTCGGTGTCGAAGGTGTCTTCGGTGCCGGTGTTGTGGAGACTGGCAAAGTCTTCTGTTTGTGTTTCGGTGCCGAAGGTGTTGGTTCGGCACCGGAATGGGGATGGCTCGAGCCAGAGCCGGAAGACTTGTGTTTGTGTTTCGTAGCCGAGCCGGAAGGCGGGGCGTGTGAAACTTTTTCTTGGTGCCGACCTGAGCCAGAGGGCGATACCGGAGCCTTCGATTTTGGGTGACTGGGCTCATGGGGATCTGTACTCACGGTACGTTGACCCGGAGTGATGGTCAGTTCTTCTTCCATGTCGAAATCGGCTTCGGACACGGAGACCAGTTCTTCCTCGGCTTCTGGATCTGGACAGTGGGAATCAGAATCTTCGCTGAAGATGTCTGGAACGGAGCCGCTGCCGCGGTGCATCTCGTGGCGTCGAGCCCGACAATCACGAATGGTCTTCTTTGATCGGAATGATCGACATGCTTCACGGTCCTTTTCGTCGTGTTCCGGGGATAAGCGGAGGTTGCAGACCTCGTGCAAGTCGGTGCGTGGAAACTTAGCACAACACCCGGGACATAACTTGAATGGAGTCCGTTCCATCGACTGCTGGCGTGGTCGGCAAGGGTAGGCCCGACGGCCCGCCTCGAAGTTCCCGATCGAAGGTTTTCAGAATTTACACGATGCGCGTCGAATGGGAAACCGCGATCGATGTACAATACCGTCGAGGGTAGAGGATTGCGCGTCGAAGGGGTTCAAAAACGATACCGAACCGCAGCAATACACATCCGAACCCGATGGCGGAAAAAAACAATCTGGGGATGGAGTCGATGCCCATGCGCACTATCACCGAAAGGAGGAGTCACCTACCTCGTGACTGCAAAGACTTCTTCGAACAAAAACAAAGTGCAAATATCCGGACCCAACACCAGATGGCGATCTATGCTAAAGCATATGATCTACAGCTCATATGCCTCGAACCACTATTTTCCTCCATAGGATAACATTCACTGTTTTTCTTGGAAAAGTTTCTAAGTGTGAAGTTTGAAAACCTAAAGAAATTCTTTAAAATTGTACCATTTAACCAAAACGATTTTACTTACCAGTTTACAGGAAATGTCCCAGAGTAGTATCCAGGTATACTACTCTGAGTAAGAAAAGTAATCTAAAAAGTAACTTACCTGGTATTTTACTGAAAAGCCCATTCAAGTCTATGTAATGTATTTACAAAGTATTGCATTTCTCTGCATCCATACTGTAAATCAAACCAAAGTGCATATACAATTATCATCCAAACTGTATTTCAATAGCATTACTTCTGTAAAGAAATGCATCAAGTCCAAAAGCACTACGTGTGCTTTACATGTCGTTCTTTTGGACTTGCTGCATTTCTTCTCTTAATGGAGCGCGGCTGGGGGCTGATTGTGAGCCATTGTGAAAATATGTATGTTAATTGCAGCGCATGACGGTGCTGCAATTAACAAATATTTTCACGAAGGCCCACAAACAGCCCGCAGCCACAGCCCATTAGGAAAGAAATGCAGCAAGTGCAAAAGAACGACGTGAATCGGCGCGGTCTCCCGCCTCTATTTTGCTGCCACCTTAATCATGTCACCAGCCCCTCACCAGCGGTACAGGTCTCTGTTGTGGCTGGCGCGGGCAGATGCATGTGCGCTCTGCTCAGCTGACAGCTCGGGTGAGACAGAGCTGCACCCTACAGGGTGGCACTCCTGTCCTCCAGTCTTACAGTGTCACTGAGGGGCTTCTGATCAGTGCAGGCTGAGCAGCAACAGGATGTTTTAATTTAAAATTCCGGTCATGACAAAGAATTGCTTCTGCAGCCCGCAGAATTAATAAATCAAACGACCTCCATGGCCTCCTCGACAGTACTCCCCTCCCCTGGTCGTGGGGGTTCCCTGATGACCGTACAAGTCATGGTGAGACTGAGAGCGGGCACGTGTGTCTAAAGGCATAGGGCACAGCTCGGAAAGCGCGCCACGCCATGACCTCTCACACTTACTACAATCTACAGCTGCAGATGGTCCAATTTTGCCCCCAGTGCATCACAACACTGTAAGATCACCAGTCTGCAGCGAGTGACCCCACAGACTCCAGTTACAGAGACCAGGCTGAGCAGCAGGAATGATTTACCCAGCACTCAGTGAATCCGTGGGTAATTTTAAGTTACGCAGTGATTATTCATGTTCCTGCTACAGAGAGATCAGAGTTCTCTCGTGCAACTTTTGACTCACCAGTAGCACAGAGGGTTAAAAAGCCTGCTGCAACGAACGTGTATTTTGCATATCACAGAACATTATTTTATGTGGGTAGCTCATGGGGTTACTACTTTTGTCACATTCTGTGACCTTGTCACCACCTTGTGTTTCTTGCAATTCATAAATTTCAATCCTAATCTACACAGTGACCTACTAACTTATCAAAGGCATCAGCTGCATGTAAAGTGCATAGTATGACCGGAGTCGCAGTGACTGAGCTGGCCTGTACTGTGTCACTCACACTAGTGCCAAAGTACTTCTAACCAATTTTATTTAATTTAGTTAATTTACACCTCTGCTCACAGTTCTGTACTGACTGTGCTCAGTAGTATAGAACTTTGCAATTTGGCTTTCATTTATCTCTACCAGGGCCTCCTTTGTGAAGTTTGTGCCCTTCCATTTCTGGTGCTTTGCAGCAGTTTTAGGATTTTCTTAGAGTTTCTTGTTGCTCAGATAGCTGTAATTTCTGTTATTTATAGGTTTTTCCTCTTCATGGCTGGATTTTACTCGCGAGAAAGTGTCACTCATAGTTGTTGAAATGTCACTCATAATTACACTGAAATTATGAAAATGTCACACACAAGCAATCTGAAACCTTGGCAGCTATGTGTAAAGCACATGTCGTGCTTTTGGGCTTGCTGCAGCCAAGCCTCCTAAAAGTTATACACAGCTGTAGTTGGCTGCCAGATTGTGAGCTGTGCATGGAGATAGGCCAAGGCCGCTTCCAGGCTTTGCTGCATGCAGCTGACAATACATATAATGAGGGTGTTATCCTCGTGTGAAGAGTTGGATGCAGGGAATGGCAGAAGTTTCTCCATGCAGACAAACCCTTTGGCTGAAAGATGTGCCCAGGGCCGGCTCCAGATCAGTGCCACCACACCGGGCACTGACTTGGGTTGGAGGCGTCATTTTTGCAAGTATATTAACATTTTTAAAGCACCTGCTGCCATGTTCCTGGCCTCCAGCAATTTTCAGGCATCAATTATAATGTCTAGATAACTCTGGTGATTAATCGTCTTCCTGGAAAGAGACGGAGGTTTGCCTAGTGGAAGTTTTGACTCATCCAAAGGTAGCGCAGTGGGTTAAAATGCCTGCTGCTAAGAACGTGTACCATGCAGATAAAGTGCATGTAATGTAAATAGGTCAGTGGGCTACAGCTTCTGTAAGAGAGCTAATTTTGTTGCTTGTGGTTTGGAAGTCAAAATCCTAATATAGAGTATTGAGCTATTAACTGTCATCAAACAGCTGCGTGTTGACTGCAAGTATTATGTTAGAGCAATATGTTTTTTTGCCCAGTCTTTCATTATCTTAATCTTGCCAAAAGGGTTCATTTGGGTAGAAAACAATTGTTGTTTTTAAAGAGAACCTCTAACAATGGTGTTACATTTTAAATTCAGAATTTGTACTTTTCCAGAATAAGCACTCTTAAACTATATTGCCTACTAGTATTGATGACATGTTACTCCTACACTACACCTTGTAGTCCTGTCTGATGTAACACTTCCAATACACTGATTTACACACCTATGTTTGTCTGTGCAATGTGTGTATTATGTAAAGTGCTCTGACACCTTACACTGGTATGAGTGGTGCTATAAAACTAAATGAATCCGAGAAACAGTGGTTCTGGAGACTTGAGGGCCGCTGTTAAAGGGTGCGAGTGAGGGAATCCGTGGTAGAGGTGGCCATTGGGGGGGGGGGGCGCCAACAAACATTGTCGCACAGGGCGCCACCAGTATTAAAGCCGGCCCTGGCTGTGCCTAGTGGAAGTTGGGTGCCCAAAGTCTAAAAGCACGACGTGTAAAGCACACGTCGTTCTTTTGGACTTGCTGCATTTTTTTTTGGTAACACGTAAGTTAGAAATCGCTCTGCTTAGCCTAGTGTGCCGCCTAGCTGGTATTTTGTTGCTTCTTTCTGTCTCTGCATCCAGATATATAATACAACAAGTAACATTACACCTACAGCAGTAAAATCTTATGAGGGTACCACCATTGGAGTCTTGTGCTTTTCTAAACCCAAGTGTACTTGCCTGTGTAACCAATTCATGTCATGGCGTGTGTATCCAAATTGCAAACCTGCCTTAAGACCCTTAACGTGGCGCTGTATGTGTGGAAATGCACAGTCTTTTCACTTTTTTAAGCATAAGTTTGGAGTGATATTTGGCACTGCACCCACAAGCGCGGTCTGGTTCCTGGCGCACATAGCCATACCTGCAGCGCACTGAGATCCTACACTGCCGCACACAGAAGAAAAAAATTAGAGGGAACATTGGTCCCTGCCAATCAGATTCCCAGGGCCTGTGTTCTTTCCCCAAAATTAACCCAATTGGCACTCTTTGGCCACAGGTCAGTCCCTTGTAAATGGTACCAAAGGTACCAAGGGCACTGTGGCCAGGGACGGCCTCTAAGGGCTGCAGCACTTATTGTGCCACCCTTACAGGCCCTGTACCTTTACACACACACACACACACACACACACACTGCCTTTGCAGGCTGCGTGTTTTGGTGCAGAACAAAGTGAAGAGTCGACATGGCACACATCCCTGTGTGCCATGCCTACAACCCACTGCCCTGTCATAGATCAGTCACCCCTCTAGCTGGGTGCCCTATGCCAGTGGTGAGGGTACAGGTGAATGAGCCCTGCACCACTACAGTGTCTAAGTCCATTCTTAGTGTGCAGTGCTGCCATTAAGAGTATATGCTGCTGGGAGCTTGTCATTACGAACTCCACAGCACCACAATGGCTACACTGAAAACTGAGAGGGTTGGTATCAAACTTCTCAGCACATTAAACCCACACTGATGCCAGTGTGGGATTTAATGAAAAATGCACACAGAGGGCATCGTAGAGCTGCCCCCTGAAGAAACGACCAGCCTCTGGTGGGTTCCCTGACTGGTACACACCAGCCTGCCACCACGAGACATGTTTCTGGACCCCTAGGGTGGGAGCCTTCGCTCCCTGAGCCCAGAAACAAAGCCTTTCCTGGGCGGAGGTGTTCACATCTCCCCCAGGCCAGGAAGAGCCATCTGTGGCAGGGGAGCTGCAAAGGCCTGGCAGCCTTTGTAATGGGACCCCCAGCCTCTCCTGCTATCAGGCCCCCTTCCTGTCTCCCCTCCTTTTCGGCAGGAAGACAGGTGGGAAAAACTAGCCAGCCCAGAAGGTGTGCCCACCTCTGCCACCTCCACCCCTCAGGTGGGGGAGGCGAGGTGAAGCCCACTCTTCAGTGCCCGCCATCTTGCAGATGGCAGGCACTCCCCAATCAGGATTAGGGATTGGGCTCACTCCCCCACGTGGGGTGAGCACACCAAGGGTGTAGTCACCCTAAGGTCAGTAACCCATTGGCTACTGACCTCGACACCCCTAAAACACCCCCTAAATACAGTATTTAGGGGGCAGCCCTGAACCGAGAAAGCAGATTCCCGCAACTTAAGAAGAAAAAGGACGAAAGAAGACGCCCAGCAGAGGAGACTGCAGAGAACAACTGACTGGGCCCCAGCCCTACCGGCCCGTCTGCAGTTTCCAGAGCTCCTGTGCCAAAAATCGTCTTGTCCTGCAGCTAGCGACCTCCAGAACCCCTGGGAGGATTGACTGCCTTCAACAAAGCCAGGATCTCCTGTGAACAGCAGCTCTGTTCAGAAGAAACACCAAAGAAAGATTCCGAGCCTGCTGAGGAAAAAGAAACCCGACGCCTGGAACCACCACTGCACCCGTGCCTACGGTCCGAGTTCGAGTGGCCCACCAGTCCCAGCGAGGTTCCCCATCGCTCCAGAGTCCGAGTCCACCGTGGGTTGACCCCTCCAGGACTCCCTGATGTCGCCTGCAGCCTCTGCATGGAGACCCCCCAAACCGCGAGTGGCCGGTAAGGTGAAATCCGACCTCAAAAGACACCCCTGCATCCAGCCGCCCTGCGCCCTGGAGAAAAGAACCCGAGGTGCACCTACGTCCCCGAGCCCTCCAACTTACCTGCTCAGCTGTTGGTTGCTCCCGAAAGTCTTCCTGGACCGAGCCTGCAGCTAAAAACCAAAACCGAAAATCCCCATTGAAAACAACGGTGCACCCGACGCCAAAACATGACCCTGAACCCAGCTGCTCCTGCGCCGCTGCGGGTGTACTTTGTGTGCTAAACCGGATCCCCCTTTGCCCTGAGCCTAACACCAGGAGCTTGGCTCCCACAATCAAGTGGCCTGCTCGCCAGCAGCCACCAACCGGAGGCCCCCTATCCCCCATTGGATAACATTAGGCCTCAGCACTCTGCACCCGGCCGCCCTAGTGCCGCTGAGGGTGTAACTAGAGTGCATCCTTGACCCTGGGGGACCCCTGAGTCTACCCCCAGAACCTCAACTCCCACTACCAAATACTTACCTCAAAACCGATAACACTATTTTGCTCCATAGGATAACATTGACTGTTTTTCTTGGAAAAGTTTCTAAGTGTGGAGTTTGAAAACCTAAAGAAATTCTTTAAAATTGTACCATTTCACCAAAACGATTTTACTTACCAGTTTACAGGAAATGTCCCAGAGTAGTATCCAGGTATACTACTCTGAGTAAGAAAAGTAATCTAAAAAGTAACTTACCTGGTATTTTACTGAAAAGCCCATTCAAGCCTATGTACTGTATTTACAAAGTATTGCATTTCTCTGCATCCATACTGTAAATCAAACCAAAGTGCATATACAATTATCATTCAAACTGTATTTCAATTGCATTACTACTGTAAAGTATTTATTGCTTACCTGTGCCAGGCTTGCTTGGTTCTAGAAAATAAAATAACTAAAATAATATTTTTTATACAAAAACAATTGGTCTGAAGTTCAGTCTTTGAGTGTGTGAATTCATTTACTGACTGTGTACAACAAATGCTTAACACTGTCCTCTGATACTGCCTTACTGCTCGACCACACTACCACAAAGAGAGAGTGTGGTGCTATCTAACTTTACCTCTGCTTACCTTTGGGGTTCCACTGGACTCTGTGCACACTATACCTCACTTTGGTATAGTTATATACAGAGTCAGCTTCCTACAATGACCAATTGTTTTTGTTTCGGGTCCGGGTTGGAAGGCGGGACATCTAAACAATGCTCCTTGGATGGAGTGGGAGCTGCTTTCTCTTACGATGGCAAACTTTTTGGAGCCGTTGTTTTCGGTGCCGAAGTTTTCGGATCCGAAGAGGTTTTCGGTTTCGGCATCGAATGGATTGTCACAAGAACGTGTTTCGGTGCCGAATGTTTCAGCTCAATGCCTGAATGCGGCCGACTTGATCACGAGCCGGAAGGCTTTAGTATTTGTTTCGGTGCCAAGCCCGAAGGCAGGGCGTTGGAAACCTGTTCTCCCTGCCGACCTTGGCCCGAAGGCAGAGGAGGGACCGGAGCTTTTTTCTTGGGCAGGGTTTGGGGCAGTGGAGCATCAGTACTCACGGTACGTTGACCCTGCGGAATATCTTCTTCCATGTCGGAGTCGGCTTCTGACAGGGAAATGTGTTCGTCTTCTTCTTCGGCTCCTTGCGGGTCAATGACATCATGGTCGGAATCTTCTCTTAAGAGATCCGGAGAGGAGCCGTTATGTTGTTGATACATTTCGTGACGTCGAGCCCGACGGTCACAGAGTGTTTTCTTGGATCGGTAGGATCGGCCCGCCTCGCAGTCTTGTTCGTTGTGTTCCGGAGACAGACACAAGTTGCAGACTTCGTGGGAGTCGGTGCGCGGCTAGGTCCAACGGCCTTCCACGAAGTTTCCGATCTAAAGACATTTTCTGAGTCGATATGATACGCAGAGAATGGGTGTGAGAAGTTGGCCTGCTATATGCTGTCCACTAATTATAGTGGGCACCTTGCACCAGTCCAAACAACCCCTTATTGGAGATAGGTTAAAGACAACCTTATTGAAAGCTATCCTAGTGGTAGCTATGGAGAGCAGCCTTCAGGCCAAGTCTTTAAGGAATGTAAAGCAGCTTGTTTTACCAGTCTATAATCTCTTGAGTGATCAAATGAAAGAGCACCACACCAGGTATATATTCAAAATATATGTATTTATTGCTAAACACACCCCTCTAGTCTCTTTATGAGGCTAGAGTTCGAAGTACATAAGTTAGAAGTTATTTAAACACAGTAATAGCACAAATACACGTTTGGGCCCTAGGGGCGTACCAAACCATATACCAATAAAGTGGTATAAGAACCACGACTGAACTAGACACTAGGCCTAGAGCCTCTAGAAGTGCTTGGACCACAAGGAACCACCCAAGGTAGTGACACAGGGGACCCACGGGGGACGCGTGCAGTGTAAAAACACAACCGCGATACGCCGTTGACTTCTATGGAGAAAGTCGTGATCGGGAAATTAAAGAAAAGGGACACTTAAAGGAGGACTTGGAGCAAACCCTTTGAGATCTAGGACTTTGAAGAGTCTCTACCCACGGGAGCACCGGAGTACTCGTGTTACCTCACCCAGGGAAGCCGGGTGCATAGGTGCCTTTCGGGGTCGGGTTTCGTCGTCGATTTGAATGGCGATCTGCTGCAAAGTGCTGCTGTCGACCAAGTGGAAAGTGTCCGGGTGGATCCAAGAGTGGATCGGAGATCTGAAGAACCTGAAAGCAGAGGGGACAGAGTCTGGGTCACTAGCCAGTGACCAGGAAGGCGATGGACAGATGCCCACCGATGTCGAGTGCTTCAGGTGCGTTGACGGTCGTCTTGACTCTTCAGCCACGAGGTCCAGGAGGCGTTGTCGGCGACCAGGAGCAGGATTCGGGCTGGTACACGATGTCTGTCGAGTGCTGAGGTGTCGGCGACCGGATTGGACCCAACAAGCCTTGGCAACGGCAAGTCTCGATGCAGAGGAAGATCGTCGATGGTGCAGACCAGCAAGGTCTGGGGAACTCACCCAGCGAGGGTAAGTGAGGGCAGGCCTGGAGCAACCAGGATGCCAAGTAAGAAAAGATTGGCCTTCGTTAAGGGCTACTAGCCAACGGGCTTGCGACCGCGAAGGAGCCTTGAGACGTCGCACGTGGATCTGGCTCACAGGACACTCGTGGAGTGGAGGCCAGTGATCTTCGGTGCAGTTGGTGCTGGAGGCTAGGGCTACTCGGAGCCCAAAGCACGACTTCGTGGGAGACCCAGAAGAGGATGCACTTGCAAATGTCCTCGGTGTCCAGGGGTCACGGTCTCAAGTCACCCACGATAGCTACGGGCCTCAGCTTTGCTGGGGACTCAGGGTAGCCTCGGGGAAGTCTGAGAATCCACCTCTGGTGATGCGATGACTTCGGCGTCCGACTGGAGCTTCAGAAATGCGAACCGGACAGATGCTTCTTTGGTGCCTGCCAAGCAGGGGAGTCACTCCTTGACCCCAAGGGAGATTCTTCTGTCCTCTAATCGTGAGTAGAGCGTCGAAGGTCCAGGATTCTGTTTCAGAGTTTCGTCCAGGGATAATCTAAAGTCCTAAGGACTGGGTTCCTATACTTATACCAAGTTTAGGGGTTGGACTACTCTGTGGCCCCACCTATGGGTGGGTCAGGGCAGAGGGGTGGCTACACCCCTTTCCCTTTGTCCAGTTCGCGCCAAAGCAGGGGCTGCAAGCCCCTGATCCGGTTTGAACTGGGGTATGCACAGGGACACCAAGTGTGCCCCCAGTGCAGGACTTCAAAGCACCCGAAAGTGCTCCCGCCCAGCCCCAATACACATTATCCTGTCTGGAGAGGTGGTCACACCTCCCTGGGACAGGAAACCTATTGTCCAGGCCTCCCCTGCCGGAGTTTCGTCCAGCAGCAGGAGGCCAGACACGTGTCTGTGGCAGCAGCATCCATTTTGTGATGCCAGGGCTTTGGAAAGAAGTTACCGGGCTAGCCAGAGTTAACATGTCTTTCCCTCTAGAAGGGTGGAATGCTACCCCCGCCGCCAGAATTGGCGGGGGGGGGGGTAGTATTCCAAGATGTTTGACACCAAACACGACATGTTTAGGTGCAGCCATTCCAAAGTTAGCATTTAACGCGAGGTTATAATGCGCTTAAGAGTATATGGTCAGGCTGCACTACAAACAGCATCAGAGAAGGGTCTCCGAACGCTGCAGAGGGGCCCTGCTCATGCAGGGGCACCCTCTCACATAGGAACCACGCACTCTGCCTTCAGGATTGATAAGGCCTGCCTTAGGAGTGACTTATAGGTTTCTATGTGTGTATGTATTTAGTGATATAGGTAACCTATATCACAGTAAAGGGTGCATGCACCACCTTACCCAGGCTGCAGTAGCAGACCTGTGGTGTCAGTTTGGATGGCCTTCCAGGGGTGGCATAATACATGCTGCAGCCCCTGGTAGGCCTCTGAGGTACCTATGCCCTTGGTACATAGTATACCATATACTAGGGACTTATAAGGGCACTCCAGATTCCAATCAGAGATGTGCCTAAGGCACATGGAAACCTTTTTACAGAGAAAGCAGATAGACTGGGGCCCTGAATAGCAGGATCCCAGTCCAACTAAGTCATAAACCAGCAAAACACCATAAAAAAAAGTGGGGGCAACCATATAGTCAGATTCCACCTTCCTACAATGGGAAATGCGATCGAATACAATACCGTCGAGGGTAAGTGGATTGTGCACCGAAGGGAACCCGAGAAAAAGTGTCGAACCGGAGTGCAGCAATTCACGTCCGAACCCGATGGCAGAAAAAAACAATCTAACAATGGAGTCGCTGCCCATGCGCACTATCACCGAAAGGAGGAGTCACCTACCTCGTGACTGGAAAGACTTTTTCGAAGAAAAACAAGTGCAAACATCCAGACCCAACACTCGATGGCAGGAGTATGCAAAGCATGTGATCTACAGCTCACATGCCTCGAACAGCAAGTTATGGCATTTAAGGGATAGACATGATGAAGTAAAGAATAACTTCCTTCATTATATAAGAACTCATTCAGATAAAGGGAGTAGATTATGGGGTTATTACCAAAAAGGCAGCGCAGCACCCAAATAGTTTGCTACCACAGATTCAAGAGACATATCAGGTGACAGATGGGAATTGTCATCCCAGAGGGTGAGATGTAAACTATTTAGAGAACATCCCTGAACACCAGGTAACAAAGCTGAGATAATCAGACTATGCAGGCATGGGGTGAGGCTGAGGATGCTTCCAAGTGGAGACTGACAAAGGGGACACTTCAGAGGCTGAGGAAATATCTGATCTATATAGTGAAACAGAGCAACAAAAAGGATTTTCCAGGCAAAGTCAAGGCACCTTCTGAGTTTGCACCAGAGTTACTAATATTTTCTGGCCGTTTGTGGACAGGGAAAATAAACTGTAGCTATTGAGTATGCAACCCTCCTTACAGTGTTCATTAAAAGTATCCAAAGACCTAGAGAAGGTGGCTTCCAGAGAAGGGTGACAGTAAGAAGATTTTTGTAGGAGGCTGGATAATATGTGGAAGGAATACACCAGTCCTTGTACTGGCTAGCCCCAGTGGCAGCTGCAATGGATCGAAGAAAAGAGGGAAGGGTTTGTGGACATGGTACAGAGGAGAGGAGTGAGCCTAACGGCTAGGGCGGTCGACCTCGAATCTGGGGAACTGGGTTCGAGTCTCGGCAATGACGCTGAACATCCTGTGATTCTGGGCAAATCACTTAATCTACCCGTGCCTAACAAAAAAATGAATGTGTCCTCATGTAATGCAACTGGTGCTATGTAAAGCGCTCTGATACCCGATTCGGGTCAAGTTCGCGCTATATAAAACTCTGTTAAAAAAAAAAAGAATAAAGGAGGACATTTTTGGAACAGGAAGAATTAAAGAAGAAAGATGATGCGATTCTAGGCAAATACTGGGACCCTAAAATAAGCACCTTTATGAGCTTGTGGATGAGAATACTGTTAGACCATGGTTTCATAATTCAACAGAGGCATACAAACAGTTCACATATACAGAGGTAAAACTGGACACACTAAAGAAGCAGCTGAAGGGCATAGGTCAGGTGAAGGTGGCTGCAGCCCCGTGAATGATGGGAATGCTGATTCCTTAGTGAGGAATCATACCAATGGAAAAGCTTGAGATGGAGAGTATATATTCTATAAACCAGTCGCAAGCCACAGGCTTGAGCATGCCGTACCTTGTGTCTTTATTTTGTGGCTGCCTTACAGTTCGTTTTGAGGGTCAGACTAGAACTACAGGCATGCAGCGGTGGGCTTTTCTCCTTAAGGTGCATGAAAAACGTTCACGGACCAGCAGTAAGCGTGGAGGTTGGTTGGTAATCCTGAGCCTGCCACTCTCCTGTCCTAACAAAGCAAAGTGGCTCAGGACATAAGCTATTAGGCAACCGCATGGCCCTGTGAGAATGGATACTGAGTTTTCTGGCCTGACAAATTGGTGGCAGCAGAAGATTTATTACTTTCTGATATTAGTCTGGCAGAGCATGAGGAGAAAAGAAGAGATCACTCATAACCATGTGCGTCATTTTGCGAGCAATGTGCAGTTTCCAATTAGGAAGATAACCCACAAGATATATGTGGTGCGGAAGAGAAAGGCAATTTTAGGTTGTTACATCAAGCAGGTTTGTAAAGGCGTTCAAATGGGGAAATCTCACATTTGAGCAGTGGAAGAAAGATTCAGCATAGAAAATGTAGGTTAGTTAAGAGTCATACATTTTGAAGGTTTATGGCAAACAATAAAACACACTAGGTGAAAAACATTTTAGATACTGTTTAGCAGCAGCTCAGAGACTGCGCGAGTCAAATGAAGTACACCTGACAGAGGATTTGGAGTGATTACCATGCATATTAGTGGCTGGTAAATTGGTTGAGTCACAGACAATGTGTGGGTATGTGTAGGAGCTGAAATACAAATTCTGGGTGGACAGACTTGCCGAAATATTTCAATGATATTAACAAGATTAGACAAGGAACAGTCCACCACATCATTTGTCTGCCTATCAATCAGACTGTGATGCAGATAGTTTGGTGCAACGCCAGTTCAAGGTCATGCTTGTTACCAAGGGCCGTTCTTAGTGGTGCTACAGAGAGTAGAGCAGATTGTTTTTAGGTGGATAAACGCCAGGAGCTATTCACAAGATGGAATGTTGGTGTGCCAGGAATGGAAGAAGTGCATGATATAAGATTGAGCTTGAAGTTGGATAAACTTAGAAAGTGGCCGCTGATCACAAAGTAAAGTGGCAGGTTAAGGTTTGCATTTCACTTACTTGTTGCATACCATATCAAAAGAATCTCTGCATTGAGCAACAAGGGCGGCTGAAGCCCAAGGTTAGATTTAGATGTAATGGCTAAATACTTTTTAAAACAGTATCACTATTTCCTAAAAGACAGATCTCACGGGTGCACGCACATCCACAAAAAGCGGTGCAGCCACAACAGGAGATCAGAGAGCAAGAACACAAGACGTCAGTCACAAACAGAACAGCAGAGTAACCAGACAAAGGTGACTGGGGAACAGGCAAACGAGATCCTGCAAAAGTAGGAGAACAGGGCTGCTACACAAGGAAATTAGAGAGCAACCACACTTGAGATAAGACACCCACACTTGAGATAAGTGAGCAGTTACACACAGGACGACACCAATAGTGACCTCTTCACTAGAGGCAGAGGGTGCACACTGGGTACAACCTCAGCCCAGCACAGCCCAGAGAACATGAAATGAAAGCATATGCATGCACAAAGTACAGTCGTACCCTATCCAGCCATGCGCATGCTTGTCTTTGCCAGTTCCCTCATTAATTAGGAGTATATATATGGGTTATATTTGATTGCCAGCAGCCGCATTAGGGAATAGGACAGAAGTTCTGAATTATGCAGACATGACAATAAAACAGAAAAGTAAACCACACTGAGTTTCTACCAAGTATGATGAACCACAATTTCAATATAAAATTAAAGACTGATATTCTTCCTTTAATCCTATTTTATTCACTGTTTGTTTCATTTAATTAGGTGGTCTGGATTTTAACTGAAGAGGTGGTAAAACAGATCCTCGACAGCAAGTTCCATCTTTTCCGAGACTGAAGTAGTGCACCAACAAGCACATGGTGAGAATAGTACTGGATTTAGTGATTGATTATTTTTGTATTCCTATGATGGCTCATATGATCTAAACAGGGAGAATTGAAAAGCACCTAAAATATCTATGGTTATACATTTAAAACTTCATAACGTCAAAAATAAATCATCAAGTGCAATGCATTACATGCACACCGAGAGAAGTGTTACAATAACTGAAGTATTCAAGATGTTTTTCTTTTTTGCACATCTTAGTGTAATCTCATTTTGAAATGTTCCAAGATCAGATCCCTACTTCTCACTGAGCTGTTCTACCTTAATATGGACATTAACAGTATCTCAGTACATGGTGGCTTTACCTGCAAGCTTCACTGTTTTCACTGCAGTTATCTACATTCCCCTGGCTACTGGCTTTAGAACCGTTCTCTTGCTTGGGGTCTTGCTGGTCTTCAGGAAGTAAAAGCAGAGCATTTCTTAGACAGATGGCTGCAAACTCCATGCTGGCTACAGGAATAGCGGAGGACTGCCCATCGCTTTTGGGGGGAAAAAATAAATTACAACTTCAGTACACATTATTCATATTGCAGGGTTTAAGCACAACAAGGTCTGACCTTAGAATTGCTTCCACATTTTTCAAAGGGTCACAGTAAGAAACCAGTGAAAGTTTTTTGATACTATGCCTCATCTAGGTCACATGTTTGCTACATTAACAGATATTTACAACACTTATGCCTCAGGAACAAGTCACTACGAACAGTTTATCTTAAAGCAAAAGAAGACATTATACTTGCCTGCAACAATGTTTGCACTAAATCAGCCGGCGATGCATGTTATCAAAGCACTAATATTAGAAACAACAAAATAAGCTCTTATATGGGACTTGAAACTATCATTGCGCTTTAACGAGCCAGACAAGATGATCTTCCTACCTCCTGATGGTCACCTCAGACTTCCATTTCAACAGACCGTTCTTCTCTGGCAGTAAGATACCTTCCCCCATGAACAAAGCAAGGGGTGGCATTCTGCACCAACTGGAGCCTCTGCTGTAATCTAGTCTACAATGTACTGAAGCCTTTAGAGCCGAGGTACTAAACTGAGTTTGAGGAAATGTAGGATTAACCTTACGAACATAAGTTAAGAAACAAACAGTAAGCCCATAGACAGTTCTGTTTCAGTTTCTAGTATGACCTCTAAACTCTTTATCACTCTCACCGGCTAGGACATGACACAGGCTTTAGAAACCAAAAGGCTGAATCCCAGGTGACACGAAAGTGTATTATGTGAATATGATAGTGTTGTTTAGAGAGAGAAATAGAGCAAAAAATCTATTAAGACTTTTGAATTTAAGGAGGTATTGTGTTGGACGAAAGCCCAAAGACTGCACTCATGCAAGAAGAAATTATCACAAAGATCACCATAGCCTAAAACTCACTGTAACACCCTTCATGTTCCACATGAAAGTATAAATTCACAGGTATTTCTACCCACCTACTACAGGCCATCTGGAGAGCTCCATAACCAGTTATAGAGGTATAGGGGCTTCGCTACCCCCACAAGGTCTGGTGAACATAACATTTGTAAACCAAAGAACAGGACACTGGTGAAAAGACATTAGATTGCACATAATCTGAAAGGCCACAGAGATCAACGATAAGTCAAAGACACTAATGATGATATGAGATTAAAGAAACAACAATGTGGCATGTGCCCAAAGATCAAGATTCAGAAGCTTGATACAGATCTTCAGATACTTTGAAATGGACTCTAAAGAGACAAGCCACAAAATGGCGCAGGGACATAAAGAGCAGCTATTGCGGACTCCGCAGTTTTGTTGAACTGCAATTTTGGTTTGGGACCTGAAGGAGGACTCATCCATTGTTCTTTATTTACGTCTCCAAGGTATTAAATGAAATGGGGCTCTTTTCTTTTGACCTTGGCTGGGTAAATCAAGTACCAATCCTTGTTTTGGATTTCCATCTAACTTACACAAATTCACCATTAATGAAATAGAAAAATAAACTTCAAATATGAGTCTATGATTCATATTTCAACGATGTGCATACCCATCCCATGCTCTAACTCACCAAAATCAAATAAAAATCCCAAAAATAAAAAACAGACGTCTCTAGCCAAATCACTTTGGTAGCATTAATCTAAATTTTGGATGCGGCAAAAGTGAACATAAGTGCCCTTACCAGGGATGTGGGAGTGCTAACTTTCTTCTCATCACAATCCTTTGATTTTTAAAAAGAGGTCTAAATTCAACCTGTGGTGTACTGAACACTCCTACTGCTTAAAGTACACAAAGCCTTCATATAATCACATACTCTGAACAGATGCGCTAAACCACTGGACAGTCACTGTAACCATTAAAATGCAGAGGATGGCTGATCAACACATCCATATAGTTTAGAGTGGCGACAGGTTTAACGCACCCCTAACAGGAATCGAGACAGGAGCCTCAGCTCTCACCTGCAGACAATTTACCTGGGCCATTAAACCTGAGGTGCAAGAAACATCAGAAATGAAGGCAGAACCTATCATCAATGATGTCTATAAAATGAGTAATGTATTGGACAGACGTTGCTGTTGTATTTACTCAAATTGATTCAACCTGACAAAAATGAGTTTATACAAGGCTGCAATGCTTCATTAAATATTAGGAGACTGTTCCATGTTGTAGAAGAAACACCACTGAAGTGGCCACATTTTACACACTTCACCCTGGACATTAAAAAGCTTTTATTGCGCTGAGCTGGTTATATCCGTTCCAGGTACCGTGGCGATTTCAAATGGGAAGAGGCATGGTAAGATTGATTTAACTGTTGTATGCCTGGTCCATGGAAAAGATCAAACTTAGTCAGACATACCCAGTGTCACGTCAAGAGTCACAACAGATGAATGTCTGCAATCTACACGGTTGATAGCATTTGTGCTGGAACCTGTAGCAGCTAGGTTGCGGTCGGAAGGTCAGCAGTGGGGTGTTCTTTGATAGGAGGCATTCACTGAGTCTCACTCTATGCAAACGACATACTGATTTTCAGTGGTCAGGACCAATTTACCTCCAGCGACAGAAACCCTATGTGAATTTGAGAGGACGGAGGGATTGAATGTGAACTGAACAAAGTCTTGCCTCTTCCCAACTAGATGGGGATTAGTTCAAAATAGTGTGAACCAGGAGTATGCATGTATAAGATGGGAATCTCGTACTTTAAGTTACTTGGGAATTAGGGTGTACAACTCACAAATAGATATACCAGATGGTAAACTTGGAGTGCCAACTGCTGAACTGAGCCTCTGTGTAGCCTTCTGGAGAACACTACCATTGACAGTGAGGGGGAGCATTGCGCTATCTAAAATCATAATGCCCCCGCCTCCAATACCATTTTGATAATCCGTCAGTATTGGTGGTGAAGAACAAGTTACTTACCTTCGGTAACAATATATCTGTAAGAGACATAGATTAGTTATAGATTCCTTACCTGTAGAATTACCCCCAGGCGTCAGACTGGATCCGGAGAATTTTTCGTCAGCAGTAACCCTGCGCGTCAAAAGGTGGGTTGCTCGGCGTTTGTCGTTGGTGTTGTGGTCTCCGGGATCACTACTTAGACGCCGCCCTCGTGCGCTGACGTCAGTTCTTTTACACGACATTCCACGGCAGAAGCGCAGAGCCATGCAAGACACTGACCACTGGTGCACAAAACTAGGGCCCTGAAAGGGATTCCCTGACCCTAGAAGCCAGTTCGCAGAACGGGGAGGATGGGTGGGGCGGTAAGAAATCTATAACTAATCTATGTCTCTTACAGATATATCGTTACCGAAGGTAAGTAACTTGTTCATCTGAAAGAGACAATTAGTTATAGATTCCTTACCTGTAGAATAGATACCCCAGCAATACCAACCGGAGGTGGGTCTGCGAACCAAGTTCACACCAGAAAGTCCTGGAGAACAGAACGGCCAAAAAAGCTGTCTCTACGGACTTGGCTGCCCAGGCAGTAGTGCTTAGTGAACGTGTGCAGAGATGCCCACGTAGCTGCCTGACAGATGTCATTGAGGGAAACTCCCCGTCCCAAAGCAGTGGTAACTGCCGTCGCCCTGGTGGAATGGGCGCGCAATCCCACTGGAGGCTCCTTCTTTGCCAAAGAGTAGCAAGCTTTAATGCACAAAACGACCCACCTAGAGATGGTCCGTTTGTGCACGGCTCGACCTTTTTGGCGCCCACGTAGCCAACAAAGAGCTGGTCATCTACCCGTAATTGCTTGGTGTGATCCAAATAAAAGGAAAGCGCACGTTTTGGATGCAGACGGTGGACCCTCTCTTCCTCCTTAGAAGGATGCGGAGGCAGAAAGAAAGTGGGCAAAGTGATGGTTTGACCAATGTGGAAAGAAGTAACCACCTTGGGAAGAAAGGAAGGTCTGGTTCTGAGGACGACCTTGTCCGGATGAACAGTTAGAAAAGGAGGCTTTGAAGAAAGAGCTTGGAGCTCACTCACACTGCGAGCAGAGGTGATGGCAACCAGAAAGGCAGTCTTTAAAGTGAGAAGTCTGAGAGGACAGTTATGTAGCGGCTTAAAGGCAGCGCACATAAGATAAGTAAGAACCAAGTTCAAGTCCCACTGAGGCATTACGAAGGGAACAGGAGGAAAAAGATGCGTAATGCCCTTAAGAAAGCGATTTACAACAGGGGACTTGAAAAGAGAAGGCTGATCAGGAAGCCTAAGAAAATCTGAAGTGGCTGAGAGATAGCCCTTAAGAGTGCCCAGAGCAGAGCCCTGCTGGGCCAAAGAAAGGAGGAACAAGAGAACCTCAGAAAGAGGGGCAGAAAGGGGATCCACAGCCTTTGCTGCGCACCATGCCACAAATTTGTTCCATCCCCAGGCGTATACCGTCTTGGTGGAGGGACGCCTGGCTGCCAAGATAACATCACAGACTTCGGGAGGAAGGTCGAAGGCTGTCAACTGTCGCCGCTCAATCTCCACGCAAGGAGGTGGAGGCTGCACAGGTTCGGGTGGAGGACCGTACCCTGCTGCTGCGACAGAAGATCCTCCCGAAGAGCCAGTCTGATCGGAGGATCGATGGCCATGTGTAACAGTTCGGGATACCAGACTCTTCGTGCCCAATCCGGAGCCACAAGAATGACTTGGGCCCGGTTGCACTTGATCTTCTTCAGCACTCTGGGCAGAAGTGGTATAGGCGGAAAGGCGTATAGAAGACCGCAACTCCACTCGCGACGAAAAGCGTCGCCTAGCGAGTGCCGCCTTGGAAATTCCAACGCACAGAATTGCTGACTTGCGCGTGCCCACTGGAACTTCAGGTCCCACTGCAGAGCCCGCATATGCCACCTGGCATGATCCACCAGCAGGATGCAGGAGGCCCAGCAGCCTCAGGGTCTTTCTGACCGAAACCCGGGATAGAGGGATCCCGGACTCGCTGCTCGGGAGAATAAGCCCAAAACTGCGTCATGTCCAGAACCGCTCCGATAAAAAGGAGCTTCTGAGAGGAAATCGGGTGCGACTTCGGCATGTTTATAGTGAACCCCAGCGAGTGCAGGAAGTCCGCCGTAGACTGGAGGTGGGAGACGACTGCCTGGGGCGAGCCCGCCTTCAACAGCCAATCATCGAGATAGGGGAAGACTGGAACCCCTGATCTGCGCAGATGAGCTGCGACGACCGCCATCACCTTCGTGAACACCCAAGGGGTGGGTCCCAAGTCCCCGGCCGTGCAGGGGCTGAACAGCTTGAGCCGGCCTGTGGCTCTGTGTGGAACGTGGTGGGGCACCCCTTCCGTAGCCACGAAAGGGGCGAAACGCAGACTGCGCAAAGCGGGTGGAGGAGAGGCCCAAGGACTTGGCCGTAGCCCGAGAGTCCTTGAAGCGCTCTAGCGCGTTGTCTGCTTTGTCGCCGAACAGGCGACGGCCATCAAAGGGCATGTCCATTAGGGTAGCTTGGACATCGCCGGAAAAACCAGTCGATCTCAGCTAGGCGTAGCATTGAAGGGCTACCGATGTTGAAATCGTCCTGCCTAGCGAGTCGGCGGTGGCCAGTCCACATCGAATGGTAAACTTGGCTGCGTCTCTCCCCTCGGCAACTGCACGGGAGAGTACGACCCGGGCCTCCTCCGGGCACTGGGGCAGCACCTGCGCTACCGTATCCCACACGGAGTGGGTGTAACGGCCCAACAGACATGCAGTGTTTACCGACCGCAGTCCCAAGCTGGAGGAAGAAAAGGATAAGTTACTTACCTGTAATCCTAGTTCTCTTCCAGGGGTATCCTCATCAAAGTCATAAGCATTGAATATTTCCGCCCATGTGCAGGGACCCCGGAAATAATAAAAAATTATATATACTGCTCTATATATATACATATATATCATTTTTTCTTATCCAAATGCAGCCCCCATATAGGAGGCTAAACAATGCAATAATAAACAAACAAATAACATCTTTTGCCATCACATATTACTTATATATATATAGACCACAGGAAAGGCAAGTAGAACTTGAACTCCTTTTAATGAGTAGAGTCATGAAAGAAAACTGCAAAAGAGCAAGCATTGTTAGCCTACCGGCTGCATTGGAAACCAATAGCATAGAAAATGAAAGCACTTGCACATAAAAACTGGCACCGTGCCTTTAAGGCAGCCATGACCCCTAGCTTCCCATCATGCCTCAGGGGTGACAGTTAGGTCAGTTGTTCTTTGCGGAGACCCGAAGGTCAGGGCACAAAGATATAGCTTAACAATACCACAGTCTCATTTGCCTGGGGAGGTGGGTGAGTTGCTTATAACTTTGATGAGGATACCCCTGGAAGAGAACTAGGATTACAGGTAAGTAACATCCTTCTCTTCCAGGGGATCCTCATCAATAGTCATAAGCACTGAATAGAATAGCAAGGCCATCCTCCGCCTGTGGGCAAATGAGAAGGAATGACCCAACAAATAAACAGCATTAATCAGTGTTGGAACAGATTCCTCAAGGAGGCCTGGCCTACTTGGGTGTCTGTTCTGGTATCTGAATCAAGACAATAGTGACTTGTAAATGTATGTATAGATCTCCAAGTGGCTGCTTTACATATCTCGGAAGTCAGTACATTGTTAAGGAAAGCAGCTGTAGCAGCTTTTCCTCTAGTAGAATGAGCCTTGGGTCTAGACTAAAGTGGCTTTTGCGCTAACTGATAAGCCATTTTGATGCATGAGACTATCCACCTGGAGATGGAACTTTTGGAAGCTGGAAAACCTGTTCTGATCGAACCGTAATTAATGAATAATTGATCAGATTTTCTAATCTATTTTGACCTGTCCAAGTAGAACTTTAAAACCCTTTTAAGGTCTAAGGAGTGGAGTGCCCTCTCAGCTGGAGTAGAGGGGTTAGGAAAAAAGGTCGGAAGTGAAATGGTTTGGTTTACATGGAAGTCTGACACCACCTTCGGAAGGAAGGAGGGGTGGGTTCTCAAGACAACTCTATTGAGATGTAACACTGTGTATGGTTCTTTTGAGCAGAGAGCTTGTATCTCGCTCACCCTGTGAGCTGAAGTAATCGGCACTAGGAAAGCTACCTTCCACGTAAGGTGTTGTAAGGTTGCTTTGTGGATAGGCTCAAATGGGGGACCCATCAATTTAGATAGCACTAAGTTCAGCTCCCAGGGAGGTGAAGGAGGCCGAACAGGAGGATAGACCTTCTTTAAGCCTTGCAAGAAGTCCTTTACTACCTGCAGTTGAAAAAAGGAAGGCTGAGAAGGAGAACGCCTATATGCCGTGATGGCAGCAAGGTGTACCTTAATGGAAGAGAATTTTAAGCCTGCCTTAGCTAAATTAAGCAGGTAGGGTAACACCACCTCCTCCTGTCCCTTGGTAGGATTACAATTGTTTTGCACACACCATAAATAAAAACGTTTCCATTTACAAGCGTATGAGTGTCTTGTAGAGGGTCTTTTAGCTTCTTTTAAGATGGTCATGCAGTCCTGTGGAAGACCTAAGTGACCATACTGGAGGACCTCAGGAGCCATGCTGCCAAGTTCAGTGATGGAAGGTTGGGGTGATGAATGCTCCCATCCATCTTGGACAGCAGGTCCAGTCTGCACGGCAGCCTCCTGTGTGGACATTCTGACAGGTGTAGAAGGTCCGGGTACCACCACTGCCTCAGCCAGTCCGGAGCAATCTGAATCATCCTCGTTTCTGAGTGGGAGAGCTTGGTCACGACCTTCTTGGGCCTCCAGCGATAGGGTCCTCGATCGGGTTCCCCAGTTTGTTCAGATAGTACATGGTGGTTGTATTGTCCGTCTGTACTAGAATGGAGTTGGTCCGAATCGAAGGGAGGAAAGCCTTGAGGGCTAGATGAACCGCTCTCAGCTCCAGCATGTTGATGTGGTACAACTGTTCTTTTGTTGACCATCGACCTTGAGTCTGGAGAGACCCCATGTGAGCTCCCCAACCCTGGAGGGAGGCATCCGTGATCAATGATTGAGAGGGTGGAGTCTGATGGAAAGCAACTCCTACTAGCAGATTTTCCTGTCGCATCCACCATGGAATGGATGCTCTGGCTGCTTCTGACAGTTGTATCCTGTCGTCCCACCGATCTGTTCGTTGATCCCACTTGTCCTCCAGATCCTGCTGCAAGGGCGCATTCTCAGCCTGGCATTGGGGACAAGAAAGATGCAGGATGCCATCGACCCTAGGAGAGAGGCGACCTGACGGACCGAAGGCAGGCTCTTGTGTAGAATCTGCTTGCCCTTCAGTGTGATAGATGACAGTCTCTCCTCCGAAGGAAACACTTTTCCTATTGCGGAGTCTATAGTTGCACCCAGATAATGAATTCTTTGCATGGGTTGCGGAGTCGATTTTTCGAAATTGACGTGGAGCCCCAGTTGGTAGCAAAGCGACACTCTTGAAAATGGTTCTTCACGCTCCGGGGGGGAAGGACCCTTCAGAAGCCAGTCGTCGAGATAGGGGTACACAAAGATGCTTCTGCGCCGTAGAGCGGCTGCCACTACTGCCATGCACTTTGTAAACACTTGAGGAGCTTACTTCAAACCGAAGGGCAGAACCTTGAACTGATAATGGGTTGATCCCACCAGAAAACGCAGGAACTTTGTGTTGTGGACTGATCGGGACGTGAAACTATGCATCTTGCAGGTCCAGCGAACACATCCAATCTCCCTGCTGCAGATGTGGATATATTCGATGGAGAGTCAACATGCAAAATTTTTCTCTTTTGATGGATTTGTTGAGGGCCCGAAGATCTAGAATCGGCCTGTATTCTGATTTCCAGCCTTTCTTCCTCACTAGGAAGTATCTTGAATATGCCCCTCGACCTCGTTGCGATACAGGAACCTCCTCGATGGCTGATTTTCGCAGGAGGGTGGATACTTCCTGCTGCAGCATTTTCATTTGCTGGCATGCTGTTTTTACTGGAGGGATCGTGGGAGGCCAATGTCGAAAACGTAGAGAGTAACCATTCTGCAGCGTAGTTAACACCCACTGGTCTTTTGTGATACCACGCCACTCTTCTAGATGGTTGGCAATACTTCCCCCACTGGAGTGGGTAACGGTGATGGGGGAAGCGGACACTCATTGCTTAGATGGTGTCTTCGCTGAGGCGGTAGATTGGCGAGGGGTTCCTCTTCCTCTAGGGGTACGTCGGCCCTGGTAATGCGACTTCGATTGGCTTTGATGTTGCTGCCTCTGCCAGTGAGAGGTTTTAACCCTCTGATGGAAGGGCCGCCGCTCGTATGGCCTGTAACGGCGCCTGAATTCTTTTCTTTTTTCAAGCCCGACCGCCTTTAGGGTATCAAGCTCCGTCTTCATCCTCGACATTTCCTCATCTGTGTGAGTGCCGAACAAGGATGAGCCTGAAAAAGGAAGGTTAAGAATTTGGGATTGCGCTTCTGGTTTTAGCGCAGTCAGTCAGAGCCAGGATGACCTTCTGGCACAGATTTCGTGTGTGTAGGAGTGTGCAGACAGCGTCACTCCATCAGCTGCGACGCTGATAACTTGGTTCGCCACCAAGCTGCCCTCCTGCCGCATCTCCTCAAAATCCCTGCGGTCTTCTCTAGGCAACTTTTCTGTAAATCTTTGAAGTGAGTCCCACAAAGATCTATCGTAGCGCCCTAATAGTGCTGAGGCGCTGGAGACCTTAAGCATGGAAGCTGTCGTGCCACAGACCTTTCTCCCCCATGCATCCTGTGCCCTGCTCTCCTTATCAGGTGGGACTGTTGATGAGGAGGCCACTGCATGGGTCTTTTTGGCAGCAGCGATAATCACTGAGTCCGGAGGCGGGTCAGATCTGAGAAATAATGGATCCTCTTCCGGGGGTCTGTATTTCTTTAAGATCCTCGCAGGCGCGGTCTTAAGAGTCGCCGGCGTAAGGAAAGTGTCCATCACCGGTTGAAGTAGCCCCGGCACCAAGGGTCTGGCTGCTGACCTCTGATGCCAAGTTTCAAAGATCACGGAGGATGAACTTTGCTGAGTGGGCATAACGATGTTCAGTTTATTCGCCCCTCTGGCCAGAACATCCTGAAAGGTGCCGACGTCATCCACCGGAGAGATCCTCGACTGTGGGCTGTCTGTAAGGGTAGGCGAGTAGTCCCTCTTTGAAGACTGGGTGGAAGAGGGTGTCGGAGATCTGTGTCTTCTCCTCTTACCTCGAGACCTGGATCTCCTTCTTGAGGAGGGTGCAGGAGTACGTGAACGATCACAACCCCTAGATGGAGTAGTAGGAGAAAGATCTACCGCTTGCACCAGTCGGGTTAGAGGAGATCTGTGCAGAGGACTGGAGTAGTCCTGATTATCTCGTGCTTGTGCAGTGTCCGATTTTTTCCAGTGATGTAGAGGCAACATCCATCTAGGAGAGAGGTGTATAGATGGCGATTTCTGCCTCTCCTCCCTGGCAGGAGCTTCAGGTGAATGGGGGCGTTCAGGTAAAGAAGTCGGACTGTTCGACGTCGAGATAACCACCTCAGGTGATCTTGAGGATGACGACGAAGAACGTCTTGAAACAGTGCGATGGGTCAACACCGACTGGTGAGAGTGTCTCGACGTTGATCGTGGAGTCACTGAATGAACCAGCGCTGGAGATCCTGCCCTCGACCGATGTCTCGACGTCGACTTTTCTCTGAGGGGAGATCTGTGCCTCGATGTCGATCGCCGCCTGGTCGGCGACAACGGAGGAGTTCGTCTTGACGTCGAGCGTCCCTGTGATGATGCCGACAGGGCCCTTTGTCTCGACGTCGACCGCCTCTGCGGCGGGGTCTTGTGCCTCGACGTCGACCTCCTCTGAGACGACACCGACGTAGTCTTTTTCTTCGACGTAGTCTTTTTCTTCGACGTCTGTGACTATCACTATGACTTTTGTGACGTTGATGTACGCGAAGTCACCAACGGAGTCTTCTGCCTCGACGTCGATCGTTGCAGAGATGACGGTGACTTGTGCCTCGACGTCAATCGTCTACGTGACGACGACGGAGATTTGTGCCTCGACGCCGACCGCCTGCGAGGGGGTGCCGACGGAGTGTCGTGCCTCGATGACGAGCGTTCACCCAATGCTGACGGAGGCCTGCTCCTCGACGTTGATCGTCGCCGGGTTGACATCAACGGAGGGTCTGTTACCTGGTGACTCGACGTTGGAACAGTCGTCTTTGATCTTGAACCCGAATGGTGCGCCCGCACCGTCGAAGGTCTCGACGACGACATCTTCTTCGCCGCTGGTAAGTTCGACGCCGATGGAGAACAGATCGGAATCTTACTTCTCGATGTCGATCTTGCTCTCTTTTTCTTCTGTCTCACTGGAGACCTACCTCTTTCAGAGAGACCATATACCCGAATCCTTTCTGTGTCCTTGAGGGTTCTCCTGGACAGCTTCTTGCAATGCTGACAGGTTTCTGGTGAATGAGAGTCAGGGAGACAGAGGATACACACAGGATGTGTATCAGACCTGGCCTCCTTCTTGCCACAGGAAGGGCAAGGGTAAAAAAGAGATGACATTATGACAGAAAATAAATCACTTTCTGTCAAAAAAGATGTTGTACCTCACTCTAGAGCCTAAAAGACGTAGAGTGAAAGGTAGAAAACCACAATCAAAGAAGAATTTTCTGACAAAAAAGTTAAAAAAGACAGAGCTGTGAATTCCAGGGTCCTGACTGAAGGAGCCGGAAAGAACACCTGACCTAACTGTCACCCTGAGGCATGATGGGAAGCTAGGGGTTATGGCTGCCTTAAAGGCACGGTGCCAGTTTTTATGTGCAAGTGCTTTCATTTTCTATGCTATTGGTTTCCAATGCAGCCGGTAGGCTAACATTACTTGCTGTTTTTCTTCATGACTCTACTCATTAAAAGGAGTTCAAGTTATACTTGCCTTTCCTGTGGTATGTGTGTATATATATATATATATATATATATATATATATATATATATATATATATATATATATATATAAAGACTTGGCTGTTTAACCTCTGACGTGGCCATGAACTGTCCAGTTAATTCTGTTTGATGAGCTAGCGCCTTGATACCCTCGGGTGAATGTTCGCGCTTTATAAGTTTCCTTTTCATTTCATTATATATATATACATATATATATATATATGTAATATGTGATGGCAAAAGATGTTATTTGTTTGTTTATTATTGCACTGTTTAGCCTCCTATATAGGGGCTGCATTTGGATAAGAAAAATTGATATATATGTTCCCAAAAGTTTTTCCTGTTTCGAGGGCGAACTCGCACAGCAGATAAGTAACTCCTTAGTTTTCACAAAAAGGCGCAGTCCCACTCCGACCTTGTGTTCCTCATGCCGACGCGTTTCGAAGATTCATTCTTCTTTTTCATGGGCATTCCGTCATTCCACAGTATTGCTGATAAACCACTTTCCCCTGCTTGCTCATTCCTTTATAGGCCTCTGGTGTGCCTTCCATAATTGGTTCATTCTGTTGCATGCCGGGAATTGTAGTTGATTTTTACCAATGTTGACCCTCCGGTGGGCTCTGTGTTTATGTACGGCTTTGTAAGGACAAATTACACCCTCCACTGGAGGGTGTAATTTGTCCTTACAAAGACGTACATAAACACAGAGCACTCTTCGGAGCCCCTGCTGCTGTTCAATGAAGCCCTAACTGACATCCTTTTGGGCACCTGGTCCAGGCCCAACACAGGGGCTCCTGTGGATAGGATAATTGCCCGACGCCACCTCCCGGTGACACACTTTTCTCTCCCAACACCGCACCCCTGAGAGCTTGGTGGTCCAAGCTTCGACGTCCAAAGGCGCATTCCCTAATGCATCACTTGATAGGGAATGCATCACCCAACTGGAGGGTGTAATTTGTCCTTACAAAGCCGTACATAAACAGAGCCCACCGGAGGGTCAACATTGGTAAAAATCAACTACAATTCCCGGCATGCAACAGAATGAACCAATTATGGAAGGCACACCAGAGGCCTATAAAGGAATGAGCAAGCAGGGGAAAGTGGTTTATCAGCAATACTGTGGAATGACGGTATGCCCATGAAAAAGAAGAATGAATCTTCGAAACGCGTCGGCATGAGGAACACAAGGTCGGAGTGGGACTGCGCCTTTTTGTGAAAACTAAGGAGTTACTTATCTGCTGTGCGAGTGCGCCCTCGAAACAGGAAAAACTTTTGGGAACATATATATATATAGACTATCCCATTCATACATAAAAAACGGGTCCTGCACTTAAATCTCCGTCATAATCCATTTATTTTGCGGACAGCATTCATAAACTGGAACGCGTTTCGGCTGTTTGGTCAGCCTTTGTCAACCATGTAATGCCACAAAAATCATGTATTTATATACCCATCCCTCAGGTGTTGCAAATAAAGAAAACATAGTAGAGGTACTACGTTTCTCCGTTTTTTTCTTCTAGTGAAACTTTAATATATATATATATATATATATATATATATATAT
Source organism: Calotriton arnoldi (assembly GCA_963921515.1). Classification (NCBI taxonomy): domain Eukaryota; kingdom Metazoa; phylum Chordata; class Amphibia; order Caudata; family Salamandridae; genus Calotriton; species Calotriton arnoldi. The sequence goes on along the minus strand of CAWUFW010010768.1, from coordinate 244,731 downwards.
ATATATATATATATATATATATATATATATATATATATATATATATATATATGTTTTATATATAATTTTTTATTATTTCCGGGGTCCCCGCACATGGGCGGGAATATTCAGTGCTTATGACTATTGATGAGGATCCCCTGGAAGAGAACATCATCTTCCCAAGATGGTCCGGCTTTTTGGATTCCCTATCAGGTGATGCATTAGGGAATGCGCCTTTGGACGTCGAAGCTTGGACCACCAAGCTCTCAGGGGTGGGGTGTTGGGAGAGAAAAGTGTGTCACCGGGAGGTGGCGTCGGGCAATTATCCTATCCACAGGAGCCCCTGTGTTGGGCCTGGACCAGGTGCCCAAAAGGATGTCAGTTAGGGCTTCATTGAACAGCAGCAGGGGCTCCGAAGAGCTTGCGGCCGGTTGAAGCATCTCTGTGAGGAGGTTAGTTCTGACCGCGACTGTAGGTAGCTCGAGGTTGAAAGCCTCGGCCGCCCTACGCAACACCACTGCGTAAGAAGCTCCCTCCTCTGTAGCCACGGTAGGAGGAGACAACATGCCAAGGTCTGGGGAGGTGTCCAGACCATTGGCATCCCCCAACTCCTCTCTCCAGTCCGGATCATACTCCAACTGGTCAGTTAAAGGGTCTCCAGAACCCTCCCAGTCCTCCTCACCCTCCTCTGGTTGCTAATCTGGCCTAAAAGAACCAGGGTGTAACAGGGGTACTAAAGTACTCGTCGGTGCTGGATCCGGCGTCGGTCGGGCTCTGTGCCCACGTCGGGATGGAGGCCGGGGTCGACGTCGGCTGGGGGTGTGGTGCCGGTTGAATCGACGCCGGTGGAGGTGTTATGAGGTTACGACCGGCGCCGATCCGGATCCAGGCCTGGATCCCAGGGGACCCTGCGGTGCCGGGGCCGAAACCGCCGGCGTCAAAGGCCCAGGGTCCCCAGCCGAGTCCGTGGGGCCCGAGGCCGCGCCAGCGTAGTCAGGCTGCCCAAAGATGGCAAGCATCGCTTCATAAAAACTTCGAAGCTGGGCAGGGGTTGCTCCGGGTCCCGCAAAGGGAGGGAAACTCAGAGCCGACCCTTCGGGCTCTGTATGCGGGAGGGGCACCACCCACATCCCTCGTCGGCCGACGTCGAAGAGCGACGATGCTTCTTCGACTTACCTGAGGAGTGCGGTGGCGGTGGTGGCTCCGCGACCGGTCCCTCGACCTCCCGCACAACCGGGACCTCGAACGGCGCGGAGCCGACTGCCGGGCCTCGAGAAGCTTTCGGGACCGCTCCCGCAAAGACTTCGGATTCATGGTCCGGCAGTCGGAACACGACTTGGGATCGTGGTCGCGTTCCAAGCACCACAGACACACGCGGTGCAGATCCGTCACCGACATCAGTTTTCGGCAGGAACCGCAAGCCTTGAAACCGGGCATCCCTGACGTGCACCAGGAGTCGAAGATTCAAAAACGGTGTCAACAAAAGTCGGCAAAAAGTCAGTCAAAAAGTGACTGGAGGTACCGCTCTCTCCGGATCTGCACTGGCTGGCGCGGAAAAAGAAAGAACTGACGTCAGCGCGCGAGGGCGGCGTCTAAGTAGCTACCGCGACGTCTTCCCGGCGACCCGACGCCACCTTTTGACGCGCAGGGATACTGCTGACAAAAAATTCTCCGGATCTAGTCTGACGCCTGGGGGTAATTCTACAGGTAAGGAATCTATAACTAATTGTCTCTTTCAGATATCAATCTTTTGACACCTCAACTGGGGAAGCGGATATGGAAAACAGGCCACCATAGCCATGTCTAAACTGAAATTACCAGTGACACAGGGTAGCAAAGGAACCCCTGATTTTGAAATGTATTTACCTTGGCTTCCAGCTGCAATGGAATGTGCATTGACTCTATGATACAAACATTTCAGAAATGGAACTCCCTCAAGTCACCCACAATATGGGCACTTCAGAGTTTGAGGAGGTTGGCACTGGGTTGTTATCAAAGCTCAGTTCGGGAAACCAAGCGATCTTTCATATCCCAGAAATTCCACTATGGAGATTACCCAAAGATACTGGATTCTGTAAACTAAAACTAAACCAAACCAAACTATAGCACTAGAGAACTAACTAGCTGGGAGTTGGAAGGGATCTCTACAGTGGGTGATTTATTTGAAGGGGTTTTAGTTACACAACATAAAATTCATAAATATAAGACTAGATCTTATCACACAAGATTATGACGACTCATATTTACAATTGTTACACTAAATGTAAAAGTCAATGCAGAATAAATACATGTTCTGGATAGCACCAATATGATATGTGGAACAGCTGATAAAATGCACATCTAAAATATGATGTGTGACAACAGCATGAATATAGCAAAGTATGTAATATGTCTTAATGTTATACAACAGTCTTGTAAACCTAATAAAATGTGGTCCAAAACAAGAAAGGAAGAAGGCATGACCAAGGTAGGAAAGCTAGGCCGCAGCATTAGCTATCAACATACATTAAAAACAGTACTGGCACTGCCTAAGGTACTAATGTAAAGCAATGGCAACTGAGCTGAAAGGGAAGCTAGGCTAAGCAATGGTCACATGTGTAGTAAGTCTTTGTTCAGAAACTGCTCAGAGTCACCTAGACACCCAATAGCAGCTCACCTACAACAGGTCAAGATGGTTGCAAGCATTGGTGTGCTCTTAGTGACACAAACACATATAAGGGACAGAGTTAAGGCATCAGGACACAGAGAGGTTGACGCAAGAACTGTGCAAGGGGGATCGAGATCTTGACATCTCAATACACTAACAGAGGCAGAGGGTGGATATGCCTGGGGTGGGGGAGGCAGACACTAAATATTCATGTGCTTGCTAAAGATTCCACAACGCTGAAAAAATAACGACAGTGAATGCAGGTTGATCATTTTGGCCATTAAACTAAAAAATAATGACTATATATTTTCTTCACTGTCGTTTACATAGATTTCGCAGGTCTTGCTGGTAGATAAATTTGAAAACCCTTTCCACACTTTTTTATAATTTTGCTCTGACAGTGATGATCACCAGTATCTGGGCCATCCAGGTGCAGAAGAAAGACATCCAAAACTGCACAAGTCAGGCACTGGGAAATCAGTATTCAAGGAAGTAAGAATTCTGCCGATTATTTCTAGAAGCAACAGTTGTGTGCTTGCAAAACGCTGGTTAAAACTTAAAACATTTAGAGATCAAGAATACATGTATTTGCAGCTATGTCCTTTTTTAGGATGTTTGGTTTGGCCCTGGTTCAGCAGAATAAACTGAAATCCGCATGAGAAAGGAAGCTCTAATTGTCTCAATCATTAACTCGTGCAACTTTGCAGAAGTGGGTTTTTACCTGGGTATAAACTAGGCTCAGACTCACAATCTGAAACTAAGCCTCTGGTGTGGAGCATTTGCAGTATAACATGACCAATCCAGCTTGTGTCCTGAACCTGTTGACTAAACACTTACGGAGGGAGAGAACAACTGTAAAACTCTGATTATGTCAGTAGCCCTATTGTGCTATCCAACCCTGTTCTACTAAAAGAATCTCAAGAGGCATCAACAAATCAATATGGTAAAGAAAGAAACACTCACTTATAGACAACATTCTGTACAGACTGTGATGCGAGAACTATTTTTCTGTGATATCCTTGGCCCACGATGGACTGTACAATACCCTTTTTGCTTGGAAGACCTTTTAGTTCCTGCTCGGAATTCTAAACGGAGAAATACATGACAGTTATGAATGAAGAGCATCTGCTGAAAAAGCATACTCATTATTTCTACATAAACCAAATATTTTACATCCTAAAAGCTATCATTATTGCACCAACCAATCACAAATAAGTTATGTCTCATAACAAACATTTAGGACAAAACCAGGTAGAACACTATAGAAGAAACTGCAAACAATTTAGACTGACAACTGCAAACCAAAGGTACAGAGTAGCTTAAAAAACACACAGAAGAACAAGTTACTTACCTTCGGTAACGATGTATCTGTAAGAGACATATATTAGTTATAGATTCCTTACCTTAGAATTACCCCCAGGCGTCAGACTGGATCCGGAGAATTTTTTTTGTAGCAGTACCCCTCCCTGCGCATCGGTAGGTGGCGTCGGTCGACTCCACGTCAGTCGTCGGCGTCGTGGTCGCCGGGATGACGATGCGGTGTCTACTTGGATGCCGCCCCTGCGTGCTGACGTCAGTTCTGACACGACTTTCCACGCCAGAAGCGCAGAGCCATGCAGGACACTGACCACTGGTGCACATAACTAGGGCCCTGCAAGGGAGGCCCTATCCCTAGAAGTCAGTTCACAGAACAGAGGATGGGTGGGGCGGTAAGGAATCTATAACTCATATATGTCTCTTACAGATACATCGTTACCGAAGGTAACTAACTTGTTCATCTGAAAGAGACTATTAGTTATAGATTCCTTACCTTAGAATAGATACCCCAGCAATACCAACCCAGGAGGTGGGTCTGCGAACTAAGTTCACACCAGGAAGTCCTGGAGAACAGAACGGCCGAAAAAAACGTCTCTCCGGACTTGGCTGTCCAGGCAGTAATGCTTTGTAAACGTGTGCAAAGATGCCCACGTGGCTGCCTGGCAGATGTCAACCAGCAGAACTCTACCTCCCAAGGCAGTAGTGGCCCTAGTAGAGTGGGCGCGCAGTCCTACTGGAGGTTCATTTTTAGCCAAAGAATAGCAGATCTTAATGCATAGGACAACCTATCGAGAGATGGTACGTTTGTGCACTGCTCGAACTTTCTTGACACCCACATAACCCACCAAGAGTTGATCATCCACCCAGAAGTCTTTAATCCGGTCAAGGTAGAAGGACAGCGCACGTTTTTGGTCCAGACGGTGGAGTCTCTCCTCTTCTTTGGAAGGGTGCGGAGGCGGGAAGAAGGTGGGCAATGTGATGGTCTGACCTATGTGGAAAGAGGTAACCACTTTGGGCAGAAAAGAGGGCCTAGTACGAAGAACTACTTTGTCCGGATCGACAGCAAGAAAGGGAGGTTTGGAAGATAAAGCCTGAAGCTCACTCACCCTGCGAGCAGAGGTGATGGCAAGCAACAAAGCAGTCTTCAAAGTAAGGAGACAAAGAGGACAATTATGTAGTGGCTCAAAGGGAGCACACAAAAGATAAGTGAGGACAAGATTAAAGTCCCACTGGGGCATTACGAAAGGAGAAGGAGGAAAGAGATGAGTAATGCCCTTCAGAAATCTGTTAACGATCTGGGACTTGAAAATAGAAGGCTGATCAGGAAGGCGAGGAAAGGCTTAAATGGCCGAAAGATAGCCTTTAAGAGTGCCCAGAGCAGAGCTTGGTCCAAAGAAAGAATGAAGAGGAGAACCTTTGGAAGAGTGGCAGAAAGGGGATCCACAGCCTTTGCTGTGCACCATGCCACAAATTTGTTCCATCTACAGGCGTATAACGTTTTAGTGGCGGGACGCCTGGCTGCCAAGATGACGTTACAGACTTCAGGAGGAAGGTCGAAAGCAGTCAACTGTCGCCGCTCAATCTCCACGCAAGGAGGTGGAGGCTGGACAGGTTCGGGTGGAGGACCGTCCTCTGCTGCTCCGACAAAAGATCCTCCCGAAGAGACAGTCTGATCGGAGGATCAATGGCCATGCTCAAGAGCTCGGAGTACCAGACTCTTCGTGCCCAGTCCAGAGCCACAAGAATGACTTGTGCCCGGTCGCACTTGATCTTTTCAGCACTCTGGGCAGAAGTGGTACAGGCGGAAAGGCGTACAGGAGGCCGCAATTCCACTAGCGACGAAAGGGGTCACTAAGCGAGTGCCGCCTTGGAAACTCCAATGCGCAGAACTGGTGACATTGCGCGACCTCTTCGGTGGCGAATAGATCTAACCAAGGCTCTCCCCACTGCCGAAAGAGACCTTGCACCACCTCCGAGTGAAGATGCCATTCGTGATTCATCATGCACCGGCGGCTGAGTTCGTCCGCCCTGGCGTTCAGGGAACCTGCCAGGTGTTGAACCACCAGGGTCATGCCCTGATGTTCTAGCCATGTCCAAAGGCGAAGAGCCTCTTGACATAGGGTCCACGATCCCACCCCGCCCTGTTTGTTGTAGTACCACATGGCGGTGAACACCTGCACTACTCTCCCTTTGACAGAAGGAAGGAATACCTTCAGGGCAGGACGAATCGCCCGGAGCTCCAGAAGGTTGATGTGGAGCCCGGACTTAGCCAAAGACCAGAGGCCTCTGATCTTCGCCTCTCCCATGTGGCCGCCCCATCCCAGGAGTGACGCATCCCTCACCGCTGGAAACTCTGGTTGGGGAAGGATCTGCCGTTGACCCAATCCCGGTTCGTGAGCCACCACTGCAACTGACTTGCCGTCCCCTCCAAGATCTGGACGACATTGGAAAGATTCCACCGATGCTGCGCCCACTGGAACTTCAGGTCCCACTGCAGAGCCCACATATGCCATCTGGCATAATCTACCAGCAGGATGCAGGAGGCCATGAGGCCCAGCAGCCTCAGGGTCATTCTCAGCAAAATCCGGGTTAGAGGTTGAAACATCGGTATCGTAGCACGAATATCCCGGACTCGTTGCTCGGGAGGATAAGCCCGAAACTGCGCTGTATCAAGAACTGCTCCGATGAAAAAGAGCTTCTGAGAGGGAATCAGGTGCGACTTCGGCACGTTGATAGTGAACCCCAGCGAATGCAGGAGGTCCACCGTAGTCTGGAGGTGGGAAACGACAGCCTGGGGCGAGCCCGCCTTCAACAGCCAGTCGTCGAGATAGGGGAAGACTGGAACCCCTGATCTGCGCAGATGAGCTGCGACCATCGCCATCACTTTCGTGAACACCCGAAGGGGGCTGGTAAGGCCAAAGGGGAACACGGTAAACTGAAAATGCTCGTGGCCTACCGTGAACCGTAGGTAACGCCGGTGGGCAGGCAAGACGGGGATGTGAAAATAAGCGTCCTGCAAGTCCAATGCTACCATCCAGTCTCCAGGGTCGAGGACAGACAAGACCTGAGCCAAGGTTAACATTTTGAACTTCTACTTCCGGAGGGAGCGATTGACGTCCCTGAGGTCTAAGATAGGACGCTGGCATTTGTCCTTCTTGGGTACCAGGAAGTAGTGGGAGTAGCAACCACGACCTACTTCTGGCACAGGTACTCGTTCGATAGCTCCCCTGGCCAAGAGAGCCGTAACTTCCTGGCGGAGAAGGGCCAAGTGATCCTCCGACATGCGATGGAGTGCTGGTGGCATGGAGGGAGGGGTAGTCTCGAAGGAGGGGGTGGAGGGGGAGTAGCCCCTTTGGACTATTTGCAAAACCCACCTGTCCGACGTAATGTTGCACCAGTGGGGGGGGAAGGGGTGATGGCGGATCCTGCCGCCCACTGGCAACTGGTGCCCTGACAGGATGGACTAGGAAGGTTTGGAGGCTGCTGCAGGGGGGGATTGGTGGACTGGCCTGCCCGCTGGCCCCCAGACTCGCGACGCTGGGCCCCACGTCCCCGGCCACGCACAGGCTGGGTAGCTTGCGTGGCCCTGTAGTACTGGGTGGAACGTGGTGGGGCACCGCTTCTGTAGCCACGAAAGTGGCGAAAGGCAGACTGCATGGGGAGAGAAGTTGCTGCGAGGCCCAAGGATCTGGCCGGGGCCCTAGAGTCCTTGAGGCGCTCGAGCACGTTGTCCACCTTGTCACCAAACAGGCGACGGCCATCAAAGGGCATGTCCAAAAGTGTGGATTGGACATTCCCAGAGAAGCCAGACGTTCTCAGCCAGGTGTAGAGCCTCAGGGCTACCGATGTGGAAACCGTCCTACCCAGCGAGTCAGCAGTATCCAGCCCACACCGGATGGTGAACTTAGCTGCCTCTCGACCCTCAGCAACGGCACGTTGGCCGACGGACAGGGAGAAGGCGAAGAGCGACGATGCTTCTTCGCCTTCTTCTCATGCTTCGACTTACCCGAGGAGTGCGAAGACTTCGAGGACGAATGGTGGTGACTCCGCGACCGGCCCCGTGACCTTACCCTCGAACGGCACGGAGTGGACTGCCGAGCCTCCAAAAGCTTTCGGGCCGCTCCAGCAAAGACTTCGGGTTCAGGGCCCGGTAGTCGGAGCACGACTTCGGGTCGTGGTCACGCTCCAGGCACCAGAGACACACGAGGTGCGGATCGGTGACCGACATCAACTTGTGACAGGAGTCACAAGGCTTGAAACCAGGCCGACGGCTGGACATCCCTTGTGCACTAGGAGTCGAAGAGTCAAAAAGATGTTGACAAAAGTCGAAAAAGGATTAGTCAAAAAGTGACTAAGGGGCACGCTCTCTCCGGATCTGCGCTGGCTGGCGCGGAAAAAGAAAGAACCGACGTCAGCGCGCAGGGTCGGCGTCTAAGTAGACACCGCAACGTCATCCCGGCGACCATGACGCCGACGCCGGACGCTAAGTCGACCAACGCCACCAACCGACGCACAGGGGTACTGCTACGAAAATATTTCTCCGGATCCAGTCTGACACCTGGGAGTAATTCTAAGGTAAGGAATCTATAACTAATAGTCTCTTTCAGATCCATATTTTAGCAACTGAGAAACACAAAGAGAACACTTTCAATTATTTTAAATATATACAAGAATGGATTAATAATCCAACTGTAAAAACTCTGCAGAACTATGGGACTGGGGGATTTGAGACCGATGATGGGGCAACAGGAAGGTCAGACCGTAAAGAGGTCAAATATCTCATGAAATCTTACTGAACTGCGATTAACAAAGGACCTTTTATTACACATCTCATCTGTGAGTAACAAAGTGCAGCATGGCAGAGTATGGTACTGTTTGTGAGCAGCCAGCTTCCTTCCTTGGCTTCTATCAACTATGCACCTAAGGCGATACTGATAAAGAATAATGTGCTTTGCAATGGTGCCTTCAAAGAATAGTTGATTGAACCAATGGTTTGCTCTTACTCTAAGATCTGCTTTCTAAGCTCTCATGCTAGTGGTGAATATGGCCCTGCTACACCTGAGCTATTATAGACATCTTGTTAGAATGGATCATTGTTTTGTTATCTCTTGACCATCTCTTGAATGATTTTCAGTTAAAAAAGCATTTCTCCATGCTTCACAATTTGATTTGCTACTAGTTCTTAGGATCTGCGAAAATAGCTGTTGGCACACCTATAAATTTGGAATACCCCTATGAAGTTACTGTGTGCATACCATCGGCGCAGCAATGCTTACACCGTAGTAAGATATCCTTGCAGACCAGCCTTTCGAGCCCTTGGTCTGCAGGTACACAGCAACCATGCTGCCACCAGTCTGTGTCATTTCCAGCTACCTCCAATTCGAAATATGACCTCTTCATGGAAGGAAGCAGGACACATGATCTGCACTTAACATGGAAGGCAAAACATATGTTGTAACCCATCTAACTTCACAACACGGCTCTTAAATCCAATGTAGGTGTACAGCACAATTTAGTGATTTGTCTAGTCCAGTCATCCAAGCAAAGCATGCTCACCTGATGTCGTGGTCATAATGTTAATAGGATATTCTTAATACAGTAACACTAAAAATGATCTAATTCCTGCCTGTAGGTTTAATCAAATAAATCACTGCTGTTGACTAAACATTATGAATCACTCCTGCTTAAAGGGACAGAAGTAACCATAAAAACCACCACGAATGCCAGACCTACCTTAAAATATTCTTCATTAAAGGATATTTTCTGCTTTACCGGACATTTAAAGCTACCTAAAGGGAGCTCCATGAAGCTGAAGACACAAGCCATCATTTTTTAAAGAAGACAACATCCTCTAGTTTCCAGGCTCTTTTTGTTAAAAAAACAGAGAGACTTCTTGGTGAAAATCAGCTTTCAACATTTACTGTAATCAGATTCTTCTTCCTCCCTGTTGTATTGTATTCGTCATCAGATTCTCTTTTAGAACAACAGTAAAAGAAGTCCCAATGACATTTCATGTAAAAATAAGCTGCTGGATCGGAGGTGGAGATGTTCTGTTAAATGTAAAAAGCATATGCTTCAAAACTATACTTTGTACACATACATATTAATGTACGTTGGAATTCCACAACATTTCCTCTCCTGAGGAGCTCTCTCAAACTAAAGATCCCTGCCTCAATGTTATTCTGCCCAGACAAATGTCACTTGACTTACCCATTTCCATTGCCCTCTTCTGGACCGGCAGCTCATTGACGGAGTTTTACCACTGACAAACCACCCAAGCCCTCAAACATTATGACTCGTACACAAAATTCTCTTTTTACCTAAAGCCAAGCTCATCACTAGGCATCTCCTGAATGTTTCTACCTTCACCATACTGGCCACCTACCTCTCCAATGATTGCTACTAGCTACTCTTCAACTTCATACATGTTGTCTCGGCTTTTCCAATTTCCGAAAACCAATGTTTGTACCACTACAACTTCATCAACAAGAAACAGGGGGTACAAATCAAAATCGCAACACAAGGGACCAAACACAGAGCCTCAACGATGACACAACCCTCAGAAACCTCTCATTCACTTCCATCAGGACTCACCAGTCCTTTATGCAAACCCAGAGACTAATATGTACAAAGATATTCCATCCCCAGTCTCCCACCAACGCTGCTACACTGGCTGACAAGTTTGAGCTTTTCCATAGCATTCAGGTGAAAGGCTGTGCAGTTTGAGTAGACCCATGCTTCCCATCGGCAAACTTACCTTCTAATAGGGGTGGGCGGGCTGGGCACCAGCTAAACTAGCAGCCCCATTTACTTACACCTCCCCCACAGCTCTAACTGTTCCTCTCTAGGCTCAGAGAGAGGACTAGCAGTTGCAATCTAGTATGTACCCTAGGCGGGGCAGAGGCTGTCACAAGATGTCTTCCAGGATTCCAGAGACCAGTTCACGTATAGGATTAAAGCAACTACTGCTCCAGAGCAGCAACAGGTTCATCAAAGGAAGATAGTACCCCAGTCACATGCAAGGATTTCTTCCTGAGTGAGTAGACAGTTACTGCATATCCTGGTATGGGAATGGCCCATGTGTGTGTATTTCCACTCACCATTCTTCCCTAAAGTACAGATAATAAGGTGGTGCTTGTTTGTATTCAATGGCTAAGAGATTCTGAGGTGCAACAAGCATAGTGTGAAAGGTATTGCTGATCTTATTGTGCATGAGTACTGTATAACAACATCCCATGTTCTTGCCCCAGGGGAGTTCGGAGGCTCGAGGTGAGGCATACATTTGACATGAAGTTGCAGAACCGTAAGCAAAATCTTCTAGAGGCACTTACCAACGGCCTTTACCTCCTTCCTAACTCAGGTCACCCCACGACGACTAGCTGATTCTCTTCCCCTCATGAAGTGTTCTACCAGAATATCGAGGGCAGAATATCGCCTTGCAACAATATCCAGTGCAGAACATCAACTGCCACTGAATCGTCACGATAAGTATATATAGGAATGTACTTCCTCTACATTTATGCATGTTGACTACATATAAATACACACACATATATATATTTATCTTAAATAGGTAAGCTTCCTCTTTGCCTAAATCCTGGTGAAGGTCTGTTTTATGTCCTCTGTGTTGCATTCCATGTCTCTCCATGAAAAGAGAGAACCGATATAATTTCTCATTATGCCTGCACTTTCTTTTGCAAGGTCAGGAAACTAAAACCCACTCCTCCTAAAAGTAAGACTCCATTTACTGTGATCCTTTAATGATGAAACACAAGTATGGATGTGGCTAAGCCATCTCACTAAGGGGATCGCTTTTGGGAGGGATCAGAACCACTGAGATCCTTGAGAAAGGTCTGAATCTTCCACATAGATACTTTTCTGGGATCGTTCAATCTGGGGTCCTACAGGACTCGCACCAGCTAAATATTACAAATGGTATTACCTATCCCTAAAATGTCAAGGATACCTATTTCCAACCTATCTGGTCCATTGTCTAATCTCCTGCTGAGTGGTCCAGGACACCTCACCCTAACATCTCTTTTCCCTACTATAGTTTATGGCTGTGCACTGAAGGATAAATCACCACTTGACCTTTTTGACTTCGCTAGCAGGCCTCTTTCCAGCCCTACTAGTACATGGGAGCAGCATTGTGGGGCAAACAGAGGAAACTACAGCCTCCTTCTTCATTATCTAGGGTGATACACTAATATTGTGCTGCAAGGATTCCACAGCCAGGACTAGTTAGCAAACTTACCAGGCATTGCCCACCATTCCAAGTGGTGGCATCCAACTAGAACAAGGGAGGCGCAAGAAAGTTTGCACCAAATAACCCACTGGGTTGGTGGCCATAAATGGCCAAACTCACATGACTGGCCACCTAGTGTCCATTATCAAAAGAGTTGTATTGAATCAGACTCAGTTCCAAGCCACTCAAGTCGAATCATAGCCGGAGGGCCAGGCCTCAGCAGGGGAACACAATCCAGTGAACCCTTATCCAGGTCTGAGATTATCCCAGGGTCTGGTCTCAGAACTTGGGCAGGTCAAGGGAAGAACTTCACCGCAGATGCTGGAAAAGCAGCTAGCTCTCTGGACGCTCTCCAAAACCAACTCTCACCCTATGTTCTCATAAGGCTGATTACAGGGACTCACTTATCAACGTATGCAGCAACACACTTGCATGTTTGTAGATGTATGTATATGGTATTTCTATAGCTCAAAGCTAGCCAAAAGGCAGTAGAGTGCTGTACATGTTATGTTATGTTAACGGGTTTATTAAGCGCAACAGCTGCCCCAGCAAAGAGGCGTCCCCGCGCTAACTAGCAGTGAGGTGACAGAAACATGAAAGGCCCTGGGACCTACGGAATGAGGAAGAGAAAAGTTTAGAGATTTCCTAAATTCGAGGTAGTTAGTGAACCCCCGAATATGGGCCGGTAAGGAATTCCAGAGGATGGCTGCTCTATTCCGAAAGGAACGACCACCAGCACATGGTCTAAGATAAGCATGAAGTCAACACTTAAGGGGACCTGGAGCTGGGATGAGTATGGTTCATGCATTGTGATGTAGAGTTATTAAAAGAGGCAAGTCTTCAACTCTTTCCTGAATTGAAGCAGCGTTGGGGCAGTTCTGATGGATACGGGGATGTTGTTCTAGATGCTGGGAGCATAGATGGAAAAGGTCCTCTGTCTTGTTTTACCTTTTTTTTCTTCACCTCTTGGTCTGCCATCTGATGGTGTCCTGACTGTGGGTACAACAAGATCTACCAGAGATGGTGAGCTTATCTGCAAGATAAGCGCGAGTGCTGATCCTGATAGTGTTGTAAATGATGCATCTGGTTTTGAAGATGATGGGGGCAGGAAAGTGATGTGATCATTTTTAGGTCGAGCCTGGTTGCGTGCATGCGCTGCTCTGCGAGGCATGTAGTATTTAGTCAGGTTGGTTAGACCACGCCCAACGCTTTCCATTTGTTCCTACTTGTGCCTTTCTTAATTCCTTTGTTCTTATTGACAAGACGCTGCTCTTTGGCCCGCCTTTGGGTGTGTTTATCACTTTGTTGGGATCACCCATGTTACACGTCCCCTTACATTCTGATCGTATTTCCCGTGTTTGCTGCACTCTTTTTTTCACTCAATTGGACCTGTGCCGTGAACACAGCAGCTCTGTGCGTCTTCCCTGCCACAGACCTTTCACAAAAGTTACTCGTGTATTTATGTTTTTGCACCCCTGCCACACACGTTTCAAAAGTCCCTCGTTTCCAATTTCTTTACATGCTAAAAGCGGCCGCCCGCAATTTCCTTCTGTTTTCATTTCTTTTGTTACAATCGCGTCACCCGCACGGGTGCCATGATTGCATCAAAAATAAGAAATAGAAAAAAAGGGCTTTTCTATTTCTTTACTTTTTATGCAATCGCGGCACCCGTGCAGTTGACGCGATTGTAACAAAAGTAATGAAAACAAAGTAAATGGGGGCGGACGCTTTCAACATGTAAAGAAATAGGAAACAAGCATTTGGAATGCAATAGGTCTCGCATTTACGCGACTTTGAGCTATTGGCATTGTAAATGACAATGCCTTTTATTTATGTTTTAAAAACCAAAACATAAATAAAAGGCATTGTCATTTACAATGCCAATAGCTCAAAGTCGCGTAAATGCGAGACCTATTGCATCGCACATGCTTGTTCTTCAGGCCCTGGATGAGACGTGCGGCAGCATGCAGGATTCCTATAAGGTGTGGCGTCTGGGAGGCTATGGAGAAGGGCATTACCACCATCCAGATGTAAGATAACAAAAGGCTTTAACAGCAGTTCTGAAGCTGCTTTCTGGACGAAATGATATGGCTTTCTTTAGAAGAGAGAGCTGGTACCAGCTTGTTTTAGTTTTGCTTGGCCAGGTCTTCCTTGAGGGTGAAGATGGTGACTAGAGTGAATTCAAGTGACTTGGCATTCGGTGAAAGTTAGGGGTTAGAAGCAGTTAATGTTCATGCCATTGAGCAGGTTTGCACTATATCTTAATTATGGTTCTTGACAAATAACAGGAATTCTGTCTTGGTTGGGTTCAGCTTCAGGTAGGCAATGGACATCCAGGTGTGGATGATGTGCAAGCAGTGTTGGAAATCTGAAGCAGAGGAGACTTTCATTGCATCATGTATATTTGCAACCAGGCACATCCAACACAAGCTCTCAGGCCATGGTGAGATTACAATAAAATACTACTGTGCTATTTTAACCCTGTCTATGACATTTCTGATAGTGCCACCTAACATGGCACTGAGGCACACACACACACACACACACACACACACACACACAGAGTTGCGTTCTATTAATGACACATTCCTATGACAACTTCACAGTACTCACTGAGTCACTCACTCTATAAGGCAGGATCCTAACACCAAAAAACACCAGACTGGATGAAACAATGCCTTTCAATACAGTGTCCCAGAAAACAATTCAGAAGCCTGAAATGAACAGAATTCAAGAAATCAAGTTCACCGTTTACCTGAAAGGAAGGAAGACCATGAGGCCCAAGTTTTAATAGAGCATCACTGACACAAATCAATACAAATTACTCTTTTGACTCTAAATAAGAACCTCCTACTGTGTCATTCACTCACCTGTCTTTTAATAACACACATACAAGCACTTCAAATACAGTGGCAGATGGGACAGACATTTACATGGAGGAACAATGGAAGGACGTTCAGTGCTGGAGCACTCGTACGTACGTTCTATTCTCATGCCACCGACAAAAACAAATATCTGTCTTTTTTCAGCTTCTTGCAAACCGAAACTTTTAGACAAGTATATAAACTTTGGCATGGAAGAACAACGAATTTTCAAGGCAAAGTTACGATCCTTAAGGGTTTGAACTTCAGCATAATTTGTGTGCTTATAGTCCGTATTCACGACAGAGGTCTAATGCATAAACATAAGAGACCCAAAAAGATGCATAAACGTGAATGCAGTACTGCCTGAACTCAGGAGGACTTCATGAACTACGAGAGACAGGTTTGCTGGTGTGCTGAAAACACTAGATTTTGTGATAACTTATTCTGAAACCATCTTGCACTAGAGATGGGTGAGCCACTGAAGACTTGGGCAAGATGCTTCATGTGGTTTTTAGGTCGAGCCTAGCGCGCATGCGCTGCTCTAGGAGAGGGCCTCTTGGAAACACTCCACACTTTCTTAAAGCTCGTGCGTGTGGTTGTCACATTTTATTGACCTTTGCGTGTGGCTTTCAATAATGAAAGCACGCAAATGGCCAAAGACGGGTGCATGTCCCGGCTTTTCTGTAAACGTTCACTCCCATGGCCTTTGGGTCTCGGAGCGAGCGCAGGGTGCCAGCTGAATTCTTTGCATTCTTGGATCATGTTACTAATTGACCCAGGCTTTCTTTTTTCTCAGCTTTCCCTTATCTTACAAACTTGTGACCTCCGCTTCTTCTCTCCCCTCTACATAATGGGCCCCTTTCTCTGACCTCTTCTTTCCTTCGCATGCACCCCCTGTCTCCACGCTCTGAGACACCCTCTCTTCCTATTTCCTTTCAGCCTGTTCGGTTTTTCTTAAAAAACAGTCCGCTTCTTCTCTCCCCTCTACGTAATGGGCCCCTTTCTCTGCCCTTTTCTTTCCTTCGCATGCACCCCCCGTCTCCACGCCGTGAGGCACCCTCTCTTCCTATTTCCTTTCAGCCTGTCCGTTTTTTTTTAAACAGTCCGCTTCTTCTCTCCCCTCTACGTAATGGGCCCCTTTCTCTGCCCTCTTCTTTCCTTCGCATGCACCCCCTGTCTCCACGCCGTGAAACACCCTCTCTTCCTATTTCCTTTCAGCCTGCCCGTTAAAAAAAACAAAAAAAAACAGTCCGCTTCTTCTCGCCCCTCTACGTAATGGGCCCCTTTCTCTGCCCTCTTCTTTACTTCGCATGCACCCCCTGTCTCCACGCCGTGAGACACCCTCTCTTCCTATTTCCTTTCAGCCTGTCCGTTTTTTATTTTAAAACAGTACGCTTCTTCTCTGTGAACAATGAACTTCTAATGGACTGGTTTGAAATAAATACCGATATTGAAGACTTATCCGATGCACTTTTGCCATATTTACCGCGGACATGCCAAGTCATATTTGGCAATGGCAATATTATAGAAATATTCAACGATATTAAAACAGTGTAAATATATCTAGGAAACTTAGATAAATGTACATAATAACTACTAGTTTTGCCAATAAAAATTGTTGATTTACAATGTTTTATTACAACATATTTAATAAAAATTACAGTTGAGAAACGTTGCAATGTTTCAGTACTTTTGGAGATATATTTGTGTTTTCTTGCAATTTACTTACAGTTCTTAAATGCGTGGACCCCTTCACAGAAACAACTGGCTTGCTTTATATCCTAATATGGTAACACCTTCATAAAACCAATAGCCTTGCCCTACTTGTTCTTGTAAAAATAATTTGCCATATTAAAATATAATTACACATCACCAAACGTGATTCCATCGGCCTATTGCAAACATTTAAAATTACACCATAGTATTTAATAGTGTGTGTGTTAAAAAGGTATATTTGCTTTTTGAATACAAAAAAAAAATGTACATTTTTATTACTGTTATTAATGCATATTAGTACAAGCCGAAACAAACTCCCTTTAATAGGCCTTCAACTCATATTTCTTTTTACAGGACAATTTGCTAATTATTACTCATGGACTACTCATATACAGCAAAACTACTTACACCTCCCAAAGGCAAGACCTATTGGCTATGCCAATGCTTGTTATGGTTTCTGTCTGCCACCTACACTCTACCCTCATGCACCAAGAACTCAAGACCAAGTATTAACATTTGATGTAAAACAGGAGAGAGAGAAAGATATATCCATCTAGCGGCTGAACTGCACAATGTGAACCCAGAAAACCTGGGATCAATTCCGGCTTTCCTGCTTGACCAAATTGTGTGATCCTAGGCAAATATATTTTCTGTGTTTGACTTAATAGACTATCCTATTGCTCCATGTATATATAATAAGAATCTAGGCCACATATAGGATCACATGGCAACTGAGTTGTCTCTTAATAATGGCAAAGTCATCAGGACAGATGGCATGAATTTTTCTAAGTTCATGTTTAAAAACTTTTTAATACGTGGCTTTCAATGCAATGATGTAATCCGATGTATTTAGGCGAGACGCTTCAGCATCTTAAAGAACACCCGTCTATACGCCAGCATCAAAAGCACAGCATTCCAATGAGTCCACATTGAAATAAAACCTTATTCGGATGTACGGGCTGCTGTGAAGCAAAAGAGAAAAAAAAGCATACAACTTAAAGAGTTAAAAAGCGAAATACTGGATCCTCCACAGCATGCCTATAGTTCTTCTGCGTCACCAAGAGGTGCTTTAACCTCATCAAGAATCGTAAACTTGGGAACATTCTGTTCCCAGACTACTGCCCTAGGTACCTTCTAACAGGTATTTAGAAAAGCAGATACGTCTCCCGAGGCATAGTTTATGAGAAGAAGAATGCACGAACAGCAGCGGAAATGCCATGTTCGGTTCAAAGGGTGCATCACATCTTCAATGTTGTCAGGCGAAATTCTTAGTAACAATAGGTGTCCCATGTACAAAGGACCAAACACACAGCAGGCAATTTCTTTCCAACCAGAGGAATGTCAGACACACCTGCCTTCCACTGGAAGACAAACAGCACACTGCAGATGCCACTGCAACCTCCCAACTACCGGGCAACCTGTATCACCCCAGCGCCAGCAGAGACGAAAAGACAAGAAGGTGGATATTAGAAATAAAAGTAGCTGTGAGTCAGCCACTTTCCTTCTGCGGAGCTACAGCGGTGTTTTACTTTTTGTTGTACATTTGACACAGTAATACTGTACAGACATTCCATCAAACTGCACAATGCACCTTGGAGGAGGTTGGTAAGGGAAAGCCAGTTGTTGGCTAGAGGCTGAACACCGCTGCAGCAGGCGAGCCTTACACCAAATATTACACATTAGCATCTCTCGAAATGAAAGGTCTGCCATGGTGATGTGGAGACAAGGGAGGTGAGGTGGGGGAGGGCCTCCATTTTAAAGATGGGTTGATTTAATTACAAAGTTCTCAGTGATATATTCCATTAAACTGAAGGGAAGAGGGGCCTCAAAGAGTAACGGTGTTAAAAAGCACAAACAGTGCAAGAGGGTTGAGGGGTGGTGAAGAAATACTGGATTTGTAAACTAGGGGTACAAATCAAGAGGGGGAGTGGTCTCCACAGGGTAAAGTAACGTGTGCCCCTCGCCTGATGTCAGTGATGCAATGAAGACTTTGCATAGGCAGGGACCTGTAGTACACGGAGTCCGATACGAGACGCATGGAAAGGAGACCAGTACTGGAGGACTGAACAGGGCGCGAGTGGCACATTTAAGAATCATTTCAAGCACTCAGAAAGGAGTCCTACTACTGCAGTTGTGCAGCAAGCGGACAACTACTGATTTGATCAGGTTAATGGCAATGGGGGGAGGAGCATTTGGTTAGTTAAGGTGTCACACTCAATGAACACTATTTTGACAACCAGTTGACCTTGCCCACCATTCATTTTTTATCTACGCAGGTGCTCCAAGATTACACTAACAGTCGGCCTTGTTCTTTTACCAGAGACAGACTTCATTGCTGGCATGGTGCTATGGCCTCAAGCGCTCGGTGTTCCTGAGCTATGGCATCCCTGTAGGTGTCGGAAGAGGACATGTGCTCCATCCTCAAGGTGATCATGTATGAGAACTCACAAGTGTCAGCCATTGGATGGGGTATACAATTATAGCACATTTCTATTTTGGAGACACCCCATCAAGCCCAGTGAGGTCGAAAGCATTATGAGTGACAGTTATTTCTGCTGAGCAGCAGGAGAGTTTGCCATGAATACGCAGAAACACTGATTTTGATGGGTACTCTATGAAACTTGAGGGCCTTAACATCCCATTCAAATTAACTAGGTAATCTCCTAACAGCCAAAAGTGTTGAATAGCAAGTGACTTGGTTGCTAAAACCTTCCTCCTCATGGCATTAGGCAAAACCTTTTGTGTAGAAAACCTTACACTGCAAGTCACTGCAGCGCTGCGATACAACACCGAAGCAGAGGGTTGGTTATGGGATCTGAATACTACACTGCCACAAAACGACTCCTTCCTGGATGCATATTGTTCAACTCAATCAGATCCAGTTTATTGGGATTCCTGTAAGTAAATGGCGAGGAGTGGGAAGTGGTGATTATACTGGAAGGGGACTGCAACTAGTGACAGACACGTTGTACAATTATTCTAAAGCCTGTGAGCCTTCCAATCACAGATTTAAACAGTCAGAGTTACCACAGTAATTGGTGCAACAGCTGTATATCTTTCAAGGCACTACAGGAACAGTTGTTGAAACCTTATACTAATGTTAAGTTCAATTGTGTTACCTTCTTCCCACACCAGCCAAAACCCAACAATCAGTGTAATAGGGCTAGGTGAAGCCTTATCTTTCAGATTTTCTACAACATAGAGTGATTTTTGCATCATAACAGCTCTCCGGAGGAATGCTTGGATTCGCCTGCACTGTAGCAACTTCACAAGGCAGCTAGAGACGAGACTGGAGACCAAGAAGAGTGGCAGGTGAGTTCCTCACAAGTAAGATCAGAGAGAGGCTTGGTGGCAGCAGTATCCTGAGATCTGACCTCCTGAAGCACTGAAGAAGTGGAATTGGCACATATGGATACATAACTGTTGTGTGAATGTAGAGGTAAAATCAGAATAAATGGCGGAGGTCTTGGTACTTAGCAGTAGTCCCTCTTTTCTTTTCCCTCCCGCTTCCATTTAAAAGCAGGAGAGGCCTTGGTATGTACATAGACCATATACTGTGTGTAACACTATATCAAATGCAGGACTATAGGTCCTCTCATAACTCTAGCTGACAGAGTAGCACAGAAGAGCATCAAAATGTGCTAGCTGCTTTCTTGTCACTTGCCCACTCCATTCATGGAATCAGAAGCCAAACCTTTCCAACTGCGTCTATTTTGGCACAGTCTCGGAGTACAGTATGGTCAGTTGGAGCAGCACTGTGGGAGTTCAGATGTGCAGCATCCAGCACTGCGATTTCCTCCTGTGCGGGTAAGAGGAGAGTCATTTTGAGCTACATAGCTCATGCTGATCACCACGGAGCATCGCTATACAAAAGTCTGCAAGCACCCAAGCTCCAATGCCACCAGCAGGAAGAGCTGCTGCCTGTGGGAATGGCCCAATCGCCAGTGGGTCCCACATGGAGGGGAAGGCTCTTTTGATGGAAATAATATGAGGAAGACAACAGAGACAAAATCTTGGTTGAGGGTGGAAGCTTTCAGTGGAGCTTCCACACCTATCGTTAGTAGTACTACCATCAGTATTGGCTACAGTGTTAGAGAAACTTGAACTAGTACTTAATTTGAGTGATGGTTTACATGTTGTCCACTGGTTTGCATATAAATTAAACATGCATTGCTATTACCTACACTGTATCTAGAGAGAGCTTGCTCTACTCCTTCCCTCATTCCCTACCTCCCTTCCTTCCTTCTGGGACACTTAGTGGCTGGCTACTATGAAATATCTACAACTGGTGTCTCACTGCAACAATACTGGTGCACTCCAAATGAGTGATTAAGTTACTCCCACTCAGCACTTGCCTCTCACAGAGTAGCAGGGACAAGTAATCAAGGTTTATTCCAGAAAGTGCAGGGAGTTAGAAACTCCAAAACAGTGTAAGGGGATAACTAACGCACAATAACATCAATGTAAAATCTGTTCTTTACTTTAGAAAAATATTTAACAGCTAAGGTAAATTAACAGTTAAAACAAAGACATACACAAAAAGCAAATAAACGTTATTTGCATTAGGTTCATAATACCCTATCCCTACGGCCAATAGTATCTTAGGACGCTCAGTTGAGTTCAACTCTTGTCACTTATGCTTTGCAAGAGCTTTTTCTCCAATCCATAGGCTGGTCCTCCAGTGCAATTGTAGTTTACAGGCCTTTAATGCAAACTCCCCCATGTGCACTCGTTTTTCCAGTAAAAAGGGCACCCCACCCCCTGGACTCACTTGTCCAACCAGAACCAACTAGGATCGGGTCTATTAGGGTTAGCTATTGACAGTGACTACAAATGTCTATATTTCCATAATCATAAGGATTAGGACGCTAATTCCAAATGTTTTAGAAGTAAGGCAATATCCTACAGTCGGCAGAACAAGGCCCCATGCTTTAAGTTTGTGGGAAGGCTCACTGCCTCCAGTGGTTAAAGTGGAGGAGGACACATGCAAGGAATGAGTCGGGGATGGTGCAGCCTAAGCACTCTTGGTGTCAGCTTTTGATGAAGTAGCTTTACGACCTAGATGGTACTCCTAAGTGTTTCTTGGTTTCTCCTGGGGAGCTGAGCTTTGGTGACCTCCAGAATCCTGGTAACACTCCGTCTAGCCACCAAGACCACTCCATGTAGATTTTCTAAGCAGCTGGGTCTTTCGCAGATTGACCCATGGATCATATTAGCTCCCTGTTCCCGCCATTGAGGAGGTTCTTATGCAGACAGGTAAGCTCTCCTACTCTCCACAAGTCACAGCAGCAAATCAGGCGGCCTTAGTCTATATTGAGAGTAACAACCATACAGGGGGTCTTAAAACCTATATAAACAATCCGTGGACATCCTCAAAGAGGCTAGAAGGACAAGCACAAGGAAGTGCTATACAGAAAAATGGCAGAGGTATGTCCTGTGGTGCTGAGACAAAAGAATGTTTCACAACAGATTGTAGGACACCACAGTGATTAGATACCACACATACCTGCTTGTAAACACATGGCATATGCCTCACTGAAGGTACACTTGGCAGCAATAACAGTCTACACAAGGACAAATAGGAAGAAGCCTCTTAACAACTACACTTATCAAAGGTTCCTAGATAGAGCAAATAGAATAGGTCCACCCAGGTCAACACTGATGCCAATGTGGAACCTCAACCTGGAATTGACAACTTATGAAAGCACTCTTTGAACCGCTACACAAGGCGGGGCTAAGGCTCCTACCCTTGAAGACCGCCTTCCTAATTGCAATCAAGTCACTGGGCAGGGTGAGCGAGCTGCCGGCACTGATCACCCAAGAACCCTCCCTACAAATACACAAGGGTATTTATTGATATTTTGATATTTATTGATTTATAAAGCGCCTGAATCACCCCGCCAGGGGTATCTCCGCGCTATAGAGTTGCTACAGCCAGCCACAGAAGAGGAGCGAATTAGAACAATGAGGTTTTTAGAAGCCTTCTGAACTGTAAATGATCTGGACATTGTCGCAAGTGGATGGGTAGTTGGTTCCAATAAGAAGGGGCTAGGTGGGAGAAAGCTTTACCACCTAGGCGAGATTTTTTATAGCGTGGAGTAAGAAGTAAAGATTTGGTCCCTGATGGAAGGGACCTAAGTGGTAGATATTTGATAAATTTATCTGCTAGGTAACTGGGACCTTGGCCATTCAAAGATTTGTGGACCATGCAGATGATCTTAAATCTGATCCGCTTCCGCACTGGAAGCCAATGCAATTGTTGCAGAAGAGGGAGGGAGGCCGTTCGGGGGGGGAGAGGGGGGCATTGGAGACCAAACGAGCCACGGTGTTCTGGACTACTTGCAATCTATTTAAGGAGGCTTCATTAGCTTAAATCAGCAAAGCATTGCAGTAGTCCAGGCGGCTTAGCACCAGTGCCTGGATAAGAGTTTTTCGAGTGGTTAGAGGTAAGAAGGGGAATACTCTTCGGAGAAGACTCCCTACAAATACACATGGGTAGACATTCGAACTAACCTACTTTTCTTCCCCAAAGTCATACCACAATTCCATATAAGAGAGCTATTGGCTTTCTCAATGTCTTTTAGCAATGTCGTGTAGCAGCATGGCTACTGTTCAACTTGGCTAAAAGTCAGGGAAAAAAGCGATATGACGCTGCTATACAACTTGGCTAAAAGACATTAACAAAGCCAACAGCTCTCGTATTGCCGAGACCTATGGCCTTTGCCAATGCTTTTTTTTAAAATTGCTGGCAGAAGGGAGGGCAGGAGCCAACATGGACGGGGTTGTGTGGGTAGGGGCAAGACAGACAATGGAAGGTGGCAATGCTCTCAGAAGCAGTGTTGTTTCTATTGTACATTTAGCCCTTCAGCCAGCCTTGCCACAAGAGGCTGCCTGTGCAGAGGTGTGCCACACAAATGAATTCCATCATTTACGTTAGAGATATATTTAATCATGCGTTTTTAATGCACCAAGCAATTATTTTATACATACCGTCAAAATTTCATTCATATATTCAAGAAGTAATACATAAATTTGTTTATTCAATCATTTAAATCGCATGTACATTAATTCATCTATCCATTTATGAAGTCAATAATTCATTGATCCTTCATAGTATGCATTCATTCATTCAAGCATGCCTTTGTTTATGGTCTCTATTATTCATTCAATCACCCATGTATTTGTTTTTCCATGCATTCAATAATTTCCTTGTTCAGTCAAGAATTTAACCATTCTTTCATGCATTCAGTCATTCTTCCAAGCTTTTGCTTATTTGTGCGTATAATCGTTCATTTAAATATCAATGCATGGTTTCATAACTAGATTTAATAATTCACTTATTCATTCATGTATGCAATTGTTCTTCAATGCATTTGTTTATTCGTGCATTAAATCCTTCATTTAGATATCAGTGCACACTTTCATTTACCCATATATTTATTTGTTAAAGCATTCCTAGGTAGATGAATTGCGTTCTCTTCTGTGAGCGGCGTCACGCGGGAGGAATGTGTCCCACTACTCCTGGAATGCCCCCACCCTCTTCAGCCATCTTCAGATTCTGCAGCATACATCTGGATAACACAGTTCTGTTTATATAACAATGGGATGTGCAACAGTGCTGGTGTAACACACCTCACCCAGCTGCCAATTGGAAAGCATAGCCGACTCGGGGTGCCCGGACCTGCCAGACAGTAACATCCTGCTGTCACACCCTCCAACAGCATCAAGTTCTACAGCATGTTTGTCACACAGCTGAAGTTGCAGGTTACATACTCCCTGATAGCTCATGGGTTTAACGTGCCTACAGCCAATATACACAAACTGTAGGTCAAAGGTTCTACTCTCAGCAAGACGGTTCATGTGGTTACACCCGGCATCTAACTGATTCTGCCCCAGACATAGAGACAATGTGGTCGAAAGGAACAGTTTGCCAAAATACTGAGCAGATAAATTGGTCAGAAAGCGGTTGAACACGAAACAAACGGGACAGGAAGCAGTGCTGAGTGGAGACGTTCCCTGTATAACTTTGTACAGCTGTTCCTGCAAAAGGCTGGTCAAACCCTAGAAACCACCTATAGGGGGAGCAGTATAATAGAAAGCCGGGGACTGACCAGGCACTGGAACCAGAGCTCACTGGGCTCCTCCTCCATTCTTCAAGCACAAGATTAGAGCTCCACTCCAGGGTGCTGCTACACCTTCATTTCCTTCCCCCTCCCACTTTCATTTCACCTCCCCTTCCATCCCCTCAGCTAGAGTGACAAAAGCATGCTCTCGATGGAACGGTTACATTTTAGGACCATTTCCCTCCACTGCTGCCAGGAGATCTTTCGACTGCTGCCAGGAGTGGTAACCGAGTTTCTAACTTTCACGCTTCAAGTACATTCAGATTGCATTAAAGTTATGAACGTATTATCAGCCACGCGTAGTGGTCTAACCAGTGGTCGAAGTGTATTAAAACAAGCTGAGGGACAGCAGCGGCCTTGCTGGTGGCAGCCCAGTGGAGGTGCGGTGCTGGGACAATAGGAGAGGGCAGCGCTGGAGGCTGCAGGTCCCGGCTGGGGCAGCAGGAGGAAGAGGTGGGTGCATCCCCTGTGGGCACAGCAATGGGACAAACAGGAGCTAGGTAGCGGCACAGGATTAAAAAAAAATTAAAACGCCTATTGTCGCTAATGAAAACACCAGTGTTCCTGCCCTGTCCAAGGCCACACTAACAGGTCACTGTGGGAGGCTCTGGAGTGCCCAGGTGCAGAGGTGTGTTACGGTGTCAGGTGTCCCATTCACTTTAATAGGGAACGGTCCGGTTGCAAAGAGGATGCAAGCTGGGACTGGGAGACCAGTCAGGCTGAACCAACAAGGGGGCTCATGTCTCACGATGCTCGGGGATGTGGGGACACATTTGATCCAGGACGGTCGGGTGCAGAGGTGATCTAAGGCATCGGTTTTAGTCACCGGAGACACTTGGGGTAGAGGGGTGCTGCACAAAGAGGCTGCAGGCGCCATCGGTGAGTCCATTGTGAGCAAACCCACGGTGGGCTTTGACTCTGGAGGGTCGGGGGACCACGTTGGTACCGTTGACCCACTTCAACTCGGGCTAGGGGCACGGGTGCAGTGGTCCTTTCCGGTGTCAGGTTTGCGCTGGTCCGGAGTCCTCACAGTTCTTTTGGAGTGCCTGCAGGACGCAGGGAAGCAGCTCCGCTACTCCATGGAGTTCCTGGGTCTATGTTGAAGGCAGGTAGTCCTCCCAGGCTTTTGGAGGCACAGCAGCTGCACAATGAGACTACTTAGGCGCATGTTTGTCAGGAACAGCAGACTGGCGGGCAGGGTTGGCGCCAAGTACATTGCTTCTCCACAGTCCTTGCTTTTCGCGGCTCTTCGGTGTCCTCCTTCTTAGGTCGGCAGGAATCTGATTTCCTAGTGCCCGTGGCTCCCCTAAATACTAGATTTAGGGGAGTCAGTGGAGTGTATGGTAGTAGCCAATGGGCTACTTACCTCCTGGGGTCACCACGCCCCTTATATGACCACTTCCTGTGGGAAGTGGGCATAAAACTGTCCCAGAGTTCCCAATTCTGGCATCACCAAGATGGCAGACGTTTAAATTTCGAATCAACATCAGGTAGCGCACCTTAGGGGTCAAAATAGCCGGAGGTTGAACACGCCTCGCTGACTACTAATTTTCCGCCTCTCCTGGTGCCAAATGGGCTCTGGTCAGGGGGTCTGGCTTCCCCACACCTCTGAGAGAAGCCAGATTTGCATACCAAAGGTGGTGGGCTCTTTGAAGCTCCCTGCATTGGAATGCTAATTTACTAGCTTTCCTGGAGGAGGTATAAAACACCTCCCTCTAGAGCAGGCATTGTTCCTGACCTCCTAAGAGTGTGGACTCTCACCCTTGGGGGTCATAAACTAGTCTGTGGTGGCAGACTGGACTGGACTGGACCGGACCAGTCAGCCAGCACACTAGAGGGCTGGTATGTTTCAGGGGGTACCTCTAAGGTACCCTCTGAGTGCAAACATGAATAAATCCATCACTGGAATCCGTGTGGGTTTCAAATCAAATGACACTACTTTATTCGAACTTGGTTACACAAGTCATAAAAGTACAAATTCATCCTAAAAATTGCAAAACATATAATATTACCATATATACAAAGGTTAAAAGATAAAAGACCAATCTGTCAAAATTGCCAAGTTCATGATAAACCATTTCAATAAAAAACCCAATTAAAATTCAGTTAAAAATTGTAT
Source organism: Calotriton arnoldi (assembly GCA_963921515.1). Lineage (NCBI taxonomy): Eukaryota > Metazoa > Chordata > Amphibia > Caudata > Salamandridae > Calotriton > Calotriton arnoldi. The sequence continues at coordinate 217,721 of CAWUFW010010768.1, read as the reverse complement.
AAATCTCTTACTAACAGGTTAAGGCCATATTAAAAAAATAAACCACTTCTATCTTAATTAGTACTAATTAAACAGCAGCCCCCGTTTTTCCTCTTTTTAATGCAAGCCCAAAAAAAAGAAGCTAGGGAAAAACATACAAACCGATCCGGGAGGGTCCTTAAAAAATACATGGCCACCCTACATTGTTTGAATTTGTGATACGTCAAAATTGGGAGAATAAATATTTTTCTTTCTACAGTGTAGTACTCACAAAATAATGTTAGATGGAGGTCTGACTGGATGGAGTGATTATTGCATGGGCAAGGTGGCAAATCTGAAAATGTATATCTCTTTTCCGGGTACCCTAACATTAGTGGAATCAGGTTAATTCAGAAACGCAGATGGATAAATCTATGCTGTGTGTTATTAATAGACGAGAGATAATAAAAACCTTACCCTGGTCTGGGTGGGACTAGGTCATAGGCAATAGAGGATTTTTGAAGGTGTTTTTCTTCCCTTCGGGCGTCATTTGCTCTCTGCAAGAATAGCTCTGTTATCCTTTTCTTCGGAACCCTTCTACAAGATTCGGGGTCCTGGAATAATTCGTCTAGCCCTAATGCATTCAGTTGTGTCTCCACATAGTTTAGCCAGCCAATCCTCTTATAATAATCCATCTTGCAACAATCCTTAATAATACATTGGGTCGGACCACGGGTCTGGCGCCGGTCAAGATGGCGGCGTAACCTTCTCGCTCCGTCCGGGCCCCCGTTTCAACCCGCGATATCCGTCCTTTTATCCTTGGCCAGACAGCGGAATTGGCGTGCGCTGAGCGCCCGGTGGCGTGTGGAGGCAGCCTCCGGGGTCTCCGGCCCCGGAGGACGCCGCGATCCGTGTGCTGTGGAGAGGGGCCTGCTCGGCGGCCAGCGCGGAGCTCCGGACGGCGTGTGGGCGGAGTCGCGTCTGGAGCGCTGCCGGCTCCTTGCGCGTGTGGCCCAGGATCCGGCCACGAGAGGCTCGTTGCCTGGGGCCTGAAACCTGCTGGGACATTGTGTGCTGAGGGAGGCACCCCGGGGGCTGTACTGACTTGTGGCTGCCGGCGTCAAGCTCCCCAGGTCTAGTCATCGTTCTGGGTGAGCCCGCCGGTGGTCACTGTGCTGTGATGGTGCACACGGGGTGAGGATCTGTCGGGTGAGGCTCACCCGCTGCGCCGGATGGACGTTGTCTACTGAGGGTGCTGGACTCAGGAGCAGGGAGCTGCAGTGAGGCTTGGACTGGCACTGGGTGGGCCTACTGTGAGGGGCCTACTTTCGTCTTTACGCCCGGGGGGCGTCTTCAGGGGCCACGCTGGACTGGGACTACTGGCAATTGAGACCTGGGGGAGCACCGTCCTCGTTGTGTGCCCAGTGGAGCCCGCGGAATCACGTCGTACCGCATTCAGAGGTGAGGAGGAGCTGAGGGGGCGACCCGTGGGGATCTTCCTTGGTTGTGTGAAGGCTCCTGCAGGACTCCTCGCACGGCGGTGAGGCGGTATAGTCAGCGGCTGGGCGGAGCGGCTGGGCTGCTGCAGCTGTCGGGCGGCCCAGTCCAGCACGTGGTCGGCCTTTTTGGAGTGGGGAGCCTGGCATGAGGTGTTCGTCCACGGCCCTCGGCATCCAGCGATCCGTACCGGTGGTGACCCGCAGCTGGCTTGTGGAGGGGTGAGGAGGCCTGGTGCCCCCCCCACAACGAGACTTTGGTCATGACGAAACCGAAGGGGGCCCCAGCGGCCGTGCAAATGAATAAACTTGACAAGTATGCTGTGCCGCGCCAACTGGCGTCTCAGGACGGGGCGACTGGGGAGAAATCGGCCGGAGAGGAGCCGTTCCTGGGTTCTATGAGGGCGGATACGAGGAAAACCACGGAGAGGGTCACGGCGACCGAGGAGCATGTGGGGGAACTCCAGTCCGCGACGCGCAAGCTGGAGGAGCGCGTGCAGAAACTTACGCACCAACATACACTCTTGGCCCTGCGGCTGGATGATCAAGAAGGGAGAGCTCGTCGCAACAATATTAGGGTGGTGGGGGTGCCTGAAGGGGCGGAAGGCCCCAGTATGGATCTCTTTATTGACGACCTTATTTTGAACCACCTTAAGCCTAAGTCTGTCCAACCTCTTTACCGTGGAGAGAGCGCACAGGGCCCCGATCCCAAAGCCAAAGCTTGGGGCTCCTCCTCGGACAACCATTGTGCATGTTCTCAACTTTAGGGATCGGGATGCCATCTTGCAGGCGGCTAGGACGAGTGGAGACCTCCCCTTCAAGAATTCAACAGTGCGGTTCTTCCCGGATTTCACGTTGAGAGTACAGCAGGAGAGGCGCACGTTCGACGGGGTGAAACGAGCCCTGCGAGAGAAGGGGGTGAAGTACATGATGCTCTTCCCGGCCAAGCTCAAGGTCCTGAATCATGATAAGACCCTGTTCTTCACATCGCCTGCGGAGGTTCAACAATGGCTGGATGGGGGCTCTCATCGGTCGCACCGACGTCGCACTGAGGGGGGACTGGCGTGGAAGTCGCTTTCGTGCTCTTGAGTCTCCGCCGCGACGCTGAGAAGGAGGGAGGTCGTCGTCCAGATCCAGAAGTTCCCGGTCAGGAAGCCCTGGGAGTGAAGCACGCTCTCCCGGGAAGTGAGGGACAGGACTCAAGGTGGCGATCTGCTGTTTACAGTTGGTGGAGTTTGAGGTACTGTCTTGATGGTCTAATGTCTTGGCCCCTGCTCCAGCATAGTAGACATTTGAGGGTACGGCCTGGGGGAGACATTGTTGTGCCGCACTGGGGCGAACTGCTGCCAAACCCTAGTGGTGCTTAAGGAACTATCCTGATGGGTCAATATCTTTACTCCTGTTTTTGCACACTAGACAGTTGGGGGCACGTCCTGAAGAGACATTGTTTTGTATGTTCTGGCTTCACAATGGGTGGAGGGGGGGGATTTTGGGGGCACCAGAGGGGGCGCTATTGTGTGGTGGTGCCAGACAGCCCTGTCTTAGTTCTTGTTCTTTGGGGCGACAGGCGCTCTGCTATTTGGGATGTGGGTAGTTTTGCACCTACGAGGCAGGGTTGCAGGGTGGGGGGTTGTTATAATGGGTTTGTGCGTTCTTAGCACGGTTCTTTGTTGGGTTTTTGCTTCAGAAATTATGCGTCACTGCTGGGGTCAGATGTCATCCTTAGATGAGCTTAGTTCTGCCGCGCGTAAGGGGGGGGGATCTCTATTGGGTGGGGATGGTTGGCGTAGGCTCACTGCATGGCCACACGACCTAACGAAAAGATAACATTCCTCTCCTGGAATGTGAATGGCCTGGGGGACAAAATTAAGCGCACTATGGCTCTACAGTATTTACATCGACACTCCCCAGACATTGTCCTACTTCAGGAGACGCACCTTAAGGGGAACAAATACCTAGCCCTTAATAGATATGGTTACACACTACGGGTTCACGCTGGTTTCACGTCCGGATCCAGGGGCACGGCAATACTCGTTAAAAATGCAATCCCTCTGGTGTTACAGCGCACATGGTGCAAACATTTGGGTCGCTACGCGGCCCTGTCTGGAACTTGGGAGGGGCAGGTTGTAAACATATGTTTGGTATACATTCTCCCGCGCTTGCACGACATCACATTTCCGGTTCTCAGTCAGCTTCTCCTGGATTTCCCGCCTGGTCTACTGCTACTGTGAGGCGACATGAACGACACCCTCGCGCCGGACGTGGATAGGGAGACTCTACCCTCTGGTACCAAAGGGCCTAGACCATTGTTTTCGTTCGCGAGGGCTCTGGGGCTGGCGGACCTTTGGAGATGTCACAACCCCAGGTCTAGACAGTATACTCATATCTCAGCCGCGCACGGCAGCGGGGCTCGCACTGACTACGTCTTTACACACACTGCCTCTACGGGCCTCTTTCAGGGTGGGTGTCATAAGGCGCGCGGCATCTCCAATCACTCACCGGTCGAGGTACAGCTTCACGGGCCAGTTCGCGATTGGTCCCTCCCTCCCAGGGTGGACCCCTTTCTGTTTCGGGAGAGCTTTGAGGACCGTACGGAACTTTACTTTGCTGAGAATGTTGGCTCGGTTAGCTCCGCGGGGACCCTATGGGAAGCGTTTAAGGTGGTGGCGCGGGACTTTGTGCAGGCGGCATGCGGTGCCAAACGTAAAGAAACTATACTTCGGTGCGAGGAGCTCGAGCAGGAGATACTTGCTCTGGAAGGCACAGAGGCAGTGGCTGCAGAGGAGGCCGACTGGCGTAAGCACCTCCTGCAAACTTAAAGAACGATCCCTTCGAGACCTTGCCGATAATGCGGCTCGGGCTCACGCGCTTGCCACGCAACGGAGAGTATACGATTTAGGCGACAAAGCCAATAAGTTGATCGCGTGGCTAGAAAGGAGGGATAGGAGTCGCACTTGGGTGTCTGAAATTCAGACCGCAGAGGGGGTTCAGGGTGGTACAGGGGAGGCTCTGATGGAACTTTTTGCCGAATATTATGAAGCCGCTTACCAATCTCCATCTACGAGGGGGGGAGCCGGAATGTACTGCTTTTCTGCGCGACATCTCTCTTCCGACTCTTGAATCGGAGGACAGGGAGCTGCTCGAGTCTGATTTTCATGTGGAGGAGGTTGAAAACGCCATGCGGGACTTGCAGTCTGGGAAGGCGGCGGGCCCAAATGGGCTCCCCACTGAGTTGTTTAAATGTGTGGCGAGCAAGCTGGCTCCCTACATGCTTGACATGTTTAAGGAAGCGTTTAAAATGGGGCAACTCCCAGAAGACATGCGAATGGCCACTATTGTTATACTCCTTAAAAAAGGGAAGCCGCATGACCTCTGCAGCTCCTACAGGCCCATTTCCCTCCTTAATTTCGAGGCCAAGGTTCTAGCCAAAATTATTGCGAATTGGCTTGGCCCGATTCTGCAGTTGCTGATTCACCTGGATCAATCGGGCTTTATGCCCCATAGGAGCACGAGGCTCAACTTACGGCGCTTATATGGGGTCATGTATATGACCCAAAGGCAGTCCGACGTCCCTGCCGCTCTTCTCTCGTTAGATGCGAGGATGGCGTTCGACAGCATCAAGTGGTCGTATCTCTTTGCTGTCCTGGAGAAGGTGGGCATTGGCCCACAGTTGCAGAGGTGGATCCGGTTGCTCTACGCTGGCCCGATGGCCCGTGTTAGGGTCAAAGGGGTCGTCTCCAGATCGTTTGCACTGCATAGGGGGATGCGCCAGGGTTGTCCTCTGTCCCCGATGCTATTTGCATTGGCTCTGGAGCCCTTGGCGGCATGGATCAGGTGGGACCCGGTGGTGAGGGGGATTGATCTCGGGGAGGGGGGGGGCTGGGAAGAGCGCATCTCGCTGTATGCGGACGATATCCTTCTATACGCGCATCGGCCGCGTCAAACGTTTCATCGACTCATTCATATAATAAGGTCTTTTGGCTCCTACTCTGGATACCGCATTAATTGGGACAAGTCCCTGGTTTTCTCGCTAGCTGGGGACCCGCCGGTCTTAACGTCGGCGTGCTCGGAGATGGTGTTGCAGGACAAATTTACTTGGGCATATGGATAACCAAGTCTGAGACGGAGTTTACGCGGTTGAATCTGCAGGCTCAACTTTCTAGGTTGTGGGAGGATGCGATGCATTGGCGGGGGCTTCCCATCTCTTTAATGGGGCGGGCAGTCCTCTTCAAGATGATGGCCCTTACGTGCTTACTGTACGCTATCCAAAACACGCCCCATCGCATTCAGGACTCCTCCTTTCGGACAACTGACCCCGAACTACGCCAGTTGCTGGGGTGGGCAGCCCCAGGATTGCACTCAAGAAACTGCAGAAAGGGGGTGGGAGGGGGGGAGGGTGGGGCTTGTTGGGTACATTTTTCTATTTTCTTCTATTTTTCTTATTTTATAACTGTTTATAATAAATGTCAATGTATTATCTTGTACTTTAACCTGTAGTAGATAGCCTCTGGGTTACAGGGCTCTGCAGTATATGTGCCACTTGACGCAATAAAATTTGTTTAAAAAAGAAACTGCAGAAAGGGATGTATGAGGGGGGGGACCTTAAGAAATATTATTGGGCTGCCCATCTCAAACGTCAATGGGTGGGTCTTCTCTCCACTGGACGAGCCGGCCTACAGGGTGGACAGATTGGTCTTGGGTGAGCGCAGCTATTTGGCGGGAGTTGTACCGCAGGGGAAGGGTTTCCACACATCTGCCACCACACACTAGAACGGTCATAGATATCTGGCATGCTGCCACTAAAATGACGGGGTGGAAGGGGAAGCTCACGGAACAGACCCCGCTCTGGGAAGGGGACTTCTTGAGGGAGGTGCACGGATTGCATGGCTTTCGGAAATGGAGCCTTATAGGTATCGACTTGCTTGGGAACGTCTGGAAAAGTGGCAAAATGGTGACATTCGATAGTTTGAGGGAGGGCTTTCAAATGGGGGTAGGTGAATTTCTCCGCTATAGACAGTTACGGTTGGCACTTCATTCTCAATTGGCAGAAGGGAGCGTGCTCCCAGAATATTCACCTTTAGAGGATAGGCTCCTCTTGTATCCTATGATTCAGAAGGCGGTGTCACTTACGTACAAAAAATTGGTAAACAATACTCCGGACTGCCTGGGTCCCCTGCGGGAGGCCTGGGAATCAGACGTGGGCCTGTTGGAGGATGATTATTGGTCGGAGGCACTGCAGTGTCCCCGGGAAATAGCTATTAGGGCGCGCTTTCGACTGATCCAGCTTCGCATCCTTCATAGGTCCTATGCCTCGCGAATGGTGCAGGCCCGGATTAAGGGAGATGGCTCCGATCTATGTGCCAGGGGATGTGGTGAGAAGGGATCGTTTTTTCATATTTTGTGGTCATGCCCCAGGATTCAGAGGTATTGGAGGGGTGTCACCCGTGTGATGGAGGCTGTGGTGGGGACACACGTTCTGTTGGACCCTAGGTGGCATATTCTCGGCGTCACAGGGGAGACCACGTGGCCAAAATGGGCAAAGTTATGGTTGGCCTTGGTGGGAGGGGGTCGCAAAAAGGAAAATTGCACGCGCATGGGGGGCCGTGGAACCTCCGACTGTGGCCGCTTGGATCCGTGATTTGGACTGGTGTCACGGGGGGAGCAGGTGGTGTACCAAAGTCGCGGATGTCCCCGCAAATGGGAGGAGATATGGGGGCCGTGGTCATTATACTGGGGTCTGTGATGGGTCTCCTGTTGGGTTCTGTCTGGGCCTTCGAGGAGGGTTTAGAGACGTACTTCAATAGGTGGCTGGCGGTTTGTCTACAGTATGTATATGTATTGTGTTTCATGAGGTGTGATATGGCCATATCAGGCGATTGCCTTCTTTGTATATCCTTGAAATGCTTAATTCTGAAGCTTGTTTTTGATTTAATAAAAAGAACTCTTAAAAAAAAATAATACATTCGGTCAGATCTACAGTGGACCTCCGCCAGATCGAGAGCCACAATAGAAGTGGTGCCAGTCTAATGCAGTCGCACAAATAGGGTAGCCCCAATTCTAGATGTGAGATATAATTGGAAGCAGATTGAGGTAAAGATATCCGATTTTTAAAAAAGCTATCTTCCAGTTGCTGGAGATGTTCTACATTTGGTCATCCCCCAGACTCCCGCCCCATATGTTATAGCGGCCTTGGTTTTTGCGGAGTATATATTTTTGACAGTGTCCAGGGGACTCACTCCTAGCTTCTTTGCAAAACTTTTGATGGCTTGGAGGCTCCTTTCCATACTCTGAGCTCTTGCTGCCACCAAGTTAGTCCAAGAGTGATTTTTATCGAAGAGGACTCCTAAGTATGAAAAACAGTCAACCACCTCGATTTTCTTTGATGCCAAATTGAAGTTGGGGTGTTTCTCTCCTCTGGCTGCTCCTGCTACTATTATAAAGGATCTTGATTCGCTTACTTTTAAATCTAGGGAGGCCATGAATGTTGAATAAGCTGTAATTAGGGATTGTAAGGCTACCCCCGTTCTGGCCATTAATACTGCGTCGTCGGCGTACACCAATATCGGAAGGGGGCTATGATCGAATTTGGGCACGTCCCAAGGTGAGGCAGAGAGGGCGGACTCTACCCCGTTTGTGTAGATGGAAAAAAGAAACGGAGCGAGAACGCACCCCTGCCTCACTCCCTTTTCTACCTTAAAGGAAAGTGTGCACTCCCCATTCCTGCCATACCGTACACAAGGGGTGGCATTGGCGTAAAGCTGACGAATAAGAAAAATGCTACTTACCAGTAGAACAAGTTACTTACCTTCGGTAATGATATATCTGTAAGAAACGTTAGTAGTGACAGATTCCTTACCTTAGAATTACCCCCAGGCGTCAGACTGGATCCGGAAAGTTTTCGTCAGCAGTACCCCTGCGCTTCGGAAGGTGGCATCGTGCGGCTCCGCGTCCGTCGTTGGCGCCGTGGTCGCCGAGATGACGTCGCAACAGCTACTTAGACGCCGCCCTCGCGCGCTGACGTCAGTTCTGTGCACAACTTTCCGCGCCAGGAACGCAGAGCCATGCAAGATACTTACCACTGGTGCCTTGAAACTAGGGCCCTGAAAGGGATGACCTTAACCCTAGAAATCAGTTCACAGAACGGGGAGGATGGGTGGGGCGGTAAGGAATCTATCACTACTAATGTTTCTTATAGATATATCGTTACCGAAGGTAAGTAACTTGTTCATCTGAAAGAAACACGTAGTGATAGATTCCTTACCTTAGAATAGATGCCCCAGCAATACCAACCCCCGGCGGTGGGTCTGCGAACCAAAGTCACACCAGAAAGTCTCGGAGAACAGAACGGCCAAAGAAGCAGTCTCTCCGGACTTGGCTGTCCAGGCAGTAATGCTTAGTAAAAGTGTGCAGCGAGGCCCACGTAGCCATGTCTTGTAAGGGGACACCACGTCCCAACGCCGTAGTGGCCGCCGTCGCCCTGGTGGAATGGGCGCGCAGCCCCAACGGAGGCTCCTTTTTAGCCAGAGAATAGCATGCTTTTATACACAAGACAACCCATCAGGAGATAGTCCGCTTGTGTACGGCCCGACCTTTCTTGGCGCCAACGTAGCCAACAAAGAGTTGGTCATCCACCCGGAACTGTTGTGTGCGGTTCAGGTAAAATGAGAGCGCACGTTTTGGGTCCAGACGGTGGAGCTTCTCTTCCTCTCTGGAAGGATGCGGAGGCAGAAAGAAGGTGGGCAAAGTGATGGTTTGCCCGATGTGAAAAGCAGTGACAACTTTTGGCAGAAAGGATGGACGGGTTCTGAGCACAACCTTGTCCGGATGGACAGACAGAAAAGGAGGCTTACAAGAAAGAGCCTGGACCTCACTCACTCTCCTAGCGGAGGTGATGGCAACCAGGAAAGCAGTCTTTAGAGTTAATAGACGTAGAGGACAGTTGTGAAGAGGCTCAAAGGGAGCGCACATTAAGTATGTGAAAACCAGATTCAAGTCCCACTGTGGCATCACAAAAGTAATAGGAGGGAAAAGGTGAGTAATGCCTTTGGGGAATCTATGTACAACAGGGGACTTGAAAAGAGAGGGCTGATCAGGGAGCCTGAGAAAGGCTGAGATAGCAGAAAGGTAGCCCTTGATAGTGCCCAGAGCAGAGCCCTGCTGGGCCAAAGAAAGAAGGAACAAAAGGACTTCTGATAGAGAGGCAGAAAGGGGATCCACAGCCTTTGCTGTGCACCATGCCACAAATTTGTTCCACCTGCAGGCGTATACCAACTTAGTGGAGGGACGCCTGGCTGCCAGAATGACATTACAAACCTCAGGAGGAAAGTCAAAAGGAATCAACTGCCGCCGCTCAATCTCCACGCAAGGAGGTGGAGACTGGACAGGATCGGGTGGAGGACCGTCCCCTGCTGCTGCGACAGAAGATCCTCCCGAAGAGGCAGTCTGATCGGGGGATCGATGCTCACACTTGAGTAGCTCGGGATACCAAACTCTTCGAGCCCAGTCCGGAGCCACAAGTATGACTTGGGCCCGGTTGCGCCTGATCTTCTTCAGCACTCTGGGCAGAAGTGGTATAGGCGGAAAGACGTACAATAGACCGCAACTCCACTCGCGACGAAAAGTGTCGCCGAGCGAGTGCCGCCTTGGAAATTCCAACGCGCAGAATTGCTGACATTGCGCGTTCTCTTCGGTGGCGAATAGATCTAACCAAGGCTCTCCCCACTGTTGAAAGAGACCTTGCGCCACGTCCGAGTGAAGACGCCATTCGCGATCCATCATGCACCTGCGGCTGAGTTCGTCCGCCCTGGCGTTCAGTGAACCAGCCAGGTGTTGAACCACCAGGGAAATGCCCTGATGTTCCAGCCATGTCCAGAGGCGCAGAGCCCCTGACATAGGGTCCACGACCCCACCCCGCCCTGTTTGTTGCAGTACCACATGGCGGTGGTGTTGTCCATGAACACCTGCACTACTCTCCCCTTGACAGAGGGAAGGAATGCTTTCAGTGCAAGTCGGATCGCCCGAAGCTCCAGAAGGTTGATATGGAGCCTGGACTCCGCCGGAGACCAGAGGCCTCTGATCTCCGCCTCTCCCATATGGCCGCCCCATCCCAGGAGGGACGCATCCGTCACCACTGTGTGCTCCGGTTGGGGAAGGGAGAGGGATCTGCCATTGACCCAATGCCGGTTTGTGAGCCACCACTGCAACTGTCTTGCAGTGCCCTCCGAGATCTGGACAGACTCGGACAGGTCCCCCTGATGCTGCGCCCACTGGAACTTCAGGTCCCACTGCAGAGCCCGCATATGCCACCTGGCATGATCGACCAGCAGGATGCAGGCGGCCATGAGGTCCAGCAGCCTCAGGGTCATCCTGACCGAAACCCAGGATAGAGGCTGAAAGATCGGAATCATAGCCTGAATATCCTGGACTTGCCGTTCGGGAGGAGAGACCCGAAAGTGCGTCGTATCCAGAACCGCTCCGATGAAGAGGAGCTTCTGAGAGGGAATCCGGTGCGACTTCGGCACGTTGATGGAGAACCCCAGCGAATGCAGGAGGTCGGCCGTAGTCTGGAGGTGGGAGACGACAGCCTGGGGCGAGCCCGCCTTCAACAGCCAGTCGTCGAGATAGGGGAAGACTGGAACCCCTGATCTGCGCAGATGAGCTGCGACCATCGCCATCACTTTCGTGAACACCCGAGGGGCGCTGGTAAGGCCAAAGGGGAGCACAGTAAACTGAAAGTGTTCGTGGCCTACCGCAAACCGCAGGTAACGCCGGTGGGCCGGCAGGACGGGAATGTGGAAATATGCGTCCTGCAAGTCCAATGCTACCATCCAGTCTCCAGGGTCGAGGGCAGACAAGACCTGAGCCAGAGTCAACATCTTGAACTTCTCCTTCCGGAGGAAGCAGTTGACGTCCCTGAGATACAAGATAGGAAGCAGGCCCTTGTCCTTCTTGGGCACCAGAAAGTAGTGGGAATAACAACCACATCCTACTTCTGGTGCAGGAACGCGCTCGATGGCCCCCTTGGCCAAGAGGGCCGCGACTTCCTGTTGGAGAAGTGCCAAGTGATCCCCCGACATGCGGTCGTACTGGGGTGGCATGGCTGGAGGGGTAGTCTCGAAGGGGAGGGAGTAGCCTCATCGGACTATTTGTAAAACCCACCTGTCCGAAGTGATGGTGCGCCAGTGGGGGAGGTGATGGCGAATCCTGCCACCCACAGGCGTTTGATGGGCCTGAAAGACCGGACTAGGAAGGTTTGGAGGCAGTGGTGGCCGGGGTGGAGGTGGACTGACCCGCCCGCTGGCCCCCTGACCGGCCTCGGCGGGTCCCACGTCCGCGCTGAGACTGCTGCTGCGCAGGCCTGTGGCTCTGAAGCGAATGTGTCGGGGGCGCCCCTTCCGTGGCCACGAAAGGAGCGAAAGGCAGAAGGCGGAGGAGGGCGAGAGGCCGAAAGGCCCAAGGACTTGGCCGTAGCCCGTGAGTCCTTAAAACGCTCCAACGCACTATCCGCCTTGTTGCCAAAAAGGCGAATGCCATCAAAGGGCATGTCCATGAGAGTGTTCTGGATATCCCCAGAGAAGCCAGTAGTCCTCAGCCAGGCGTGGCGACGGAGCGCCACTGTCGTGGAAATCGCTCTGCCCAGCGAGTCGGCGGTGTCAAGGCCACACCGATTTTTTAACTTGGCTGCATCTCTCCCTTCAGCAATAGCCTGAGAGAGCACTGTACGCGCCTCCTCCGGACACTGAGGCAGCACTTGCGCCACCGTATACCACACAGAGTGGGAATAACGGCCCAAGAGGCATGCGGTGTTCACAGACCGCAGCCCTGAACTGGCGGATGAAAAATCTTCTTCCCAAACTGTTCCAGTCTCTTGGATTCCCTATCCGGGGTGCGGTAGGGAATGCGCTTTGGAACGTGGAGGCTTGGACAACCAAGCTCTCAGGGGTGGGGTGTTGGGACAGGAAAAGGGGGTCGCCCGGGGCCGGGCGATGGCTTCGGGCCACGTTCCTAACCACAGGAGCCCCTGTGTTGGGCCTGGACCAGGTGCCCAAAAGAACGTCAGAAAGTGCATCATTAAAGGGCAGCAGTGGCTCCGCAGAGGTAGCCGCCGGCTGAAGCACTTCTGTCAGGAGGTTAGTCCTGACGGCCACTGTAGGGAGTTGGAGGTGTAGAGCCTCAGCCGCCCTACGCAACACCACTGCGTAACTAGCACCCTCCTCCGTAGCCATGGTAGGAGGAGTTAGCATGCCAAGGTCAGGAGAGGTGTCAAGACCACTGGCATCCCCCAGCTCCTCTGCCCAGTCCGGGTCATACTCGCACTGAGCTGCGAGAGGGTCCTCAGACCCCTCCCGGTCCTCCCCTTCCTCCGAAGGCTGTGGTACAGGCAGAAAATACGGAGGCTGGACATAGGGAAAGAAGGGTCCCATCGGCGTCGGAATCGGCATCGAGCGACGCCGTTCCGGCTCCACATCGGGGCTGAAACCGGGGACGACGTCGCCCGGTGCCACGGGCGATGTCGGAAGTGGTGCCGGTGGGGTCGACGTCGGTGGAGGTGTCACAAGGTCAACCAGCGTCGACCGGGATCCAGGCCTGGATCCATGGGGGCCCTGCGGCGCCGGAGGCGATGTCGGGGCCGGAGCCGCCAACAGTGAAGGGCGAGGACCCCCAGTCGGGCCAGCGGGGCCCAAAGACGCGCCGGCGGGGCCCGACGGCCCGAAGAGGCGGACCATGGCTGACAGAAATTCCTGCAGCTGGGCCCGAGTCGCCGACGGACCCGGGAAGGGCGGGTAGGCCGACGCCGACTGCGTAGGCTCTGCCGGAGCCGCGGGGGGGCACCACCCGCACCCTCAGCCGCGGCGGGCGAGGGGAAGTCAGAGAGCGACGGCGCTTCTTCGACTTCTTGTGCTTCGCCTTACCTGACCCCGAGTGCGAAGACTTCGATCCCGACGAACGATGGGGATGGCTCCGCGACTGGTCCCTCGACCTCCCACGGGACCGGGACCTCGAGCGGCGCGGAGCCGACTGCCGGACTTCAAGCAACTTTGAGGACCGCTCCCGCAAAGTCTTCGGCGCCATGGCCCGGCAGTTGGGGCACGACTTGGGGTCGTGGTTGCGCCCCAGGCAGTAGAGACACACGCGGTGCGGGTCCGTCACCGACATCATGCGATGACAGTCCCCGCAAGACTTGAAACCGGGCATCCCTACGGCACCAGGAGTCGAACGACTCGAAAAAACAGACAAAAGCCTCGAAAAACTCAGTCAAAAAATGACTGGGGGTACCGCTCTCTCCGGATCTGCGCTGGTGCGGAAAAAGAAAGAACTGACAGCGCGCGAGGGCGGAGTCTAAGTAGCTGCAGCGACGGCATCTCGGCGACCACGACGCCAACGACGGAAGTGGAGCCGCACAACGCCACCTTCCGACGCGCAAGGGTACTGCTGACGAAAACTTTCCGGATCCAGTCTGACGCCTGGGGGTAATTCTAAGGTAAGGAATCGATCACTACATGTTTCTTTCAGATTGCATCTGTTCTTGGCATGTAGAGCTGCAGAATCACATACTTGTGCATAGATCTCCATCTGGTGGTGGGCTCAGATGTTTGCAGTTTGTTGTTGTCTCGGAAGAAGTCTTTGTAGTCACGAGATAGGTGACTCCTCCCTTGGACGATAGTGCGCATGGGCATCGACTCCATCCTCAGATTGTTTTTCGCCATGAAGGGAAATGATGGAGTTTGTAAGAAACAGAAAAGATGTCCATGTGTAAGTATCTAAGTAAGATAACGCTGGAACAGATAGAGGTACCGGGGAGGCGGGTGGGCGTATGTGATTCTGCAGCTCTACATGCCAAGAACAGATGCATACTGGTAAGTAGCATTTTCCATTCTAGGCATATGAGCTGCAGAATACATACTTGTGCATAGACTGTATAGCAGTGCTCTCCCTTAGCGGTGGTTACCTGTATCTGTTGCAGTGGTCTGAAAAAGTGTTTTAAGAACAGCCTGGCCCACAGAAGCTTGTTGTTTTGCCTGCATATCTACACAATAGTGTTTGGTGAAGGTGTGTGGCGTAGACCATGTTGCTGCTTTACAAATGTCATCTAAGGGAATGTTCCCTAAGAATGCCATGGAAGCCCCTAGTTTGTGTGTTGAATGCGCTCTACGGGGAAATGTTAATGTGCGTTTTGCTTTGTGGTAGCATATTTGAATACATTTGACTATCCACCTGGCAATTCCAGCTTTGGAAAATGGGTTTCCTTTATGAGGTGGAGAGAAAGCTACAAACAGTTGGTTTGTATTTCTAAAAGGTTTAGTTCTGTCAATGTAATAAAGTATAGCTCTTTTGACATCAAGTGTGTGAAGAGCTCTCTGCTACAGAATCTGGTTTTGGGAAGAAAACGGGTAATTCCACAGATTGATTAAGGTGGAAAGCAGAGATTACCTTGGGAAGGAACTTTGGATTTGTTCTAAGAACCATCTTGTTATGATGTATTTGTAAGAATGGTTCTTGTATGGTTAAAGCCTGGATCTCACTTACTCTTCTGAGAGCGGTGATTGCGACAAGGAAAGCTACTTTCCATGTAAGGAACTGCAGTTCGCATTTGTGTAGAGGTTCAAATGGGGGACCCATGAGCCTAGTAAGGACAATGTTTAAATTCCACACTGGAGATGGTGGGGTCGTGGGAGGAATGATCCTTTTAAGGCCTTCCATAAACGCTTTGATGGCAGGTACCCTAAACAATGACAAATGTTGTCTGTTTTGTAGGTAAGCGGTAAGGGCAGCAAGATGTAGTCTTATGGATGTGTATGCCAGATTACATCTTTGTAGATGCAGTAAATAACAAATTATGTTCTGAATTGAAGCATCTAGTGGGTCAATTTTGTTGCTATTGCAGTAAATGACAAATCTTTTCCATTTGGCTGCATTACAAGCTCTAGTAGTAGGGCGTCTAGCTTCCTTAATAATGTTCATACAGTCCGGTGGAAGGTTGAGGTAACCGAACTCTAGGACTTCAGGAGCCAGATTGCTAGGTTTAGTTGAGCTGGATGTCTTATCTCTCCACGGTTCTGTGTCAGAAGCTTCGGGGAGAGGTGTAGCATTTGGTGTGGAACTACTGAGAGTTCCAGGAGTGTTGTGAACCAAGGTTGCCGGGCCCATGTTGGAGCAACCAGGATCATCTTGAGAGACTGTTGTTTGAGCTTGCGCACTACTAACGGAATGAGCGGGAGTGGCGGAAAAGCGTACGCAAATCTGCCTGACCAGTTCATCCATATCGCATTGCCTTTGGACAATGGGTGTGGATACCTGGTGGCGAAGGTTGGGCATTTTGCGTTTGCATGTGCGGCGAACAGATCTATGTTTGGGTGGCCCCACATTTGAAAAAACGGAAGAAGAACTTGTGGATGAAGTTCCCATTCATGGATTTGTTGTGTCTGACGACTGAGCAGATCCGCAATGTGATTGTGTACCCCTGGAATATGTTCTGCTAGAAGGCATATCTTTTGTGGGATGGCCCATTTCCATATGCTTTGCGCTAGTTGAGAAAGCTGTAAAGAATGTGTCCCCCCCTGTTTTTGTATATAATACATTGCTGTCATATTGTCTGTTCGGACAAGGACAGTTTTGTTGATGAGATGTGTTTGGAATGATTTTAATGCTAGAAAGATTGCCAGTAACTCCAGGTGATTGATGTGGAGCACTTTTTGTTGAGGGGTCCACTTGCCCTGAATCGTATGGTTTAGGAGATGGGCTCCCCAGCCGGTGAGCGATGCGTCTGCTGTTAGCACTATCTGTGGAACTGGGTCCAGGAACGGCCGCCCTTTGGAAAGGTTTTGTGTGTTCCACCACTACAGAGAGCGATGAGTGCGGCTGTCCACCAACACCAGATCTGAAATTTGCACTTGAGCCTGGTTCCACTGACGTGCTAAACATTCTTGTAAAGGGCGCATCTGAAGCCTTGCGTGTGGTACTATGAAAATGCAAGAGGCCATCATTCCTATTAGCTGCATAAACACTCGAGCTGGTAGTGAGTGTTAAGGTTGAAATTTTGTTATGAGGGTGCATACTGGCTATTCTGACTGGATTGGGGTATGCCAGTGCTTTGGAAGTATCTATTGTGGCCCCTAGATACTGATGTATGTGGGACGGCTGAAGATATGACTTGTTGAGATTTATTGTGAACCCCAAGTCGTGAAGCAAGTGAATTGTTTGTACAGTGTGGTGAACACACTGGCTGTATGACTTGGCTTTAATGAGCCAGTCGTCCAGGTATGGGAAGACATGAATTTGTTGTCTTCGCAAGTGGGCGGCTACTACTGCCAGACACTTTGTGAAGACTCTGGGTGCTGTGGTCACTCCAAATGGGAGGACCTTGAATTGATAGTGCTGACCGTCCACTATGAACCGTAGATATTTCCTGTGAGCAGGGTGTATAGGAATACGGAAGTAGGCGTCCTTGAGATCTATAGTGGCAAGGAAATCGCCTTGTTGGAGCAGTGGGAGGACCTGTTGAAGGGTGACCATGTGAAAATGGTCTGATTGTATGTAGATATTCAAAGGTCTGAGGTCCAATATTGGTCTGAGAGTACCGTCTTTTTTGGGGATATGAAAATAAAGGGAGTAAACCCCTGTGCCTTGATGCTGAAGGGGAACTGGTTCTATTGCATGCTTTTGAAGAAGTGAGAGAACTTCTTGTTTGAGGAGCGTTAGATGTTCCGTGGACATTGGACGTTGTTTGGGCGGTATGGTTGGGGGAGTTGCGGTAAGTTCAGGCAGTAACCATACTGGATAATTTGTCTTACCCACCTGTCTGTAGTGATGGAGTTCCAGACAGGTAGGAACTGTGAGAGCCTTCCTCCGAACGGAGTGGAATGGTCTGGAGGGAGAGGAGGGAAGTCATTGTTTGGTAGTAGGGGAGGTTCGGTTATTGTTACCTTGACCTCTACCCTTGCTATTATTTCCTCTGTACCCACCTCTGAAATATGGCTTGTTAGGTGATGTTTGTGTGGGACTTTTGTAGGTGGAGGAAGTGTCTGTGCTAATGTTTTTGGATGCGCCCCTATAAAAGTAGCGACGAAAGGAACCTCGTGGTGTTTGAGACTGTAATGCTCCCATAGATTTTGCAGTGTCTGTGTCTTTTTTCATTTTCTCCAAAGCTGTATCCACAGCTGGGCCAAAGAGGTGCTCTTGATCGAATGGCTGATTTAAAATAGTTGTTTGCACTTCTTGTTTAAACCCAGAAATGCGCAACCATGCATGTCTGCGAAGTAAGACACTGGTGTTGAGAGATCTAGATGCAGTGTCTGCTGCATCGAGGGCACATTTGATGGATGCATTGGTAATTAATTTGCCCTCTTGGACCAGATCGTTGGCCTATGCTTTGTATTGGTCAGGTAAACTTTGAATAAGGTCTTCGAGCTCATCGTAGTGAGCCCTGTCGTATCTGGCAAGCAATGCTTGTGCATTAGCTATTCTCCAGTGATTGGCTGCTTGGGAGGCAACTCGTTTACCTGATGCATCTAACAGTTTAGACTCTTTGTCTGGAGGTGGAGCATCACCAGAGGTTTGGGAATTAGCACGTTTTCTTGCATTGGAGACTACCAAAGAATCTAAAGGGAGTTGTCCTTTAATGTAAATTGGATCGTTAGGGGCAGGCTTGTACTTTTTATCAATCCGAGGATTGAGGATCCTGGTCCTAACAGGGTCTTTAAATATGTCTGGTGCATGTTTAATGACACCTTTAAGCATGGGCAATGTATGAATTGTTTTTTGTGACTGAGCAAATGTGTCAATTAGGAAGTCTTCGTCCATGGGGTCTGAATGGAGTTCAACGCCATGATATTGCGCAGCCCTATTAATGAGCTGACTAAATCCTATATTGTCATCTGGGGGGGGGGGGGGAGAGGGCTAGATGGGTATACATCCGGATCAGGAAGGTCTGGAGGATCTGTGGGATTGTTGTAATCGTCCCATGTATCCTGTGGTGGAGTAGTGTCAACATCAGGGTCATCTAAAGGGTCCTTATCGTGTCCACCCCCGCCCCCTAGATCATCCTCATCCTGTGGTGAGTATGGGAGTATTGGAGAGAGTCTAGGAGAGTGTCTAGGAGAGTGTCTAGGAGAGTGTATAGGAGAGTGTATAGGAGAGTTTGTAGGAGAGTTTGTAGGAGACAAAGGTTTAGTAGGAAGAATAGGAGAAGAGGGTCTTAGGGGTGACGTTGCAAAGTCCCTTTTCTTCACAGGTACCTCAGGAGGGTGTGAGGTATCTGATTTCCTCTTCTTTGTTGGGAGACTGACAATATGGCCTGTTTTACGGTCCACATGTAAAGTCTTTTGTTTTGGAACGATAGGATCTGGTCGAAAAAGCTCTTCCTGGTTATTGTCTCCTTTCGGTGCCGATTTTTTCGGTTCCGGACGTGGTTTCGATTTGGACTCCGAAGCCGTAGGAGGGGTCTTGTGCTCCTTTGGCTTCGACCCTCTTTCTTATTAGCAATTTGGAAGAGCTGGAAATGGCTATTGATAGAGCCAACCTGCCTGACTTGGAAAGGTGTGATGTTCGAGATTAGGGTTAATAAACCCCCCTTCGCCCTCCCAGATGCCGATGGAATTGAAGGGGTATGAAAAGTACGAAACCCTGAAAAAAAGACTGGGTCTATGGCACAGGTCTCCTAGAAGAGTATAATCTCCAATGATTGCCACAGGTTTTGCCAATCGGGGTTTCCTCTCTTGGTGGCTATTCCTGCTACATTCCAGGATGCCATAGTGGGCCTAATTTCCTCTGTAGTAGTCAGCGGGAGTAAAGTACTCCGGTCACTCTCCTGACTACTTAGGTCGGGAATTACTGCTATGCAGGGCCTCTCTAAAACTAGTGGGGTTGATGGTTTCACCTGTAGCTTAAACACTGGGGGAACCAGAGTAATTTCCCTTCCTGGTGGTGCGGGGAGTGGGGGGTTTAGTCAGTCGCACGACTCCAGATCTGAGAGAGCTATAAATCTGTTTTGCTGCCTTAACCCTAAACTAGTATTAGAGCCCTCATTATCTTTCAGGCCTGCGAATACTGGAAGTCTTCTAATCCTATAATCCCTTTGTGGCTTTACACCCTGGTTATAAAAATGCTCCAGTGGTAAGGGGATAATCTGCGAGTTCCTTGAGGAAAATCTATAAAGATTATCTAAAAGGGAAGGTCCCGTATAAGCATTATTAAAATTAATAACCACACAGTCACCAGTGAAAGATTTTCTTGTACTGCCCAACCATTCCACTCTCCTGGCCATGATGATTTTGGTGGTCAGTTGATAACTCCCCATTTGCGAACCCTTAAGATTGTCTATTAACCAGTGAAGACATTTGTCCATTAGCTGTCTTGTGGATTCACTCTGGTTTTCTCGAGGGGGGGAGAGACATTCGCCAGGACCAGTACCAGTGGGGATGCTGCCGGTGGAAGATAGAGAGATTGTTGCGAATGATTGTCTATCGCTCCTATCTAATTCTCACGTAATCCTGTTGCCTGATTGAGCCCTCCTAATTCCTCTTGGGCTATTGGTGCCTGCCGCAGTAGATCCCTTGAGCTCTTCTCTTGGAGATTTCGGGTCTCCCAAGATGTATTTAGATTGGAAATACCTGTTAGAGGCAGTGCTGGGGTCATGGTGGTGACAGCCGGTAAGGTTGACGATGTTGCGGAAGTAGATGGTTCCCGACCCTTATTTAGTTGAGTTGAGTTACTGCTTCTAGGTGTTTCCGGGAGGGGATCTCTTGGAGGGGGGACTCGAGATATTAATAGATGGTTCTGTAACTCTAGATCGGCCAACCTATTTTCAATTAGAGTCAGTTTAGTTAAGATAGGATCCATTATAGCTGTCAACCTTTTAGTCACTTCAGTCCAAATGGGATCATCTGGAGGTACTTGGAGTGATAATATATTGGCAGACACTGGAGGGGCTGATGTTATAGGATTCGTTGTAGTCGCCCTGGTTTGGGGGCCTTTTGGTTTGGTAGCACAAGTTATTTTTGATTGTTTTAGCTTCGTGTTAGTAGTACCCCCTATTCTACTGCGCTTGGCCGGTGGGTTAGGAGTGGGCTCCTTTGGGGACGTATTCGAGGGAGAAATTTCCAACCCCCTCCTTGGTGTAAGCGGAGTAGTTAAATTTGATGGGGTAAACCCGCGTTGACCTGGCGGGAGATCCGATGATGTTAACAATAATGATGGTTGCGTGACCGATAGGGACTCGTTTGATCTATCAAGAGTTGCCCCCAGGGGAAAAAGGTGCGGTTCCATTGATAGGCGCCTTTCAGTCAGCTCTATTTCGTGAGTAAGGACACTTGCCGCTCTGACCAGAAATGAGTCCAGGGTCGAACCTACCCCTCCTGCATTCTTTTCCCCCCCAAACCCCTTCTTTTCACCAAAATAAGACAGTACCTGTCAGTGATGCTGATTTTAGAGGGGGGGGCCCGGCCCAGCCTCCTCCGGGCGTGGACGGGCCCGCCCTTGGCCCGGGCGCTCTCCCGCGCCGCGGGCCGGCGTTCACTTTCAATAGCGTGTCCTCGCGCTTTGCAGGCTGGTGCTTGTGGTCCTGGGGTGCCCTGGTCAGCGGGAGGAAAACTAGCGGGAGCAGCTACAGCACGCCGCAGGCCGGCGTTCACTTTTAATAGCGCGTCCTCGCGCTATGCAGGCTGGTGCTTGTGGTCCTGGGGTGCCCTGGTCAGCGGGAGGAAAACCAGGGGGAACAGCTACCAGTGTGGGTTTATTAATACAAGGTGTTTGATACCAAACACCATATGTTTTAGTGAAGCCATTATGTAGCTGGGGAACTCATTTTGACCAGTGTCCAGTAAATAGCTTAAGATAGCTTCCCTGCTCACTTGCAATATTCAGTAATAAAACTAGACAACACAGGGCCATATTTGCTCATGCAGATATGTCCTCATATAAAATATAATGCACCCTGCCTTAGGGCTTAAAGGCTTGCTGTGGGGGTGACTAGTGACCTTGGCATGACATATAGGAGTGTGCCATGTCATGTTTTCACTCGTGGTTTGGAACCATGTCACACAGCCCGCAATGGTAGTCTGTGTGGAATTTGTGTGTGGGTCCCCTAGGGTGGCATAACATATGCTGCAGCCATTTGGGACTCTCCTTAGCACTCATGCCCTAAGTACCTGGGGAACCATTTACTAGGGACTTACAGGGGTGCTAAAGTCCTTAGCCAATTGTAGCACAATTAGACAGCACCTTGTTTTGGGGAAGGAGTACTGTCACTGATGTCTGATTAGTAGGCCATGGTGCACTGTCGGAGAGGAAAATCAGCATCTAGTAGCTAAAAAGGGGGCAAAAAGTGGGGGGATAACTGCAACAAAAGCCCAGTTTCCTACAGTGTTCTTTTGGTCTGGACTTTTCTTTGGTCGCTGAGTTCTTTGTTTAAGAGGTAGTCTTATGCGACTTTGACTCTGAAATCTTTGGCTCGGTCCTAGAATGTTTTTCAACGTTACCTGGCTTTGCTTCTAAGGTTCCCCCTGCTTGGGCTTCTTTGTTGGCTGCTTTGTCTCTGTTTCGCCAACTTACTCTACTTCAGAATCGGAGCCTCCCGCCTGCGTCCTCTTTCTCACTAGACAGTTCGAGGTCTCTTAGCAACAAACCCCCTTTCTTTTGCGTCAGCATACTTGAGTGGTGTTCTTGCCTCTGTTTTTCCTTGCTCTTTGTGTCTTAGGCTTGAATTGGGAGTACACTTTGCAGGTCTTCGTGTCGTTGCCCCTAGGTAAGCAGAGGCTTGCGGTTTTCGTGGGTGAATTTTCGGTGGTACTTGGGGCAGAACCTAAAGCACAAGTTACTAACTTGTGTAACGATATATCTGTAAGAGACAGTAGTTAGTGACAGATTCCTTACCTTAGAATATCCCCAG
Source organism: Calotriton arnoldi (assembly GCA_963921515.1). NCBI lineage: Eukaryota > Metazoa > Chordata > Amphibia > Caudata > Salamandridae > Calotriton > Calotriton arnoldi. The sequence continues at coordinate 195,383 of CAWUFW010010768.1, read as the reverse complement.
GCGTCAGGCTGGATCCGGAAAGTTTTTGCGTAGCAGTACCCCTGCGCATCGGTAGGCGGCGTCGTGCGGCACCGCGTCCGTCGTCGGCGTCGTGATCGCCGGGATGATGTCGCGGCCAATACTTAGACGCCGCCCATGCGCGCTGGCGTCAGTTCTGTACACGACTTTCCGCGCCAGAAACGCAGAGCCATGCAAGAAACTGACAGTGGTGTCTGAAAACTAGGGCCCTGAAAGGGATGTCCTTAACCCTAGAAATCAGTTCGCAGAACGGGGAGGATGGGTGGGGCGGTAAGGAATCTGTCATTAACTACTGTCTCTTACAGATATATCGTTACACAAGTTAGTAACTTGTGCATCTGAAAGAGACACGTTAGTGACAGATTCCTAACCTTAGAATAGATACCCCAGCAATACCAACCCCGGTGGTGGGTCTGCGAACAAAGATCAGACGAGGAAGTCTCGGAGAACAGAACGGCCAAAGAAGCCGTCTCTCCGGACTTGGCTGTCAAGGCAGTAATGCTTGGTAAACGTGTGCAGCGAGGCTCACGTAGCTGCCTGACAAATGTCCTGCAATGGGACACCACGTCCCAAAGCCGTGGTGGCGGCTGTCGCCCTGGTGGAATGGGCACGTAGCCCAACAGGGGGCTCCTTCTTAGCCAAAGAATAACAGGCCTTGATACACAAGACGACCCAGCGGGAGATGGTCCGCTTGTGTACCGCCCGACCTTTTTTGGCGCCCACGTAGCCAACAAAGAGCTGGTCGTCCACCCGGAACTGCAGTGTGCGGTTCAGATAAAATGAAATCGCACGTTTTGGGTCCAGACGGTGGAGCGTCTCTTCCTCTCTAGAAGGATGCAGAGGCGGAAAGAAGGTGGGCAAAGTGATGGTCTGCCCAATGTAAAAAGCAGTAACCACCTTTGGCAAGAAGGACGGACGCGTCCTGAGAACAACCTTGTCTGGATGGACAGACAGAAAGGGGGCTTGCAAGAAAGAGCCTGGAGCTCACTCACGCGCCGAGCGGAGGTGATAGTCACCAGAAAGGCTGTCTTCAGAGTGAGAAGACGAAGAGGACAGTTATGTAGAGGCTCAAAGGGAGCGCACATTAAAAAGGTAAGAACCAAGTTCAAGTACCACTGAGGCATTACAAACGGAACAGGAGGGAAGAGGTGTGTAATGCCTTTAAGAAACCTGTTAACAACAGGGGACTTGAAAAGGGAGGGCTGACCAGGATGCCTGAGGAAGGCCGAGATTGCACAAAGATAGCCCTTGATGGTACCCAGGGCAGAACCCTGTTGGGCCAGAGAAAGAAGGAACAGAAGAACCTCAGAAAGAGGGGCAGAAAGGGGATTCACAGCCTTTGCTGTGCACCATGCCACAAACTTGTTCCACCTGCAGGCGTATACCACCTTAGTGGAGGGACGCCTGGCTGCCAGAATCACATCACAAACTTCGGGAGGCAAGTCGAAAGGAATCAACTGCCGCCGCTCAATCTCCAAGCAAGCAGGTGTAGACTGGACAGGTTCGGGTGGAGGACCGTCCCCTGCTGCTGCGACAGAAGATCCTCCCGAAGAGGCAGACGGATCGGGGGATCGATGCTCATACTGAGTAGCTCGGGATACCAAACTCTTCGAGCCCAGTCCGGAGCCACAAGGATGACTTGGGCCCGGTCGTGCCGAATCTTCTTCAACACTCTGGGTAGAAGTGGTATAGGCGGAAAGGCGTACAACAGACCGCAACTCCACTCGCGATGAAAAGCGTCGCCGAGCGAGTGCCGCCTTGGAAATTCCAACGCGCAGAACTGATGACATTGCGCGTTCTCTTCTGTGGCGAATAGATCTAACCAAGGCTCTCCCCACTGTAGAAAGAGTCCTTGCGCCACCTCCGAGTGAAGACGCCATTCGTGATCCATCATGCACCTGCGGCTGAGTTCGTCCGCCCTGGCATTCAGGGAACCTGCCAGGTGTTGAACCATCAGGGATATGCCCTGATGTTCCAACCATGTCCAGAGACGCAGAGCCTCCTGACATAGGGTCCACGACCCCACCCCGCCTTGTTTGTTGCAGTACCACATGGCGGTGGTGTTGTCGGTGAACACCTGCACTACCTTCCCCTTGACAGAGGGAAGGAATGCCTTGAGTGCAAGTCGGATCGCCCGGAGCTCCAGAAGGTTGATATGGAGCCGGGACTCCGCCGGAGACCAGAGGCCTCTGATCTCCGCCTCTCCCATGTGACCGCCCCATCCCAGAAGGGACGCGTCCGTCACAACTGTGTGCTCTGGCTGGGGAAGGGAGAGGGATCTGCCCGTGACCCATTGCCGGTTCGAGAGCCACCACTGCAACTGCCTTGCAGTTCCCTCCGAGATCTGGACGTAATCGGACAGGTTCCCCTGATGCTGCGCCCTCTGGAACTTCAGGTCCCACTGCAGAGCCCGCATATGCCATCTGGCATGATCGACCAGCAGGATGCAGGAGGCCATGAGGCCCAGCAGCCTCAGGGTCATCCGTACCGAAACCCAGGATAGAGGCTGAAAGATCGGAATCATAGCCTGAATATCCTCGACTCGCCGTTCGGGAGGTTAGGCCCGAAACTGCGTTGTGTCCAGAACTGCTCCGATGAAAAGGAGCTGTGGAGAAGGAATCAGGTGCGACTTCGGCACGTTGATGGAGAACCCCAGCGAGTGCAGGAGTCCGGCCGTAGTCTGGAGGTGGGAGACGACTGCCTGGGACGAGCCCGCCTTCAGCAACCAGTCGTCGCGGTAGGGGAAGACTGGAACCCCTGCCCGGCGCAGATGAGCTGCGACCACCGCCATCACTTTCGTGAACACCCGAGGGGCGCTGGTAAGGCCAAAGGGGAGCACGGTGAACTGAAAGTGCTCGAGGCCTACCGTGAACCGCAGGTAACGCCGGTGGCCCGGCAGGACAGGGATGTGAAAATATGCGTCCTGCAAGTCCAACGCTACCATCCAGTCTCCAGGGTCGAGGGCAGTCAAGACCTGAGCTAGGGTGAGCATCTTGAACTTCTCCTTCCGGAGGAAGCGATTTACGTTCCGGAGGTCCAAGATAGGACACATGTCCTCCTTATCCTTTTTGGGCACCAGAAAGTAGTGGGAGTAACAACCACGCCCTACTTCTGGGGTCGGAACGCGCTCGATGGCCCCCTTGGCCAGGAGGGCCGCAACTTCCTGCTGAAGAAGCACCAAGTGATCCCCCGACATGCGGCGGTATTGAGGTGGCATGGCTGGGGGGGTGGTCTCGAAAGGGAGGGAGTAGCCCCTTCGGACAATGTCCAAGACCCACTTGTCCGATGTGATGGTACGCCAGTGGGGAAGGTGATGGCGGACCCTGCCCCCCACTGGTGTGCTGTGGACCTGAAAGGATGGACTAGGAGGGCTTGGAGGCCGCGGATGGGGCGGAGGTGGTGGCCTGACCCGCTCACTGGTTACCCGACCCGCCTCGGCGGGAGCCACGTCCTCGGCCACGCGAAGGCGCCTGCTGCGCGGGCCGGTGGCTGGGCAATAGACGTGACTGGGCGCCCCTTCCGTGACCACGAAAGGAGCGAAAAGCAGACGGCTGCGGAGGGCGCGAGGCGGAGAGGCCCAAGGACTTGGCCGTAGCCCGCGAGTCCTTAAAGCGCTCCAGCGCGCTGTCTGCCTTATTGCCAAAAAGGCGGATACCATCGAAGGGCATGTCCATAAGGGTGTTTTGGACATCGCCCGAAAAACCAGTGGTCCTCAGCCAGGCGTGACGGCGCAGCGCCACTGTCGTAGCAAGCGATCTGCCCAGCGAGTCAGCGGTGTCTAGGCCACATCGTATTGTGAACTTCGCCGCGTCTCTCCCGTCTGCAATAACACGGGTGAGTAGTGTCTGGACCTCCTCAGGACACTTAGGCAGCACTTGCGCCACCGAATCCCACAGAGAGTGGGAATAACGGCCCAAAAGGCAAGCGGTGTTCACGGACCGCAAGCCAGCACTGGAGGAAGAAAACATCTTCTTTCCAAATTGCTCCAGTTTTTTGGATTCCCTGTCCGGCGGAGCCGTAGGGAAGGTGCTCTGAGAGATAGAGGCTTGGACAACCAAGCTCTCGGGGGTGGAGTGTTGGGAGAGGAACAAGGGGTCGCCCGGGACCGGGCGATGGCGTCGGGCTACGTTCCTGTCCACAGGAGCCCCTGTGGTGGGCCTGGACCAGGTGCCCAAAAGAACGTCAGAAAGTGCGTCGTTGAACGGCAGCAGTGGCTCCGAAGAGGTAGCCGCCGGCTGAAGCACTTCCGTCAGGAGGTTAGTCCTGACAGCCACTGTAGGGAGCTCGAGGCGCAAGGCCGCGGCCGCCCTACGCAACACTGTTGCATAACTTGCTCCCTCCTCCGTAGCCACGGAAGGAGGAGACAGCATGCCAAGGTCTGGAGAGGTGTCCAGGCCACTAGCATCTCCCAGTTCCTCTGCCCAGTCCTGATAAGGCTCACACTGAGCTGTGAGAGGGTCTTCCGACCCCTCCCAGTCCTCCTCGTCCTCCAATACAGGTAAAAAGTACGGAGGGCGGACTTGAGGGAAGAAAAGTCCCATTGGCGTCGGAATCGGCGTCGGCCGACCCGCCTCCATGTCCGGGGAGAACCTGGGGACGGCGTCGCCCGGGACGTCGGACGGCGCCGTGATTGGTACCGGAGTGGTCGGCGCCGGTGGAGGGGTCGTTAGGTCAACCGGCGTCGACCGGGATCCAGGCCTGGATCAGAGGGGGTCCGGAGCCGCCAGAGACACCTGGGCCGGAGCCGCCGGTGGTGCCAAGGGAGGATCCCCACTGGGGCCCGCGGGACCCGAAAGCGCACCGGGGTTACCCTTAGGCTCGAAGATGCGTGCCATGGCCGACAAGAAGTTTTGGATGTCGGCCGGAGTCAACGTCGGACCTGGAACAGGCGGGTAGTCCGGCGTCGGCTGTTCGGGGACCCCCGGAGCCGCGGGGGCGGTACAAACAGGAGCCTCGGCCGAGTCGTGAGACCGGCGAGGGGAGGTCTTAGAGCGACGCTTCTTAGACCTCTTGTGCTTCGCCTTACCTGAAGACGAAGACTTCGACCCCGATGAATGACGACGGCTCCGCGACCGGCCCCTCGACCTCTCCCGGGACCTCGAGCGGCGCGGAGCCGAGTGCCGGGCCTCGAGAAGCTTTCGAGACCGCTCTCGCAAAGCCTTCGGGGCGAGGGACCGACACTCGGTGCGGATCCGTAATCGACATCATGCGATTACAGACCGCGCATTGCTTGAAGCCGGGCATCCCTACTGACACCGTTGGAGTCGAAGCGACTCGAAAACTGGGACAAAAAGTCTCAAAAAAGATTCAGTCAAAAAATGACTGTGGCACTGCTCAATCCGGATCTGCGCTTACTGGCGAGGAAAAAGAAAGAACTGACGCCAGCGCGCATGGGCGGCGTCTAAGTATTGGCCGCGACGTCATCCCGGCGATCACGACGCAGACGACGGACGCGGAGCCGCACGACGCCGCCTACCGACGCGCAGGGGTACTGCTACGCAAAAACTTTCCGGATCCAGCCTGACGCCTGGGGATATTCTAAGGTAAGGAATCTGTCACTAACGTGTCTCTTTCAGATAGGAGTATTTTCCATTTTCTCGGATGGTTCTCTCTCCCCTTCCATGCATTCTCTGCCTGCGTAGTCAATGATTTGACCTTTCTGCTCCGTTCTCCAGTGCACTTCTGTCACCTATTCGGTGTTATTCTGTGTGTTGGTGTTCTCACCTATTATTTTCCTTCGATGATCCGTTTGGTATGTGATGAAACTTCTAATCTTCACCCTAAGAGCTTCAGCTGTTGCTTCCAGATCAAACGGCAGAAAAAAAATCAAAAGATGGTGACCAAGCCTTACTTTAGCGCTCAGAACCAGAGCTATACTCGGGGGAGAATGCTTCTTGATCTGCAGTAGAAGGTCGTGGATGATGATCCCCCTTGATGTCCTCTGGAACAAAGAGGTCTGGAGTGTTGTTGCCACCCCTGCGTGACATCTCAAGGCGACGAGCTGGACAGTAACGGAGAAACATTTTGGACCGAAATGAATGGCAGGCATTTAAGGTGACCTTGTTGTGCTCAGGCGAGTGACATAACTTAAAGACCTGATGGAGGTCGCTCGTGGGTATTTCACGTGGCAGCATGGACAGAATCTGAATGGTGCTTGTTCTATCACCGTCGAGGCATGGTGGAGAGACACAGCCAAGAAGGAAGCAGGAACCAAAGAGCAAGACCCACAATCTGAAACCCCGCTCGAGCGAAGTAGCAACTGTCGATCAGAGACGAAAAGAAAAAGGGGGACGCGATCGAAGAACATTACCGAAGGAGGGGAGGAACTTATGTAGACAGAATAGAGCACCACAACGGTGTCAATCCGGAGCATGGAAGCACACGCCCAAACCTGACGGCAGAAAGAAAAAATCTAACAATAGAGGCCATGACCATGTGCATTACCAGCGAGAGGAGAAGTCACACTACCTTGTGGCTCGAAAGACTTCTTCAAAGAAAAACAACTTGCATACATCCAAGCCCTAAAAACTAGATGGCAGAAGTTATGCACAGCAGGTGTATTTACGGCCACACATGCCTCGAACACAACTTTGTTTCTTTAGTCTCTTCACATGCATCCTTTCATTACAAAAAGCATAGTTTAAAATACTTTATGCACCAATAACAGACATTTTCACACCTGCTTTAGATAAATTCAGAAACTCCCCATTGATCGTTCTTCTTTGATATATCCCAGTATCTTTGATAGATGTAGTTTTCAAATATCCAGGACATTGCATCGGCTAACATAGGCCTCCTTTTCAACGTTAAACTGCACTATACAGCAACTGTTGATTTATGGCACACTGCCACCATAGTATTGATCTTTTTTAACTCATTACAAAGAATCAGCTAGAATGGTGCTGCTTCTACGTGGGCTGTATTAAAAGCAGTCTGTGAATTGTTCCCTGTAGCACTTCCTGTACGTGTTTACATCTGCCTCTAGTTACTTTGAGGACGATCCATTGTAAAATTAGGCAGCTTGTACTTTCACTGCCATTTGTGAGGTTATCAATGGATTCAACTAGGACCTATAAAGGTCTGCAGAGCTCTCTAATGCGTATAGCAGCTCCATGTCTAGATTCTATTGACCAGAGTTCATCTTAAACACCGTTTCCCATTACTTGTATGTTGTTTTTATTCAAAACTTCACACACAGTGCAATTCCACCTTTTACAGCTCTCACTGCCACATTTAACTGGAAATCACTTACTATGCTAACAATAACATAGGGGTCAATGTGCTTTATTCATCGGCTCCAGATCTTCAAATGCATAACTTAAAGTGTGTGTAAATTACTGCAAAGGAACTTCCAAGTTTCTCATTATTTTTTGACAAATTCATCCTGTATGTATTTAGACTTAGTTGGGGTTATGGGTGCTAGCCTACTTCTCTTGGGTACTACACCCATTCCATGGACTAAAGGAGAATTCGTAAACATCTGACAGAACCATAAGCTTATCCTTCTAATATAAGCTTATGATAGATACTTATTAAAATAGCAGTCATTTGGAACAGTTCTGTATTACCAATATTTGAGGTCCTTTTTCTGTTACAGAAGGCAATCCTCTTGTTATTCGGCAGTTACATTTTAAAAAGCCTGTTAATCTGAGTATGAACACACTAGTTTCAAAAGTTAATAAACACTGCAATGCTGCCCTATAGCAAATCTGTTTTTCGCATCTTTGCATAATGAGATATACTGATTATGCAGCAGTTAAATGTCGATTACTGCTATATATTTAACATACTCGGTTATCACTTACCCCCTTATTTGCTGCAATGCAGCATTCGGCGAGTCTGAGCCAAAGGCGTGGATTCGAGTGGTACACCTGGACAGCTTCTATCAAACACTCAAAAGCTGCCAGGGGCCTGCCAACGTGTAGCAACTGAATCCCACAGTTGTACAGCAGTTCATACCGCTTATTGGTCAAGAGTGTGCACATGGGTCGTCCGGAAAATTTCTTACCTAAGGAGAAAGAACCAAACATTTTCGAAATGTAACATCATGAGTAAAAAAAGACAATTAGGGGGATTCAAAGCAGCTTTTAACATCATTTTTTCACACATAGTGAAAAAATATGTTTGCACACTGGCTGCTGTGGCTCACCAAAGAAACAAAAAGAAATATAAGAACAAGGACTGGCATGTGGACTGAGAGTTACGATCTCAGCTCACCATTGAAAGCCTACGAACATGGCAAGACAGGTTACACAGTCCACTCAAAGGAATCAATACTTACTAAATTAACATAGGAACATTTATATATACTACTTGCGCTGGGATTTGTTTTTATTTCTGAAACATCTCATACACTACAAATGTGTATAGATTTCACCCTTGACTCAACCACATGCGGATATGCAACAAGTTAAGTAAAAAAAAAATCCACAAGCAGTGGGTCTAGGATCTGGAAAGGCAGTTATAATCCCCCCTCATGGTTCACCAAGAGTATGCATTCAGGAAAAACCAATGAAGATAGAGTTAAATAGCTCTAATAACTTAGTTAACAGTTTATAATCGTTCACATACTTAGATTACTCCACCATCAGAAGGAAGATCAACAAACAAGTAGGAAAAGCTATCTTTACAGATTACTCTATTATTTTCAGTCCTTGCACTGTGACATTCCTAACGATTTCTTTATATATTTAGGTGTTATGTAGGGAGCGGACTGTCATCTTGTTATCATTTGTAAGTGCTATAACCGCTCACCTTGTGGCTTGATCAGTAACTCCTGCTTCCCGCTTTCAAAAATCAAAAGTATGTGTAGTGCTTCAGAAACGCATTTAACATGATATCCTTTGGGTTCTCTTCCTCAGTGTGAATCATTGGCCAGTAAAGCAGGGGATGGTCAAAGGTTTCTGCTAGAAGTTTCCAATGTTACCAATATGCAGAAGATTATATTAACAGGGTTATGTTTACCAAAGCCCTCAACATATTTTCCAGGAGATGCCTAATATTATGTGTGATTTTTTTCCAGTAAGCTAGAGAGCAAGCTGACTAAATCATTGTGGAGTGGAGGCTCTGCAAGGGAGGTGAGGATGAATTTCAAGTTCCAGTATCAAACATCTCAAGAGTTTCAAGGTCTTCTCGGCCCAAACTAGAAAAGGAACCCAGCCACTGTATACAACCCTGAATCTTCCCTTACCCAAAACTTATACAGTGCTCATTAAGTTGCACACTAGGTGTGCACTACAAAAATTGCAATACATTACAGGATGGGAGGACTGTAAGGACTAAACCTTTGAATCTAAAATAGTGCAGCGTCGTACAAATACTAGGGATTGATGGGACGGCGAGTGTAGATACAGGTTGTCTTGCACAAAGCTATTAATGTGGTAGGTAACATGGTAGTGTACAGACCAGAAATATTTTGTAGTAAGGCATTTTCAGGGTTAGACTTTATTACCTTTGCTGATATTTGCACCACAGTATAAAGTATGGCCAATGGGTCTGCCTACTCGGTTCACTGGTGTCGGAAGGGACCTGACCCCGGGCCTTCGGGAGCCGCCCCCTTACCTGGAACTGGAGTCGATATCACCTGGGCCAGAGACCGATCAGCCAACAACCCGGATAACTCTTGGTCCGGGACCTCTTCCCCACAGGAACACGGAGGCCTGCCGGACTACGAAATCCAATCAGGTCGGGAGCAGCGAGAAGAAAAGGCGGAGCAGGAAGAAGTGCGTGGTGACGTCGAGGAACCCGGAAGGCGGAAGAGAGAGGAGTCGTGAGAAGCCGAGAATACGGAGTCGGAGAAGACGCTGGGACGAGGCGAGGAGTTCGGGAGAACCACGGAAGGAGCCGCGGAAGACGAGGAGTGGTCCGAGGAGTGGTGGATTCCCCCCAGGGAGGACGCGAACGCCGCCGTAACTCAGGAGAGTTACGGCCTGGACGGTGAGTGACACCGTATACGAGCCTAAGGCTCAAGGAGACGGGATTCGGGTGGGAGTTCGAGGGAGTGGGGAGGACGGGCAGGAAGGTACGCGTCACCAAAGGAAACGTGGGCACTAATCAAAGGAGCATTTGTGTGGGGATTTGGGCACTATCCCATTTAGTTCTTTCCTGCTTTATCACCTCCCCTTCCTATGACACGTAATCCTTGTGGTCTAAAGGCTTAAGAGAGGGAAGTATCCGCTCTGATCGGAGAGAGCGGGGTACTGAGAATTCTCTGACATTTCCTGACCATATTTCCTTTACACCGGATGTGGTGACGGTCTCCGGCGTGGATCTCTATACCATAAAAACCCGAGTAGTGCAGAGTACTTACCGTCCTCTTTTGTCTCTTTCTTCGAGCTTCCTGGGGGTCGACGGACAGAGTGAACAACCCCTGTCAAAACCACGGAGGAGACGAGCCAAGGGACGGTTGTCAACTAACCAGCCTTTACACCGAGGATATACTGTTCGCCATAAACTCTCAATAAAATACAGTCATTGATAAGCCACTCAAGCCTCCTAGTTTCTATTTCCGCCCATCCCTCCCACAACTGGCTTCCTTGCTTTGTGGATAATCGCATTTTACCTAATCACTTGTGCAAATCCACCTAAATAATATGTGCACTTCAGTACTAGTGCTTATGGACCAATACTTTACCTTGTCAATGCCTTTCTCTTTAAATTCTTCAAGTTTTTTTTTTAGCTATCACTGTGTTTACACCAAGTTTACAGTCTACAGTAATTCCAAGCCATTGCTTTTTCCTTGTGTCAGTAAGAATCATGTTTCCCTGATTCTTTAATGATTGTTTAGTTTTGTATCTGGCTTGAAGGCTGGAGCACATACAAGTTGGGCTGGAGTCCCATAGTACTATAAGCTTTTTAAAGGGTATCCACAGTACAGTGGGCTGGAATGCGATACACAGTTGGTAAAACCCAACCCAAATGGGAGTTATTTTGGCCAGGAAGAGGGCAGGTCAGGCAAGAAAGTGGATACTGCATCTAACCACAAAAAAAGTTTACTAAATTGCTGCTTTAATCTAGTTGATCTGGTCTGTTGGGCACTCGCACACTGCCAGATGGGTTGTATTATAATGGCCAGTATATGGATTTTTTGGTCCCATGTGCCTTTTTTGTGGTCCTGGGGGCCAGTTTTCATTTGAGGCAGCATCCAGCCTACTCTGTCACTAGGCAGTCAGCAGGTAGTGCTGCTGTGGTGCGCTAAACCCAGGCCAGCCATGCTGTCGTGATCAAGCCTTGTCAGTATTGGGACGAAGTGAGGCTGCGGTACAGGTGTTAAAGTTTTAATCCAAAAAGGGCTCTCCCCCACTTCACAGGTACCTTCCTTCCCTAGTGATGCTAGCAGTACAGGCACTGTGCCCTATATCAAAAAGGCACACTTGTCGCACTGACTTGTTCCTTTCGCCAGTGGACAGGCTCAGTGTTGTCTGTTGCGAGCTCATGGCTATGGTAGCTCCTCCAATAAGCCCAGCGCTGTGTTGCTCTGGAGGAGCCAATCGGCTTTATTTGACTGTTGCCACTTTTGCTGCACCTCAAGTTATATCCTCAGAGGTGGATGGGTGGCCGATGAGCCACTTCAGAGATGCACTGACTAAGTGGCCTTCAGGTTCACCAATACCACTGGGTATCTGAGCAACGGCACCAGGGGCACCACTTATAGTGAAGTGCGAGGGTCTAACAACACAGTGATACCTGAAGTAAGCAACTACATTGGATTCCATTGTTCCAAATACATTTTCTTGTGGAAGCTATACATACCATTTCAGGAAACTGCATAAACGTTTGACTAATCTCTCAGCCTGGAGGTTTTCTGAAAGCATATGGCTGATGGAAGTGTGGTCTGTTATAGTATTGCATAAGAAAAAGTGGATTTCAGCACGCACCGAGTGAACCAGGCCCTCTGTCAGCCCACACTGGTAAGGGGGTCTTGATTAGCACACACTGGGGAAAATCAGTGGTGCTGAAGCACGGAGGAGTAATGACGGAGCTTCCGCAACTATGGTCCTTCTCTATTTTCACTAAAAATACTTTTATTGTGCCGGACCCAGATCATTTTCTGGAAAGTAAAATAAAATAATCCATGGATTAAATCAGTTGCACATTTCTAAAAATGGATATGAATCTTGTTCATTAAACCATAATGTATACTGCAGGTGAGATTGTGCTGATACAAAGATTTTAACTTATATCCTGAAGTTTTGAATGCCTTTTATTTGTCTTCCTTAAGCCACGAGGCCTCTAGAAAGCTAAAACCCACTCATGGCAGATAATTACCATTTGACACAAACATATTGCGCCTTCAAAGCCCTGCGCAAACAAACAAGTAAGATTTTAGTCCCACACTGAGATATCAAAATCTTTAATCACAAAGTTGAGCCATGCAGCACGTTCTTCCAACGCTTAGTTATGTGACTCTCACTCTGTTGTAAGTCTGATGGCAGTCAGGATGTGTGTGGGTGTTAATGATGGGGCAAAATTGACACCTCTGGAGCAGGGGGAGGATGTAGTGCAAGTTTCACCTTGCCAGTCAGTAGATCATGAGACTGTTAAAACATGGCAAAACCAAAGGGGATGATGGACGGAGTGTTGAACATTGCAAGCACTCACCCCCAGTCAACTGATCTGGGTTTAATCCATCATCATTCTTTAGCTCACTCCGCCACCCCAGTTCAGACATGGCCATATGCAAATCAGTCTGACCCTGTGCCTCATGGGAACAGTCCAGCCCGAACTGCCAAGCCATGTCTTCCCTGGACCGGAAACAAGCATCCTGGGACCGGTTTCTGGCTTACAGCCGTCATCAGCCAGGCTATCTTGAATCCAGTGGCAAAGTGAGCAAGGGACCCACGTCTGGGCATACCCTGCCAACTTAGGGCGAACATAGCAAAACCAAAGGGGATGATGGACGGAGTGTTGAACATTGCAAGCACTCACCCCCAGTCAACTTTGCCACTGGATTCAAGCTAGCCTGGCTGATGAGGGCTGTTAGCCCGAAACCGGTCCCAGGATGCTTGTTTCCGGTCCAGGGAAGACATGGCTTGGCAGTTCGGGCTGGACTGTTCCCATGAGGCACAGGGTCATGACTGATTTGCATATAGCTGTGTCTGAACTAGGGTGGCGAAGTGAGCTAAAGAATGATGATGGATTCAACCCAGATCTGTGACTGGGGGTGAGTGTCTGAAAAGTTTCAGCGCTCCGTCCATCATCTCCTTGTGTTTACTGTTAAAACATGGTCATCTAATCCTTGCCCTCTCTGCAGAGCACACATAAGGTTACATATTTGTCAATTCTAATTATCATTTTATGTGAAAGTGTGTAAAGGTAGTACACAACTATCAAAATACTGACAGCACCAAAGGAAATGATGGTTTTACTGGCGAGAAGAGAAAGCGTGTGTGTGTGTGTTTGATTGTGTATGATAGAGGGAGGGCATGGTAATGGGAAGATGTAGGAAGGAAATACATGCGGAATGTAAGTGAACAGACAGTGATGAAGGGGAAGGAGGAACGGATGTGAAATACATAAATGGAGGATTTCAGAAACAAGCGAGGACAAAAAAGGTGTAAGTGTCTAACAAAGGAAAATTATGTGAAGGGGAGAACGGGAGTGCTTGATACTTCGAAGACCATTACTTCTTCCACAGACCCTAATAATGTTTCATTCACAGTCTCAGATTTACAGAAGTAAAGCATTCTAAATATTCACAACAAAATAATTTTTGTTACTCATTGCGCAGAGCTAACATATCCTGTTAAAGCCCAAAATGGCTTGTTTTAGGTGTAGGTCTGTGAGTGTATGATTAAGTAGCTGTGCGCGTTATAAATTGCACTAACCTAACATAACATAACTCTGGATGCATTAACAGAAAACTCACTGAGAGGCACCCAAATATTTCTCAGAAGGCACGCTGTGAAAAGCGTGAGACTTAAATTCTCATGTTTTAAGTCATGCCAATAATTACACAGACTACCTCCTTTTGGAAAGAACACCTACGTAGGGGCTTTTAATAAGGGTCGGGTTTCTCAAAAGTCATTGTCACTGTTGGTTCACTTTATTTTCACTTTCTGCATAAAAAGCAAGGATTGAATATGCCTACTGACATATACGAACAAGGTAAGGTTCTACAACAACCAGTAAAACAGCTGTATATCAACATGGGTTTTTGGTCGCCCACAGTCTAAGTCACCTCAAAATGCTGAATGGGACACGTAAGATAAGACGTGACAAGAGAGACAATAAGCGGGGATAAGACTGAGGGCATGAGGATGGTTCCTATGCATGATAGTTCCTAACTGAAGACACAGTCAACAGAAGAATAGCACAATGTGTGATTAGGAGAACAGGGATGTGTTGTTAAATTTTTGTTAAGGAGGGATCACAATAAATTTCACTAATGTATATCCCCAGTATTATGCTACCACTATTGTATCCAGACAAGAAGGAACTCTAAAAGCTCCTTAAATCCTTACGTGGCGTACGTCGCTAAATGCGGAAAGGAAGCAATTCCTTTTTGTTATTTAACCCTCACACACCCTATTGGGGTCATGCTTCATCATCGGGTTCACCCTAACTCCTAAAGGTCAGGGTGGGCTCAACCGTATTTCAGTGAGCTCAAAAGAGATGTAGGCCAGGGGGACTTAAAGATAAAAATACTACTCCGTTCCCCAGGTATCCCTTTTATTCACGGGGACGTAGTGGATATTAAAATAAAATAAAAACTGGTCTTTTTGGAGGTTATGGTCCTATGACCCTAATAACTTGCCAACATGTTTCAGCCCAGAAAAATTGGCCATAAAGGTCCTGGGCTTTCGTCAGGGCATAAGTATTCCCTCCTTGGTGTTGACCGACACTTGTACTATATATTTTTTTTTGAAGGTACAGAAAGCTGTAACCTTCGTGAAAATAATAATAATAATAATAATGGGGAGTATACTTATCTCCCTTCCTTTTGTACGAAAAAATTCCGCCTGTAAGGAGATTGAAAGGAGAAAGAAGACATACAATTATGCAGTACAATAATCATCATAGCCCTAGTGTGCATATGCACCCATCATGCTCAGGTGCTCTTCTTCCCTTCATTCCGTGAACACAAATTAATGTTGAAAAACAAAGCTGTACTCGATCAACTAATCTCACTTGGCCAAATAGGCAGCATGCATAAATTATCGCACATGATTTAATTCTCAAAAGTGCAAAATACCTTATCCCATCGTGAACCACACTCAAAGTCTTATGAATGGGTTGTATCCACTCGTACCAAGCAACTTTGATCAAACACATTCACAGTTACCGATATGCTCTTAGAAATGGTCATAATGCAGGTTGACATATCCATTTTTCACATTTACGTTAAATGCGCTCATTTGCCCTTACCCTATTAGAGGGGAACTACCGTTTTTCATGGACCACGGGAAGGGGAGACTTGTAGTCAAACGCTGTTTTAGGAGGTAAAAAGTGAAAGACTGCGGCGTTAATACACCCTGCCTCCCAAACGACCCAACTCACATTACCTCCATCTGTAGCTGCGCAATCAATCTGGACTTACTACGTCAAAGGTCCTGCCCCGTAGTATACCTATTTGGTATCCGTGTGACCAGGCTCTAGCAACTCGCTGCTTGGCGCACCAGTTTAAGTAAACCTGCCGTTTCGTATTGCAGCTGGTCAGTGGGCGTGAAAATTGTACGGGGCGCGCGCCAGCCCCGTCACTTCCTACGCGTGTCTCGGAACGGACTACAAATGTCCCATGGGATCATGGGAATTGTGTTCCAGATACGTGACCATAATGGATTATGCCTGTTAAGAGTCCCGAAGCCTGTCGGGATCTGGGATTTGTGGTAGTTCAAATGCAAAACTGGCTAAAGACGACACTTTCGAGTAAATGTGAATCGGCTCGGGTCACATTAATAAGAATACATGACGGGAGCCTTCTCAAGTCCATTGGAGAGGCGGTCATGTATCGAGCCCAAAACATACCGGTAGCCCTCTGTTAAAGAAAAAAGGAGGCGTGCCTTATTTACATGGATCAACAATAGTTTTTGTTCATTAAAGAAAATACCTATGGCTGAGGACATGTTTATAACACGCAACTTTGGTCACAGAGTCTAATGTGTGTCTATTCTATATCACATGGTGTGACCAAGTGACATAGGCAAAAACAGGATTGTGAGGACACTTTTAATGGTGACTGAACCCTATGTCAAATCTAGTTTCTATTTAGCATATTCCATGGGATTGAGTCATTTAATCCTCAGATGTCAGTTCCCAATTTGTAAACCCATCGTTGCTCTCTCGCGAGAAGTCTCTTGGTGATGTTAGGGCCTTCTTTCAACTTTTCAATTATAGTCCATTCTAGATCTTTGTCGTTGTCATTCTTCTCCACGTAGCGGGCAGTTAGTTTTGTAGCTGTAATTGCTCTGATTGTGCTCCTATGTTCTCCTATCCGTAGCTTTACTTTCCGGGTTGTCATGCCGATATATTTGGATCCACACGGGCACATGATCATATAGACCACATTGGAGGTGTTGCAGTTAGTGTGGTCTCTTTGTTCCCAGTCAAACTTTAGGCCCAGATTAATGCTCGTGGTATGTTTAGTGAAGGGGAATATCACACAGTTTCCACAAGGAAAATGGCCTTTGACAGGTGTTTGATTCCATAATGTCAGTTGAGAATCACGTGTGGGTTCCCAGCTGTCCATATGAACCAGTGTGTTCTTTAAGCTTTTATTCTTCCTGAACGAAAACATCGGTTTTTCAAATGTTAGTCTGTTGGATGTCAAAATGCGCCAATTGTTATTTATGATCTTTTTTATGTTGTTAAAAGAAGAATTGTGGGTAGTCACACATATGATCGCCTTGGTTTCCTTCTTGGTATTGGTTTCCAGTAATGCCTCACGTGGTGTATTCCGTGATCTCTTTTTGGCTTGCTCAATCACCTTCCTGGGGTATCCCTTCTCCTCCAGTTTCTTTGTGAGGTTTCTAGCTTCCTTATTGTAATCTTCCAAGTTCGAGCAATTCCTCCGTATCCCCAGTATTACACACTATGCCAGCAGCAGCCAGAAGGAAAATGCTACTTACCCAGTATGCATCTGTTCTTGGCATGTAGAGCTGTAGAGTCACATGCTTTGCATAGCCCGCCATCTAGTGCTGGGTCCGGATGTTTGCACTTTGTTTTTGTTCGAAGAAGTCTTTCCAGTCACGAGGTAGGTGACCCCTCCTTTCGGTGATAGTGCGCATGGGCATCGGCTCCAAGATTGTTTGCCGCAGAGGGTGATAATGGAGTTAGTAACAGTAGTAAGAGATGTCCATGTATGTATTTATTTATTTAAAGTTTTGTATAGCGCAAACATGACCCAAGCGGGTATCAGAGCGCTTTACACACGGGTTGTGGAAAACAAAGGCAGATATCAGCAGGATCAAAGTAAGGCAATATACATCAGGAACAAAGTTCAAAAGTAAAGCAATATACAACAGGAGCATTAATGACATAATGGCCGGCGACAATGGGCCATAACAGATGTTAGGTAATAGCTAACACAGCTAAGCAAGAACGAAGGGATGAGGATAAAAACTTCTAGTTCAGCATCATGTTCATTAGTAGGGTTTTAACTTCCCTTTTGAAGGCAAATGTTGAGGGAATCAGTCTTGTTTCCACAGGTAGGGAGTTCCAGATTCTCGGGGCAATGCCAGAGAATGTACGGTTGTAGGTTTTTAGTTTTTTAAATTTCTTCGGCTTAAGCAGCAGTGTGCCGGTGCTCCTTGAGGGCCGGGTGCTACCAGAGAGTTCGAGCTTATTTGCCAGGTAGATTGGGGTGTTGAAGTGTAGTGCTCTATAGGTCATACACGCAATTTTTAGCTGGATCCTAGCCTCAAATGGAAGCCAGTTGAGCGATTTCAGGTCCGGCGAGATGTGGTTGGTTTTCTTGGAACCAGTGATAAGTCTAGTCGCAGCATTTAGAGATGCTCTTATGGGGGCTAAACTAAGTTTCGGCAGTCCACATAGAGTAGCATTGCCATATTCAAGTCTGGAGATGACTAGTGCTTGCACCGCCGATTTGAAATCCTCTTGGGGAAGGTAGGGTTTGAGTTTTCTTAGTATGCTCAGCTGGAAGTTCGCTCCTTTGGTAGATGCTCCGATATGATCTTGCATGTTTAGGTTCTTATCTAGCACAACTCCCAGGGATTTCGTGGAATCAATGATGTGTGGTGTGCAGTTGAGAGCAGTGAGGTTACTTAGATATTTCACAACAGTGGGGGTTTGCCTGGTGGGTGAAATGAGGAGGAATTCTGTTTTAAGGGCGTTGAGTTTGAGGTGGTTGGAGGTTAGCCAGTATAGGGTTTTGAGCAGGGTTCCGTTGAGTGACTTGATATCTTCGGGGGAGGATATTTTCATGTAGAGTTGGGTGTCATCCGCATACATGTGATATTGGATGTTGGATGCTTTGAGGATTACAGTTAGTAGCTCAATGAAGAGGTTAAAGAGCGTGGGGGAGAGTGAGGACCCTTGGGGGACACCCAAAGTTCAGGGACTGGAGTTGGATAGAGACTGATTGGATTTGACTCTTTGCGTTCTGTTATTGAGGAAAGAGGCAAACCATTTAAGTACCGTGCGAGAGAGCCCCATCCTGCATTCCAAGAGTTTAAGTAGGTTGTCATGTTTGATAGTGTCAAATGCAGCAGAGAGATCGAGTAGTATTAGCAGGCAAGCTTCATTCTGGTCTAGTAAAGTGAGAGCATCGTCCACAATATGCGTCATGGCTGTTTCAGTGCTGTGGCCAATGCGGAAGCCCGATTGGAATTGGTCAAGAAGTTGGAAATGCTCAATGTGTTTGCCCAGTTGTTCATGTACACATTTCTCAAGGAGTTTTGCAAGGGTAGGGATGTTAGTGATTGGTCGGTAGTTATTCAGGTCTTCAGGGTCCGCCGTGGGTTTTTTGAGAATAGGGAGCACTAGTCCAGCCTTCAGGCAGTCAGGGATCTCCCCTTGAAAAAGGGAGGCGTTGATGATCTTGGACCATAGCGGGACTAGTGATCCTATCATTTCTTTAAAGAAGTTGGGGGGGAAGGGGGTCATTGAAGTGTTTGAAGGTTTCAGGGTCGAGAGTACGTTGAGTATGGCATTGTCATTGAGGGGTTTGAATTGATTCCAAGAGGCATTGTTTTTGGGGGATAGACAGTGAGGTGTGTATGTATCTAAGTAAGATATTACTGCAATAGGTAGAGGTACCCGGGGAGGCGGGTGGGAGCATGTGACTATACAGCTCTACATGCCAAGAACAGATGCATACTGGGTAAGTAGCATTTTCTGTTCGAGGCATGTGAGCTGTAGATCACATGCTTTGCATAGACTATACAGCAGTTATCTCCCAAAGCGGTGTCTAACCTGTAGCTGTTGCAGTTGTCTGAAATAGTGTACGTAAAACTGCTTGGCCCACGCTAGCTTGCTGTCTTGCTAACACATCTACACAATAGTGTTTAGTGAATGTGTGAGGCGTAGACCATGTTGCAGCTTTGCAGATGTCATCTATGGGTATATTCCCTAAGAATGCCATAGAAGCCCCTAGTTTACGTGTGGAATGCGCTCTAGGGGGAATTGTTAGTGTTCGTTTTGCTTTTGCATAGCATGTCTGAATGCATTTGACTATCCACCGTGCAATACCTGATTTTGATATTGGATTGCCTTTATGTGGTGGCGCTAAAGCGACAAACAGTTGTTTTGTCTTGCTGAAAGGTTTAGTCCTTTCTACATAGTAAAGTAGTGCTCTTTTCACATCTAAAGTGTACAAAGCACGTTCTTCCACAGAATCCGGTTGAGGGAAGAACACAGGCAACTCAACAGATTGGTTGATATGAAAGGCCAAAATGACCTTTGGTAGGAATTTAGGGTTGGTCCGAACGACCACTTTGTTTTGGTTTACTTGTAAAAATGGTTCTTCTATGGTTAGTGCCTGAAGAACAAGTTACTTACCTTCGGTAACGATATATCTGTAAGAAACATAGGTTAGTTATAGATTCCTTACCTTAGAATTACCCCCAGGCGTCAGACTGGATCCAGAAAGTTTTTCGTCAACAGTACCCCTGCGCGTCGGAAGGTGGCGTCGGTCGACTCCGCGTTCGTCGTCGTGGTGGTCGCCCGGATGACGTCGCGGTAGCTACATAGACGCCGCCCTCGCGCGCGGACGTCAGTTCTGTACACAACTTTCCACGCCAGAAGCGCAGAGCGTGCAAGACGCTGACCACTGGTGCACAAAACTAGGGCCCTGAAAGGATGTCCTTAACCCTAGAAGTCAGTTCGCAGAACAGGGAGGATGGGTGGGGCGGTAAGGAATCTATAACTAACCTATGTTTCTTACAGATATATCGTTACCGAAGGTAAGTAACTTGTTCATCTGAAAGAAACAGTTAGTTATCAATCAATCAATCACGTGTTTGTTAAACGCGACTACTCACCTGTAAGGGTCTCAAGGCGCTGGGTGGTGGGGTGCAGGTTCCAGTCCATCAAGGAGGGGGTCTGTCGAAGAGCCAGGTTTTGAGTCTTCTCGTGAAGATGGGGAGTGATGTTGTTATAGGTTCCTTACCTTAGAATAGATACCCCAGCAATACCAACCCCGGTGGTGGGTCTGCGAACTAAGTTCACACCAGAAAGTCCTGAAGAACAGAACGGCCAAAGAAGCCGTCTCTCCGGACTTGGCTGTCAAGGCAGTAATGTTTAGTAAACGTGTCCAACGATGCCCACGTAGCTGCCTGACAGATGTCATTTAGAGGGACTCCTCGTCCCAAAGCAGTGGTAGCTGCCGTCGCCCTGGTGGAATGGGCACACAGCCCCAATGGAGGCTCCTTCTTTGCCAAAGAGTAGCAGGCTTTGATGCACAGAACGACCCACCTGGAGATGGTTCGTTTGTGCACGGCCCGACCTTTCTTAGCGCCCACGTAACCAACAAAGAGCTGGTCATCCACCCGGAATTGTTTGGTGCGATCCAAGTAGAAGGCAAGCGCACGTTTTGGATCCAGACGGTGGAGCCTCTCTTCCTCTTTCGAAGGATGCGGAGGCGGAAAGAAGGTGGGCAAACTGATGGTTTGGCCAATGTGGAAAGAAGTAATCACCTTGGGAAGGAAGGACGGTCTAGTTCTCAGGACGACCTTGTCCGGATGGATAGCCAGAAAGGGAGGCTTGGAAGAAAGAGCTTGTAACTCACACACCCTGCGTGCAGAGGTGATGGCCACCAGAAAGGCAGTTTTCAAAGTGAGACGTCTGAGAGGACAGTTATGTAGCGGCTCAAAGGGAGCGCACATGAGGCAGGTAAGAACCAAGTTCAAGTCCCACTGAGGCATTACGAAGGGAACAGGAGGAAAAAGATGAGTAATGCCCTTAAGGAATCTATTTACAACAGGAGACTTGAAAAGAGAAGGCTGATCAGGAAGCCTAAGAAAGGCTGAAATGGCCGAGAGGTAGCCCTTCAGAGTGCCCAGAGCAGAGCCCTGCTGGGCCAAAGAAAGGAAGAACAAGAGAACCTCAGAAAGAGGGGCAGAAAGGGGATCCACAGCCTTTGCTGTGCACCATGCCACAATTTTTTCCATCTGCAGGCTTACACCGTCTTAGTGGAGGGACACCTGGCTGCCAAGATAACATCGCAGACTTCGGGAGGCAGGTCAAACGACGTCAACTGCCGCCGCTCAATCTCCACGCAAGGAGGTGGAGGCTGGACAGGTTCGGGTGGAGGACCATCCCCTGTTGCTGCGATAGAAGATCCTCCCGAAGAGGCAGTCTGATCGGAGGATCGATGGCTATGTTGAGCAGCTCGGGATACCAGACTCTTCGTGCCCAATCCGGAGTCACAAGGATGACTTGGGCCCGGTCGTGCTTGATCTTCTTCAGCACTCTGGGCAGAAGTGCTATAGGCGGAAAGGCGTATAGAAGACCGCAACTCCACTCGCGACGAAAAGGGTCGCCTAGCGAGTGCCGCCTTGGAAATTCCAACGCGCAGAACTGCTGACATTGCGCGTTCTTTTCGGTGGCAAATAGCTCTAACCAAGGCTCTCCCCACTGCTGAAAGAGACCTTGCACCACCTCCGAGTGAAGATGCCATTCGTGATCCATCATGCACCTGCGGCTGAGTTAGTCCGCCCTGGCGTTCAGAGAACCTGCCAGGTGCTGAACCATCAGGGATATGCCCTGATGTTCCAGCCATGTCCAGAGGCGGAGAGCCTCCTGACATAGGGTACACGACCCCACCCCGCCTTGTTTGTTGCAGTACCACATGGCGGTGGTGTTGTCCGTGAACACCTGTACTACTCTTTCCCGGACAGAGGGAAGGAATGCCTTGAGTGCAAGACGAATCGCCCGAAGCTCCAGAAGATTGATGTGGAGCCTGGACTACGCCGGAGACCAGAGGCCTCTGATCTCCGCCTCCCCCATGTGGCCGCCCCATCCCAGAAGTGATGCATCGGTCATCACTGTGAACTCTGGTTGAGGATGGGAGAGGGATCTGCCTTCGACCCAATCCTTGTTCGTAAGCCACAACTGCAATTGGTGTGCAGTGCCCTCCAAGATCTGGATGCAAATCGGACAGATTCCCTTGATGTTGGGCCCACTGGAACTTCAGGTCCCACTGCAGAGCCCGCATATGCCATCTGGCATGATCCACCAGCAGGATACAGGAAGCCATCAGACCCAGCAGCCTGACGGTCATCCTGACCGAAACCCGGGATAGAGGCTGAAAGATCGGAATCATAGCCCGAATATCCCGGACTCGCTGCTCGGGAGTGTGAGAAAGTGCCCTCTTTCTGCATGGTATGCCCCCACTTTTTGCTGAATTGCTGATGTTCTTTGACTGAGTGTGCCCTGGGTTCCTGTTAATCAGGTGCCCAGGGCCTATGTTCCTTCCCTAAAACTGCATTGAAGCCTAAACCCAATTGGCATCTCTGGCCACATGTCAGCCCCTGGTAAATGGTACCACAGGTACCCAGGGCACTGTGACCAGAGAAGGCCTCTAAGGGCTGCAGCACTTATTGTGCCACCCTTAGTGGCCCTGTACCCTGACACTCACACACTGCCTTTGCAGGCTGCGTGTCTTGGTGCAGAACAAAGTGAAGAGTCGACATGGCACACATCCCTGTGTGCCATGCCCACAAACCACTGCCCTGGCATACATCAGTCACCCCTCTAGCTGGGTGGCCTATGCCAGTGGTGAGGGTACAGGTGCATGAGCCCTGTACCCCTACAGTGCCCAAGTCCATTCCTGGGCACTGTAAGTGCAGTGCTGCCATTAAGAGTATATGGTGCTGGGAGTTTGTCATTACGAACTCCACAGCACCATGATGGCTACACTGAAGACTGGGTAGTTTGGTATCAAACTTCTCAGCACATTAAACCCACACTGATGCCAGTGTGGGATTTAATGTAAAATGCACCACAGAGGGCATCTTAGAGATGCCCCGTGAAACTCGACCAACTTCTAGTGACCTGACTGAGTGGCTGCTTAGGCTGCCACCACCAGACATGTTTCTGGACCCCTGGGTCGAGAGCCTGCTGCTCTCGGGGCCCTGAAACAATACACATCCTGGGACGAGGTGCCAAGCCTCCTCCCCCAGGATGGGCAGGGTTGACGAAGGAGAAGCTTCAAAGGCATGCCGCCTTTGTGAGCCTCTCCAGACCATTTGCTGCTTTCAGCAACTGGTCCCCACTGGTTCTACCCCCCACTTTGGGCGGGAGAACCAGGGGGAAAAACAAGTGAGGAAGGGAGGTGTGCCCACCTCTGCCAACTCCACCCCTCAGGTGGGGAGGCGAGGTGAAGCACAACCTCGAGTCCCCGCCATCTTGAGGATGGGGGACCCAGCCAACCAGGGACAGGCTCCTGCCCCCTCCCACTGGAGAGTGGCAGAATAGGGGTGTACCCACCCCAGGGAAGGGACCCATTGGTCCCTGCCCTTTACCTACCTGTAACACCCCTAAATTTAGTATTTAGGGGGCACCCTAAACCTTACTTCCTCAGATCCAGCTTACCTACAAGAAAAAAAGAAGGACGAAGAGCCTTGCAGAGCTAACAAGAGGACGACGCCCACTGACTTGGCCCCAGCCCTACAGGCCTGTCTCCCCTCAAACCTGCTCCTGCAAAATCCCGGCGTGTCCAGCAGCCAGCAACCTCACAAACCCCGGAGGACCTGCCTGCCTTCACTTCCAAGACTGTTTGTCCTGTGAACACCGGACGTGTTTAAACTGCAGCTTCTGGCTCCGGCCGGACACCGCGAATCCAGCCCACTCTGCACCCGCCGAACCCGGCCCAAGCTCGAGTGGAAAAACACCCCGAGGAGATCACCCCGGCGATCCTGACCCGAGATCCGGCGACTCCTGACCTGCCTCGAGCCTCCAGGCGACGCCTGCAGCCTCAATCCAGAGGATCCCCTCTACCGCGACCAGAGTGGGTAAGAAAATCCGACCCTAAAAGGCACCCCTGCACCAGGGCCCCACGGCCTTGTGTGCCCAAACCAACGGTGCCTAACCAACCCAAGACATCCCAACTTACCCCTCGAAGTGGTGGTCGCACCCAGAAGATCCTCGTCCCCGAGCCTGCAGTGCTTCTTCAAACCGGAGGTTCTCCATAGAAAACAACAGGGCGTCCGACGCAGAAACAGCACTCTGCACCCGGCCACCCCAGTGCCGCTGAGGGTGCACTTTTTGTGCCAACTTGTTTCCCCAATTGCCCTGACCTAAACCCTAGGAGCTTTGCTCCCACAAACCAGTGGCCTGCTTGCCAGCAGACACCAACCGGAGACCCCCTATCCTCCATAGGATAACATTGGGCCTCAACACTCTGCACCCGGCCGCCCTAGTGCCGCTGAGGGTGCAACAACAGTGCATCACTGACCCTGGGGGAACCCTTGTTCTAACCCCAGAACCTTAACTCCCACAGTCGTTTACTTACCTGCAAACCGATAACCTGTTTTTCCTCCATAGGATAACATTGACAATTTTTCTTCCAAAAAACGACTAAGTGTGGAGTTTTGAAAACTAAAGATACTCTTTAAAAATCGTACAATTAACCAAAACGTGTTTTCTCACCTGTTTGCAGGAAATGTCCCACTGCTGAATCTAGGCATCCAGCACTGAGTTAGAAAAAGAAACGTAAAAGTAACTTACCTGCAATTTACTGAAAAAGCCTATTCATTTCAATGTACTGCTCCAAAAAGTTTCTAAGTGTGGAGTTTTGAAATCTGAAAATATTCTTTAAAAATCGCACGAATAACGAAAACGCATTTACTCACCTGTTTTCAGGAAATGTCCCACTGCTGAATCTAGGCATCCAGCACTGAGTTAGAAAAAGAAACGTAAAAGTAACTTACCTGCAATTTACTGAAAAAGCCTATTCATTTCAATGTACTGCTCCAAAAAGTTTCTAAGTGTGGAGTTTTGAAATCTGAAAATATTCTTTAAAAATCGCACGAATAACGAAAACGCATTTACTCACCTGTTTTCAGGAAATGTCCCAGTGCTGAATCCAGGCATCCTGCACTGAGTTAGAAAAAGTAACGTAAAAGTAACTTACCAGCAATTTATTGAAAAAGCCTATTCATTCCAATGTACTGTATTTGCCAAGTATTGCATACTACTGCTCCCCTGTAAATCAAACAAAGTACAATTTCTATTGCATTTTTCAACTGTTCTATATCCAGTAACTTATTACTGAAAAGTATTTAATGCTTACCGGTGCCAGGCTTGCTTGGTTCTAAAAATAAACAGTATATTTTTATACAAAAACAATTGACCTAGAGTTCAGTTCTTGAGTGTGTGAATTCATTTGCTGACTGAGTGTGTAGATCAAATGCTTAACACTGTCCTCTGATACTGCCTTACTGCTCGACCAAGCTACCACTATTAGAGAGTAAGGTTCTATCTAACTTTAACCTCTGCCTACCTTTGGGGACTCTTGGACTCTATACACACTGTACCTCACTTTGGTGCAGTATATATAGAGCCAGTTTCTTACAGGGAGGATAAACCTGAAACTGCGTCATGTCCAGAACCGCTCCGATGAAGAGGAGCTTCTGAGAGGGGTTCAGGTGTGACTTCGGCACGTTGATGGAGAACCCCAGCGAATGCACGAGGTCGGCCGTAGTCTGGAGGTGGGAGACGACAGCCTGGGGCGAGCCCGCCTATAACAGCCAGTCGAGATAGGGGAAGACTGGAACCCCTGATCTGCGCAGATGAGCTGCGACCACCGCCATCACTTTCGTGAACACCCGAGTGGCGCTGGTAAGGCCAAAGGGGAGCACGGTAAACTGAAAGTGCTCGTGGCCTACCGTGAGCTGCAGGTAACGCCGGTGGGCCGGCAGGACGGGGATGTGAAAGTAAGCGTCCTGCAAGTCCAACGCTACCATCCAGTCTCCAGGGTTGAGGGCAGACAAGACCTGAGCGAGCGTCATCATCTTGAACTTCTCCTTCCGGAGGAAGCGGTTGACGTTCCTGAGATCCAAGATAGGACGCAGGCCTTTGTCCTTCTTGGGCACCAGAAAGTAGTGGGAATAACAACCACGACCTACTTCTGGGGCAGGAACGAGCTCCATGGCACCCTGGGCGAAGAGTGCCGAATCTTCCTGTTGGAGAAGGGCCAGTTGATCCTCCGACATGTGATGGTACTGAGGTGGCATGGATAGAGGGGTAGTCTCGAAGGGGAGGGAGTGGCCCATTCGGACTATTTGCAAAACCCACCTGTCTGACGTGATGGTGCGCCAGTGGGGGAGGTGATGGCGGATCCTGCCGTCCACTGGCATTTGGTGGCCCTGAAAGATCGGACTAGGAGGGTTTGGAGGCTGCTGCAGAGGGACTGTGGTGGACTGGCCCGCCCGCTGGCCCCCAGAACCACGGCGGTGGATCCCACGTCCCCGGCCGCGCTGGGGCTGAACAGCTTGCGCCGGCCTGTGGCTCTGGGCGGGACGTAGCGGGGCACCCCTTCCGCAGCCACGACAGGGGCGAAAGGCAGACTGCGCAGGGCGGGTGGTGGAGAGGCCCAAGGACCTGTCCGTAGCCCGAGAGTCCTTAAAGCGCTCTAGCGACGGCCATCAAAGGGCATGTCCATAAGAGTGGATTGGACATCCCCGGAAAAACCAGTCGAACGCAACCAGGCATAGCGTCGAAGGGCTACTGACGTGGCAATCGTCCTGCCAAGTGCATCAGTGGTATCCAGCCCACAGCGGATGGTAAACTTCGCTGCGTCTCTCCCTTCAGCAACCGCTCGAGAGAGCACGGCCCGGGCCTCCTCCGGGCACTGAGGCAGCACTTGTGCAACAGTGTCCCACACAGAGTGGGTGTAACGGCCCAATAGACATGCGGTGTTTACCGACTGCAGTCCCAAGCTGGAGGAAGAAAACATCTTCTTCCCAAGATGATCCAGCTTTTTGGATTCCCTGTCCGGTGGAGCGGTAGGAAATGCGCCTTTGGACGTGGAGGCTTGGACTACCAAGCTCTTAGGGGTGGGGTGCTGGGAGAAGAAAGTGGGGTCGCCCGGGGCCGGGCGGTGGCGTCGGGCAATCATCATGTCCACAGGAGCCCCTGTGTTGGGCCTGGACCAGGTGCCCAAAAGGATGTCTGTCAGGGCTTCATTAAACGGCAGCAGGGGCTCTGAAGAGCTCGCTGCCGGTTGAAGCACCTCTGTCAGGAGGTTAGTCCTGACTGCCACCGTAGGAAGCTCGAGGTGGAGAGCTGCGGCCGCCCTACGCAACACCACTGCGTATGACGCTCCCTCCTCCGTAGCCACGGTAGGAGGAGACAACATGCCACGGTCTGGTGAGGTATCCAAACCACTGGCTTCCCCCAGTTCCTCTCTCCAGTCCTGCTCATACACCATCTGGTCTGTTAAAGGGTCTCCAGACCCCTCCCAGTCCTCCTCACCCTCCTCTGGCTGCCAATCTGGTCTCAAAGAGCCACGGTAGAACAGGGGCACAAAAGAACCCGTCGGCGTCGGATCCGGCGTCAGTCGACGCCGGTCCGACTCCGTGTCTACCTCGAGGTGGAGGCCGGGGTCGACGTTGGCTGGGGACACAGCCGACGCCGGTGGCGTATGTGGTGCTGGTGGAATCAGCGCCGGGGGAAGCGTAGCGAGGTTCGCCGGCGCCGATCCAAATCCATGCCTGGATCCAAGGGGACCCTACGGCGCCGAGGCCGAAGGCCCAGGGCCCCCAGCCGAGTCCGCGGGGCCCGAAGGCGCGCCGGCGGAGTCGGGCTGCCCAAAGATGGCATGCATCGCTTCGTAGAAACTCCGAAGCTGGGCAGGGGTCGCACCGGGTCCCGGAAAGGGGAGAAAACCCGAAGTCGACTCAGCAGGCTCCACACACAGAGCCGCGGGAGTGGCACCACCCACATCCCTCATCGCGTCAGCCGACGGACGGGGAGAAGTCGAAGAGCGACGATGCTTCTTCGACTTCTTTTTGTGCTTTGACTTACCTGACCCCGAGTGCGAAGACTTCGACGAAGAATGGTGTTGACTCCGCGACCGGTCCCTCGACCTCTTCCGAGACCTCGAGCGGCATGGAGCCGACTGCCGGGCCTAGAGTAGCTTTCGGGACCGCTCCCGCAAAGACTTCGGGCCATGGTCCGGCAGTTGGAGCACGACTCGGGGTCGTGGTCGCGCTCTAGGCAGTAGAGGCACACGCGGTGCGGATCCATCACGACATGAGTCGGTTACAGGAACCGCAAGCCTTAAAGCCGGGCATCCCTCGTTCACCAGGAGTCGATGGACTCAAACAACAACGAAGTTGACAAAAGTCGAGAAAAAGTTGAGTCAAAAATTGACTGGGGGTACCGCTCTCTCCGTATCTGCGCTTGATGGCGCAGAAAAAGAAAGAACTGATGTCAGCGCGCGAGGGCGACGTCTATGTAGCTACCGCAACATCATCCCGGCGACCACGACGCCGAACGTGGAGTCGACCAACGCCACCTTCTGACTCGCAGGGGTACTGCTGACGAAAAACTTTCCGGATCCAGTCTGACGCCTGGGGGTAATTCTAAGGTAAGGAATCTATAACGAACTGTTTCTTTCAGATGCTCACCTACTCTCCTCAGTGATGTGATAGTTATGAGGAAAGCTACCTTCCAAGTGAGAAATTGTAGTTCACATCTATGCAATGGCTCAAAGGGTGGATCCATCAGTCTTGTAAGGACAATGTTAAGATTCCACACTGGAGAAGGAGGAAGTCTTGGAGGAATGATTATTTTAAGTCCCTCCATAAATGCTTTAATGTCAGGCACTCTAAAGAGAGACAGATGTTGTCTGTTTTGTAGGTATGCAGCTATTGCAGCAAGACGTAAGTGTATGGAAGAGTACGCTAAATTGGAACGCGGCAGATGTAATAAATAGCAAATCATGTTTTGAACTGAAGCGTCCAGCGGATCGATTTGATTGTTATTGCAGTATATTACAAATCGCTTCCACTTTGCTGCATAGCATGCTCTTGTGGTAGGACGTCTAGCCTCTTTGATGATGTTCATGCAGTCTGGGAGATTAAGGTAGCCAAACTCTAAGATTTTAGGTGCCAGATCGCAAGATTGAGATGACTGGGATCTGGATGTCTTATCTCTCCATGGCTCTGAATGAGAATATTGGGATTGAGATGTAGTTTTTGGTGAGGAACTACCGAGAGCTCCAACAGGGTTGTGAACCAGGGTTGCCGGGCCCATGTGGGAGCAACTAGAATTAGTGTCAGGGACGCTTGTTTGAGCTTCCGAACTACTAATGGAATGAGTGGGAGAGGTGGAAAAGCGTAGGCAAATATCCCTGACCAATTCATCCATAGTGCATTGCCTTTGGACAATGGGTGTGGATGCCTGGATGCGAAGCTTGGGCATTTTGCGTTTAGGTTTGGGGCGAACAGATCTATGTCCGGAAAGCCCCACATTTGGAAGAATGGGAGGAGAACTTGAGGGTGGAGTTCCCATTCGTGGATCTGTTGTCTTTGACGACTGAGCAGATCTGCAATCTGATTGTTTACTCCTGGAAGGTGTTCTGCAAGGAGATACATTTTGTGACGTATAGCCCATCTCCAGATGGTCTGTGCTAGTTGTGACAGCTGGAGAGAGTGCCCCCCCCCCCCTGTTTTTGTATGTAGTACATTGCTGTCATGTTGTCTGTACGGATCAGGACAGCTTTGCCTACTAGATGTACTTGAAACGCTTTGAGGGCTAGAAAAATCACTAGCAGCTCTAGATGATATATGTGAAGCTGCTTTTGTTACAGGCTCCACATGCCTCGTCTGGAGATGAGCTCCCCAACCAGTGGGCGATGTGTCTGCTCTTACCACTATCTGTGGAACCGGGTCTATGAAGGGCCGCCCTTTTGAAAGGTTTTGTGTATTCCACCACTGCAGAGAGCGATGGGTGCGGCCGTCCACCAACACTAGATCTGATAAGAAACCATGAGCCTGATTCCACTGACGTGCTAAGCACTCCTGAAAGGGACGCATGTGGAGTCTTGCGTAAGGGACTATTAGAATGCAAGACGCCATCATCCCTAGTAACTGCATGAACACTCGAGCTGGCAATGAGTGTTGAGGCTGAAACTGACAGAGTAAAGTTTGCATGTTGCGGATTCTGGCCGGATTGGGGTAGGCCAAAGCCTTTTGTGTATCTATTGTGGCTCCCAGATACGCCTGTGTGTTGGATGGATGTCGATGGGATTTGGACAGATTTACTGTGAATCCAAGATCGTGGAGCAATTGACTGTTTTGTGAGTGTGATGTAGACAGCTTTTTTGCGAGCTGGCTTTTATGAGCCAGTCGTCCAAATATGCGAAGACGTGAATGCGTTGTCTTCGAAATTGAGCTGCGACTACTGCCAGGCACTTGGTGAAAACCCTGGGTGCGGTAGTTACTCCGAATGGGAGCACCTTGAACTGACAGTGCTGGCCTGCTACTACGAACCTGAGTTATTTGCGGTGAGCAGGGTATATTGGGATATGGAAATAGGCATCCTTTAAGTCCAGAGTGGACAGAAAGTCGCCTTGTTGAAGGAGCGGTAGCACTTGCTGGAGTGTGACCATGTGAAAGTGGTCCGACTGAATGCATAGATTTAGTTCCCTGAGGTCTAGTATAGGCCTGAGAGAGCCGTCCTTCTTGGGAATCAAGAAGTACAGTGAGTATACCCCGGCACCTTGATATTTTAATGGGACTGGTTCTATAACTCCTTTCTCTAACAGAGAGAGAACTTCTTGCTTTAGAAGGGTAAGATGTTCCTGTGACATTGCGCGTGATCTTGGAGGAATGTTTGGGGGAGTGTCTGTAAGTTCCGGGCAGTAACCATATTGGATAATTTGTAAAAACCCATTTGTCTGAGGTGATTGTGTTCCAGACAGGGAGAAATTGGGAGAGACGTCCCCCGACAGAAGTGGAATGACCGGGGGGTAGCGGAAGGAAGTCACTGCTTGTTGTTTGCGGGGGAAGTGCGTGTAGAGTTGCCTCTGCCTCTTCCATTACCATTGTTTCCTATAAAACCTCCTCTGAAATAGCCTCTTGATGGGGGCGATTGGTTGTTGCCCTTGTAAGAGGAGAGGGATTTTCTGTGGAAATATTTTTGGAGCCACACCTGTAAAAGGAGCACCGAAAGGAACCCCTATTCGCAGGTAACTGCAAAGCCCCCATGGACTTTGCGACCTCAGTGTCTTTCTTCATCTTTTCCAGCAAGGTGTCAACTGCTGGACCAAAGAGGTGTTCCTTGTCAAATGGCTGGTTGAGAATGGAGGCCTGTACCTCAGGTTTGAACCCTGAAATTCTCAACCATGCATGTCTGCGTAGCAGTACGCTGGTGTTTACTGAGTGCGCTGCTGTGTCTACTGCGTCTAGGGTGCACTTGATGGAGGTATTGGTGATAAGTTTGCCCTCCTGGATAAGATCATTTGCCTTAGATTTATGCTCATCAGGCAGAAATTGCATAAGTTTTTCTAACTCATCGTAATGAGCCCTATCATATCTGGCTAATAAAGCCTGAGCATTGGCAATGCGCCAGTGATTAGCTGCTTGTGAGGTAACCCTTTTGCCAGAGGCATCAATTAACTTGGACTCCTTATCAGGAGGAGGGGCCTCACCTGTGGTCTGTGAGTTAGCTCTCTTGCGAGCATTAGAAACCACAAAAGAGTCTAAGGGCAGCTGACCCATGATGTAAGTAGGATCAGTAGGTGCTGGGTTATATTTCTTTTCAACCCTGGGGGTGATGATTCTTGCCCTTACAGGATCTTTGAAAACCTCATCTGCATGTTTAATCATTCCCTTAAGCATTGGCAGTGTATGTGTAGTTTTTTGAGAGGAACTTAGGGTCTCAAACAAGAAGTCCTCCTCTAAAGCCTCCTTATGTAGTTCCACCCCATGGTAATGAGCAGCCCTGTTAAGAGGCTCAATGTAGCCTATATTGTCGTCAGGTGGTGATGGCCTGGACGGGTATAAGTCAGGGTCAGTATCCGTGTGTGGGTCAGTGTCATAATCCTCCCATGGGTCAACATCTTGTGGCCTATCCTGAGCCCCATCACCTTCATCCTGTGGGGCAGGTGATAGTGGTGGAGGTGAATTAGTGGGTCTGATAAGTAATTGAGGATTAGCAGGTGAAGGAGGTGAAACTTAAGGTGGTGAAGGTTTAGTACCCACATTCCTTTTCTTCAGGGGCATGTGGTGCTCATCCTGTTGGCCCAGTTTCCTTTTTTCAGGCAGTTTGGCATGAATATGTCCAGTATCTGGGTTAATAACCAGATCTTTTGTTTCGGATCCGAAGGTGGAACATCGGACCAAGGCTCTTTTAGCGGAGTCTTTTTATCTTTACTTGTCGTTTTCGGTGTCGAAAGCTTCTGCTCCGAACTCTTCGGTACCGAAGATTTAGTCTTTGACAAAGACGGCACCTGGACCAGGACATGCTTGGATTTCGGCGCCAGGGATTTTGGTTCTGCGCCGGCATGGGGCCAACTCGAGCCTGAGCCGGAAGGCTTCTCTTTGTGTTTCGGCGCCGGGCCCGGGCGCTCAAAACTTTTTCTCGGTACCGACCTTGGCCCGCAGGCAGAGGAAGGACCGGAGCCTTTTTGGTCTCGTGTTGTTGGGGCAAGGGGGCTTCTGTACTCACGGTACGCTGACCCGGTGTAACTTGCTCCTCTTCTTCCATGTCGGACTCGGCCTCAGACACGGAGATGTGTTGTTCTTCCTTGGCTCCTTGAGCTTGTGCTTCTTCTCGGTCAGAATCTTCGCCGAAGATGTCCGGTACGAAGCTGCCTTGGTGTTGCATCTCGTGACGTCGAGCCCGGCGGCCAAGAGCGTCTTCTTTGATCAAAACGATTGGTACGCGTCGCAGTCTTTCTCATTGTGTTCCGGGGATAACCAGAGGTTGCACACTTCGTGCAGGTCGGTGCGCGGAAACTTGGCGCGACACCCGGGACAGAGCTTGAATGGAGTCCGTTCCATCGACTGCTAGCGAGCCCAGCGCGGGTAGGCCCAACGGCCCTCCACGAGTTTTCCGATCGAAGATTTTTAAGTTGAAACGATACGCTTAGAATGGGAAATGCGATCGAGAAACAATACCGTCGAGGGTAGTGGATTGCGCGCAGCAATTCACATCCGAACCCGATGGTGGAAAAAAACAATCTAACAATGGAGCCGATGCCCATGCGCATTATCACCGAAAGGAGGAGTCACCTAGCTCGTGACTGGAAAAAACTTCTTCGAACATAAACAAAGTGCAAACATCCGGACCCAACACTAGATTGCGGGCTATACAAAGCATGTGATCTGCAGCTCACATGCCTCGAACACAAGTGTTTTCCGCACCACTCAAAGACCATCAAAAAGATGCGACAACTGGACAATCTGTCGGGAAGGGCTACATTTCTTTTTTTTTAGTATACAGACACATTTTTTTACTATGAAGGACATTTTATTTCATGCCTATTTTATGTTCCAGACACTGTGTGGCATGCCCACATACCAGCACCTGAAAGTCAGCTCCCTTCTTTTAAACAAGCTTCATCAAAGCCAAAAGATCTGGCTTGTTGCAGGTGTATGTTTTATTTATTCCATGGCTGTATGCTATGTGTAATAAGTCTGGGTGCACATATGGAAAGACACACATACTGGGAACTATAGCATCAGATATACCATATAAACACATATACAGACATCAGTAGTCAGACAACACATGTATCACCACCTGCAAGGACCTTGATGTGCACTTTTAGTTTCCAAAGGAGCAACTGCATCAGATGATTACGTTATAAGCATACATGAAGTCCCTGACCTGGTTAGAATATGCAGGAGTGATCTGAATAACTACTCACTGGTAACGCTTTGCTTATTCACATAACCCTTATCAGCAAAAAAAACCCTGACTCAGTCATGATTTTCAGAGAGAGTATCCGAAGTGGGTGCTTTATTAAACTGTTACTAGCATCTTTTTTAAAGAAAGCACAAGACCTCAATCTTGCTCCTTGTCTAAAAACGGTGGGTTTGCTTCTGAAGCAAGTAAAAGGGTTCACCCCACGGACCATGGCATAAGCCAAATGAATGCTGATGATTGAAGCAAAGCTGCCACCGAGTGGAAGAAGGATATAAGAGAGTGCAGAAAGTTGCTTTGGCTTTGTTGCTGAGTTCAGGGGTGGTGGGAGTATTTCTCCAAGTAAAAAGATGCTTTGGCACTCTTATGAGACCCTTAAGTCAGAAGGTATGCATTTTGGAAATTGTCTCACTGCTGGCTTCGATTTACATGACTGTACAGTTATTACTGCTGCACTGCGCCTTTTGTTGCTTTCATAAAAAAATAAGCTGGTCCTAAATACATTTTAAGACTCTAGGCGTCCATGTACTTCTGTCAATGTTCTCAGAAGAAGACAACAGCAAGCCGTTGCTGGAACTCACCGAAGGCACAGCGCAGGTGGCACTTTCAAAAGCCTGTGTACTAGGCTACAGACTTCTGCCAGTGTGTATTGCCAAATCACTGAGACGTAAGCTAAATAGACCTGTGTTCTATCGCACAAGAGCTGCCCCCCCCCACCTCCCAGTCTCAAATCAAGCTCATAGCCCCTCTGATCCAAGAAATGCCTACTGTGTAGGCAAACGAGTGCATCACTCCAAGGTCACTGAACCCTCCCTCCTCCTTAGCAATTTGAACTTTTAGGTCTATGCAGAGAATGTGCTTTTAGGATGGGGCTTCTCTTTCGTTGTGAGCCCTTGATTTCTCATGCAACATTACCCTTCTGCCCTCTCAAGGTCATATCCTGACAGCTGCAGTTAGAGGTGACTGCCTCTATAATGTGCGTATGACAAGCTACTAACATTAAATATCCTAACTATGAAAAATTAAGTGCCCAAAACATCTGAAGGTAAAAATGCAATGCTTTAAAATCATTTTGGAGAATTAACATGCATTTTCAATGTGAAGACATACCTGGATCTGTTGTCATCGCTGCCAGTTGTGCACAGGCAGTGTCATTTTCCAGCAAGGCCTTTTTAAAGTAGAAAATTCCCAAATTATGCTTCCCCATGGCAAAATGGATACAGCCCAGATTGTTCCAAAACATACATCGTAAGCATTCACCTGAAAGTATTACAATTTGACAAAGTAACAGAATGAATGGTTTAGCACTACATGACAGTCTACCAAGAATCACTGTTATCAAAATGGTTAAGACAACTTCCACAACAACTCTCAGCATCTGTGTAATGAAGATCACTATTGATTACTGCCCACTTCCTAAAGATTCCTGAAAGAATGATCTTTTATCATCTATGACTAACCACAAAGAAAAAGGAATGGATATCAGTGGAGATTTAGGGCCTGATTTTTAGAGTTTGGGGATGGGTTATTCCATTGCAACGTGATGGATATCCCGTCCACCTTATTACAAGTGTTATAGGATATAATGCAGTTTTATTTTACATTTGTCAAAGAATAACCCATCCATCAAATTCTAAATCAGGTCCTTAATCTCCGATTTTTATAAAAATCTACATGGCTTCCCTGCATAGACACGTGTCACCGCAATCAGAACGTAGGCAAGATAGGCATCATCTCTAACATCTCCGACCCAACTTACAGAGTAATAAAATCATCAAAACAAGGATTAGCAACTATACTAAAGAAATTCCTCCTAAAGTTAGAATGAGAGGGGTTAATTACAAAGGGACTCCAGAGGCAAAAGGGCAATTGTTCAAAGGGATATGCAGTTTTCAATACTCGAGTTACCAACGATAATTTCCTAAACGGAACACTATGCCATAGATGCACCCAAGGTAGTATCAGGATGACAGAATATTTTAACTTTACCTGTTTTCATGTAACCAGGATGTTCTGCAATATTTGAGCCATTGAGAAGCTTCACTGCTTTCCGATAATTGCCTCTTAAATATTCAAAGTTACTCTTAAGAAACAGAGAAGGAGGAGCCTGTGAAAACAAGACAGCAGTTGTTGCATTAACATATTCAACAATCTTGAAGTTCTCTCGAATTTGCAGGTACTCTAAATGCATTGGGATACATTAGAAAAAAAATACAAAATTAACTGCCAAGATACAGCACTATGCTAGGGTAGCTTTTACAAAGCATTCATACATGAACGTTAATCATCAATAAGGAACTAGGTACTTACCTGTAACAATAGTCAACCTTCAGATTTTATCCAAATTTTTTATTTTCTTATATTACCGGCGTTCGTGAATTGTCTCATTTTGCACCTTCCAAGTCATCTAGATTCATATCTAGTGGTTGGGTCTGGAAATTTCCTTAAAAGAAGTTTAACTGTCAGGTGTTGATCACAGAGAGAAAAGGTAAAGCTTCCAGTGATGTGGAGTGCAATTCCAAAATACCCAAGTACATGAAAACTGTCTTTAGATAATTTTTTCTACTCTTAGATTTGGAAGCAAGCAGAGGAACTGCATAAAATGTGGTCACAGAGGGAGGCGTTACTGCAGACATCGACACGGACCCTGGCATCACTTGAGACTTTTTGTCAATACATATATGTCAAACAACAGGTTTTCTTTGCAATCTTTGTATATATGAGGTCACGGTTGGAGAATTACTTTTTAATAGTTACAATTCTCAACTTTACAATATTTCCAGTTACAGAAAGAACTCTGTTTAGGCTCGGTCCCAACTGCCAAAGAAAATTTACATACAGGGATTAACAAAGGTATGCACTTGATGTCGACATCAAACCCAAATGCTCTTGAAATAAGAAAGAAACATTGCTGGGTATGCCACACCAGGCACAGATCAGACCCCAGCATGGATAATCCTAAGGCATCAATGATGAGACAGACTTTGATTCCAAGTAGTCTGGGTCTAATCATGGAGAAAAGGAGGCACAGAGGAAAACCCACTGTTGGTATTGGTTCCTGCACAATAGTGCCTTGTAATTGGCGGTGCATCAAGAAACAGCTGCATCACATTACATTTCCTTCCATGCTGCATCTTATTTATTGCGATCTTCATCAAAGGGTGGAAGCTTTACTTAGCTTAGTGAAAATTTTGTCTGGATAAATATTGTAGGAACCTGGCTCCCTATATGGTGCACTAATATGAAGTACACTGTGTACAGTCCAGGCAACCCTTATTGGTTTATAAGGCTTTCTTCAAAAATCTCAAGTGCTCTATTTTGTGGTAGTGTGGTTGAGCAGCTTGGGCTAATCAAAGGGGAGTGTTGAGCATTTGTTGTACACACACAGCCAATAAATGGGACACACAATAAAGAAATCCGACACCAATTTATAAAAATAACAGATTTTTATATTATTTGAGGCACAAAGATCTTCGTGATCAGGTAATTACTTTTCAAGATAGGTTTTCAGCATTTAAATAGACAATACTGTATTTGCGTTAATGTTAATCTATGGGGAAAACATATACTGCACAGGACCACTTGTCAACGACTTACAGGATGTTCTCCAGGACTTAAGGTAAGTAGGGGCCAAGGTCTAAGACAGCACCAACTGTTCACCTCGGTTGGCTCTGTGGGGGTCCGGGTGCAGAGGTGCTTTTTGATGTCGGGCGGCCAGCTGAAGTCAATGGGAAATGGTTCCTGCAAACAGAAGCAGACAGCGGAGACTGGGGGCCAGTCTGTTCGAACCCAAAGGGGGGCTCGGGTCTTTAGGGTCTCTGAAGTCAGGATGCACAGTTAGTTGATCTGGATTCGGGCTGTGGGGCTCGTGTGCAGTGGTCTTTGATTTGATTTGTGGCGGTCAGAGGTACTCTGTTTTGGTGAGCCTGCAGCAGGCAAGGACTCGAGGACCAGTCCGGCAATACCCAAAGGTGAGCTCATGTCTTGGGGGTCTTGGGGTGCTACCCCATTGATACACTTGGACTTGGGCTGTGGGGCTCAGGTGCAGAGGTGTTCATGGTCAGAGACTCTTGCTTCAGGTGACGACCTGGAGATGTGGACACATCAGGACAGCAGGGCCACTCTGGATGACATCTGCAGTGCTGACGTCCCTCGTTGGCTTGTCGATCTCTGTAGGGTCAGTATCTGGATTGGACCACCAACAAGTCTTTGCTGCTGCAAGGGGTCCGGTAGCCCAGGTATTGGTGCTGGAGAGTTCTAGCGTCTCTTGACTCGCTAGGGAGACGGGACTGACCTCTGGGAGCACGGAACACCTCCGACTGGGTGGCTGCTGCGTTGATGAGGCCAGGGGTCAACAGTTCGGTAAACTGGAGCTTGCGTTTCGGTGCCTGCAGGATGCAGGAAAGTAGCTCTGCTACTCCATGGGAGATGCTGGCTGTTTTGCGAAGGGCAGACAGCCCTCCCAGGCTTTTGGAGGCTGAACAGCTGCAGGACGAGTCTTTGTTGCAACTGGCAGGGACAACAGACAGGCCGGCAAGGTTGGCGCCAAGTCAGTTGCTGCTCCTCAGTCCTTGCTTCTTGCGGCTCTTCGGTGTTCTCCTTCTTGAGTCAGTCAATTCACATTTCCTGGTGCCAAGTGCTCCCCTAAATACTACATTAAGGGGCATTAAAGGGAGTGAAGGGTAGTAGCCAATGGGCTAATTACCCTTGGGGACACTACACCCCCTATATGACCACTTCTTGTGAGGAGTGGGCATAACCCTATGCCAGAGTTCCTAATTCCACCAAAATCAAAATGGCAGAATCCTTCTTTCGTGGGTCACATCAGGCAGCCCACCTTAGGGGTGTGACTGGCCTGGTAGTGCACCACGCCTCTATGCATATCTAATTGCCCGCCTATCCTGGTGCCAAATGGGCCTCAGGGCAGGGGGTGGCATCCCCCACGTCTGGGGGAAGCTAGGGTCGCATATCAAAGGTGGCAGGGACTTGGAAGTCCCTGGCCCTGATATGCTAAATCACTAGCCATCATGCTGGAGGAGGTGTTAACACCTTCCTCCGGAGCAGGCATTGTTTCTGGTCTCAGAGAGCTTGGGTTCTCACATGTAGTGGGTCAGAAACCTGTGATGCCAGGCTGGACTACAACAGTCAGCCAGCACACCAGAGAGGCTGGTAAGTTTCAGGGGGCACCTCTAAGGTGCCCTCTGGGTGCATGGTATAATAAAT
Organism: Calotriton arnoldi; assembly: GCA_963921515.1. Classification (NCBI taxonomy): domain Eukaryota; kingdom Metazoa; phylum Chordata; class Amphibia; order Caudata; family Salamandridae; genus Calotriton; species Calotriton arnoldi. The sequence goes on along the minus strand of CAWUFW010010768.1, from coordinate 155,867 downwards.
CTTATACTGGAATCAGTATAGATTTATTGAGCCAAGGGTCTGATACCAAACGCATCAAACTTATAAGTATCTCACTTAGTGTGAAGTGTGTGATCAATTCTAGAAAGAGAGAAAGAGAAAAGGGAGGGTGTATGGTCTCCACCGTGGCTCCGCTCTATTCAGGGATACCTTGGAGAAGGGGAGGAATTTTATATTTCTAGTTAAGCCCCCTGATCTTTTCTTTGTAAGAGCTCCCCGGAAGACGGTTGAGCCCATCCTGACCTTTAGGAGTCAGGGTGAACCCGATGATGAAGCATGACACTACTAGAGCATGTGAGAGTTATTTAAAGAAAAGGAATCTTTTCCTTCCCCTCACTGAATAGCGCAGAGCCACGGTGGAGACCATACACCCTCCTTTTCCCTCTCTCTCTTTCTAGAATTGATCATACCCGACACACTAGGTGGAATATAAGTTTGATGCATAATGTACTAGGGAGGACGTATCCCCCGAACCCCTTTCAATTGAGAAAGGACCTCTCTACCCTCTGGATCTGTAAAGGGTTTCCCTGCTCAGATCTAATTTGTATACCAAACACCAAAGATTTCAGTAAAGCCATTATGTAGCTGGGTAACTCGTTTTGACCAGTGCCCAGTACATACCTTAAGATGGCTTCCCGGTTTACTTGCAATATCTAGTATTTGAACTAGTCATCACAGGGCCATATTTGCTCATGCAGATATGTCCTCACATAGGATATAAAGCACCCTGCCTTAGGGCTGTAAGGCATGTTGTAGGAGTGATTTACATATATCCTATGCAGTGACTTGGGCATGGCACACAGGGGTGTGTGCCATGTCGTGTTCTCACCATGGTTTGCACCATGTCACGTAGGCTGCAAGGGCAGTCTGTATGCAATATGTATGGGGGGCCCTTAGGGTGGCATAAGACATGCTGCAGCCCTTAGGGACCCTCTGTGGTACCCATGCCCTAGGTACCAAGGGTACCATTTACTAGGGACGAACAGGGGTGCCACAGTGTATGCCAATTGTATCACAATTGTATCTTTTACCTTGTTTTAGGGAAAGAGCACTGGTATGGGGGCCTGGTTAGCAGGATTCCAGTGCACTTCCAGTCGAAAACATCAGTATTAGAGAGCAAAAAGTAGGGGTGACCATGACAAAAATGGGCACTTTCCTACAAATATGGTCTTATTTGTAGACTGGTTACTGTGATGTAGATCTTTACCTGACCTTTGCCTCAAGTGCCACAGATAGCACCATTGTAGATATTTCAAAATGTGCCTTGCTACACATTAGCATAGTAGGAAGCATAGGAAGAAACTTGTTCACCCTTTGTAGGAAAGTGGTTTTCTGTTGCAGTAACCCCCCACTTTTAGACAGATTTCTTTCCCTAACCTGTACTAAGACTCTGAGCCTGCTGAGGACGAAGAAACTAGATGCCTGGAACCACCACTGCACCCGTCGCCTACGGCCGAGTCCAAGTGGCCCACCGATCCCAGCGAGGTCCCCCAGCACTCCAGAGTCCGAGTCCACAGTGGGTTGATCCCCTTCAGGACTCCCCGACGTCGCCTGCAGCCTCTGCACGGAGACTCCCCCCTCCCCCCACACACCCCAACCGCGAGTGGCCCCATAAGGTGAAACCAGACATCAAAAGGCACTCTGCACCCCGCCGCCCCTGTGTCGCTGGTGGTGTGGACTTGGTGCTAACCTGGGACCCCCTTTGCCCGGATCTTAACCCTAGGAGCTTGGCTCCTGAGGCTGAGTGGCCTGCCTGTGAGCAGTCCCCAACCGAGGTGCCTCATTGGCTAACATTGGCCCTCTGCACCCGGCCGCCCTAGTGCCACTGGAGGTGCCCCTTGAGTGCCAACCTGAACCTTGGGGAACCTTGGTTCTACCCCCCCCCCCCCAAAACTCCAATCCTAAAACCGTTTTACTTACCTGTAAACTTAACACTTCATTTTCCCCATAGGACTGAATGGTGGGTTTTCTCTGAAAATTCTTGAACTGTCTTGTACTGCAACAAAAGTAACTTAGTGCCTGTAAAAGAGTTAACCTGCTTGCTAATGTCCTGTGTGGCTAAGACTGTGTTAGGAGTGTATGTCATGCTAAACTAAAGAAGCAATCAAAAAGTAATTACAAGCATTTTTGAACCGTTTACAAATTGTTTTCTCCATTGAAAAAGTAATCTGAATGTTCATACAAATCCAGTATTCACTATTGCTAACAGTAACATTGTATGAGAAGTATCACTTACCTGCTACTAAGTATACCTTGGTTCTAGAAATAAAACATCAATATAACAACTTTTTATACAAACAATTGGTCTGGATTCAGTATTTAACCCCTTCCCTGCGGGGGTAATTCCCCCACGGGTGCGGGGGGGGGGGGGGTGAGCGCGGCGCCGCGGTGCTCGTGACGAGACCAGCTCGTCATGAGTCACAGTGGAGCTGTGCTCATGACGAGCTGGTCTCATCACAACCCCGCCCACTCATTAATTCTCCCGCACAGGCGGGGAATTAATCCCGCGTGGGCGGCGCGCAGCTGTTATGACGAGACCAGCTCGTCATGAGCACAGCTCCACTGTGACTCATGACGAGCTGGTCTCGTCATGAGCACCGAAGCGGTTAAGTGTGTGAAATCATTTCTTGCCTGAGTGTGTACAACAAATGCTTAACAGTGCCCTCCAGAGCCAGCTTCCTACACCCTTTGAAACAGAGGTTCCATATATAAACAGGAGTCCTCTTCCAGCTGTACTGCATGTAGGTGGGCACAATTCTGTATTAGTCAGTTAAATGTAATGGCCGCATCTGCTGGTAAAGGGCTACATGAAAACACTCATAAGGTAAATTCTACTTACCCTGTAAGCACCTGTTCGTAGCGTGTAGTGCTGCAGATTCACATACTCTGCATACTCCTGACATTAAGTGTTGGGCTCAGATATTTGTAAGTCGTTTTTCTTTGAAGACATCTTTCAAGTTACGAAGTATATTGTGACTCCTCCTTAAGCTGTCATTGCAAATGAGCACAGACTCCATGTTACATTGTTTTTCATCCAGTGCGTGAGTAGGATGGAGTGGTCGAAAGTGTGTGGTGAACATGTGCATTGTTAATGGTTTGAGTACAGAAAGAAGAGATCTGCATCCAAATCCTCACAGGGAGGAGGGAGGGCACATGAATCCACAGCACTAAGCGTTGCACCCAGATGCTTACAGGTTAAGTAAGATTTTCCATTTGTACCCTATGTGGCTGTAGATATACATGCTGCACACTGACCTTAAAGCAGACCTTCCTAATAAGCTGTGATTAGCGTGTGAATTGTGCAGATGTTTGGAACAGTACTTAGGACTCCTTGGCCTAGAACTCGCTGTCAAGCAAGAATATCCACACAGTAGTATTTAGTAAATGTATGTGGGGTTGACCAGGTAGCTGCTTTGCATATGTCAGCCAGCGGGATGTTCCAGAGGAAGGTCATGATGCCGTTTTTTCTTACATGTAGAGTGTACCTTGGGGGGTACAGGAAGAACTTGTTTGGCTTTTTGGTAGCAAGTTCAGATGCAGGTCACAATCCACCTCGCAATTCCTGGTTTTGAAATCGGCACATTTTTAGGGGTTGCTAAAAAGCTAAAAACACCTGGTCCGTCTTGCGAAAAAGTTTAGCCGGCTTGACATCTAAAGTGTGGAGGGCTCTCTCTGCCACTGTTTCTTCACCTTAGGCAAGAACTTAGGGTTAGTCCTTAGAACTTCCCTGCCGTTACAAACCTGAATGTAAGGTTCCTGTAGTGTAAAGTGCTTGCAATTCACAAATGTGCCTGAGGGAAGTTACTGGGACTAGAATGAAACGTTCCAGGAAAATTACTGGAGAGGGCAGAAATGCAGGGGGTGCAAAGAGGTAGCCCCATAAGTCTAGTAAGGACTACTTTTAGATTCCACTCAGGGGCTGAGGAACCCTTGGGGGGATGGCTTAAAACCTTCCATAAAAGCTTTAATCACTGGTATGCAGGAAAAGTGTTTCTCTGTTCTGCACATAATCCGCTATGGATGCTAAGTAAAGTTTAATGGCGGTGTATGCAAACCCAAAATGTTGTAGATGAAGGAGGTAGCAAACAATATCTTGGACAGCAGGTTTTAGGAGGTCTAGGTGTTTCAAGATACAGTCATTAACAAACCTTTCTATTTGGTAGCATAATATGCTTGTTTAGTCAGCCTGTGGGTTTCCTTTAGGATGCCCATACGCTCCTTTGGAAGGCTTAAGTACCCATACACTAGGACCTCAGGTGCCAAATCAGTAGGTTGAGCTGCTTGGGGTCCAGATATCTGATCTGTCATTGGTTTCTGGAGAGAAAATACGGCCTGTTGGTAAGTTTCTCGTGGGGGCTCATTAACAATTGAAGTAGAGCAGAGTACCAGGGCTGCTGGCCTAAGTGGGGGATACGAGGATGAGTTCATGAGATATTTGCTGTATCTTGCACATCACTAGTGGAAGGAGCGAGAGAGGCAGAAAAGCATAGGCAAATATCCCTCACCAGTTCATTCACAGTGCATTGTCCATGGACTGTGGGTGCGTGGATGGGAAGTTTGGGCATTTTTTCGGGAGTGGTGAAATGGTCTATGAGAGGAGTTCCTCAGCAAAGGCATTAATTGTGAGAACTACAGGATTGAGTTCCCATTCGTGGCTTGTTCACTTCCATCACACTCTTAAAAGAAAGGGACAAGAGGATAAAGCTTTCCCCAATCCTCCCTAAACACACAAAGAATGGAAGGTCTCTGTTTTTTAATTTTTCACAATCTGCGTTAGGTAAACCCTTAGGGTTTGTTAATACTGCCCTCACCCACTAGTCAGTGGCATGCTTCATCATAGGGCTGCTTCTACACCCGGCTGCAGGCCAACATACAGGGTGGAGCACAAAAATTCTTTTTTTGAAACATTCTCAGGATCCATTTATGCAGAGGCAGGAATCTGACTAAAACTATCTAGGAGGGTACCTTCTCTCTTACTTTATTCCTGGGTCCTTCCTGATGGGGTTAAAAATATATGCTGTGGGTGTACTTGGGGAATTAGCGTCCCTGTCACCCTCTCTGATTGTATAGACATGTTTCTGCCAAATTATATAGTCCACTAGAGGTCATTGGCATTCCTCAGGATATAGATCCTGTTTACTAGCCTCCAAAAATAATTATAAGTGAGGTTTTTCGTGTTTACTTAGCTTTTCCGCTATGGTAACACACCAGGAACTTCCTGTAATAAAATAACCTTCTTAGTCTTTATCAATGCAGCAGAGGGATGATGTCCTAGAGGTTTATGTGGAGTTGCTTGATTCCTCCAGATGGTATAGAACTTGGAACTGGGGAATGGAATGCGTTCTCTTGAAGTAAAGGGAGTTGAAGCTTGGAAACTGGAGAAGTAAGCTGGAGGTACTTGATAAAGAATAAACTTACTTTTACTCTACATATGTCTATGAGGACCTCTACATAATTGGCGACGAGTTGAACCAGAGGTCTGTGCAGGGGACAGACGTGACGTACCTCCACCCCTGGACAAGTAATTGTAAGGATTTATTTAAATCTTTCTACGAAGCAATCTACAGGTGGAAACTCATGGTGCCCAGTACTCCAACTGATGCTAGAGGAGCATCTGCTATCTGGAGTCTGAGGTGGATTTGCGTTTCTGGAAGTCACCTTTTGACCATGAGTTCACTGAAAAAGTAACTGTGTATTTTACAAGACCTGGCTATATAGCGAAGAGAGTGACATTACGTTTAACAGTGCTGAATTGCGACAAGCGTCGGCTCAATTATGGATTAAGGAAATGGATAAGTGTGGTGGGGGTGAGTTATCAAGAGAGCATTTGGCCAAGGTGATGGAGGTGCATGTAACAATTGATGAGAGAGTGGCTCTGTTCAGACCTAAAGCCAATGGTTTGGTTGAAAGAGTCAATCACCTGATTATGGAGAATATTCATCTCTTTGGCAAATGGTCTGCCTTGGTGTGATGAGGTGAAGAAATGAATTAGGTCTTAGAGAGTGACTCCCCATTCGGTGACTGGAGTGTCACCGTTTAGAACTCTCAAAGGGAGAGAACCTGGTCTAAAGGAGGTTCCAGGGTGGTTAAGGAGCAAAGAATGTGTATGGGTGGAGCGCACCACTGTGGAGAGCTATGTGGCTGAGAGACAACGTAGGTCCAAGGAATATTATAATACTAGGAGGGGTGTTGAGGCATCTGATATAAAGAAAGGCGACTGGGTGGTGGTCAGAAGAGGTGGTTTTGTCAGCAAGGGGAGAGCACATTTCCTAAAACCATCCAAGTGAAAGAAGTAAAGAAAAGTGTTCTAATTTTAGTGGACGGATGTGTGTGGAGTGTGGGGAATGTGTGCCAATGTCCACAATGTGTTCTGGATGATGTGTATGAAGGGTGAAGTTTTCTTTCCTGTGTGTCTTCCTGGGGTAATCCTTATTGCCAGGAAGAAAAATAATGGGGAGAATCTGATGTATATTTTGGTACTGAAGGTTATTGAACTGATGAAACGTTGTAACCAATGTTCTTAGGTTTTCTTTCTGTATTTATCAATGTTTTTATGTATGTAAAGGGGGGAGATGTGTGGAGTTGCTGGAATCCTCCAGGTGGTATAGAACTTGGAACTGGGGAATGGAATGTGTTCTCTTGAAGGAAAGGGAGTTGAAGATGGGAAACTGAAGGAGTAAGCTGGAGGTACTTGATAAAAAATAAACTTACTTTTACTCTACATATGTCTGTGTGGAACTCTACAGTTTATCATTTGGAAGTGTTCTCATAGGGTGTATTGGTTGAGGGCCCAGAGGTTGAGGTTTGGCCTAAGGGAGCCAACTTTTTTGGGAATGAGTAGACCCCTTTTCACTGGTGATGCAAGGGAACAGGTTCAGTGGCCCCTTATGGGTGAAGGGCTCGCACCTCTTCCTCTAAAAGGAGGTGTTCTTTCCTGAGGTGCGAGGGACTGGGTGGTATGTTGGTAGGATATGTGAGAAGTTAAAAGCAGTAACTATCCTGCACCACTGCTAGAATCTATTTGTCTGAGGTGATTTCCTGCCAGCGTGACAGGAAATCCCGGAGTCTTCCCCAGACAGGTCGGGAGGGAGGTGTAGAGTCTTGGTGTTGGTGGAGGAGGATCCTTTGCTGCTGGGACCTCCCTTACTTCTACCTCAGTCATTTCCTTTCTACCCAACCCATGAGTATCCTCGGGCAGTGTACGGTTGCTATGCTTGCTGTTGTCTCTGGTAGAGCTGGAGTCTGGGGAAGTAGCCTGGGAGGTGCCACAATACTGTTGCCTCTGAAAGGGGCCTCTGGTGGAAGAGGTTAGCAGTGCACACATGGCCTTTGCATTATCAGTCTTTTCCAACAACTGGTAACCTGTCACCCAAACAAGTGTTATCCATCAAAGGGCAGGTTGAGCAGATGTTGCTACACTTCTGGTCTGAACTCAGAAATGCAGAGCTATGCATGACGTTGGATAATCATACTTGTATTGACCCAGCATTCGCTGCGTCTAGTGCACAAAAATATGTGCATTAGAAATTGTCTTGCTCTCTGTGACCAGTTCCTCCCCTCTTTGTTGATATTCAGGTTGAAGATGATGTAGCAAGTCCTGCATTTGGTCCCAATGGGCCTGTGTGTGGGTGGATGTAGTCTTTTTATGCCGGGCATCCAACTCTGCTTGTACGTTTTCCAGAATCGGGTGTCCGGACTCATCTGGTCTTTAGGATCCGGCAGTTCTCAGCACCGACAGATTGTATGGCAAGGGGGTTGGGATGCCTCTGGACTCTTTCAAAGATGAATGCTTTGGAGCCAAACCATATATCTGCCCCTGGTGCATTGGCAGCAATGGCGCTGTGGCGTCTGTCTCGGTTTTGAGTGAGCTCCAGGTGCCGGCTGCATTTTGAGACAGGTCGGCGTCTTTAGCACCTGATCTTTGTCTTGGTTGATGGCTGAGAGGATGTGGGTGCGGGCATAACCAGCTCCATGGGTTTCTCCCAAGGCTGAAGGATACTTGAACCGTGTGGTGCTCGGAGGGTTGGCTCAGCTTGGAGGGGCGAGTGGGACGACCTTCTCTGGGGTGGTGCTCTGCCTCGCGTCGAGGTTGCTTGATGGGCCTAGGTGCGTTTCTGGCATACTCACAGCCTGCAGTGTTGTCTGACTGTTCGGTCCTGTGGCCTCATGCACAGGTGTTGCTCTTCCTCCTCTGCATTGGAGCCAGAAGAGAAGACAGACTCTGGCGACAGCAGATGTGGTGAGACGCTGCAGGTTCCGGCTTCCTCGATGTGGATCTAAGGGGTTTCTTCCCCAAAGATTTCTGGGGCATCCTTTGAGGAGCATTTGTACATCTTGTGATGTCCTAGCACCCTTCTCAACGGCAGCAGAGAGGAGTCTTGGCCCTGAAAAACCAGAGAGGGCTTGCACGTGGTTTAGTTGTGTTCCGGGGAAAAGCACAAATTACACATCTGGTGATCGTTCGAACAGGGGAATTTTGCGCTGTAGCAGGAGGAATGTTGGAACAGAGTTTGTTCCATCAGCAATTCGGCATTCTCTAGAGGGATGTCATCGAGATGGAGCTCTAGGGGTCGAGGCTCGAGCCTGGTAGTTTTTTAGTGATAGTTGATGACTAGACGGTGATGAATAACCTCTTAATCTGCTATCAGTGTTGAAAAGAAGACCGGGAACGGTGGAAGAAAGAGTTGAGAGGCACCTCGATTCTGGAGCTCTGGTCATGCACGTCTGACCCTGACGGCAGAAAAAAACAATCTAATATACAGTCAGTGTCCATATGCAATGCCAGCCTAAGAAGGAGTCACAATATACAATTTGACTTGAGAGAGTTCTTTGGAGAAAAACAACTTACAAACGTCTGATCCCAACACTAGTTGGTAGGAGTATGCAGCATTATCTACAGCAACACATGCTACGAACATAATGTTACTACATTTTTCAGGTTATTCTGCCTCAACTTCACCACACCTCTGGAAACTGCCACAACCCCTTCAAATCCCTGCCCCCACTTCATTTCACCAAAAGACTCGAACCTATGTCTTTTTCGACCTGACTCTTAAAGCCGAAAACAACCATCCCATATACACATCAGAGGCGCCAGCTCCATCTTTGAATTTTGCAAGAAAACTGAAAACATGGCTATTGCAATAGGCCTTAGTCAGGGCAGCCCCTCCCCGCCCCCTTAGGCGCCAGGATAGGGTGATATGAGCGCCATACAAATCATCGTAACATAACATAACATCAAGTATATGCTAATGTTGATGATCTGCTATCGCATGCACTACCTCAGGGACTGGGTGTATGTGCTATTGCTACACAATATGCACTAGCTCTTCCACTTCTGTGTGGGGGGAAAATAAAATAAACAAGCATTGGCATAGCCAATAGGTCTCGCCTTTGGGACCGTATAAGTATTTAGTTATGCAGCACAATATCCTTGGTGCAACAACATCAACTGTTGCATGGCTAAACACTTATAAGGCCCCAAAAGCGAGACCTATTGGCTATGCCAGTGCTTGTTGATTTTCTTTTTGATAAGCGCTCCGATTCGGCGAATGTGGCTTTATACAAAACAAAGACCGGTAAAGTCTTGGAACACGTGCCACAATAAAAGCAAAGCCCTGTCCCAGCCCTAGCAACGTCACCCGAGCATGAAAACTGGAAATGGCACGCACTCTGGGGGGGAAATCAGCTGATGCAAGTGAGGGCGCAATTACAACTCCGAACATACTTAAAAAAAACATCCCGGATTAAAACAATCAGTGCCCTCTTACGAAGTCATATCAGAGGCTTCGTGCTTTGAAATACCTCGGCTCATTCGAGAATTGCTGCGAAAAGCAAAAGCACCTGACAGAACGAAAGCATTCCACATGCCCCGCCCACTGCGACTGAGTGAAGGGGGGGTGTTAAACACAAAAATAGGGGCTCAGCAGCGCCTTTCAATTCCGCTGATATGACGGAAAGCGATGCTATTCTGAAGTGCCGAGGCTGCAGAGAGGCAAGGCTCTTCCCGGCTAAGACAAAGGCAGAGAGCGCAAGCCGTCATTTTCTGGAGCGAACATGGTGTGTAAATAGTTAATTGGAATCCGACTCCAAATCGCCTCGGGGACTAAAGCACGGCGAAAGCGGGCGGATTCCCACGAAACGAAAACGGAAACCCGTGAGCCGAGGTTTGAAAGACTCCTCTGACAGAACAATGAAACATGGCCTTTGCCAAGTACCAGCATACATCTAAAACTCAGACGGTACCTACAGAGGACGTGCCACCAACATGTAGCGAAACAAATGTTACATAGCGAGCTAGGGGGCAGCATTAACAACAAGCCCGCGAGCGGTGCGCGCGCTTGCGAGCTGACCACACGCTTGTGCACCATGGCCTATTTGCTTGCGGTTACCCGCACGGCCGCCGGGTGCGATAATTGAAAACACATGGCGGCCGTGCGGGTAACCGCACAGAAAAGGCCATTGTGCACGAGCGTGTGGTCAGCTTTTAAAAGCCCCTAACAAAGTCTTGCAGAGCAGCGCATGCGCGCTACTCTAGGCTCGACCTAAAAATCAGGAAACAACAAAGTAAACTTCCCAAACCAATTTAACAAATTGGAGAAAATCTAATAAAGAAAATAACACAAACATCGTTACCACAGGATTAATGGAACCTCAGGAATTTTTAGATCTGTTTTGACAGCACAGCTGTCAGACCTTATGTGATCAACAAAAAAAAGTGCTTTAAGAGTACTTCTGAGAGAAGATCTTAGGCTCCACCCACACATTGGTTCATCGGAGTACAGGATCTGAATGGGAGGAAGTTATATGCTTCCACTGAAAAAAGTGCTTCTATTGAACGCTTTGGCTTATGGCAAAGTTTACACTCAATACAGCAAGACTGAGTTGGTTATAGTGACAAGCTAATGATCACGGCTATCTGTCTAATTTGTTTATTAAGAAATGTTACAATAAAGGGAGTGCATAGCTGCCAAGATTTCTATGTGTGACATTTTCATAAAATCAGTGTAATTATGAGTGACATTTCAACCACTATGAGTGACACTTTTTCGAGAGCAAAACCAAGCAGTAAAGACGAGGGAAACGTATATAAATATCATAATTGACACCCATTTGAGCAACAAGAAACTAAGAAAATCTTAAACCTGCTGCAAATCACCAGAAATCTAAGAGAACTAACCTAGTGCCCTTGTAAACAGATCGTAGTTTTGGGACTATGCACTGCATCACTGGTACAGTCAAGTGGGGAGGGGGGGGCGTGGCCTGACGCCGATGGAGTGAGCAGCTCACCTCGGAGCTCCTCGCGGTGACCCTGATCCAGCGACATCCTGAACCCCCCCATGGAACTGCGGGGGCTACGATTGGGGGCAGAAAGTTGCTGAGTGCGGCACACGCAATTAGAAGGTGCTCGCCCCACTCCGTGGCCTGGAATCCGCCCCACCAAACTGATCCGCCCGTAGCTCCGGGTCCCAAGATGGAGGACCCTGGAAGACCCGACGGAGTCTGGCGGAGGGAGTCAGAGCGCCGTGGGGACTGAAAGCGGACCTGAACCAAAATCAGGGACTGACCCGCCCTGCTGGCACAGCGGAGTGCTGCGACCGTGGCAGCAGTGAAGTGAGGCTGCCGGGCCCGACTGTGACCTCAAAGCGGAAGGGAAGGTGAGCCGCGAAATCGAAGCAACCCATCTGCGCGGCGAGACCCTGCTGCGGGGGGGGCCGCCGGGTGGGGGAGCCTGCGCTGGCCTGGGCCCCGGAGAGATTGGGTCCAGCGGAGGTAACGTGCGGCAGCCTTGAGCTGATGCGAGCGGAGCTGAAGTACCAGCAAGCTTGCGAGGGCCGGGAGAGCGGCGAACAGCCAGCGGCCAGCTTCAGCAGACACACGCTAACGCCGGACAGGTACTGGTGCACGGACCCAGAAGGGGGTAAAGATCGGCAGCCAGCGCCGGCCCTGCCTCAGAAATCGGACTGAGACTACCCGGGCAGGAGGGCGGACTGTAAGGGTCCAGTTACTGAGCAGCGCGAGGAGAGACCTCCCCCTTGGGGGGGAAGGCCCGAAGCTGCTGCATGCGGAAGAGACTTGGCCGCGAGGGGAGGTGCGCTGCATACGCCTGTGACTTGAGTCGGGGGCAGAGCTGCTGTGAGGAGCTGAGCGAGGGCCCCTGCCGCCATGAGGAGGAAAGCAGGGCATTGCAGGCTTGCGCGGGCGCCTGAGGCCTCACTTGACTGGTGACCTGAGAGGGAAGGACTGGGCTGTAGATCAGCTGCAGAACCAACCCACCTGGCGCGACGACTAACAGTGGTCCGCCTCAAGAACTGAGAGGCCAGTGGAGAGATACCCACATTGCCCTGGTGGGGGAAAGCCACTACTGAGTGCAACCTTAACTGGAAGGTCAGGAACACACCCTACTGAGCAGGACCAGTACGTGGGCCTGACTGGGAATGGGCCTGCGCGGCTGGGCGGCGCTGTCTGGATAAGTGGCGTGGAACCCATGTGGCTGCCGCTCTGAGAGAGAGAGAGAGAGAGAGATCGGAGAGCGGGGCTAAAAAATAGGAGAGCACAGCGAATAAGACTACATCATTGGCAGCTGCAGAGCTACAGGGTGCGCTTGCAGGACCGGCGTAGTGACCAGTCACCAGGGCCCCACAACTGGCCAGCAGACCCTAGAGCGGACCCGAGGAAGACCCGGTGCGCAGCACGAGAAGTGCCGGCGGACAGCCTTGCCTGGGCAAGCGGCGCAGGCCATGCATCGAGACTCCCAGGGCAGTACTAGCCCCCAGGAAGTATCTGTCGACTAAGGGCTCGGTGCGATCACCTCCCACCAGAGCACTTACCTAGCGCTGAATCCTCAGAAACAATGGGCAAGCCCACTAAATGAAGAGACTTAGACCAACCTGAGACAACAACACTGGGGGCATCGGAAGCGAGTGCGCCGACAACCTCGGAGGCTGGCGCCGCACCCACGCTCCAAGATATACTCCAAGCTATCACGCCTCTAGAGAGGCCCTGGAGCTCAAGATCGATACAATCGGCACAGATCTCAACCTGCTGAAGGATGACCACAGAAAGCTGGCGGAGAAGGTGACCGGCAATGAACGTGCACTGGCGGATCTGTCTCCAGCTATGGCTGCAGTGGAGAAGAAGCTGCAGATCGTAGAGGCTAAGGTGCAGACACTTGAAACGAGGGTGGAAGACGCGGAAAACCGCTCCCGCCACAATAACATTCGGGTTATGAGCCTCCCGGAGAAAATTGAAGGGACAAATGCAGTGCAATACCTGGAGCAGTGGTTGCGCACGGATGTGGCCCCTGAGGGCCTGCTTTCTTCGCTCTTAAGAGAGCGCATAGAGTCCCGGCTCGACCTCCGCCTCCTGGGTCTCCCCCACGACCCAGGATTGCACAGCTCCTGCATTATAGGGATTGGGATTCCATCCTAGCAATGGCACGCAAGAAAGGAGAGCTGAAGGTAGCTAACGTAAGGGTGCGGATCTTCCCGGACTTCTCAAAAGAGGTCCAACGACAGAGGGCATCCTACCAGGAGGTCAAAAAGAAACTGCGGCAGATGGATCTCCAGTACTCCAAGGTCTTTCCGGCGAAGCTGAGAGTGGTGTCCCCGAAACGGGGTGCGGTTCTTACAGACCCCGCAAGAAACATGAGACTGGCGGGAACTCCAGGGCGAAGCGAGGCCAGGCGCGGAGGACCGTGAGCGTAGAACTCCCAGGCAGCAAGTAATACTACCATCTCAGGCTGAAGCTAGATTAGGACGACAAAGAGCGATGGAGGTAGTAGCACAAATAAGCGGGGCCAGTCAGAACACGATGCATATGAGCAAGAGCTGCCCCCCAGGACTCTGAGTCAGACCCGGAATCTCATACTTCCAGAACATCAAGCTTAGAGATGCCCAAGATCACGCCGCGCACCGCAGATGATATAATATAACTCATCTACCTACATGCTGGCTAAATGAGCTGACCGACGACCGCGATCGTTGCCACCCTCACGCCTGCAGAATCCAAGATGCTAACCAAATACATATTTTAAGAGAAGGCTCCACAGTGTCTTGAGGATTACGCTGGATCAGGGATCGGGGCTTAGCCGCCTGGAGAAGAAGCGTGGCAACCCCTCACACCGCAGAGCGCTAACGAGGCTCTGCTCCGAACGTTAACGAACACTAAGATGGTTTGGGCAGGTGGCCTGTTGCTACTGGCCCTGGTTAGGGGGAGTTGGGGTTGTTGGTTAATGCTGTTACAGTTGGGGATTAGCGAGTCACAGCTAAAACATACACAAAGCAGGGGGGACACAAGGGGGAGCAGAACTGCAAAGATGGGGCACGAGGAGGCTTCACTCCGCAGAGCCCCCACTTATGGCTAATGACCTACGCTATAAATGTATGACATGGAACGTCAGGGGCATGCATACCATGTTGAAAAGGTACAAAGTGTTCTCCTACCTACATAGAAGGATAGTGCACATAGCGCTCCTACAAGAGAAGCACCTCACTGCTAACGAAGGCCAGGCACTGAAAAAGCGATGGCACGGCCAGGCGTACTTCACCACGTACTCGGCATTTGCCAAAGGAGCACTCATATGGATAAAAGCAGGTGTCCCCTTCCAACTTACAGACACTATGATTGTTACTGAGGGGAGGTATGTGGCCATAAAGGGCCGATTAGATGGCAATGAGGTGACACTGGTGTGTATATACGCTCCCAACACAGACCGGGGTCCCTTCTTTGAACATCTGTCTCAACGCCTGGCTCCATGGCTCACACAGCAGCACTCATAGGGGGCGATTTTAACAGTGTATCGATCACTATGCTAGATCGCTCGCACCCCCCGTTGCGGGACTCTCAGACGACCTGCCTGGCCAAAGTATTCTCTGATTGGCAACAACAGTGGGGCCTAGTGGACTCCTGGAGACTACAGCACCCGCTAGATCAGGATTACTCCTATTTCTCTAGTCTCCATGAACTACATGTTTGCTTAGACCCATTTCTCTCCACCCATGACATCCATATCTTAATTACTGAGATAGAACACCTATCCCGCACTATCTCGGACCATAACCCGGTACTTCTTCGCCTGCAGAGGGCGCGCCCTAGACCCTCCATCCCTACATGGAAACTCAAACCTGAATCTCTAGAGGATGTGGCCTTATGTGAGACGATAAGGACCAGAATTACTCACTACTTCGCTGATAATGCTGGCACTGCAGCTACTCCCCAACTTGAATGGGATGCCTTTAAAGTTGTGCTGCGGGGGCATTGCATTACGGAGTCCAAGGGGATTCGACAATCTCTCTTAAAAGATATAGAGGGCGCTGAGGCTCACCTGCGCGACATCGAAACCAGGCGAACGGAAGCTCCTGAGCTGCAGCGTGAACTCGTGGCAGCAAAGGAGGGGATGGCAGCACAGGTGGAGAGGCTCCACTGTTTCGATTACCGGACGTACACCGCAAGGACCCACGCCAAGCGGGATAAGTCAGGCGCCCTGCTAGCGTGCCTGGCCAACTCCGACAAGCTTGGCTCCCCTATCTTAGAACTGGAGACCGGAGGGGACTCCAGAGTATATGCCCCAGAGAAAATTAACGAGGTATTTGCAGATTATTATTCGACCCTTTATGCGAGTTCCATCGCCAGCCGCCAACAGGAAGCTCACGCGTGGCTGACCGGCCTCCAAATCCCGCAGATAACGGAGGAAGAGGCGGACGAACTGGGGGGGGGGAGACATAACTTCCCAGGAGGTGGCAGGCGCTATTAAACAGATGGTGTGGAATAAGACACCGGGCACGGATGGATTCCCGGCGGAGTTCTATTCGACATTCTACGGAGTTGATCCCTCACCTGGTTGTGCTCTACAAGGCAGCTCGCAACAATGGTTGCCTACCTGATACAACCATAGAGGCCATCATAGTCCCTGTACTAAATCCAAATAAACTGGTCCATGACAAAACAGCATACCCCCCACTATCAATACAAAATATGGATTATAAAATCCTAAGCCTAATACTAGCTACGCGGCTCTTACCCTATGACCACTATGGTACATAAGGACCAGGCTGGAGTTATTCCTTCCCGCAACACGGCAGGGAACATACGACGTCTCTTATCCGTCCTAGAAGCAAACAGGAAAGCGCAAGAATTGGCGGTGGATAAAGAAAAAGCCTTTGATAGCCTGGAATGGCCCTACTTATACGAGGTTATGGAGCGCATGGGGTTGGGGGCAGGATTTATTAAATGGACCAAACTCCTATATACTAGGCTCACAGCTCGAGTGAGAACGGGGAGACTTATATCACAAAGGTGGCCAGTGGAGCGCGGCACCAGACAAGGCTGCCTGCTCTCCCCTCTTCTTTTCGCCTTGGCTGCAGAGCCACTCGCAATCGCAGCAAGAACAGGGCGATTTTACAGAAGGCTGCAAGTCCGAGATACATGCCACCTCATAGCGCTCTATGCCGATGACTTGCTGCTGTTCCTAGAGGGGAGAGAGGAGGACCGGACGGGAGCCCGCACTCTGCTTGAGAGGTTCGACTCCATATCAGGTCTAAAAGTGAGCTGGGGGAAGTCTCGGCTTTTCCCAGTGACCCCTGCGGGACACCCTCCGGGGGACTTGGCGAGATTACGGTGGGAGCCCCACTGCCTACCATACACCTAGGAGTATATATATACCACACCTGGCCAGATATCTACGAAGGCAACATAGGGAGAGCCCTACGGGAGCTGAGAGCATCCATGGATTTCTGGCGAACGCTGTCGCTTTCGGTGGCTGGCAGAATTGCCCTGCTTAAAATGATAGCGCTCCCTCGCCTGTTGTATTACTTTAACACATTACCCCTATGGCTACCTGCAGCCTTCTTTATATATCTTAATTCCCAAATCCATGCTTTAATTTGGAACTCGGGACGACGTAGGATCGCCCTCACGACATTGCAGAGCCCGGTGGCGGAGGGCGGCCTGGCGGCCCCGGACTTTGAGGCCTATTATATTGCAGCCCAGTTGCAGTGGCTGGTAGAGGCAGTGGCAAGGGTGCGTCAGCGAACAGAGGCCCCGGGACTGGCCGTGCCCTCGGTGGGCGACCTGACAAGTGTTTCTTAAGAGTACGTAGGCCATCCCGAACTGACTCCCAGGAGCTCAAGGTGCAGACAAAATGTTGGTCCCGGGGGCTGCAGAGAATGGGGGCGAGGGTGCCGTACTCGTCAGACATCCCGATGGATATGCTAAAAGCCCTCCAACATGGTGGCAATTGGCGGGACCTGGAGGTGTGGATGGAGGAAGGGGCGACTAAAATGGGTGACCTGTACAAGGACAACGAGATGCTGCCGTTCGAGGAGTTCCGAACTGGGTTTGATCTACCTCGGGGACATTTCTCGTTACATAGCACTGTCAAGGTGGCCATCCGCAGGCACTGGAGAACGGGATCCGCAGAGCCCCCGCCGCAGCGGAGCTGCTATTACTTAGCCCTTTCGGCGGGAGTCATTAAGGCAATATCCTGCCTATACAGAGCGCTCTGGGCGGACGGGCTACGCCTGCTAGAGGCACTACGACTCCAGTGGGAAGAAGACTTAAGACACCCCAATCCCTGAGAAGGACTGGGACAAGATTTTGGCCGGAGTTCCCAAGATATCCAGAAATGCGCGTTTCAAACTGATAAATTACTATGTTCACCACAGAGCCTATCTGACGCCTGAGCGAATACATCGATACTTCCAGGTAGAGGAGGCGGCCTGCCCCCGATGCGGCGAAGCGCGAGCCCATTTTATGCATATGTTCTGGTCCTGCCCCCATCTGAAAGAATACTGGGAAGGGGTGGTACAGCTGGTGAGCGAGGTAATTGATAAGGAGATTCCCTGCTTACCTGCGTGCTGTTTACTGGGATGGTTTCCCCACACCGCTAAAACTAAAGTCACTAGTAGGTTCCAGGACCTGGCCTTCGTGCTGGCAAAGCGCGAAATAACTAGAAACTGGAAAACCCCGAGAGGCCCTAGCCTAGTCACTTGGAAAAAGGAACTCCTGAAATGGGCGGGATCCGAAGGACGAGTACTGATGAGGGAGGCCAAATGGGGCTTACGACACAGAGGTGGCCAGGGCCTGGGAGGTCCTCATGCATGACCTAGAGCGCCCAGGGGAAGAGACGCAGGACGGGGAGGGGGCCAATCAATAGGGCCTGGTACCTGACACAAGAGCATAGCCAGCACCCATATGGCCCAGACGCTTACCATCTCAAACAGATCTCATAGCCACACAGATTAACTTAGCAGAACGACCCACTAAGAACAGGCCCAAGTTAGCCATGGTTACACCCCCGCACCCAAGACATAACCACTGTACGCGCGACTCGGGGGGAGGGGGGGAACATGGGGGTTGTAGATGCAACATGAGATATGATTATGTAGCACTCGAAGAGTACATACTAGACAAGTTGTCAAACGAATGGATAGTGAATACCATGTTGAACATTGCTGAACTGTTGGGATGTCTTTGAAAGATGATCAATAAAATCTGTTTTAAAAAATAAAATCATTGGTACAGTCAAGTGCTTTCAACAGGGATATTTAACCCCTCCTCAGTGTGACATTACTGTGGTAGCCTTAATTTAATAATACCTTGTGTCAGCTGCTGTACAGTAGCCAAGTCAGTCTGTCCCCAGTCACAACGCTGGTGGTGAAGAGATCTCAATGCAGAACTGGTCATAGTGGCACTGCTCGGCTAATGTGAGAGGGGGGCCTGCCCTAAACACCACCTGCTCAGCCTCTCCCGGATTCAGAGCACCTGTTGAAGGAGAGTTCTAGTGTTGTCAGGCGACAACAACAATTACTGGGGGCCCGGGCTTGGGCACAGGGTGGGGGATATCCTGTGCTATACATAAGCTATAAGGCACTTTCGTGAAGCCCCAGAGTGCCTTTCAAGTTCAACAGCATATTATGTATGTTAAGCAGTGTGTACAACTAAAGTTTATATTATATTCATTAATTCATTCAAAGGCACAAGTTACTAACTTGTGTAACGATATATCTGTAAGAGACAGTAGTTAGTGACAGATTCCTTACCTTAGACTATCCCCAGGCGTCAGGCTGGATCCGGAAAGTTTTTGCGTAGCAGTACCCTTGCGCGTCGGTAGGCGGCATCGTGCGGCTCCGCGTCCGTCGTCGGCGTCGTGATCGCCGGGATGACGTCGCGGGCAGTACTTAGGCGCCGCCCTGCGCGCTGACGTCAGTTCTGTACACGACTTTCCGCGCCAGGAACGCAGAGCCATGCAAGAAGCTGACATAGGTGTCTGAAAAATACTAGGGCCCTGAAAGGGATGTCCTTAACCCTAGAAATCAGTTCGCAGAACGGGAGGATGGGTGGGCGGTAGGAATCTGTCACTAACTACTGTCTCTTACAGATATATCGTTACACAAGTTAGTAACTTGTGCATCTGAAAGAGACACGTTAGTGACAGATTCCTTACCTTAGAATAGATACCCCAGCAATACCAACCCCGGTGGTGGGTCTGCGAACAAAGATCAGACAAGGAAGTCCTGGAGGACAGAACGGCCAAAGAAGCCGTCCCTCCGGACCGGACTGTCAAGGCAGTAATGCTTTGTAAACGTGTGCAGCGAGGCCCACGTAGCTGCCTGACAGATAACCGGCAGCGGAACACCGCGGCCCAAGGCCGTGGTAGCAGCCGTTGCCCTGGTGGAATGGGCACGCAGCCCAACAGGAGGCTCCTTCTTAGCCAAAGAATAGCAGGTCTTGATGCACAAGGTAACCCAGTGGGAGATGGTCCTCTTGTGCACCGCCCGACCTTTTTTGGCGCCCACGTAGCCTACAAAGAGCTGGGCATCCACCCGGAAGTGTTTTGTGCGGTCAATATAGAAGGAGAGCGCACGTTTTGGGTCCAGACGGTGGAGCCTCTCTTCCTCTCTGGAAGGATGCGGAGGCGGAAAGAAGGTGGGCAAAGTGATGGTCTGCCCAATGTGGAAAGCAGTAACCACCTTTGGCAAAAAGGACGGACGCGTCCGAAGAACAACCTTGTCTGGATGAACAGACAGAAAGGGAGGTTTGCAAGATAGAGCCTGGAGCTCACTCACCCGCCGAGCGGAGGTGATGGCCACCAGAAAGGCTGTCTTCAGAGTCAGAAGACGAAGAGGACAGTTATGTAGAGGCTCAAAGGGAGCGCACATTAAAAAGGTAAGAACCAAGTTCAAGTCCCACTGAGGCATCACAAACGGAAAAGGAGGGAAGAGGTGAGTAATGCTCTTTTAAGAACCTGTTAACAACAGGGGACTTGAAAAGGGAGGGCTGATCAGGAAGCCTGAGGAAGGCCGAGATAGCACAAAGATAACCCTTGATGGTACCCAGGGCAGAACCCTGTTGGGCCAGAGAGAGAAGGAACAGAAGGACCTCAGAAAGAGGGGCAGAAAGGGGATTCACAGCCTTTGCTGTGCACCATGCCACAAATTTGTTCCACCTGCAGGCGTATACCACCTTAGTGGAGGGACGCCTGGCTGCCAGAATCACATCACAAACTTCGGGAGGCAAGTCGAAAGGAATCAACTGCCGCCGCTCAATCTCCACGCAAGCAGGTGTAGACTGGACAGGTTCGGGTGGAGGACCGTCCCCTGCAGCTGCGACAGAAGATCCTCCCGAAGAGGCAGACGGATCGGGGGATCTACGCTCATATTGAGTAGCTCGGGATACCAAACTCTTCGAGCCCAGTCCGGAGCCACAAGAATGACTTGGGCCTGGTCGTGCCGAATCTTCTTCAACACTCTGGGTAGAAATGGTATAGGCGGAAAGGCGTACAACAGGCCGCAACTCCACTCGCGACGAAAAGCGTCGCCGAGCGAGTGCCGCCTTGGAAATTCCAACGCGCAGAACTGATGACATTGCGCGTTCTCTTCGGTGGCAAATAGATCTAACCAAGGCTCTCCCCACTGTAGAAAGAGTCCTTGTGCCACTTCCGAGTGAAGACGCCATTCGTGATCCATCATGCACCTGCAGCTGAGTTCGTCCGCCCTGGCGTTCAGGGAACCTGCCAGGTGTTGAACCATCAGGAACATGCCCTGATGTTCCAGCCATGTCCAGAGGCGCAGAGCCTCCTGACAAAGGGTCCAAGACCCCACCCCGCCCTGTTTGTTGCAGTACCACATGGCGGTGGTGTTGTCTGTGAACACTTGCACTACCTTCCCCTTGACAGAGGGAAGGAATGCCTTGAGTGCAAGTCGGATCGCCCGAAGCTCCAGAAGGTTGATATGGAGCCGGGACTCCGCCGGAGACCAGAGGCCTCTGATCTCCGCCTCTCCCATGTGACCGCCCCATCCCAGAAGGGACGCGTCCGTCACAACTGTATGCTCTGGCTGGGGAAGGGAGAGGGATCTGCCCATGACCCATTGCCGGTTCGAGAGCCACCACTGCAACTGTTTTGCAGTCCCCTCCGAGATCTGGACGTGATCGGACAGGTTGCCCTGGTGCTGCGCCCACTGGAACTTCAGGTCCCACTGCAGAGCCCGCATATGCCATCTGGCATGATTGACCAGCAGGATGCAGGAGGGCATGAGGCCCAGCAGCCTCAGGGTCATCCGTACCGAAACCCAGGATAAAGGCTGAAAGATCGGAATCATAGCCTGAATATCCCGGACTCGCCGTTCGGGGAGGATAGGCCCGAAACTGCGTCGTGTCCAGAACTGCTCCGATGAAAAGGAGCTGTGGAGAAGGAATCAGATGCGACTTCGGCACATTGATGGAGAACCCCAGCGAGTGCAGGAGTTCGGCCGTAGTCTGGAGGTGGGAGACGACTGCCTGGGACGAGCCCGCCTTCAGCAGCCAGTCGTCGAGGTAGGGGAAGACTGAAACCCCTGCCCGGCGCAGATGAGCTGAGACCACCGCCATCACTTTCGTGAACACCCGAGTGGCACTGGTAAGGCCAAAGGGGAGCACGGTGAACTGAAAATGCTCGGGGCCTACCGTGAACCGAAGGTAACGCCGGTGGGCCGGCAGGACGGGGATGTGGAAATATGCGTCCTGCAAGTCCAACGCTACCAACCAGTCTCCAGGGTCGAGGGCAGTCAAGACCTGAGCTAGGGTGAGCATCTTTAACTTCTCCTTCCGGAGGAAGCGATTGACGTTCCGGAGGTCCAAGATAGGACGCATGTCCTCCTTGTCCTTTTTGGGCACCAGGAAGTAGTGGGAGTAGCAACCACGCCCTACTTCTGGGGTCGGAACATGCTCGATGGCCCTCTTGGCCAAGAGGGCCGTGACTTCCTTCTGCAGAAGTACCAAGTGATCCCCTGACATGCGGTGGAATTGAGGTGGCATGGCTGGGGGTGGTCTCGAAGGGGAGGGAGTAGCCCCTTCGGACAATGTCCAAGACCCACCTGTCCGAGGTGATGGTACGCCAGTGGGGAAGGTGATGGCGGACCCTGCCCTCTACTGGCGTGCTGTGCACCTGAAAGGAGGGACTAGGAGGGCTTGGAGGCCGCGGACGGGTTGGAGGTGGTGGCATGACCCGCACGCTGGTTGCCCGATCCGCCACGGCGGAATCCACGTCCTCGGCCACGCGAAGACGCCTGCTGCGCGGGCCGGTGGCTGGGCTGCTGACGTGAAGGGCGCCCCTACCGTGGCCACGATAGGGGCGAAAAGCAGAAGTCAGCGGAGGGCGTGTAGCAGAAAGGCCCAGGGACTTGGCAGTAGCCCGTGAGTCCTTAAAGCGCTCCAACGCATGGTCTGCTTTGGACCCAAAAAGACCGACTCCATCAAAGGGCATGTCCATGAGACTATTCTGGACATCCCCTGAAAAACCAGTGGTTCTCAGCCAGGCGTGGCGTCGCAGCGCCACCGTCGTTGCAATAGACCTGCCCAGCGAGTCGGCGGTATCAAGGCCACATCGTATCGTGTATTTGGCCGCATCCCTTCCTTCCGCAATGGCGCGGGAAAGCAGTGTCTGGACCTCCTCAGAACACTGGGGCAAAACATTCGCCACCGAATCCCACAAGGAGTGGGTATATCGGCCCAAAAGACAAGCGGTGTTGATGGACCGCAAGCCAGCACTGGAGGAAGAAAACCCTTCTTCCCAAATTGATCCAGGCGTTTGGATTCCCTATCCGGAGGGGCGGTAGGGAAGGCGGTTTGGGAAGCGGAGGCTTGGACAACCAAGCTCTCAGGAGTGGGGTGGACAGAGAGAAACAGGGGGTCGCCCGGAGCTGGGCGATGGCGTCGGGACACGTTCCTATCCACAGGAGCCCCTGTGTTGGGCTTGGACCAGGCGCCCAAAAGAACGTCAGTGAGGGCGTCGTTAAACGGCAGCACAGTCTCCGTAGAGGAGGCTGCCGGCTGAAGCACCTCTGTCAAGATATTAGTCTTGACCGCCACAGTAGGGAGTTGGAGACGTAAGGCCCCAGCCGCCCTACGCAACACCGTTGCAAAATTGGCTCCCTCCTCCGTAGCCACGGGAGGAGACAGCATGCCAGTGTCAGGGGAAGTATCTAGACCACTGGCATCCCCTAGACCCTCTGTCCAGTCCTCATCGTACTGACACTGTTGTGTCAGAGGGTCATCAGACCCCTCCCAGTCCTCCTGGTCCTCCTCTGGTTCAAAATAAGGAGGAGGAGGGACATTTGGGACCCAAGGTCCCATCGGCGCCGGAACCGGCGCCGAGCGACGTCGGTCCGGGTCCATGTCCGGAGCCGGAAGGAACTGGGGACGACGCCGCCCGGAGCCCCAGGCGGCGTCGAGAACGGCACCGGAGACATCGGCGCCGGCGGAGGTGTCGTTAGGTCGACCGGCGTCGATGGGGGTTGTGGAGCCGGGATCGAGGCCGGGATCGAGGCTGGAGGCACGGGCGACGCCGGAGCAACCCCATCAGGGCCCGCGGGGCCCGAAGGCGCACCGGAGGGACCTTGAGGCCCGAAGAGGCGGGCCATGGCCGACAGGAATTCCTGTACTTGGGCCGGATCCGCCCCCGAACCCGGGAAGGACGGGTATTGCGGGGGCGACTCCACAGGCATGTCCGGGGCGGCGGGGACGGTGCCGGGAGGGGCCTCAGCCGAGTCGCGAGACCGGCGAAGTCCTAGAGCGACGATGCTTTTTGGACTTTTTGTGTTTGGACTTACCGGACGAAGAAGACTTCGATGCCGACGACCGGTGTGGACTCCGCGATCGACCCCTGGACCTCTCACGCGAATGGGGCTTGCGCGGAGCCGAATGCCGGGCCTCGAGGAGCTTTCGAGACCGCTCTCGCAAAGCTTTCGGGTTGAGGGCCCGGCAGTCGGAACAAGACTCCGTGTCGTGGCCTCGGCCGAGGCAGAAGAGACACTCCCGATGCGGGTCTGTGATGGACATCATCCGAGCACAGGCGCCGCAACGTTTAAACCCGGGCATCCCTACGACACCTTGAAGTCGATTCGAAGAAAAACAGTGAAAAAATTCACCAAAAAGGTTAGTCAAAAAATGACTAGGGCACTGCTCTTCCCGGATCTGCGCTTGCTGGCGCGGAAAAAGAAGAACTGACGTCAGCGCGCAGGGGAGGCGCCCAAGTACTGCCCGCGACGTCATCCCGGCGATCACGATGCCGACGATGGACGCGGAGCCGCACGACGCCGCCTACCGACGCGCAAGGGTACTGCTACGCAAAAACTTTCCGGATCCAGCCTGACGCCTGGGGATATTCTAAGGTAAGGAATCTGTCACTAACGTGTCTCTTTCAGATATACATATTTTAAAGTTGTTACCACTTATTTATCGTAATTTGTACAACACTGTGTTTGGCTCGATGAGCAGAATGGCTTAGAAACATGAAGGTTTTTTTTATAAAGACATGCTCGCAAAACAGCAACATCTTATGCAGGAAAGTGGCAAAAAATAATGTTGTGAAACACGGTATCATGCGGGGAAGCGAAAAGCTGCTACATAATAGCCGCAAAGCGCACCACAATTAGCACCGACCTTTACAAACAGGGCTCCACGTCACCAATTCAGCTGTCATGATTTACAAACCAGGAGGAAGACAGCCTTCCATTTTTCGACAAAGCACACTGACACATTAATTTCCATTGCTGCACAGAGTGTCGATAAGCCTCACTCTAACGGACTACTAAATACAAAGTTTTCCAAAACACACGCCTCAAGCTAAGGAACAAAACAACATGCATTTACAGAATACCTTTCGGCCGCGCCGCCCCAACACAGATTACAACGGCGCTCAAGTTCGAATCTCACTGTCAGTCTGCTTCACCATTGGGCACTGACTGTGATGGTCAGTTTAAGTTAGGCGCCACGTGTGTCGGCCTGGGGGCGGAGTCTCTACAACACTTGCATACATTGTAGCACTGCAGTACTCGCAGAGCTGTGAGCACCTCTTAGCCTCTACATGCTGGGAGAAGTGCGCACCACGCTCACAGCCATTGCAGCTTGCTAAGTCTATCATGCGCATTTTAGCAGCGCTCAATGTGGCAGTTGACTAGGCGCTATAATGCATGACAATGCATTACAGTGCGGTGATGCGGAACACCACACTGAAATGCGTTAGACTCACGCCTGATGTGTGGTACTTGGCAGGGCTGGGAGTGGACCTGGCATATTTATTGTGAAAAACAAATGTTAACATCAATCCATTTAAGCGTGGATTGGTCTTACTTTGAATGATAGCCTGCATAGAAGGAATGTGATACATGGACTACTGTAGTAGGCAAGTGTTTTGGAATTGATGATCCCCTGTGACAAACCATGGACATTGAAGATTTGCTCTGTGAGAATCCTTGTTAGACCCTCTTAGTAGAGATACTATTTTGCTTAGTCTAATGCAACTTTGTATAACTTTCTAATTTTATGAGTGTACCTGGTGGTTGCATTGTGGGAAAGCTTACGCTCAAACAGTAGGCACGAGTTGGATATGGTGCCAAGCTGTAGGCCTGATTGGTGCACTGAGAAAGGTTATGTTCGATGCTACTGGTCTGATCTGCTATCTGTTTAGTATAAAACTTTGTGACAAAGGATATAGGCTTCGCTTATCTAGTGTGAAAAGCATTTGTTAAAGCCAGTACGCCTTAAACAGTAGGTTGCTATCACGCTAAGTTACACACTATAGACAGGTATTTTGTTACATGTGTTCTCATAGATTACCATAGTAGGCAAGGGTTTTGGTGTTGGTGTAGGAAAGTGCCCTTTTTGACATGGTCACCCCCACTTTTTGCCTGATATTTGATGCAATTTCGACTGGCAGTGCACTGGGTTCCTGCTAACCAGGTCCCCAGTGCCAGATCTCTATTCCATAAACTGTGCATTCGTACCCCAAATGGCAATACTTTTAGCATCCCCTGTAGGTCCCTAGTAAATGGTACCCCTGGTACCTAGGGCATGGGGTACTATAGAGGATCCCTAAGGGCTGCAGCATGAATTGCGCCACCCTAAGGGACCCCTCATCAAGCACAGGCCATTGCAGGTTGTGTGTCCTGGTGCAGACAAAAGTGAAAACACGACATGCACACACCCCTGTGTGCCATGCCCACAGACACTGCATGAAGCCTGGGTAAGTCATCCCTACAGCAGGCCTTACAGCCCCAAGGCAGGGTGCATCATACTGCATGTGTGGACATATCTGCATGAGCAGATATGGTCCTGTGCTGGTCAGTTCAATTGCTGCCAGTACAAGAGACCAGGGAAGCCATTATAAGTACATGTGCTGGACACTGGTGAAAACGAGTTCCACAGCTACATGATGGCTTCACTGAAACCCAAGATGTTGGTTTTCAAACATCTCGTATTAATAAACCCACACTGATTCCAGTGATGGATTTATTAATACATGCACCAAGAGGGCACCTTAGGGGTGCCCCCTGAAAACCTACCAACTACTAGTGTGCTGACTGACTGGTCCTAGCCAGCCTGCCACCACAGACGAGTTTCTTACCTCCAGGGGTTAGGGCCTTTGCTCTCAGGAGGTCAGAAACAAAGCCTGCTCAGGCACGGGGTGACCTGCAAATTAGCATTCCAAGGCAGGGAGCTTCAAAGAGCTCACCGCATTTGGTATGCAAATCTGGCTTCCCCTCACAGGAGAGGATACAGAGTCCCCTGTCCAGGGCCCATTTGGAGCCTGGACAGGCAGGGAAATCAGTAGTCAGAGAGGCGTGTTCACCTTCCGGCTAGTTCCACCCCTAAGGTGGGCTACCAGAAGTGAATACGAAAATCAGAAGTCTGACATCTTTGTGAGAGCAAACTTAGGAACTCTGGGACAGGGTTATTCCCACTTCCCACAGGAAGTGGTCATAAAGGGGGCGTAGTGACTTACCCCAGGTAATTAACCCACTGGCTACTACCTAACGCCCCAAAATCTAGTATTTAAGGGAGCCCCTGGCACCAGGAAAACAGATCCTGCTGACCCAAAAGAAGGACTGTAGAGCCACGAAAAGCAAGAACTGTGGAAGGAGCAACTGACTTGGCCCCAACCCTGCCAAGCTGTACGCTGCGCTCGACAATCTCGCCAAAGTGGACTCACCCTGTGAGCTGCTGTGCCTCCAAAAGCCTGGGAGGACTGCCAGTAGTTCTGCCAAGACTTAGGAACTCCCGTGGAGGAGTGGAGCTACTCCCTGCACCCTTCAGGTACCAAAGAAAGAAATGTGAGGACTCCGGACCGCGTAAACCCGACACCGGCCAGCATCACTGCACCCGTCGCTCCAAGACCGAGTTAAAGTGAGCTAAAGGTGCCAGCGTGGTCCCCCAGCTCTCCAAAGAAGAAGCCCACCTCGGGTTTGCCAGGAGGGGACTCCTCAATGCTGCCTGCAGTCTCTTTGTGCAGCCCCCCCTGATCGCAAGTGACTCGAATGTGAAAAACCCAAAGCCTCAAGACAGCTCTGCACCCGTCGTCCCTGGTCTGAGTGGAAGTGGACCGAAGATGTCCCCGAGCATCGTGAGGCCTGAGCCCCCCTGTTGGTTCAGACCAACTGGCCTCCCAGTCCAAACATGCAGCCTTTTTCCGACCGAACCGATCCCCATGACTAACACCGTGCACCTGATGATGTACTGCACCTCTGCACTTGGCCACCCCAGTGCCGCCCGGTGTGACCTCTTTGTGCTCGTTTGATAGATATATATATTTGCTCCAGACTCTTCTCCAACTTTGAAAGAGAGTAACAGCACTCACGGGGATAGTTTGCCAAGTTTATTAGCAGCGCAACATCACACTGGAGGGCGCCCCATTTAAATTTCATAAAGGGCATAGCAATAGAAAACGGGCTAAAGTTACAATGCCGATAATCGGCGCCACCTTGAAGTCATGCATTTTATGAAGACCACTGAAATCAAAGACGGGCTAAAATTGCAATGCCGATTATCGGCGCCATCTTTGAATTATACATTCTGACCTCATTTAATTCACGCCGTATATCGACATTCATCAATTGTGTCTTCATGCAATCACAAAATTCATCTGTTTATATTTTCCTTAGGCATATCGTACTGGTGAAAAAATGACAATTTAAAATAACATTACAAGAGACACAATCTTCTTTACAATTCAAGAGGTTAATCACGCCGTGTATCGGCATTCGCAAATGTTCTAATAGTCCTTCATGTTTACATAGTGCTGTGTATCGGCTAGCCCTTACTATGCATCCATGCTCAATAGTCAAAAGAAAAAAGAAAAACATTTCATCATACAGTTACATTTTACAAACCCTCAACAGACTCCTCAAGTACCCAAATGTACCGCCAGTTCCTCCCCACTATTTAAGCCTTTAGGGGTCTTTGTTTGTAGATCGATAATGTATCGAGACTCCAACCTTCTGAGTCTCAATACTCTATCGCCCCCTCTGCTATTCAACGGAACGTGATCAATACTAAAGTACTGTAATAAGTCTCTATTGCTCTTATGCTTGATAGCAAAATGTCTTGCAACAGGGTAACTCAAATCTTTATTTGCGATAGCGCGCATATGTTTCAATACGCGTATCTTTACACTGTGTATAGTACTGCCTATATACTTGAGGCCACAAGGGCAAATCAAGCAATAGACAGAATGGGAGGTCTGGCATGTCAAACTTATTGATCGTCTTACGTTGTTTCAGTCCTTCGACCTCATAGGTTAACACACTCTTACTGTTAGTGCAAGCCTTGCATTTACCGCAGGGATAAAAACCTTTCATTTCTCTCAATGTCCCTTGTTTTTGTGGTGCAGTATCTAGGTGACTATGGACCAATCTGTCTCTCAGGGATCTAGCCTTCCTATAAGTTATTTGTGGAACTGGAAGGATGTCCATCCCTATAATCATGTCAGTTTTTAATACATGCCAGTTTCTACGTAAGATGTTTTTGAGCTGATCCGCATCCTCAGAGTATGTCGTAATCAAGCGGAATTTGCCCTCATTAACATTCTTTCTCTTTTTACTGTTATTCATGTCTTTCACTAGTCTGTCTCTTTGTATCTTCTCAACTTTATTCAAGGTATTCTCTAACAGGTCAATGTCATAACCTCTTGCCGCAAATCTGCCAATACTCTCCCTTGCTGCAATTTTGAAATCACAATCTCTTGAACAATTGCGTTTCAGCCTCAATAGTTCCCCGTAAGGTATGCTGTTTTTTAGTCTAGGAGGGTGACTACTGGCAGCATGCAACGTTGAGTTGCCTGCCGTCGGCTTTCGAAACAGGGATGTAAGTAGCTTCCCTTCCTGTATGCATACTCTCAGGTCGAGGTAGTTCACTGCCACTGAACTAATCTCCCCAGTGAATTTGAGATTTACACCGTTAGTATTCAGATGTACTATATACTCCTCAGCCGAGGTTGTTGACCCCTTCCATATCAGGAAGAGGTCGTCAATATACCTGTAACAAGCCACTATTTCTTTGGTCCATTTGTTATTGGCTGGGGACCAGGCTACCTGCTCCTCCCACCAGCCCACGAATACATTTGCGTAGCTGGGGGCGAAGCAGGTACCAATAGCGGTCCCGGAGACCTGTCGGTAAAGGTCTCCTTGAAATAGGAAGATGTTGTTTAACAGGCAAAGTTCAATAAGTTCAATTAGCATGTTGTTATGTGCTGCAAATTTTAAGGATCTCTTTTTCAAAAAGAAATCAATAGCATTCAGTCCATGCTTGTGATCAATACAAGTGTACAAACTCGTTATATCCATAACAATGAGCTTGTAAGATGGTTCACATTTAAGATTTTCGATATGATTGATAAAATCCTTAGTGTCCTTGATATACGAGGACAATTGCAGTACTAATTGAAAGACTGCAATTGTCCTTGTATATCAAGGACACTAAGGATTTTATCAATCATATCGAAAATATATATATATATATATATATGTTATTTTTATAAATTGATGTGGAACTCCTTATTGAGTCGTGTGCATAAGGGAATACATGGACTCTTTACACAGTGTACCTCTTTTTGGTATACTGTATAAAGAGCCAGCTTCCTACAGTTGACCACCCAGTCTGACAAAGCCTGTGAGTAGAAGATTTTCACTGTGATGATTACTTGTTCAATATTATTAAGAGGGATTGTATATTGTATTGCCAACTGTAATTTTGTACATAGTTGTAATTTATTACCTGTATGTGTAATGCCTGCCAGCTTATGCAAACTACAGAAGATTACTGGTTACCCCCTGTGACAAACTCTGGGTATAAGAAATTTACGCTGTGAGAATCATTGTTAGACTTTCAAGAAAGGCGTTTTAGTTAATTTTTGTAAAAAAAGGGAAAGATGAGTCAGCGACATCATCATATAGGCCAATACCACTTTTAAGCACAGATTACAAGAGTTTCACAAAAATGTTAACTAATCGTATTAGTGTTGTGATGAAGTCACTGATCCACCCCGACCAATGTGGTTTCATTATGGGTTGCAGCCTGAGGGCTAATATTTATTATCTGCTGAGTTCATGGACCTGGTTACCACCGATAACATTCCTGCGGCTGTAGTTGCGTTGGATGCGGAGAAGGCTTTTGACCTTGTGAGCTGGGTCTCCTGTTTAAAATCATGGAGAAATTTAATTTTCTGTCCCAACTCACAGGGTCGATAGCAAGACTGTATGAGAACACCTCGGCTCAAATCATAATAAATAATTCAAGCATGGGGACAGTTTTCTCAGCAGAGGGACTCGCCAGGGTTGCCCCTTATCCCTTACCCTATTCATCGAACCACTGGCCCAATACATTCGCCTGCATGACAGTAGTCTTCCACCTTTTCAGAGTGCTGCGAAAATAGAATTCTCATCCTAAAAGATACTAAGGGATATTTCACTCAGTTACTATCTAAAGTCCATTCTCTCTTCACTCTTAAGAGATCTCTCTCTAGCTCCGTAATCGGCTGGATATCATTAATAAAGATGTCAATTTTACCCCTAATATTATTTCCTTTAATGAATGTCCCTTGCAAGTTGGAAGCTGGCTTTTTTCGTAGGTTGGAGAGTAGTTTTTTATCTTTCATTTGGGGTAACAAGTGATTTAGAGTTAGTCTAAAAAATCTCCAACTACCTAAGTCAGAGGGCGGCCTGCACTCCCCTGCCCTAGGACTTATTGTTATGCTTCTGTCGCAGTACAGCTGCGCCGCTTCTCTGTGTGTGTGAGGGGGGTCTCATTTTGACAATTTGGCAATCGTTTATATGCTTGACTGCATTACTGTAGTCAGTTTGCCGAGAGCCATTCATTAACCCAAAATACCAACGTAAGTGAGGTATAAGACCCCGCTCAACATTAGCATTGCAAAGCGACAATTTTATTGCAAATTTAAAATACCTGTGATTCATTGAGAAACTCCATTGGTATGCAGCTCGCATCTTTCCCCCTACCTTTCGCCCATGGCTATTAAGACGTGGGAAAAGATCAGTTTGTTTAAGATCGGAGACTTTTTAAATCAGAACAGAGTAAAAGCAATGGCCGAGATTTGCTCCCATGACACTACCTATGGTGCGTCTCTCCAGTTTTCTTATAGACAAATGGTCTCTGTTCTTAATAGTTTGGCTCTACCCAAGGTTCACTGTTCTGTTGGGCTGGTTGGGAAACTTTTTCGGCTGGATACGGTGAACTACTCTGAGTTTCTGGTACAAGGAATTTCGGCCAGACAATTCAACCGCTACCATCAATATCTGGGCAAAATGGAGGGAACGGACAGAGATAGAGATCAATGGGGTCATGTGGACAAAGTATTTTGAGTATGGCTTCTCGCTGTTGAGGTGGGCAAATGTTCACAGGATGATGTTCTGTAATGCCTGTATGCTTTACTATACTCCAGAGAGGCTTAATAAAATGTTTCATACTTCTGCTAGAACATGCCCTGGGTGTAAGGACGTGGAAAATTGGGGACATATGTTCATGTCATGTTGGGCCGTCTTGGA
This sequence comes from Calotriton arnoldi, assembly GCA_963921515.1. Lineage (NCBI taxonomy): Eukaryota > Metazoa > Chordata > Amphibia > Caudata > Salamandridae > Calotriton > Calotriton arnoldi. Next base: position 123,537 of record CAWUFW010010768.1, on the reverse strand, counting down.
GTTTAGGTCTCCGATCTTCCAATGTATCTCAATAAAAGCGGTACATGAGGTCAAACCCCTTCCCAGTACTATTCTGTTGGTCCTCACCAACCCCTCACAGTTTGAGAAGCAATGTGCTCAATTTATCTATATCTCAACCTTAGTGGCGCGTTCCATTATTACTAGCCATTGTAAGTCCTCTGTGAAGTCAACATTTGAGGAGTAGTTAAGCAGGATGAGGAGAACTTACACCAGGGAATATTGGTACCATGCTCACATGAATAATATACGTCATAAAAACATATGAGGGCACTTTTTAGGGAAGTGGCAGTAGAGCAGAATTTGATATAGATTTCATCGTAGCACTTTAGCTGTCAAGTTTGGAAGTTAAGTGTAATGACTATAAAATTTGCATTGTTACTTTAATCATGTTTTCTATTTCCAGATGGGTTCTGGACAGAAGGGAGAGAGTTTCTCAATCTACCTCTTGCACTGTCACTTTATATTACCAATTATTCTTTAATTTAGGGCCTTTCTGCACTGAAGCCCTACGGCTGTCACACAGCTAAACGTACTGTACTTGCACTCTCACTTTATTATGTTGTCCATCTCTGGATCCTTTTGTGGTTTTGAATGTTCAAAAAGGGGAGGAAACAAACTCAGTAACATATCGTTATTTTATTTCATGCTGGATATATCATCATACTGTACTGTGTTGGCACTGTCACTTTATCCACTGCTGGAAATTGTATGCGATAATATCGATCATGTTCAGACGTCATATGGAATAAGTGTAATGTATGATTTTTCTTACTGAGATCTGTAGAAGGGTTTATTGTTTGAACTGTTTCACAAGCAATATATAATAAAAAATGAATAAAAAAATAGATTACCATAGTAGCCAAGTGTAGGAAAGTGGGTTTCTGGCTTTTTGTGCAACTTTGACTGTAGAGTACTGGGTCCCTGCTAACCAGGTTCCAGGTACGCGTGTTCTTTCCCTAAAACCATATTACAATTGGCACCACTTCAGTTACCCCTGTAAGTCCCTAGTAGGTGGTACCCCTGGTACCTGGGCATGGGTACTGAAGAGGATCCTCTGGGGCTGCATGTCTTGGTGTAGAGGCAACTGAAGACTTGACATGGAACACATCCCTGTGTGCCATGCCCACAGACACTGCAAGAGATATAGGTAAGACACCCCTTTAGCAGGCCTTAGTCCTAAGGCAGGGTGCCCAATATCTCCTGGAATGACATATCTGCATGATATGCCCCTGCAATATCCTTGTCGATTCCTAGATATTGTAAGTGACCAGGGAAGTCATGGTAACTACATGGGCTGGACACCCATCATTACGAGTTCCCCAGCTCCATGATGGCTTCACTGTAGTATGGGATGACTGGTACCAAACATCTCAGCATACTAAACCTGCACTGATTCCAGTGTCAGATTTATTTAAAAAGTGCACACAGAGAACCCCTTACAGGCGTCCCTGAAACCTACCAATCCTTTGTGTAGTCACCGACTGGCCTAAGCCAGCCTGCTTCCACCAGACAGTGTTCTGACCTCATGGGGAGAGTTGCCTGCGTGCTCTGAGGTCGAGAACAATGCCTTTCCTAGGTGGAGGTGTTCACACCACCCTCTGGTCAGGAAGAGCCATCTGTGGTGGGGAGATTCAAAGGCTTTGCCGCCTTTGTAGTGCGACCCCAGAATCTCCTGTTCGAGGGAGCAGGCCCCCTTCTTGTCCTCACCCACTTTTTGGCGGGAGGACAGGCGGAAAACATAGAAAGAATAGGACGTGTGCCCCCCTCTGCCAACTCCACCGCTCAGGTGCTGGAGGCGAGGTGAAGTACACTTTTCAGTGCCCACCATCTTGAAGACGGTGGGACTTATCCAATCAGTGCTAGGACTATGTCCCCCTCCCACAGGAGGTGGGCATAATAGAGGGTGTGGCTTAAGAATTATCAGCAGACACATTTTTCCATTAATAAACATATAATGTATACCAATTGAATCATGAAATGCATGGACTTCACTCATGTGTATTTCTTTTTAAAAGGAATTTCTTTATTCAAATCTTCTTAAAATTGACTTCCTCGATGTAGCCACCCCTAGTAAGGGGTCCATTGGCCCTTAACTGTCACTCTCTTGTAACACCCCTAAATCTAGTATTTAGTTGGCATCCCCAGACCCTGAACTTCAGTTCCTGACGACCTAAGAAGAGTCGGACACTACAGCGTCGCACCAGCAGAGAAGACTGCAGAGCACAACTGGCTTGGCCCCAGCCCTACCAGCCTGTCTGCAGCGCTCGACGATCCTGCACCAAAAGACGACCCGTCCTGCAGCTCAGCAACCTCCAAAGCCTTGGGAGGACTGCCTGCCTTCAATAAAGATCAAGACTCCCGAGAACAGCAGACCTGTTCACCAAGCAATCATCTTTAAAGTAAGGACTCTGTGACCTGAAGAACCACGTAGCCTGCTCCCGGTTCCACCTTTGCATCTGCCGCCTCCGGCTCAAGCCCAAGTGGACCACCGGTTCAGCGAGGTTCCCCAGCACTCCAGAGCCAGATCCCACCATAAGCTGACCTCCCCTGGACTCCTCGACATCGCTTGCAGCCTCTGCACAGAGACCCCTCCCCCGTTACCCCCCCCCCCCTCATCACAACCTGCTACGGTAAGCCATTTCAGACACCAAAAGGCTACCCTGCACCGGTCTGTCCTGGGCCTTGATGAAGAGGACAAAAGAAGTATCTACGTACCGAGCATCGCAACTGAGCCTGCAGCCTGTTTACGATTTTGGCTTTCTCCATTGCTTTGTATTGGGCCCCCGACGCGGTGTTGGCACCCTGCACTCGGCCGCTGGCGGTGTAGTGTTGGTGTTGCTTTGGACAACGTTCAGTGTTTGCTTCAACCCCTGGAGACTGGTCCCCAAGCCGCTGCTACTCACCTGTAAGCAGCCTCTGACCGATTGCCCCCAACCCCAATTGATTTGTATTGGGCGCCCAACCTCGAACTTGCCCTTCACCCGGCCGCCCCTGTGCCACTGGTGATGAACTGTTGGTGCTGAACTGAACCTTGTCCAATACTTACCTTAAATTCCGAAGACTGGTCTTGTAAGTCTATGTTATCTCTATGTATGCTGAATGCTTTCTTCCTCCCATAGGTTAACATTGCAAAGTCTGAAAATTGCACTGAGTCAATTTTTTAAACTGAAAAGTGTTTCTTTTGAAAAAAGTATTTACCTATGACGAAGTTCTGTGGTCCTGCAAAATAAATATAACCAAGTACTATTTATATAATCTGGTCTGCGATTTATTCATTGAGTGTGTTTCGCAATTTTTGCCACTGTGTTTACAACAAATGCTTAACACTGCCCTCTAAGTCTAACTGTTCCACACACTACCACAAATGAGAGCATTAGTATTATCTACTTTAGCCTCTGCAAAACATCTGGGGATCCACTGGACTCGCTGCACACTACACCTCATTTTGTATAGTATACAGAGAGCCAGCTTCTTACAGCAAGCGTTTTGGTGTTGGCCACCCAGTCTGACAAACCCTGTGAGTAGAAGATTTTCACTGTGATGATTACTTATTAAGCACTATTGAAAGGGATTGTATATTTTATTGCCAACTGTAATTTTGTACATAGTTGCAACTTATTACCTGTATATGTAATGGCTGCCAATTTATGCACACTTCAGTAGATTACTGGTTACCCCCTGTGATAAACCCTGTGTATAAGAAATTTGCACTGTGAGATTCATTGCTAGACCCTCTGAGGAGAGTTCGTATGTAGCTTTGCCAATTGTAATTCCATACACTTATAACAATTTTATGACTGTGTACCTGATGGTTGCTTTGTACAAAAGCTTAAACTTAAAACAGTCGGCCTGAGTTGGTGGTGATAACAAGCCAATGATAATAGCTGATTCTCTGATTGGTTCACACACAAATGATTATCCAGATGCCATAGGTCTAATCTGCTTATTATGAAAAGTGACAACAAAAGCAGCATTTCTGGTTTATTTATTATGGAACACATATTAAAGCCATTAGGCCTTTACGTGTGGATTGTTTTTGGACCATGGTAAAGCCTGCAATCTGGTGTTTTGTTACATAATATCTTACAGATTACCTTTGCAGGGAAGGATTTGGGTGTTTGTTATCCCCAGCGATAAACTGTAGGGATAGAAGGTAGCAATAATACTTGCTAGAATCTCTTCAGATGGCCTGACAGGTTAACTGTCTGCCAGGATCTGGTAATAAAAAAACAAAATCTAATACATACATATGTATTTATATACATATATATATATATATATATATATATATACACACACACACACACACACACACACACACACACACACACACATATTCCATATAGATACATAGAGGGCCTTTAGAAAAGTCCTCTTTTGCCATTGGTCTACGAAAGCGATACAAAAGGGGATGATGGACGGAACGTTTGAGCCAATCAAACACTCACCCCCAGTCAAATGATCTGGGTTTAATCCATCATCATTCTTTAGCTCACTCCACCACCCCAGTTCAGACATGGCCATATGCAAATCAGTCCGACCCTGTGCCTCATGGGACCAGTCCAGCCCGAACTGCCAAGCCATGTCTTCCCTGGACCGGAAACAAGCATCCTAGGACCGGTTTCTGGCATTCCAGCCGTCATCAGCCAGGCTTGCTTGAATCCAGTGGCAAAGTGAGCAAGGGACCCACGTCTGGGCATACCCCCGCCAACTTAGGGCGAACAAAGCGATACAAAAGGGGATGATGGACGGAACGTTTGAGCCAATCACACACTCACCCCCAGTCAAATGATCTGGGTTTAATCCATCATCATTCTTTAGCTCACTCCACCACCCCAGTTCAGACATGGCCATATGCAAATCAGTCTGACCCTGTGCCTCATGGGACCAGTCCAGCCCGAACTGCCAAGCCATGTCTTCCCTGGACCGGAAACAAGCATCCTAGGACCGGTTTCTGGCATTCCAGCCGTCATCAGCCAGGCTTGCTTGAATCCAGTGGCAAAGTGAGCAAGGGACCCACGTCTGGGCATACCCCCGCCAACTTAGGGCGAACAAAGCGATACAAAAGGGGATGATGGACGGAACGTTTGAGCCAATCAAACACTCACCCCCAGTCAAATGATCTGGGTTTAATCCATCATCATTCTTTAGCTCACTCCACCACCCCAGTTCAGACATGGCCATATGCAAATCAGTCTGACCCTGTGCCTCATGGGACCAGTCCAGCCCGAACTGCCAAGCCATGTCTTCCCTGGACCGGAAACAAGCATCCTAGGACCGGTTTCTGGCATTCAAGCCGTCATCAGCCAGGCTTGCTTGAATCCAGTGGCAAAGTGAGCAAGGGACCCACGTCTGGGCATACCCCCGCCAACACACACACGGACACACACACACGGGGACACACACACGGACACACACACACACACACACACACAGCCTTTAGAAAAGTCCTCTTTTGCCATTGGTCTACGAGTGTCATTTATAATCTGCCTCCATCCATTATAGTGTACTGCATGGGGTAATGGTTCAGTCCACAGCAGTCATTGGTACTCTTGCCCTGTGAGTGATGGCATTTTCTGATCACATATGCACATGCACATCTGTCTAAAAAAAAAAAAAAAAAAAAAAAAGGAGTGTGCCTCAGTGTCTGGGCTGGCTGGCCCAGGTCTTTAGTTTTCAATTTTCTCCTTATATAGCTGCCCTTTCATTTCTTTGCTTGCAGCCTTTTTATTTTAATTTTTCTTAAGAGGATTCTTTAGCTCCGCAGGCATTTTTAATGGCCTGCTTGCATGCCTCTCATTTTAATCGCAGTATCCCTCGTGGCCACTTGCTCAACCATTATGGAATGCTGTTGTCCATAGTGTATCATTGTTTTACCATTCCAAGATGATTCATTATTGCAGGCATATGCCCGTTGTGTTTAGGCAGCAGCAGGTTTATTTTTTTCTACTTGCAGTCTTTTATTTTTTCTTGAATATGTTGTTGAGACTATGTGTTTTATTGTAGTTGTGTCAGAGGGTGAATGCAAGAAAGAGTCACTGAATGGATGATCGAGTGACAGTGTATGTTTGATGATTTATTGAGTGCCTAAACCCATCAATGACACAAACAGCACTTTCAATCAAAAGCCAGACCTATTGGCAAAGTTTTTAGTAAAAAAGAACCAATAAACCGCAAAGTGTCAATGTAAATCTAATGCAACAGAAAAAGTGTCCCCCTGTTGGCCCTCTTGCACCAGAAACTGTTCGGCCTCACAAAGCCAGGAAAAAGCCAGGGCAGTTCCCTTTCACGCTGCCACATTTAAATGCCTAAATATTTCCTAGGTTGCTGAATATCTTCCCCATGGTCACTCTCAAATCTCCCAGATTTCCTAGGACACTAGACCATAAATAGCAGTTGGAAGGAGGTTCGGGCACACGCTATAGTTTAAGTTTCAGTGCCAACTGGTCAGCTCATTCTTCTTTATATATGGACTTATTTGCCATTTTTGTCCATTAGTCTACAAGAGCAGTTCAGAGGGTCTGACTCTTAGGAATAACTTCCAGTTCCTGGGCACAAGTAGGCAGGAGGCGAAACCTTCATCCTTCTCTTAGGCAGACACAGAGAGCAGGTTCCTCTTTTTTTGTTCTTCTACACGCCCAGAACGAAGCTGACAGGAACGAAGGTAGACGTGTGCCCTTGAATTTTAGGATCGCTGTGGCGGCCAATTCTTTCTCCACTTATTAATATATCTTCAACCGGCTGGTGAAGATAATTACGTTAGAAGAAGATAATTACCTTACATAACTGAAGACCACAACCCTCCGGTGTGGGCTTTGGCGTCCATCTAACCCGAATACTCAACATAATTGGTCCCACTTGGATGCCCAACTTTTTGTCCATAGTATCACTTGTGGCTGTCATTCCTTGTCCTTTTTTGTCCTGATGAAGACCCGCCCCTGACGCCTAATCAGCTGCGCAAACGTCTAGGGTAGAAACGTCGACGTTACAGTCACCCATAGTCCATCCAGTTCCCTACCTTGAATATAAAAGCAATATTATTGTCGGGGATACATGTATTAAGAAACGGACATGAAAATTAGCACTTTTTTCTTTGTCTATTTATGTATATTTTTGTGTGTTAATTTTGTATAGTACTTTTCACGTATCACCACAAGTCACTTATTCCACACTATAGTCACTTGTTTATTGTCGTATGTTTATGTATTGTAGACAGCCTTCATTATTGTGTATAATCAAAAAATTGAGTAAATAACTTTAACTTTACTAAATTTTACGGTTCTTTGGTGTGTCCCTTAAATTATGATTCACATCTGAAAAATTGGAAGTTCAGATTGCATTGTATACATTGAGCAAAGCAATTGTCTTTCCCGACAGAACCATTTTTGTTTATAGATTTCATTAGTCTACAAGAGCAGTTCAGAGGGTCTGACTCTTAGGAATTTTGTCCGGAAGTATGATTTCGTAAAAAAACAAAAAGGGATTATCCAGGCACAAAAGCAATCACAAGGGAACTCTAATACATCAGAAAACGCCATGGCCTCTACTTCTGATGTCAGCACTATACCCAGTGACACTGAATCTGACCTCAGCGGAGGTGCGGAAGGAAATACGAGAGCAAATTTGGGCCCTTTATCCTATGCAGAGGAAATGGACTTTATCAGAGAACAGAGAAAAATGTCATTACGACCGAGGAACTTAAATCCACAATCCGCAAGAACAGAAACCACCGGAGGCGCCAAAGGCGTAAATGCATCAAACTCAAGAGGCAGAGGTCAGCAGAAAAAGAAGAAAAACTGGCAATGACACCGAGCGCAATTGACAAAACAATTGTGAACCTCACCGATATTCAACTCAATGCAGCGGAAAAACAACTCTTAGCGCTGGGATTAAGCTTTTGTCCCGAAAGCAATTTCAATTACGTGGAAACAAGAGTCGACGTTTATAAATGTATTCGTAAACTCAAGTTGACTAAATTTTTCACCATTAAAAATCATGGTAAGATCACACAAGACAAACCTCCAAGAGCCCTGCATTCCGGACTTACTGTTGATCAAATTCCGCTGCTTTCCACACTACATGCCTTGCACAATGAACCCATTGAAACGAGGGAGTGTGCGTCCAGCACACAGGAAATGGCGGACGCCGAGGATATCTTAATTTCGGCTCCTGGAAATAGTCCATTTAAGGCACCATCTTCCTTTGTTCCCATAATGCCCTGTGATGCGCTGGACATTTTCCATGAACGCGTCACAGATGAACTCAAAGCATTATACCGCAAAACAAAAAATGTGAAACACAATTTAAACCACAAAAGTACCCAGCAGTATTTTCAACTAATGGACAAACTAAAGAACAATGCTTCAGTCGTGATTAATAACTCCGACAAGGGAGGCAATATTGTCCTATGGGATAAGGCACAATACAAGATGGAAGCATTCAGACACATCAATGACATGGACTGTTATGAACTTTCTAATGCTGCAGACGTCAGAAAGATAAGCAGGGAATACAAAGACGATCTTAACATCTGGAAAAGGGAAGGGCTTATCACTAAAGATTAACTTAGTTTTTTGTATAAAGAATTTCCAACTCTGCCCACTTTCTATCTAATTCCCAAAGTCCACAAACAAATGGATCCAGTTCCAGGACGTCCCATCATATCAGCCAAAGACAGTATCTTTGAGAACACCTCCAGATATGTGGACCATTTTTTACAAGAACATGTTGTTAATTTGCCCACGTATTTAAGGGACACTAAAGATTTTTTGGTGAAATTGAATGCTTTACAGTGGTCTAGTGAGTACATGCTTTTGACTCTTGACATTACTGCCCTATACACGAGCATAAGACACAGTGATGGTTTAAATGCAGTTAATCATTTCCTGAAGAAACGATGCATCTCTATGTATAAACATAATATTATGCTATTGAAAATGATACACTGGTGTCTACACAACAATATGTTTATGTTCGATGGCAAAATCTATAGGCGGAAACAGGGCGTGGCCATGGGGGCATGCTTCTCCCCTAGCTATGCGTGCTTGCACGTAGGCTGGTGGGAGGAGCATGTCCTCAGGGTTGACCACAAAGCATTGTACGAAGAACATGTGGTACAAATGTGGAGATACATTGACGACGTATTCATTATTTGGAAAGGAACATCTCCTCAGGCCGAAGGGTTTATAGATGCAATTAATTGCAACAATTTAAACTTACAATTTACTGCACACATTGATCCTGTAACAGTTAACTTTCTAGACATCACAGTATATATACAAAACGGAGCCATTGAGACATGTTTATACAGAAAACCGACGGCTGGCAATACCTTATTACATGCCACCAGCTTTCATCCCCAACACACCATCTCCAGCCTTCCCTATGGGGAGTTTTTGCGTATCCGCAGAGCGTGTAGCACTAGTGAGACATTGGCAGCAGCTCAAGAAGCAGCCAGAACTAGGTTTCTGGAGAGAGGATATAATGCCAAGAAACTTGATATAGCCCTTAAGAAGGCCAACAATAAGGACAGACAGTCACTATTGCAAACGAGATCAGGAACATCCGTCAATACCATCTTGCCTCTAGACAACTCAGAAGATGGGGAGAGCCAGGGCAACCCGGGGAATGTCACCTGTAGATTTATATCCACGTACAGCAGGCAAGCCAATGCCATAAAAAGTATCATCAATTCACAGTGGCCTATAGTTCTCACTGACGCGACGCTCCTACAGATACTACCGAATAAGCCCAACTTTACGTACCGCAAAGCACATTCAATGCGTAGCGATCTAGTAAAAACTAGCCCTGAATTGGACACTAAAAGTAGGTGGCTTTCCCCCAAGAAGGGTTTCTACAAGTGCAGCACATGTCGTGCGTGCAAATTTGGGGTGAATATGAAAACCTATTCCACCACCTTTTCAGATGTTCCTGTAAATCTTAAGGGACATTACACTTGCCGCACAGATTACGCTGTATACATTCTACAGTGCATCTGTGGACTTCGCTACGTAGGTAGCACGAAGCTGCAGGTTTATGTGCGAATCCTTCAGCATCTACGTGCGACAGTTAATTCTGACCCCTCATATCCTGTCGCCAGACATATTAAGTTGGAACACGGCAACAATCTAAACGTGCTCCAATACTATGTCATAGACAGTGTACCTGTGAACAAACGAGGGGGCAATCGCGAGAAACAACTGAGGCAGTTAGAGACCAAATATATAGTTGAGCTGGATACTAAGGCCCCTAGGGGATTGAACATTTGTGAAGATTTACATCATTATCTATAATGTGTATCCAGCCACTATTCTGTAGTCTCCCATCTCCCCGTGTGTAGGTTTGGATTCAGTTGGGATGATGCTTTAGGTCGAGTGCATTTCAGTACTGTTTAAGGGTTGGAATGTTAGCTCCTGTACAGTGATGTCTCTATTAGAGCATTTTCTTTCATTCTCCTATTTGTATATAGTCAGTTGTATATATTTAGATTCTATAATGAATTAGCATGCAGCCTTCTCTCACAAGTTTTTTTAACTTTATTCACTGCACTTTTTGCACTTTTATAGCGATTTTTTGCACATGTGTACAGTCTATTGAATTCTGCAGGCAGCACTTTAAGAGGATATGAATAACATCTTAATGCTCTTTAGATTTGTAAATAACTATTGAAAAATCTAGATTTACTGATCCAGTATTTGCACGGGTTTTTATTTCAAAGTGTGTGTATAATGAAGCGAATTTCATATATAATGACTGAAATACCTCTATACCATGATTCCACAATATAAACCTTATTTGATCCATTGTGTCAATTGTCTCGTAGGATCTTGGTGCATTTGTGCATTTATAAATGTATAAGTTAGGCGATTACAATGTGATCTACAAGAAGTATGTTATAACTACATTGAATATTTCAACAGTGTTAGTAAGGACCAGATACACATGGATGGTTTAAGGATATTAACAGTATTTTCTTTGTATTTTCTTGAAACAGAACGGAATTTCGTTTCAATTATAAATACATTTTGTTATGTGTATATTTAACTTGCAATCATGATGTCTATATTTATAAATTGTAAATCAGTATGATCCATTTGTCAAGGAGCAATGTGCTTGTTCAGGCAATGTTTACGACATACAGTATTTCCTCTATGTCCATGCAGGCAGTAGGCGCCAAGTCACATAGTCAATCAATTGCTTTATTTAAACGTCACTTTCTTGCGACGCATTTATGTGATCAAGGCCACCCCGTTGGCCGAAACGCGTCATGTTCGAGATTTGCACAACTAAAATGGAACAATAAAAACGCTACTGCGGCTGGCAGTATCAGCAAAGAAGCAGTTGTCCGTCTCTCTTTCCGGTGCCTGGATGCACCTTTGAGTGGTAATTGGACACACGGACACACACACACGGACACACACACACGGACACACACACACGGGGACACACACACGGACACACACACACGGACACACACACACACACACAGCCTTTAGAAAAGTCCTCTTTTGCCATTGGTCTACGAGTGTCATTTATAATCTGCCTCCATCCATTATAGTGTACTGCATGGGGTAATGGTTCAGTCCACAGCAGTCATTGGTACTCTTGCCCTGTGAGTGATGGCATTTTCTGATCACATGTGCACATTCACATCTGTCTTTAAAAAAAAGGAGTGTGCCTCAGTGTCTGGGCTGGCTGGCCCAGGTCTTTAGTTTTCAATGTTCTCCTTATATAGCTGCCCTTTCATTTCTTTGCTTGCAGCCTTTTTATTTTAATTTTTCTTAAGAGGATTCTTTAGCTCCGCAGGCATTGTTAATGGCCTGCTTGCATGCCTCATTTTATCGCAGTATCCCTCGTGGCCACTTGCTCAACCATTATGGGTCATTGTTTTACCATTCCAAGATGATTCATTATTGCAGGCATATGCCCGTTGTGTTTAGGCAGCAGCATGTTTATTTTTTTCTACTAGCAGTCTTTTAATTTTTCTTGAATATGTTGTTGAGACTGTGTTTTATTGTAGTTGTGTCAGAGGGTGAATGCAAGAAAGAGTCACTGAATGGATGATCGAGTGACAGTGTATGTTTGATGATTTATTGAGTGCCTAAACCCATCAATGACACAAACAGCACTTTCAATCAAAAGCCAGACCTATTGGCAAAGTTTTTAGTAAAAAAGAACCAATAAACCGCAAAGTGTCAATGTAAATCTAATGCAACAGAAAAAGTGTCCCCCTGTTGGCCCTCTTGCACCAGAAACTGTTCGGCCTCACAAAGCCAGGAGAAAGCCAGGGCAGTTCCCTTTCACGCTGCCACATTTAAATGCCTAAATATTTCCTAGGTTGCTGAATATCTGCCCCATGGTCACTCTCAAATCTCCCAGATTTCCTAGGACACTAGACCATAAATAGCAGTTGGAAGCAGGTTCGGGCACACGCTATAGTTTAAGTTTCAGTGCCAACTGGTCAGCTCATTCTTCTTTATATATGGACTTATTTGCCATTTTTGTCCATTAGTCTACAAGAGCAGTTCAGAGGGTCTGACTCTTAGGAATAACTTTCAGTTCCTGGGCACAAGTAGGCAGGAGGCGAAACCTTCATCCTTCTCTTAGGCAGACACAGAGAGCAGGTTCCTCTTTCTTTGTTCTTCTACACGCCCAGTTGTGTTCTGAGAATCTGGTCATGGGAAGCTTTTGGTTTTCAAGGCCAGGTGCCACTGACTGGTGACAACTCTAAATCCAGCCCTTAAAAGTTCTTTTGGTCCACGCTGCCCTCTTGTACAGTAGTTTCTGTTGCTTTCCAGCAACTCTACATCGCCAGAATTATCCGCTCTGGAGTTCTATTAAAGTCACAGAATTTATTTCCTTCTGTCTAGAGACTCCCAGTGAAAGGCCTACTAAAAATCAGAAACTTTCCTCTCCTCCTACTGGAACAACAACCATGGCCGATTCCCCTTCCTCTCCTTTAATCAGGAAAGACAGCTAGGCCAGGTTCATGGCAGCTTCAGAGAACTATTTAGCGTCGAACATGCTATCTTGGACCTTCCTGTCTAGGCCCGATTAGATCTATGGACCTATGTACTTCCTGACCCTCAATATTCCTATTCCAAGCTATGTGGGGTAGTTGATAAGTGATAGACTCTTTCCCACCACAAACACTCTCATTAGACCCATGGCCTTTGTTCTTTAATGCCTAGTCAAAGAGTTAATTGCTGTCACTGAAAAAGGTGAGCCTGGTCAAACATAATTAATTGCTGCTTAGCCTCTCAAGTAAAGCATTTTACATAATCACCCACTCAATATATTTACCAAAAAAAACATAAGTCAACATGGAATTAAAGTTTGCATAAATATTCCATTGGTGCGCAGATCATCTCTGTAGTGTTTTTCACAAGCTAACTTATGGAATTTTGACACTTAATACAGAGAAAACTTTTTCAACAGGGAGAAGCTGCTGCAGCGTATGAAACAAAACTAGACCTTTAAGCTAGTCAGTGCAGGGACGCAACAATTTTCATACTGAATATTTTGCATTTCATGTTGCGCACCAAAACACTGTGGGTTCCAAGGAACTCTAGGGGTGACATATCTAGTGTAAAAAGCAGCCATTTCTACATGGCAAAATTATTTTCTTTGGCCTGCTGTTTCAGTTTTTAAGCTGCATCTTCAAGGGATGCAATGAGAGGACTGCACATACGCTGAAGGCCATGTGTGACATTTAGATTTTACTACACATGTGCAGTTTCGGCAACATAATATTGTGATCATTCATATATGTTCAATATGCCAACTGGTTATAGCCAAACATTCAAAGTTGTAGGCTCACAGCACATGCACTGGGTGGCTGTCCAGCAGCCAGTGTCCATAGTCTAACATACCAGCAGAAAACAGTTATAACAAGCATTTGCAATGCAATAGGTCTCGCATTTACGAGAGTTTAAGCTATTGGCATTGTAAATGAAAATGCCTTTTATTTATGTTTTTTTAAAACAAAAATAAAAGGCATTGTTATTTGCAATGTCAATAGCTCAAACTTGCGTAAATGCGAGACCTATTGCATTGCAAATGTATATAGTATATACTGAAAGATCTGTAGGTATGTGGAGTGATGTAGTATGATGTAGTATGATCTAAATAACGGAGAGGCAATAGCTGTTGAGTTTATTTTAACCTTTAGAAATAAGTAAAGCTGTCACTTCAGGGGTTTTACATTTGCAACGCCAATAGCTCAAACGTTTAGTAAAGTGAGACCTAATGCATTGCAAAACCTTGTAGAGGGCGGCTCACTGAGAGCTGGATGCTTGTTTCCTTGGCAGTGACATTGCTGTCCTGTGTGTGGTGGAATGCTTTGCCATACAGATAGTTCAACAAGAAGCTTTTACAGGCCAATATGAATGGGCACCGACGTGATGATGACAACCCTCAACCCCCTTCCCGTCTGGGGGCAGGCTGGGCAAAGCAAACTTCACACAAAGCTTCTGCACCTGAAGCGAGTCACCCAGACAGGATGCAAATGCAGAGTAAATAAAAACAGTCTCAGATTTTTGCGATTCATCCATTGACAAAAGAACTGATTTTCTGTAAAGGGTGATTGACATGAGGGACAGATGCGTGTGAGTCGCAGTGTTTAAAATGTGATTTGACTAAGGGGCACACAAAGACATGACAAAGTTTAATAGAAAACAAAAAAACATCAAACTGCAAGTTTGTAAAAGTGGGCTGTATTTGTGCGGGAGATATATATTATAATGATCATTGTGAGTGCACTGGTTAAGAGCCACCCAAGCTACCTCTGGGCTACAATAAGTGTGAGGAGGGAACAAGCAGCAGTTGAGCCACGTTACAGAGCAGTGAGTGCAGCGCGCAGCTGCAGCTATGAGGAGGCGATCAGGGGCGTGCAACAGACGCCATGTGGATTTGTAAAGTTTAAATGGCCCACCCCTCTTCACCTATTTTGCATAACGTGGCAGTTTCCAGCTGAATGCCCGATTTTTAGGGAGATATAGGAAGAGCTGCTTAGGTTTCTGTCAGCACTGCTTGAGATTCGACAGAGCACCTTATCTCGTCAAACATTTGTAAATGTTCTGTCCGGACATGTTTTAACCTTTTACTGCCAAGCAATGGAGCTCTTGACAAAGGTTTCACCACATACATCTAAGAGTAAATCTTAGAACTACACGTACCATAATGCAATATCATAGTGGCGAAAAAAAAAAAAAAAACAGGGTGGATTGAAAGAGTACTAGTGACGCACAGTCACTTTGGGACGGTGGTACACGCCGATACACCCACAGCACTTCTTTGTGTTGCAAATGAGAGAATCCAGAAAATGGGAAGCAGGTAAACCAAAGGATCAGAAAAATCAAACAGATGAAGAAAGTTCAACAAGTGAAACCAGCTCTACACGCTCACCCCCGAGATAATAAAAGAACAAAATGAAAAATGAAAAAGAACAAAACATCACTGCCTGCTCTTCGGGGTCATTGTGTGGCATTTATAAGGCAGAAATATTTCCAGCGCCATCGTCAGCTGCAGTATGGATGTTTTCCCTTTAAGGCCTGAATTCAAAGCCCCAGTAAACGAATAAACATTTAAACCGACTCCAGAATATTCTAAAACATACATGCTGGCTCTGGTGAAGTCCTTTCATATACAAACTGCTGCAGAGATGCAGGCAACAATTAAGGCATTGCCTGCACCAAACCTGTAATTTATATGAAAGAACATGGTACTGGCAGAAAAACTAAACACCATGATGCCCGGTCTGTATGCATACCCTCTTCTATAGGGTATAAGGAGAGGATGTGACCTAACGGCCAGAGCTGCTGACTTTGTAGCTGGGGTGCCAGATTCGAGCCTCGGCGCCAGCTCATCATCATGTGGTTCGGGCAAATCACTTAATCCTCCCGTGCCTACCAAAAATGAATGTTCTGAACTGGTGCTCATGTGAAGCGCTCCGATACCTTAGGGTCGAGTTCGTGCTGTATAAACCTGCATAAAATTAAGAAGTGAGCTAGCAAAAACTCCCCTTTCACTTTAGAGGATCTTCACATCACCTCAGCAACAGACTACTGAATCCGTACCTAACTCACCAACCCCGCAAAGGGCTCCTTTGGGAGTTATCGCCTTTAATGCCCTATCTGAGCTAAAATCGCCTTTTAAGACTTTTGCTGACTGCCAGGGAGCTACGAAGTGCTAGTATACGGTCTGATGGGGCACCCGCGATCAAACACAATTTGTCTAAAATGATTGCCTACAAACGTTGAGTTCTAACAGCAGTCCGTTAACAAAATGTAATATATACATTCATTTCCGTAAACATTATCCTTATTTATTAGGAACTTCAAGGATAACGTATATACGTTTGCTTACTTCTCCGATTTGAAATGTTGCAAACAGACTTAAGTTTAGGATTTATACTGTCGGATCAATTTGTATAACAACGCGAAAATACAAAAGACAACATAAGTTCTAGTCCTTACGGGGCAGATAACTAAACCATGAAGTAAAGCTCGATCTCAGCCGAACACAGAGTACGCTGTGTAGACGGCAGTCAAACGCCGTTTGTTATTATTAGGTGCTAACCCCGAGCTTCACACAAGTTATTTTACACCACAAGCCTCTTTCGTTCTACGGTAAATGTGGGAAAAAGTAAACTACCCACAAACTGCCAGCAGTGCAGGAAATATGATTTACAATTAGTAAAGTATTAAAGGTCACAGTAGCCTTACTGTTGAGCGTGCCGCATTGACTGCACACTCTTCCTACCGGATTGTAAAGCAAGGGCGTGCGCCTTCGTGAAAGCTGCATGGCGCTGGGAAAATGAAATTAAATGATAGGGGGTAAGTTTGGAAAGGCGTGGGGTGCGGGAGAGCGCGGGGGTGTTGTCAGGCAGCATAGATAAATGAAGTGACGGCGTGCGCCTTCATAAAAGTGAAAGCTGCATGGCGCTGGGAAAAATGAAATTAAATGATAGGGGGTAAGTTTTGAAAGGCGTGGGGTGCGGGAGAGCGCGGGGGTGTTGTCAGGCAGCATAGATAAATGAAGTGACGCCGTGCGCGCGCACAAGGGCGTGCGCCTTCATAAAAGTGAAAGCGGCATGGCGCTGGGAAAAATGAAATTAAATGATAGGGGGTGTGGTGTTGGGCCTCAGGCCCACATGGTGGCAATGAAGGACACAGACACCAGAGGTTATGGTACTAGAAAACTGGCCACGAGCACGTGCACCCGGGCCCTTTTATTGCCGGGGCCACGTCACTCGTGACACCCGTGATGGATGGGTGTGGGGGTGCAGTGTGCCCACTCCCATAGGGGAGTGGCTACTAACTCAGTGTCTGCTGAGACACTAGAACGTGTCCAGCAGGACACTACATTCCTCCCCAACTTTAATGAAGAACGACAACAACCATTAGTTCAACCTGTGGAGAGAAATAAACAGTCAACTAAACACCACAGGGTCCATCGGCCTTACGAGTCCGGTGGCAAGGAGACGTCAGGAATGGGCCGGTGATTCCGCCTGCTGCAGGGCCATCGCGGCGGGCACTCATAGTTTTACCTGAGGGGTTCAGGACACGACCGCTGGCTTTGATGACGTCCGCTGCATACCGTCAGTTCTCTGATGATGACATGTCTTGCATGGCTCCACGTTGCTGACGTCCGGGATGGTCTGTGGTGGGTTCTAACAGTTCATTTGGTGGGTTGCGTCATGAACCTGGATGGAGTCCCTGGTGAAAGTTCCTGGAGGTGTTGCCTGATCGATTGTCTCTGTGGAACCGCTTGGCTGTAACCGATAACCTGTCGGTGGGGCAAAGTCTCTTCTTACTCTCCCGCCTGGGGAGGCCCGTTGTCGGGGTTGCTGCGGTACTGCAGGAGGACTGCACTGGGGCTGCTTGTGTGCCGACTGGGGGCAGCTGCAGGACTACCAAGGAGCCGTTACTGAGTCTCACGCACAACCCGCAAGGGTAGATGAGTCTTGGTTAAGACTTGCACTCGCTGCCGCGGTTCAGGTGTGTGCCATGTTCACAGGTAGCCTCTGGTTTCTTTTGTCGGCTGGTGTGGCAACCAGGGAGGACTCCAGTCCAGTGGTACTCTAGGAGTGATGTTGTTTGACGCTTGTGCTGAGGGCTGGCATGATGGCGGAGGCCAGCCCGGTGGTGAGTCGGAATGACAAGTGGTGGTGACTTGCTGGGAGAGTTGAAAGTGAGGAGGGACTTAGCTGCCAGGTGTCTCCGTCGTGCTGAGATTGATCTTTGGTGGCGGCCTGGCACGGCGAGTGTGCAGATCTTCTCTTGCCTGACTTGGGGGCCACTGCCGACTCCATCTTGAGGCGGTGTGAGGGCGGGCACTCAGTGCTGATCTTCACCCACAGCATTTGCGGCCTGGAGCAGGGATGCCGTTGACTTGGACTGCCGACACTCTGGGATGGACGGTCGCCTGGGGAAGCGTTGGGGAGAGACGCGGATTGCGCTTACTGCGGCTTGTGCTCGGTTCTCCCGTGAGGCTGTATCCAGGGACGTTGGTCCGCGTTGGTGGCTGTCTGGTGTGTCTGGGTGTGCTCTTGGCTTGCTGTGAGTCCTCGGTCTTCTCCCTTTGTTGGTCTATTCAGCCCACCTGTGTTCTTCCGATTTTCTGGGTGACAGGGCTGTCACTCTCTTCTTTCTTCGAGGGTGTGACAGGGCTGTCACTCTTCTTCCCTTTTGTGTGACATGGCTGTCACTCTTCTTTCTCGAGGTTGTGACAGGGCTGTCACTCTTCTTCCCTTTTGTGTGACATGGCTGTCACTCTTCTTTTCTCGAGGTTGTGACAGGGCTGTCACTCTTCTTCCCTTTTGTGTGACATGGCTGTCACTCTTCTTTTCTCGAGGTTGTGACAGGGCTGTCACTCTTCTTCCCTTTTGTGTGACATGGCTGTCACTCTTCTTTTCTCAAGGGTGTTGCGCTTGGACCTCGAGGCGGCGCTGTCATGGCGCCGGCTTCTGCCTTCGCTCCGGCGCGCTCCTTGCTTGCTGGGCGACGTGACGTCCGGTCGCGTGTCGCTGGTTGTTGGAGCGCCTGTCGCTGTGGCGGCCTGCCACGTGGGGTGTGCAACTCCTCTCTTGCCTGTCGTGGGTCACTGCCGACTCCGCCTTGAGGCAGTGCGAGGGAGGACACTCTGTGTGGTCTTCGGCCCACTGCGGGGCTTCGCTGGGGCGGTGGAGACGTGGGTGCTCTCCTACCTGCATTCAGCAGTGCTTCTTTGTGGAGAAGTCTCTGTCTCCTGGGTGCTTGTCTGTGCAGTCAGGTTCACTGGCGCGACTTTCTGCGTGCCTCTGACTTAGCGCGCTCTGTCTTCTTCTTGGGCGCTCTCTTCTCTGGCGGTGGCCTGGGACAGCCACTGGTGGTGCGCGATCTGCACCAGTCTTTCTTGTGTTGTGAGGGTGGAGGGGTATCTCGTGATGTTGCTGTCTGTTCGGCTTGCTGCTTTGGGGCCTTGCCGACTGATGGGCACCCCTGGTCAGTGGTCCGGGGTTTCAGAGTTTCTCTTTTCCTGGTCTTGGCTGTTGTGTCCGTCCGGCTCTCTTGCGGTGATGGACGTTCGCCACTTGGGGTGGGTGACGCAGTTTCTTTGCTGGCGGTGGCGTCTGACAGCCACTAGGGGAGGTGTGCGCCACGCTCGTTCTGTTTGCGTCTTTTGGGGGCGTCCTTGCTGCTCTCACTTGCAGGGTGCAGAGGGCTACTCTGGGCATTCCTCTCTGAGGGCACGTCTCGCTGTGCCTGGTGCAGTCTGTCCCAGCACTTGGGCTTGAGCAGGCAGGCTTTCTCTTCCTGTGGAGCGGCGCTGGGCTTCTGGTCGCCCTTTGTTCTGAGGCGCCCTTTTCTCTGGGGCTGCGCTCTCTCTCTCTCTCTCTCTCTCTGCTATCTCGATCGCCTCTTAGACTTGGTGTCAAGTGTTGGGGCAGGGAGGCATTTGCTGTGAGAGCACCTCTGACGCTGGTGCAGAGTGCCAGTCACCAGGTATTGCTGCAGCTGTCGCCTCTCGCAGGCTGATGCAGCAGTGTTGGATCTACAGGTGCATTGTGTCTGGTGCCCCTCTGGCCTTTTCCGGTCTCCGCGCTGAAGTGGAAACCGAGTTGTGGCAGGCGGGTGCTGCTCAGTCAGTGGTGGGGAACGCGGCTGCCACCCCTGTTCATCTGTTCTGGAGACTGTAGAACCGAACCTTGACTGTAAATACAACAGAGACAGCCCAGGCATCGGCCCTTATTTGCTTTCTTTGCGTGGGCGCAGTACTACACGTGGCCACTAGATGGCAGGGCAGCGTTTTCCGTTTGCCGGCCCCGGCAGTCTTTCCGAGAGCTGTGGGCCTCTGCTGAGGCGCCGGTGCTGGGCTGTGTGCTGCTGTGGCGCGGTGTTTCCGACCAGTAGGTGGGTGGCGCTGCAGCTACAATGGCTGTGCTGATGCCCCCAGGAGTTCAGACAGGCACGGTGCAGGAGGGTGCCAGGGATGCAGACGGAGGAACACGCAGCGCCAGTGAGGTAAGGCGGCTCCTGTAGTGGTGGGCGCAGAGCCTGGGCTGCGGTGTGCTAAGCGTCCTTTCTTAGAGGCTGTTGCTCCGTGCAGGCCACTGTGAGTTCCGTACATGTGCTGGACGTCTTCTGCCTTGGGGGCCTGTTCCTTCCTTTCCGCCGCACCTCGTGGCTCGCTTGTGTGGGGTGACAGGGCCGCTGGCCTTCTCGCGCGGTGGATACCCAGGCTTACCAGTGGCAGCACGCTGTGCCGGTCATGTCCGGGGCCTGATCGGGTTGGGTGCCGTCTTTGTGTTTTCCCACTTCGGGTCAGTGCCGCCTCCTCTTCTTTGCCGCAAGGAGGATGCCAGTCGGGTCGCGCTGGGAGGCTGTGGGGGCGCGCACAGCAAGCGCCACCTGTATTTTTCTGCATGCGGGGGCGCAGGGGATGCGTTCTCGGGGCCTGCACGGGCGTTTCTGCCCGCAATCTTCTTGTGTAGCCCACGTTGGCTTGGGGGTGGGGTGATCCACCAGCAGAGCAGAGTTTACCGTTTCTTTCGCTGGGGCAGGCTCAGTTCTGGCTTGTGGGGGCCGTACCGGCAGGGACTGTGGCCGATTGACTGTGAGGGGAGGAGTCCACTCGCGAGGGCATGTCAGGAGCGCGCCTCGGGTGCAACTTGCAGACTGCGGCAGGGCGGCTCGTCTTCCCTGAAGTTCGCCTTGCAGGGGCTGCCCCTTCCCATGCAGGCCACGGGAGCTTTCCTGGCGCTTCGGGCTGTGCGTGGCTTTGCAGGCTCTATGGACGCGGCTGACTCCCCTACAGCATGCAGCCTTGCTGATCTATGCTCTGCTCACCTGCAGGCACTGCGCCCGGTGAACGCTTGGTGTAGGCTCTGCGCCCACGTGGGCACCGGAGGAGCTCTGGGAGGAAGATCCTTGTCTTTGCAGCGAGGGTCAGCGGCGGGGGCTCCTCGAGCGTTTTGTGAGCTGAGATACTGTCCTTCCTTTACCTCGCACTCAGGACATGTTCCGCTGACAGCAGGTGTTGCCCTCGACGGGGGCTAGACCGTCCCCCTTTCAGGCGAGAGACAGAGCTGCCAGCGCACGCACGGGTGTCGACCCGCTCGTCGCCAATGTGGTGTTGGGCCTCAGGCCCACATGGTGGCAATGAAGGACACAGACACCAGAGGTTATGGTACTAGAAAACTGGCCACGAGCACGTGCACCCGGGCCCTTTTATTGCCGGGGCCACGTCACTCGTGACACCCGTGATGGATGGGTGTGGGGGTGCAGTGTGCCCACTCCCATAGGGGAGTGGCTACTAACTCAGTGTCTGCTGAGACACTAGAACGTGTCCAGCAGGACACTACAGGGGGCAAGTTTGGAAAGGCGTGGGGTGCGGGAGAGCGCGGGGGTGTTGTCAGGCAGCATAGCTAAATGAAGTGATGCCGTGCGCGCGCACAAGGGCGTGCGCCTTCATAAAAGTGAAAGCGGCATGGCGCTGGAAAAAATGAAATTAAATGATAGGGGGTAAGTTTGGAAAGGCGTGGGGTGCGGGAGAGCGCGGGGGTGTTGTCAGGCAGCATAGATAAATGAAGTGACGCCGTGCGCGCGCACAAGGGCGTGCGCCTTCATAAAAGTGAAAGCGGCATGGCGCTGGGAAAAATGAAACAAGCATTTGCAATGCAATAGGTCTCGCATTTGCAAAGTTTTAAGCTATTGCCATTGTAAATGGCATTGTAAAAGGCATTGTAAATGGCAATGCCTTTTATTTATCTGTTTTCAAAACTAACACATACATAAAAGGTTATTTACAATGCCAGTAGCTCAATACCATTGCAGGAGAGAGACACGTAGAGCTCCGCCAGTGCGCCTCGATCTTACCCTATTATTCTTGTACTGGAACGAGCACCTGAGTCCACTGTTGCAACACTCCTACAATTCCAGTAATGAAACAAGAACACCGTACTATCCTAGTGCTGAAGACCCACTGTGTGCTCTGCCAGTGCCCCTCAATCATGAGCCTTGCTATTGTACTTGTGAGGCAAATTTACAGCTCTGCCAGTGTGACTGAATCCTGATCTGCGCCATCCCTGCCATGCCACAAAGACCCACACGCAGCTCTCCCAGTGCATCTCAATCCTGGACTGCAGCCCCCTATTTGATTCCAGCTCTGATACCACACACTGTTCTTCTAATGCACCTCCTTCCAAAACGTACACCCCTGCCGTTCCATTATATACAGCTCCCCAAGTGTACCTGCAGCTGTGAACTCATACGCTGCTCTTCCAATGCACCTCACTCCTAACTTACACCACCCCCTCCATTCCACCTAGATTAAATACAGCTCCCCCAGTCTACCTGCAGCTCTGAGACCACACGCTGCTTCTCCAATGCACTTCCTTCCTAACTTACACCAGCCCCGCCATTCCATCACATACAGCTCCCCCAGTCTACCTGCAAATTGGACCCCACACGCTGCTCCTCCAATGCACCTTCTTCCAAACTTACCCCACCCTGCCATTCAATCAGATAGAGTTCCCCCAGTGTACCTGCAGCTCTGAGACAACACGCTGTTCTTTTGAGGCACCTCCTTCCTAACTTCACCACCCCTGCCATTCCACCACATACAGCTCCCCTAGTGCACCTGCAGCTCTGAGACAACACGCTGCTTTTCCAATGCACCTCCTTCAAAACTTGGCCCACCCCGCCATTCCATTATATACAACGCCCCACTGTACCTGCAGCACCCCCATTCTATTCCAGCTCTGAGACCACATGCTGATAGTATACCGAGATCAGTTACAGAAAGTAAGTAGATATGATCCGGATGTTAATTACTTTATCAGTGCGTTTATATAGCGCCACAAAGCATGACCTCGCTGTAAGGCACATAGCTGCCTTCCTGCTAAAGGTGTTGTAGTTTAAGACACAGTAAAGTAACTGTTTTTCGGACATAAAATAAGCACAAATCCTTACTCAGGCGAGCCTTACCTGTTCTTCTTGGCGACGGCGTGCCTGTCTGTATGTTACAGGGACTTCTTGCAGAGGTGTAACTTTCGGGGTACAGGGGCTCCTTGGTGCCCAGATGCGCAGGTTTATTTCTTGGGGTGCAAGGGCTCCTTGGCAGTTGGTGCTCACAGCTCCGGGTCGGGCACTCACAGAGCGCCTGTCTGCTCCACGGAGCCTAACAGAAGGAGAGGCGCTGCAGCCTACAGAGAAGCCCGGCCCAGCCCCTGGTTCATGCTTCTGCTGAAGGAGGAGCTGAGGTGGGAGGAGGAACCAGCCGGAGGTAGTGAGTACCTACGTCTGTGTGTTGTGAGAACCCATATAGATGAGCCTCGTCAAAGAGCGCCTCTGTGCTCCACCCGAGGGTGGCAGCACAAGCAAACTTAAATCGCCAAGACACATAAGCCCACAGCCAGAGCGTGCACATCGGCTGTCCGACGCCGTGAGCGTGCACATCGGCTGTCCGACGCCGTGAGCGTGCGAGCGTGCACATCGGCTGTCCGACGCCGTGAGCGTGCGAGTGCCCATGTTTCCTCTCGGCGGGGGGCTTGGTCGGGCCAGCGGAGCTGGGCTTGGGACCGGACGAAGAGCGAGGCAGACTGTATGGCACCAGAGGCAAGACGGGGCTCCCGAGTGGTGAGGAGAGTCCCGCGGCGTGCCGAGGAGACGGCCAGGGAACCTGCAGACCGAGGAGAGACGCCCTCCTGAACCAGCCGGTGAGTGAGGGCTTGGCTGGGTGCATTGCCGGCACCCATTGTTTTAGCAGACCCGCTAGACAGCGGGCCGCTCCATCATGGGGGCAATTTTGTAGAGCTGCTGAGCCCCGGTGAGACATGTAAGGCGGACGCTGAAGGACACGCCATGAGCGTGCACATCGGCTGTCTGAAAGAGACGCCGTGAGCGTGCACATGGCCTGTCCGGGTGCCGCGAGATGTGCACGCGTATGGTGCGAGCAGGAGTTGTGACAACGCCGCGAGCCGTACGCGTGCACATCTCCTGTCTTGCCATACGCGTGCACATGTCCTGTTCCGCATCGCTAAAAAGTCGACAACAATAGATCTCGCCTACGCGAGCAGCGCATGGCGCTGCATCGCTAGGCGAGACCTAATTAAATGATAGGGGGTAAGTTTGGAAAGGTGTGGGGTGCGGGAGAGCGTGGGGGTGTTGTCAGGCAGCATAGATAAATGAAGCGACGCCGTGCGCGTGCACATCTCCTGTCCGCGCAGGCACAGCGAGCAGGAGACAGGGAGCGAGCCGTACACATCGCCTGTCCGGCCGTGCGTGCACATCTCCTGTCCCCCTTCGGAAGTAAAACCCACGACAATCATAGCTGCCAAGGTTTCAGATTGCTATGTGTGACATTTTCAGAATGTGAATGTAATTATGAGTGACATTCAACGACTATGAGTGACACTTTCTCGCAAGCAAAAATCAAGCAACAGAGACGAGGGAAATATATACATTTCAGAAATTAAACCCATTTGAATAACGATAAACTCTAAGATTATCTTAAAACTGCTGCAAAGTACCAGAAATGGAAGGGCAGTCCATTCCCCTCAACAGGTGCCAAAAGCAATACCACATCCTTCTTTGGCTTTCTCCCATGCACATACTCCTTCAAAACACCAACGCTCCTCCTACAAAACAGTCTCATACCCTAGCATAATCTCCTCGCAGCCTACACTTTACACCTGCTCGCACCACATTAGCGCAGATAATTGACATCGCTCTCTCAGTGTAAAATTGCCATTCAATGCTACCAAACCTTACCAGAGTGATCATTAAATCCAAACTTCTTCCTGTAGACTATTGCTGTAAATGGGCACCTGCACTACTTGAATTTAAAAAAGAGAGCATCTGCACTTCTCAGCAATGCTGTAATATTTAATGGGAGAACAGCGGCACTTTGGAGGAGGAAATAGGTACTGTGGAAAATAAGTACCAGCACTTTTTGTACAGTTTTCATTTAAAGTACTGCCTGCAGCATTTCATAGGTATATGTCACTCCTCCAACTGCAGACATCACTCTATGAGCACGGATTGAGAGCCCCTTCTGGACAGGCCACTAACCAACTTTCTCGACTACGGGGTTCTGCTAAATTGCCAATCGCCCAAACTGGTGTTGCTCTGATAGCAGCAGTCGCGGGGCCTCTCTTGACTTTAAGGGCTCAGTGCTGCATTAAAGAGTTGACAGTCTGAGGAATCCTCGTCCGCAGCTGCCAGTTCAGGTCATTGAGAAGTCACAGGCTCTGGTTTGCTGTGCCTTTTCATGATAGTACAGCACAGCGCTCGCCAGGACGGACACATGTACCCAGACCATTCCCGGAACACACATGAAGGCAGGGCCGGTGAAGAATGCCCAGACCACGAGAATCTCTGCCTGGGGGCCAGGGCTTGGGAGGCAGTGTGAGCGCGATCTCCTCCACAGCAGAGCAGCACAGAGAGGGCCCAAAATTATATTTAAATTCTAGGTAGTGCTTTAATAAATAAATCAAGAGTCAGCTGAATGCAGCCTACCTAGCCCGCTGCAGCCCCACCCTGAGCCTGGAGAGCAGAGCTACTGGCTCAGTGTCTGTCAGGCTGTAAAGTTTTAAAACTATTAATACCTCATTGAGCCACGCAGCAGCCTCTCCGTGACGACACTTTAAGGCTTTAATGCGACCTCTCCTTTCCGACCAGGTCCGGTCGCAGGGCAGTGGTATGATGAGGCACTGTGAGTAATTGAGCACAGGCAGCGCTGCGAGTAGTAGTGCAGCACTGGGACTGCACTGCATGATGCACTCTGCAGCAGTCTTGTTCTTCTTCTCCCCAAAGACACTGCAGGCTGCTGACACACACTCGTCCCCCGCTTGGCCGCAGTAGTTTGCGCCGCCCGCGATCACTGATGCCTCTTGCGCGGCGGGCGGCCATGATGAGTTACTGGAGTGTCCTGTGTCGCCGGTGACAGTGAAATTAATTCACTCTGGGTCACTCTCGGCTCCCCGCCGGTCTGGGCTGGCAAGTTACTTGAACGCGGCACGCGGGGGGTAACTATTGCGGCGCTGCGCACCGCAGACGAAGACAGTCAGCACTGTGCACGGTGAGGACTCGACTGACTCAGATTGAGTCCCCCGCCGCTTCTGCCTCACTTCCTCTTCCTCCGGACATGACGGCACTTAGTACGGTCACATCCGGATTTAATCCCGGGCCCCCCAGGGTGTGCCACAGTGATTGACTAGCCAGTAGCATCATGCTGAGAGGGCAGGCCCGACCCCCTCCCCCCGTCGGTAATTGGCAGCAGTGAGTGGGTGTCAAAGCCGCGCAGCGGCGCCGCAGGAATATATTGCAGCCTGGAGCCAGCACGTCTCTCGGAGCAGCAGAGCCGGTGCACTGGCGCAGCCGGTGCACTGGCGCAGCCGGTGGCGCACGCTGGCGAGTGGCAAAATGCGTGACAATGCATTTCAGTGCGGTGATGCGGAACACCGCACTGAAATGCGTGAGCGTCACACCTGATGCGTGATACTTGGCAGGACTGGACAATAAATCTCGCCAAGGCGAGCAGCACATGCGCTGCGTCGCTAGGCAAGACCTAAAAAGGAGAACAACCCAAAAAGATGCTCTTCTCTCTCTCTCACAATAGCACTGAAGGATTTTGCTGTGAAAAACGTCACTCTGGAACATAACCAAGACTCGTCTATATACCAAGAAAACATGATCTTGTCAAAACTCTAAGTCTGTTGCTTTGCCCCAATGTCAACCTGTCCTTAAGAGGTATGTAACTACACATACTAATTTACGAAAACAAAACTGATCATATCCTGATCTGTAGCGTCTGCAGTGCCCTGGTTTATTTGTAGCAGTTGCAATGATGCTCTCTTTTCCCTGTGAACGCCTAAAGAAAAACTCCTCTGCTACCTCTGGAGGCACAAATTCTACAAACTGTGTAAATATTACAGATTGTAAGATCATAGCTGATGTTCGAATCAATCTGCTGTTGAAAAGGTACATTCTAATGAGACTTTTCCCCCTGTAATTCACATCCTTACCTCTTCCTTTTCTGAGCAGAAGAAGAAAAGGAATCTTAAATTTCTTTTCTGAGTGCTTTTGAATCCAAACTGAACGAGCACATTAGTTATAACAATAAAGTGCTCATCTTTGGATGTGTCACACAAGTCTATAGCTTTGTAAATATAAACACAAAATAGAAAATTATGTGTCTTTGAGTATGAAATATATGAAAGAATGAACAGAGCTGCCCCCAAAAAGGTAGAAGCACTGCAACAACCTATTCTTGATAGGCAGAGTAAACATGAAATGTGTGGGGACAACTGGTGATGTATCTGTAGAACAAGGTCATATCTGCAGATAAATAATACAGAAAGAGGATTTAAAAAAAATATTTAAGGCAATCGTATTTTTAGAAGCTTTCCAGTGGTGCTGTGTGTAGACAATAGCCAACCAGTGCAAAAGAAACGACAGCAGGATTCCAGGTTAAGGAGGATTGATGTGTGGTAGAGGTAAGTAATAGGATTGGCGCCGAAAACTAGGCTATTTTGATTAAGGATGAGTGCATATAACAGAAGTGAAATACATAGCAAGAAAATGTGAACACAAATGAAAGATATGACAGGAGGCAAAGCAAGGAGGGATTATTTAAAGTTCTGGTTGCAAATAGTTATACGCGAAAAATGTCCAATGAATGTCAAGTAGGAACCTCTGTTGGTTTATTACAGTGGTTATGAAATCAATAACAGGATAGTCCACATTTTATTTAAGAACTAATTATTAATTTATTATGTACTGTAATGGACGGTAATCATGCCCAATACTTACATTTCCAGCTGTATTCATAACAGACTTTATCTCCCTTTTACATGCTTTCAAAGATTTCATTTGGATGTAGGCTCTCACTTTATACTGAAGAAATAAAAAATATGCAATATTAAAACACTTAAGAGAATGCATAACGCGTACTGTCACTACAGTGAGACAGAAGAGATCACAGTTGTGTTATTGAATAGGGTAAATTGGGCAGAAACCTTTATCCATGACTAAAAAGCACAGTCATCATGGAAGACAGCAGTTACAGTACACCAAATGAAGGTAATCCCTTAGGGTGAGAGTTAAAGTAGCAACTCAAGCCAGTCTCTATAGTCAATGACTGCAAGGTGCACCAAGCCAGTGAACAATATTTATTAGGTCTATAGACAACAGGCAGTGAAAAATATGACTGAAAGATATGAGCAAGTGTTTATGAAAAAGTCTGTATAATACATGGATGCCATCTCTGCAGCCTTCTGTACTTCTTAACTCTTAATGCCATTAGAGAATAACTAACTCATGAAAATGTATTCCAGCCATTTTGCAAAAGAGCAAAGCAGACCGAGTGCCAGAGCACGTGTCTTCTACACACAACGCATATCCTCCCAAGTGCAGAAGGGATATGTACTAAAATATCAGGGTTTAGGTGAGAATATGGCCAGCTTCTTCTGCAATGACACAGAAGAGATTTAAAAATGAAAAGAATGCTGCTCCGAGTCCACAAAAGTAATAGTCCAAATTGACCAAGTATCCAACAAGGAACTTATTTGCGTTTTGAGATCAAGCCACTACTTGCAAAGCTGTGCTACTGCGTTGTTTAATTTTCTGGGTTTGAGCTGTAAAGATTTATTGACGTAAAGTTATATTTTATTCAGAACTACTGATGTGACATGAATCTGAGGCAGCAGCCGCACACTTTCAAAAATGTAACAGAAAAGTTGTTTCTAGCTCAAATGAATGAAAAGGCACTACAGTAGCAGAGCTTTTAGAGGCCAGATAGTGTGAACATAAAAAACTTAAGTGGGATGAGCAGAAGGGACACATTATTTCAAGAAGTGTGTGTACAGAGACTCGTTTTCTGATCAGTGCAACACTGTGAAGCTTTTAAACAAACTACGTCTCCCTGAGAGGAGGAAAGAACAGCAATAATTACATGCTGTTCCTGAGTTTTCATGGAAAACAAAATCATCTATTGCTGGTGAATAACAATTTAAACAGGTCCAACTGAATGTGTGGTTTTCTTTCTTAAGACATCTATGCATTGTCAATGCCACTGGGATAATTGTATTGTACTGTAATGTAATTGCATTTGTATAGCGCTTACTATCCCTGACGAGGCGTGGAAGCGCTTTTTGGCAAGTAGCACGCTACTTGTGTCAAAGAGTGTTAAAATGGCAAAATAGCTAGAAAATAATGCCACCAAATGTGCTGCATTTGCCTTTTATCACATTTCTCTCGTAGGAGATTTCCATTTATAGTCATAAGCGCTGAATAGCCCCGCCCACATGCGGGGACCCCGGAACAGTTATATATATAGATTTTCTTAAGTGTAGATTTTCGCCTTTCTTCATGAAGGTCTGCAAAGACACTTAAGAGAGAGAGAGAGAGAGAGAGACAGATTATGCAGCCTATTTACCTAGACTACGATTGCCAGATTCTCATATTGAAGAGAAAAAATGGGCCAGAATAAAGCAATTTTAAGATAATTTTAGTGCTAAACAGAAAAATATCCCTCACAAAACCTTTTTTATGATAGAGATGAAGGGAGCAGGAGAGAGTAGCCTCATAGGCTGCCATAATATGTCTAAAAATGTCACTGTACCTTTAAGAAGCAAGACACCACCAGTATCCCATCATGCACAGCAGGTGGCAGTTACTTCAGTTCTTTTTTCCGGCTCCTGCTGACAGGACCCTGGAGCATTGAGCCCAACCAAAATTGTTTTTTTTCTTCAAAATTCTTTATAGAATTTGACTGTAAACAGTTTCACTCAACGTCTTTTGTCTCTCCCTGCCTCTTTTTGTGTTCTCCTGAGAGGAATTACAGGCAATTTGTCAGAAAAATGGCATATCTTTTTGACAAGTGCCCTGCCTGTGGGAGAAAAAAGGGCAAAACTGATCCACATGATGTGTGTATAATCTGCCTTCCAGAAGACCATGTTCCCGAGTCTTGCCAGCACTGCAGGAACTTTTCTAGGCGCACCCCGAGAGACCGTGAGAAGATCTGCCTTCATGGAACAGAGGAGCGAAGAAGGCTACAATCTCAGTCTGAAGGTGGGACCTCAGGGCATGAAGAGGGTCAGACCTCTACCAGGTCTCTGTTATCAGCTTCTGGTGGACGTGCCAAGAAGAACGGCGCAAAAACGTCATCAATCCAGGTCGACGACGAGGACATCGACGAGCGGTACGGCACCGACCTGTTCAAAGTCTATTCAAGGTACGACGTCGAAGCACCGCCGAAGATCAATGTCGAGGTATACTCCGATGCTGAGGCGCCGTCTGCGTTCACCGTCGACCTACTTTGTTCACCGTCGACAAGTAGGTCCACGTTGAGGCATCGAGGTTTGTCGACGTCCAGAACTCTTTCGACGTTGTCCAGGCTGCAGGAGGCTAGGAAAAAGGCACATTTACTCCTCACCAGACTGAGTACTCGAGAACGTACTCTCCATCTTCCGCTCTTCATCCAGCTTCTCCAGCACCTTCACCTCCTCCGCCACCACTTCCGCCATCACCTCCGCCACCATCAAAGTTGCCTCACCACAGGCGCCAGTTACACCACAGAGATCACGGCCTAGATTGCACCACCGTTCTAGGTGCCATCATCATCATAGCTCACAACAGACTTCGGCTTCTTCTAGACGCTCCCATCATCGTCGTCGTCATCATCATCACTCACTCTTGGACAAGATCTTCCAGGTCTACTGGACGTTATTCACCAACATTGTCTGACTCTCCACCTCCACGTATTTCACCGGTGGATGATATTACCACAGTCCAAAAAGTCCTTGAGAGAGGAGCAACGAAGCTCAATATTCCTTTGCCGACTCCAACACCAACGACATTGATCATTTTTGAGACCCTGCAACATAGATCGGAAACTAGACCCATGTTACCACTAGTACCAGGTCTTCTTGAACCGGCTATGGAGCTTTTTCTAACACCAACTCTGTTAAAACAGCACGTTCCAGACTCCATAAAAAATATCATCCTCCGGAGCAGGCTCCAGCTTTCCTCGGCGCAGATCCTACACCAGACTCTGTGATTGTCGTGGCTGCAAAGAAACAACATGCCACTACTCCTTTTTCTATTGTTCTTCCTGACAAGGAAAGTCGGAAGTTGGATTCTGTGGGTCAGAATATGTGCGGCACGGCAGCAACTCCAATTAAAGCAGCTAGCGCCACTGCCTTACTAAGCAGATATGACAGGGCACTGTGGGAATCCATGAACTAGTTTGTTGAACTTCTCCCTAGGGACTAAAAGGTAAGACCTCATGGAGATCCTAAACGAGGGTTTAATGGTATTGAATCAAGTGATCAGTGCTGCAGCAGACTCCTCTTTATTAGCGGTTCGTGAATACTACCACAGAGTAGCTCTACGACGACACTCATGGCTACGCCCAACATCCCTCAAACCAGTGTCACAACAGAGAATTTTGAATCTGCCTTTTTCTGAAACAACTCTTTTCAAGCCGACGAAGAAATGGCAAGAATGAAGGCAGAAATGGAAACTCTCAAGGAAGTCGGCCTAGAGGTCCCAGGGAGCAGAGAAAATCTCTGTGTCAATGCCAACGCCGCTTCTCTTCCCAGAGAGGCCAGTCCTCTCAATGGTATGAGGGCCACCAGCAAAGCAGTGCACAGCAACAGCACCAGCATCCCTATCAGTCTTACCAACGATGGCAGCCTTTAGGGAGGTCTACCCAACATTTTGCTCAAGGGGGCAAGCAGCCTTCTGGGTGGAAGCCCTGAATTATTACTTCCCCCTGTTCTGTTCCCCACTTCAGTGGGGGGAAGCATACGACGTTACCTGGCAGAGTGGCAAAACATAACGCAAGACGCCTGGGTGCTGAATATTGTTCGCAATGGATATTGTCTGCGGCTCATTAGTCCTCCACCGACCATACCTCCAAAGTCATCCAACTACCAACTTCCACTATTACAAGCAGAGGTCAACATCCTTTTACAGAAGTTGGCGGTGGAACTGGTTCCACTCCAAGAACGAGGAACAGGCATTTACTCCAGGTACTTTCTTGTCAAGAAGAAAGACAGGAACTAATTAAAACCCATTCTCGACCTCAAAACAGCCAACAAGTGGATTCGGCAAGAAAAGTTCCAGATGTTGGCGTTACACCAAATCTACCCCCAATTGCACCAGGGGGGTTGGCTCTGCTCTATCGGCCTACAAGACGCATACTTTCACATTCCCATCGCCAGAAAGCATCGCAAATTCACCCAGAACATTCTCCAAGTGCATGGCAGTGGTGGCGGCCCATCTCCGTAGATACAGGATATTCGTCTACCCATACCTAGACGACTGGCTAATCAAGGCGTCAACGTCTCAAGAAGGTCAGCTTCATTACAACTGGATTTGCTCTCTCCTACGGAGGCTGGGCCTTCAGATCAATCACAGCAAGTCCATCTCTACCCCAGTAAAAACCTTACATTATCTGGGAGCCTCCATCGACACTTTAGGGGCAAAAGTGTGTCCTTCGGAGGAGAGATGCTTATCAATCCTTCGGAAAGGTCAGGCTCTCATGACAGCTTCCCATCCAACAGTAAGGACAGAATCCTCCCTTCTCGGATCGACCTCACACCCAATGCCCGTCTCCACATGAGGCTTCTACAGAAATGTCTCGAAGACCAGTGGGAACAACTGACAGGCAACTGGGAAAACAGGATACAACTGTCCCTTCATGCGAAGCTGGCCCTCAAATGGTGGTGTTCTCCAACCAATTTCGTCCAAGGCACTCCGTTTCAACAGGAGATTCCACATCAAACCATAGTCACAGATGCTTCACTGCTGGGTTGGGGATCCCACATGGATCACCTCCAGATCCAAGGAAAGTGGTCGGAGAAGGAATCAACATACCATATCAATCTCCTCGAGCTCAGTGCATTCCATCTGGCGTTGAAAGCCTTTTATCCGTCGTTCACTTCCCGCTCCCTGCTTGTTCAGACGGACAACACTACAACCATGTACTACCTCAACATGCAGGGAGGGACAAAGTCAGGCCCTTGTCTCACGAGTCCCAGACTATCTAGAAATGGCTTTTAGCTTGGGGCCTTTCGATCACAGCAACACACCTGCCAGGTGTCCAAAATGCACAAGCAGACTCACTCAGCTGACTCCTGCAAGAAAACCACGAGTGGGTCTTAAACGACGACATGGTACAAGACATTTTTTAACAATGGGGAACTCCGGCCATCGGCTTGTTCGCCACTGCAGAAAACAGCAAATGCCAAAGCTTTGCATCGCAGTTCTTCCAGACAGGGACTCTGGGAATGCCCTATAGATCGAATGGTCCGGCAGATTTCTCTACGCTTTTTCGCCGATTCCCCTGATCCCGGCAGTTCTCATCAAGCTAGCTCAGTCCTCGACAAAGATGATCCTCATAGCTCCGGAGTGGCCAGGATAAAGGTGGTTCATGGACATCCTTCACTGGCCTATCCGTCCATATCTGAGGCTGCCAAGCAGACCAGATCTGCTGACGAAACTCTAAGCTAAGCAGCCTTCTACACGTTCCGCATACGCCTTTAATTGGAAGAGATTTTGCTTATGGTGTTCATCCAAGAACAAGGACCCTACCACTTGCAAGGAAGATGTTATTCTTCCATACTTACTCCATTTGGCAAACTCTGGTTTACAATTTTCTTTGATAAATTTCACCTGGCGGCTCTGACTGCATTCAGGAAGTGTCCTTCACAAATCTCTTTTTTCAAAATCCCAGTCATCAAGGATTTCCTAGATGACTTAAAGAAGGTTTTTCCTCCCATCAGACGTCATTTCCCTCCATGGGAGCTTAATGAAGTCCTTTAACACCTTATGCAGGATCCATTCGAACCCATTCACAAGGCTGTTCTCCAACACTTGTCTTGGAAAACCGCTTTCCTTGTGGTGATAACATCGGCCCGCAGGGTTTGTGAGATCCAAGCTCTCTGTTCTCATGAACCATATACTGTGTTCCATTCTAGCAAAAAGTGCTTATGAGAACTCACCCAAAGTTCCTCCCTCAAGTGGTATTGGACTTCCATGTCAACCAGACAATCTCTCGGTCTACATTCTTTCAGAATCCCTCTACTGCAGCGGAAAGAACCCATTATTCCCTTGAAGAGTTCTGAAATTTTATTTAGATAAAACAACGGCCATCGGCCAATCAGACCAATTATTTATCAGCTATGGTCCGGTCCGTACAGGACTAGCTACTTCCAAACAATCCGTTTCACGATGGATAGTATCTTGCATTTTATTATGCTATCAAAAAGCTAATAAGAGTCTTTCAGCTAAACCTAGGGCACACTCCACTAGGGGGAAGGCAGCTACTGCTGCTTTAATGTGCAATATTCCTATTCCATGGATCTGTAAAGCAGCTACCTGGAAATCAGTACATACATTCACCAAACACTACTGCCTAGATTCTGACGCTAGAGCAGACGCTCAAGTAGGGCAGGCTTCCCTCAGAAATTTCTTTGCTTGACTTATCTGCATTACACTCTGATACTCCACCCCGTTATCGGAGTATGGGCTTGCTACCCTATTCAGCGCTTATGACTATAAATGGAAATCCCCTATGAGAGAAGGAATTGTTTCTTACCTGTAACACCTTTTCTCGCGTAGGGGTATTTCCATTATAGTCATAAGCGACCCTCCCTCTTCCCCGGTGAACTGAACAGAGGAATTTCCTTATTTCAAATCTTTTCACTTATGCCTTCAAAAAGAACTGAAGTAACTGCCACCTGATGTGCATGATGGGATACTGATGGTGTCTGGAATCTTAAAGGCACGGTGACAAAATGGCAGACTATGAGGCTACTTTGTCCTATTCCCTTCATCTCTATCATAAAAAAAGGATTGTGAGGGATATAGTGCTTTGAGACCCTCGCGGGTGAGTAGCTGCACTCTACAAACCCCTGATTTATTGATATTTATACTGTTTCGCACAAAAAAATTGCTTTATTCTGGCCCCTTTTTTCTCTTCAAGAAAAGGAATCTGGCCATTTTAGCTTAGGTAAATAGGCTGATTAATCTGTCTCAAGCGTCTTTTTCAGGCCTTCATTAAGAAAGGCAAAAATCTACACTTAAGACAATATATATATATATATAACAACTGGTCCGTGGTCCCCGCACATGGACGGGACGATTCAGCGCTTAGGACTATAATGGAAATACCCCTACGAGAGAAAAGGAGTTCCTTTTATCGCTTAATTTACTTCATAACTCACCTATCCTTTGCCACAAACCTAGGCAACCCTGCTGGCACAACGTCAGTAGCCCTGACCTCGTGGCTCCTAACCTATTACAGAGGGCTTTCTGCTTTAAATCAAAAGATCAAAAGACACACAATTGATGGACGGAATGCAGAACAAATAAAAACATTCACTCCCAGTCAAGAGATCTGGGTTAAATCCATCATTCTTTTGCCCACCATGCCACCCCAGTTTAGATCTGGCCATATGCCAAGCCAGGTCCTCCCTGGACTGGAAACAAGCATCCTAGGACTGGTTTCCAGAGTGGGACGGGTATGCCCAGACGTGGGTCCCGTGCTCTCCATGCCACTGGAATCAAGCTATCCTGGCTGATGAGGGGTGAAACCCCGAAACCGGTCCTAGGATGCTTGTTTCCAGTCCAGGGAGGACCTGGCTTGGCAGTTCGGGCTGGACTGTTCCCATGAGGCACAGGGTCAAGACTGATTTGCATATGGCTGGGTTCAAACTGGAATGGCATGGTGAGCAAAAAAACGATGGATTTAGGCCCAGATCTCTGTACTGGGGTGAATGTATGACATTGTTCTACATTCTGTCCATCAACTGTTGTTTTTGCATTTGTCACCCCGAGTGGAACGGGTATGCCCAGACGTGGGTCCCGTGCCCTCCATGCCACTGGAATCAAGCTATCCTGGCTGATGAGGGGTGAAACCCCGAAACTGGTCCTAGGATGCTTGTTTCCAGTCCAGGGAGGACCTAGCTTGGCAGTTCGGGCTGGACTGTTCCCATGAGGCACAGGGTCAAGACTGATTTGCATATGGCTGGGTTCAAACTGGAATGGCATGGTGAGCAAAAAAACGATGGATTTAGGCCCAGATCTCTGTACTGGGGTGAACGTATGACATTGTTCTACATTCTGTCCATCAACTGTTGTTTTTGCATTAAATCAAAAGATGGCGCAGGGTACCGTTGAAGGAAAGGAGCTCTTAGGTCTCTTCAATGTCACTCCCTACCAAACCACCCACCCCACCCCACCTGACATCAAAGGGATTGCAGGCGCTCCTGTGTACTCTACCATGAAACTCAAGCTGCATAATGCAACAATGATTCAGCACTGGACCTCTTCTAAAATGTTCACTTCCAGGAAGGCCCTCTCTCCTCTTACTGGTTGGTGTAGCGTTCCCTTTCAAGCAGTGCAACTCCAAAGAAATTCTCTTAATAACTGTCAACAGACGAGAAGCTACCACTAGCTCTACTGTGCATAAGTGAATTTGTTATTAAGGAGGATCAAGCTAAAGCTAAATGAAGTAATCAATCTACAAGTACACAACAAATCTTATTAAAGAAGTGTTTATATACAGCCAGATTATAATTGAGATGTTTTGAAAGAATTAAATAATATAAATTTAATGAAGTGCACTGTTACTCAACAGGGCTTCCGAGCCCTAGGTATATTTAGAGAGGAAATAAGTTGAAAAATTCCAACTATTCAGATGTTCCAGTAGGAAAGTCAAGTTGTCAGTGGAATGTGGAAGGTAAAATTAGTTGGGTTGAGAGATGGGCAAATCATTTCATAGCCTGGCAGTTAAGAAAGAGAAGTATTGGATAGGATTCATTATAGGTCCTTAAACATTTAACTTGGAGAATTACTAAAAGGGCCTAAGGCAAAGATGGCAGCTCACACAAGGGACTGTGCTTCAAGTCATGTTGACAAGAACACAAGTCAAGTCAACTACTGTTCAGAGATCTATGATATATACAAAACATTTTATAGGCAATCCATTTAATAGACAATTTATGAACAGGACACAAGTAAAAACCATTGAAAGAACACTGTAATGTAGCTTGCACATTATAGATAACGTTCAGACCTACTGCTGCTGAAGTTCCTATGCTATTGATTCTGAGTTCTATGCCACTCCAACAGCTGGAAGCCATGACAGCTCAGGGAGGGTACAGCCAGACTGTGCCCTCCCTTTCCCATAGCCCTAAAGCTTACTGTGCAACAGCTAACACTTACAAAAGAAACAGCATACAAAAATGGAGCTAGACCCCAGTTCCAAGTCAAATACAGAAATGGATGCAAGAATCAATCGGAAATATGGTGCATTGTGTCCTATATTAAGACACTATCCATTTTCCTTTCAATCAATAGTGGAATTTTAGAAAACAAGGTTGCTATTAGAGAGGTTAGTTTCAATTAATATTTTTTTCAGGGCAGTATCCTGGACATGGAGCAGTATCAGATAAGGCAAGGCACATGACACAAAGTGCAGGTTGGCCTTTAATTTGAAGAGACCTTCAGACAGACAATTCTATATTGAATTAGTTTTCAGCTTTGAAAATTCATACTGCAAATTATATATATATATATATATATATATATATATATATATATATATATATCGTGCCTAGAAAGATAAAATACTCACCTGGTGTATTTTGGATTTTGCAGCTTCTACCTGAGCGCCCCCTTCATTTTTCTGGTTAGAGGCATCTTTGTTGTTGCTACCAGTCTGTACGTATAAAGAAAAACAATGCAGCCACTTTTATTTGGACTTGTGTGCAATGGTTTACATATCAGAAATTATTTATTTTGCATTTCTAGAAACAAGGAACAAGTGTAGCGTACAGTTAATTGGGACGCAGGTACAACTACACAGGTGCTAAATACCAATATCAACCCAACTGCTACTACTACATCATACATTAGAACAAAATTACACAAATGGTAAACTAAAACATTTGCGTCTTATCTTGTGTCAAAAATGTATAGTGAAGCATTCTAATGACAATAGTAGTCACTACAAAAATTTGAAGTCGAAGGGGCTTAGCCAGTGAAACAAGTGTTAAATACCTAAAACAGAAATAAATGTCAGTGCATTGCTGCTGGGCCCATCTAGTCTTCCCTTTTGCATACGTGCTCTGAAAACTAACTGTCACCACTTTACAATTTATTGTGACTTCGAGTTCTAGAACCTTTCGCCTGAAACAATGCAGCCCTTTATATAGTACAGGGAAATGGTATCTCCAGCGCACCTAGCACTTACGGTCTGTCACATTACTAACTCTTAGTAAATTAGAATCGGACAGTAAGAGAACCACGTTCTGGTTGCCTGTTTTGTAAAATCTTTTATGCATCAAACTTTTTCGTCATAGTTAAAACTTTCTACTTTTTTCACAAATAGTCCCACGCCTGGTTCACAGAATCCAGGTTGGTTAACCTTTCATGCAATAAGTGTATTTGAGAAAGCATAGTCTACCAGTATGCGGAAGCTTCACTATATGCAACCTTGGATATAGGGGTAGGCACTCCAGGGAGTGGTCAAGTCCTGTGTGCATTGTTGGAAACTGGCTCTATATATACTACACCAAAATGAGGTATAGTGTGTATAGAGTACAGGTGACCCCAGAGGTAGGCAGAGGTTAAAGTTAGATAGAACCTTACTCTCTATCTGTGGTAGAGTGGTCGAGCAGTAAGGCAGTAAGGCAGTATCAGAGGACAGTGTTAAGCATTTGATGTACTCACTCAGTCAGCAAATGAATTCACACACTCAAGAACTAAACTCTAGGCCAATTGTTTTTGTATAAAAAATATACTGTTTTATTTTTTAGAACCAAGCAAGTCTGGCACAGGTAAGCAATAAATACTTTACAGGAATAAGTTATTGATTGTAGAACAGTTTAAAAATGCAATAGAAATTGTACTTTGTTTGATTTACAGGGAAGGCAGTAGGTTGCAACACTTAGCAAATACAGTACATTGGAATGAATAGGCTTTTTCAGTAAATTACAGGTAAGTTACTTTGTACGTTACTTTTCTTACTCAGTGCTGGATACCTGGATTTAGCACTGGGACATTTCCTGTAAACAGTTAAATAAATACGTTTTGGTTATTTGTGCAATTTTTAAAGAATATTTTTAGATTTCAAAACTCCACACTTAGAAACCTTTTGGAAGAAAATTCTCAATATTATCCTATGGAGGAAAAACAGGTTATCGGCTCACAGGTAAGTAATCGACTGTGGGAGTTAAGGTTCTGGGGTTAGACTCGGGGGTCCCCCAGGGTCAGTGATGCACTTTTGTTTCACCCTCAGCGGCACTAGGGAGGCCAGGTGCAGAGTATTGAGGCCCAATGTTATCTTATGGAGGATAGGGGGCCTCCGGTTGGTGGCTGCTGGCAAGCAGGCCACTGGGTTGTGGGAGCAAAGCTCCTAGGGTTTAGGTCAGGGCAAATAAGGAACCAAATTAGCACCAAAGGTGCACCCTCAGCGGCACTAGGGCGGCCGGGTGCAGGGTGCTGTTTTGAGGTTGGGTGCCCTGTTGTTTTCAATGAAGAACCTCCGGTTAGAAGAAACACTGCAGGCTCGGGGACGAGGATCTTCTGGGTGCGACCACCACTTCGAGGGGTACGTTGGGATGTCTTGGGTTGGTTAGGCACCGTTGGTTTGGGCACACAAGGCCGTGGGGCGTCGGGGTGCCTTGGGACGTCGGAAAGTCTTACCCGCTCTGGTCGCGGTAGAGGGGATCCTCTGGATTGAGGCTGCAGGCGTCGTCTGGAGGCTTGAGGTAGGTCAGGAGTCGCCGGATCTCGGGTCAGGATCGCCGGGGTGACCTCCTCGTGGTGTTTTTCCACTCGAGCCGGGTTTGGCGGGTGCAAAGTGGGCTGGATTCGCAGTATCCGGACGGAGCCAGAAGCTGCAGTTTGAACAAGTCCGGTGTTCACGGGAGAAGCACTCTTGGAAGTGAAGGCAGGCAGGTCCTCCGGGGTTTTTGAGGTTGCTGGCTGCAGGACACACCAGGATTTCGCAGGAGCAGGTTCGAGGGGAGACAGACCTGTAGAGCTGGGGCCAAGTCAGTGGGCGTCGTCCTCTTGTTAGCTCTGCACGGCTCTTCGTCCTTCTTTTCTTCTTGTTGTCAGGCTGGATCTGAGGAAGCAAGGTTCAGGGTGCCCCCTAAATACTAGATTTAGGGGCGTTACAGGTAGGTAAAGGGCAGGGACCAATGGGTCCCTTCTCTGGGGTGGGTACACCCCCTATCGTGCCACCCTCCAGTGGGAGGGGGGCAGGAGCCGGTCCCTGGTTGGTTGGGTCCCCCCATCCTCAAGATGGCAGGGACTCAGAGTTGTGCTTCACCTCACCTCCCCCACCTGAGGGGTGGAGTTGGCAGAGGTGGGCACACCTCTTTCCCTCACTTGTTTTTCCCGCCGGTTCTCCCGCCCAAAGTGGGGGGTAGAACCAGTGGGGACCAGTTGCTGAAAGCAGCAAATGGTCTGGGGAGGCTCACAAAGGCGGCATGCCTTTGAAGCTTCCCCTTCGTGAACGCTGCCCATCCTGGGGGAGGAGGCTTGGCACCTCGTCCCAGGATGTGCATTGTTTCAGGCCCCCGAGAGCAGCAGGCTCTCGACCCTGGGGCCCAGAAACATGTCTGTTGGTGGCAGCCTAAGCAGCCACTCAGTCAGGTCACTAGAAGCTGGTCGAGTTTCAGGGGGCATCTCTAAGATGCCCTCTGTTGTGCATTTTACATTACATACCACACTGGCATCAGTGTGGGTTTAATGTGCTGAGAAGTTTGATACCAAACTTCCCAGTTTTCAGTGTAGCCATTATGGTGCTGTGGAGTTCGTAATGACAAACTCCCAGCACCATATACTCTTAATGGCAGCACTGCACTTACAGTGCCCAGGAATGGACTTGGGCACTGTAGGGGTACAGGGTTCATGCACCTGTACCCTCACCACTTGCATAGTGCACCCAGCT
Source organism: Calotriton arnoldi (assembly GCA_963921515.1). Lineage (NCBI taxonomy): Eukaryota > Metazoa > Chordata > Amphibia > Caudata > Salamandridae > Calotriton > Calotriton arnoldi. The sequence continues at coordinate 82,059 of CAWUFW010010768.1, read as the reverse complement.
AGACAGGTGAATGATCTATGCCAAGGCAGTGGTTTGTAGGCATGGCACACAGGGATGTGTGCCGTGTCGACTCTTCACTTTGTTCTGCACCAAGACACGCAGCCTGCCAAGGCAGTGTGGGTGTGAAAAGGTGCAGGGCCTCTAAGGGTGGCACAATAAGTGCTGCAGCCCTTAGGGGCCTTCCCTGGTCACAGTGCCCTGGGTACCTGTGGTACCTTTTACCAGGGGCCTTCCTGTGGCCAGGGATGCCAATTGGGTTTAGGCTTCAATGCAGTTTTTAGGGAAGGAACATAGGCCCTGGGTACCTAATTAGCAGGAGCCCAGGGCACACTCAGTCAAAGAACATCAGCAATTCTGATAAAAGTGGGGGCATACCATGCAGAAAGAGGGCACTTTCTCACATGCATGGCCCCTTGATAACACATTTTACTTAGAGACCTTACCGAAAAATTCTGACAAAGTAGTCCAGACTGTTCTAGCGTAACCCACTCAGTAATAACTGAAGGAAATTGGGTACTGGTCATATCAAGTAGTCAAGACTATTGTGACCTACTATTCCTTGCTCATTGATCTGTTCTTTCCCAACACTGGTAAACAAATGACAAACCAGAAAACAAAGCTGATAATAGTTTAGACCACACATTCCAATAGAAATGGAGGAAGACTGCCTCCATGCAATAATCTCAGGATACCCGCAAACTACATTCACATACAATGAAACAACACTCAGTTACACAGTCTATGGGTATGCCAAAAATCTCATGTAGATCTGGCCTTCTCGGACCAAGGTAGCGCATTTCTGGCTTAGACCAATCATATGCCAGTCATATACTTCAAGTGAACATCTTGGAAAAGATAATGTGGCTATCTTACAGACTTCTCTTGCTTCAGATAGGTCTCAGCAAATCTACAGATATTCCTCTGGATCTGGTGGAACAGACAGAAATTTCAGGGTGCACAAATCCTGGATGCTGTAAGGGTTAGAGATGCCGAAAATAATGCCACAGGCAATGAAAACTAGCAATATCAATCTGCTGGGAGTTTTGGCAGCAAAGGTGACTGATCTGAGGCAGTGCCTGAACTTTTTAGTGCAAAGTAAAAGTCTGCGCCACAAATACGTTTTGCAGAATTTCAGCAATGCTTCATATTAAAGTATATTTTAAAGCAGCCATATAGCAAGGGATCTTTGCTTTTATGCCCGTCAATAGAAATAATCTGTGGTGATAAAATGCTGAAAATGAGCGAAAAGCCATGCAGGTAGACACTAACACTTTTTTGAGAGTACTGCTTAGTAAATACCTGTCCTACATATCACATGGCCGCTTCTGCAAAATATAGGCACTTTAAAAATATAAAGAGAATCAAATATTTAACACACTGGTTAATTGCTAAAACTGAATGAATATCAATAATTTGCACTGAAAATTTAACATCCAAAACACAAGATGAACATATACGAAACATAGTTATTACACATTGGCATAGGGTAAGAAAAAAACCAAAACACACAACCTAAAGCTTAAAAGCTTTAAAACATCTGTTCATCCAGTCTTTGTGCTTAGATGCGCTCAACATCTCAATACATACAGGAGAGCTAGCACTACCTTTGGCTTTGTACTCTATCGTATGTAAGGTCATTTTGACGGGCCTTCATTACCTAAGCTTCTATGGCCAAGATCTCAGAAACGGTGTTACCAGAAACTGAAAACAATTACTGCTATGCCATGTCTTCTTCTAAGGACGAACCGAAATATGCGTCAGCTGGAGGAAACTGAGTGGTAGCATTGAGCTTTCTACACAGTTATCTTCAGGGGCTGTAGAATGCCACTGTGAATGAGAATTGAGAGAAAGCGAATATGGTCCTAGTTTGTATTGTGTTTATTTAGAGCTTACTAACCCGGACGAGTCGTCAAAGCGCTTTTCGGCGTGTAGCTCGCTACTCTGGAACCCAAAAAGGATTAGTATAGCGAAATTTGAGTTAATTTGAGCAATGGACATGAGTCTGTTAGTTGGATTGAAAAAGAGAATGGGGGGGATAGAGGGAAGAGTCTAGAAAGTGTTTATTGGGAGATCATAGTAGTAAGATGAGGTTTGGGATGAATATAAGGAGAGATGGAGGAGGGAAGAAGCTCTAGAAATAGATTAGGGAGATCATAGTATTAAAATGAGGTTGAGGGTGATCCAAGGAGGGATAGAGGAGGGAAGAGTCTAGAAAGGGTTATTTGGAGATCATAGTAGTAGAATGAGGTATGGGTTGAGTCAGCGAGTGGAGGTAGAGGATATATTGAGAGAGGTATAGAATGAAATATAGGGTACTGCATTGAAGAGAGTCAAAGTTTTTCTTTTTCTTTTTGCAGTAAGAGTAAAGTAATAAATATATAGATAGCCAAGTACATATTATACATATTTATATCAAGAAATACACATATCTAGCTACATATATATAATCAAATTAAATGTTTATATACACAGGGATATGCTGTACATTTGTGTTAGAGTATGGTGGTTATGTAAGGAAGAGCCAACTCTTGAGTAGTCTTCTGAAGATAAGATAGTTATCTGTAGATCTTGTGTTTGGGGGTAAGGAATTCCATAATGTGGTTGCTTGAACAGAGAAAGATGTGTCATCTATGGTTTTTTCTTGTATGGTGGGATTTTGAGGTGAGGTGCCAATCTGGAGCGGAGTTTCCTTTGTTGAATGGATGAACTGTTGAATGATTTTATTCCTGATGGAAAGCGGCCTTGTTCCATGTATTGCTCTGTGGGTGGTACAAAGCAGCTTGAATGTAGATCTTCTGTCAACCGGTAACCAATGTAGGCCCCTCAAGGCAGGGGAGATGTGGGCATGTGGCTTTACATGTAGGAGGAGTCTGGCAGCAGAGTTCTGAATCCATTGTAGACTTTCATAGTTGACAAAGATGATCCGTGGTAGAGGCCATTGGCGTAATCAAGTTTAGACTGTACAAGAGAGATCATGGCTAGGACCTTGTGCCGAAATCCCAGGTGGGGGAGGATGCGTCTCAGTTTTCATAGTTATGTAGCTTGACCTTGCTAATTTGTCCACTTGAGCATTCAATGAGAACTTGGAGTCCATGGTAAATCAAAGGTTTCTTACTTCCTTAGATATTTTAGGAGATGGTCCCAGAACGTCAGGCCAGGAATGTTTTTCTGTGTGAATGTCTGAGTAGCAGATTAAGAGAGGGACAACATTGTCCTTTGAAGGTTGATTGGACATGGCCTTGAAGTAATTATAATACCACCAAGAAGATTGGAGACTATGTAAAAATATATTCACCTGATAAAATTACCTTTCTATTGTTGTAAAAAAGGATTAAAACTGTACTGAATGTGGTAGGTTGCCAAAATTGCAATCAAACGACAATGGATCATTGGACATAGGTCTGCCCTGTTTGATCCCCCAGTGAGTTGACCGATGCCGCTTTGAGTCAGATTTGTATAAGGGCTACATAACAACTGAATATATCTGGGCTTGTAGAAACCCGGTGCCATGCGAAGGCGCGAAAAGTGAGATGACTTGCTCTAGCTTGACATGGTAGAGGTGCAAATGATGCAGGCTGTGCCTGGCAAGTTCCCAGACTCAGGCAGATGAGCGGGCGAGACCCAACAGCAGAGCAGAGAGAGGAACACCATAGACAGCACTTGCTGCTGGCGTGGGTGAGAAGCACAGTATCAGTACCGAGTGGCGGCCATCACTTTCCCAAGCAGTGCAAGTGTAAGTGCCGTCCATTTCAGAGCATGTTATTGAATTTTAATACAGTTAACAAAATTCCTAATCCCTCTAAGAGATACCAGAAAGAGGGGACAAAGAGTCACTTTTCTTTTCTCCCAGGAGGCAGCATAGCACACAAAACGAGGGCTGTGGGAACAGGTGTCCATCTACATTCAAGACATTTAGACCACTGCCCCTGGCATGATGAAGATTCTCCAAAGAATAAATAAGAACACACCTGACCTGAACTCCAAGTCTGACACATTAAAGGGGATTGTAATGGCATTACAGAGAAGAGTATCACAACTGGGAAGCAACTCAAGCACTCCCAGGCAACAGATTCAAAATGATATCAATGATATTCAGGGTGGCCTAGGGGCAGTACATAAACAGTCAAGTGTCATGGAACATCGACTGGAACTCTCGGAAAAATGCAGCCAGGGACAAGAACCTGCACATTTTGGGAGTCTCTGAAGAAGATGGGTTTTTTTGTATGCATATATGAAACCCTGGATGGTGGAGAAGTTTGAGAGAAATCTGACTGGATGTGTGAAGAGGTGTTTTAGGCTTAAATGGCAACCTCTGCTGGCCAAGAGTAGAATACTGTTTTGAAAGATAAGGACACTAAATATAGTGTACTGGAGATGGTCTCTTATAGAAGCAAAATAAAGCTGGAAAGCAACCCCATTTACTTTCCCCCCCCCCCCCCCCCCCCGACACCTCTTTCTTAATATAAATTAAAAAAATTTAAAAAAGGAGAACGCAGATGCTGATCCAGCAAGAGTTTTAAGCAAGAAAAGCATAGGCAAAATTACTATACGTGATAAAGTTTAATGTTGGAAGAGGTACTTGTTCTAGAATACAACAGATGTCCACAAAATCCTTGCCTCACTTTGGTAGGGTGTAGGAGGGGGCTAGGAAGGGATGCTTCCTTCGATGGCAGACACCTATTTGGCGATTCTAACCACTCACAGTGTCCCAAGGGAAATATATGTCAATTTTGGTGATGCAGAATTCGTGTCCATGTCTTATAAGAACTGTAATTAAAAATTTGATGTACATACTGAGCGGTGACTATTGCAAGACTGCAATAATCCAAGCAAGGTTCTAAACACTGGCAACACCTATGACCACCCCAGAAACTGCGGAAGCCAGAGTTGTGATTTTTACGAGTGTACTCATCCCCTACATTCATCAGTCCACTCTTTACATGGCACAGCTCCATTTCCAACCATCTGAATTAGCTTCTTCCTTCCATCTCCCATTTATCGAATTGCTTCTGGCCCCGGTTTACCACTTTCTCCCTTTCCTAATTCCCAAAGCACCATGGACTCTCTAGAGAAGGAATGTTTGATGTCTCGGACTCTTAGGTGCCAATTTTATGTGGGAACTACTGATTGTGTCCGAGAAAAGGCCCGGTGATCAGATATGGTGGACTACCAAATGAGAGAAAAGTAGAGGATCAACACACTCATTTGAAGGTCTAATGTTGGACTGAGATGACGATCCCACCAGCAAATGTTGTGTTATCGATTTTTCCTATGGGAGATCTTGTTGTTTTCTTAGGCTATCTCTGAAACCAATAAAATATGTTAAACAAATTAGTGAACTGATATACACAACTTGCATGAACGATTACAACCAGTGAGGCTTTACGATGTCCCATTAGTACTCTTTAATAGAGATTTCAGTTTATGAAGCAGTTTTCCAACTGTACATATTGCTATACGTACATACAGTCAATCCATTTAGTTACATCATCTCTATTCAGAAGGCAACCTACACACATGGGAAAAAAGTGTGGGTACCCGGGAAACATACTACACAAAGTAAATTAGGGATGAAAAAACTGCATCTCCCTGAAGCATCAGACCCAAAGCACTATTTAGTGCAGATGTGCAATAACTGACTCACCTCGTTATGTTTCCCGTTTTTAGCAATACTGCTTCCCTGCAAAATCATCTTCTCCAGGACCACGAGAAGATGCAAGGCTTTCTCAGTTTGATGAGTCAGCAGATATAGATCCACCAAGAGGAAGCAGACAGCCTGCGCAAACTTCTCTTCTGGAAAACAAGGACAATGAACTGAATATATGATGCAGAACTAGATCTTGAACAAAAAAGAAAGATAAATCACAACACAATCCTACATGCATCATTAACCATCACAATTACTATTATTATGGTATATATCTAAGACCTGTGTTTCGCTTTTGGGAAATGTCATTATTGTCCAAATACACGCACCTTCCAACCAGGTCCCAATCCTAGGGGTCATGTAACCAACTAGAAGCTGATGCACCTTAAAACGGGAAAGAAAAAATGCCTTGACACATTTACTAATTGGTTACTGACCAGCAGGAGTAATTTCTGCAACACGGTGACCCTGGGTAGTGACGTGATGACTACTAAGTCTGTCTTTAATCTTAACTATTTGAGTTTAACCATATGCATTAGCTTAAAAGGTTCATGCATTAGCTTAAAAGGTTCTTGCATTAGCTCTATGAGCGCTATGCTTAGATTCCACAAGGTAGTGGGTGGTAACCGTGGTGGTGCTATCCTCTTTGCTCCCTCTAGGAATCTCTTGATGACTGGTGGAGTCAAGAAACCCCTCCCTATATGTTCCTTTGTGTATGCCACAATTGCTGCTAAGTGGACCTTAAGTGACACATGTAGGAAGTTGACTTTTTATGTAGTGTACCAAAAAGAGGTACACTATGTAGAAAGTCCAGATGACCCTTATTGGTTTACAGGGATTAAATAATCCCAAATGCTCTCTTTGTGGTAGTGTGGGCGAGCAGTTTAGGCTTATCAGAGGGTAGTGTTAAGCATTTGTTGTACACACAGAGTCAATAAATGAGACACACACTCAAGCAGAAAATCGAGACCAATTTAGGAAAAAACAATTTTTATATAATTTTAGACACCAAGCTGATCGGGTAAGTACTTTAGACGTCATCAAATTTTTCAGTAGAAAATTACAGCTGTCAGATTTGAGGCATGAGCCTCGAACGCAGTATTGTTATCCTATGGGAGAAACATTCACTACATAGACACACTTACAGACTACTTACAGGAATGTTCTTCTGGACTTAAGGTAAGTAAGGGCCAAGAGTTTAAATGTACCTGCCCTGGGGCGTCCAGGTGCAGAGGTGCTTTCAGCGATGGTAGCGTTGAACGCTACACATTAAAGTCAATGGGGAAAAGTACCCTTAAGAAAAGTCTGCAAGAGGGGGACTGAGGGATCAGTCCGGCAGAACAAAAGGGGAGGGAGAGTTTGAGCTAGGCTCTTGAGGGTCTCAGGACCACAGAGACACCGTTGGTTTACTTGAGCACGGGCTTGAGAGCTCGGGCGCAGATATGTATTGTCCGGCTATCATGGTTCTGTCTTCCTGCAGAAGAGGGAAAAGAAATACAGAGGCGTGCAGCTGGCCTCTCTTGGAGTCCCTCAACGTGCAGGCAAGTTTTGGAGGCGGTGGTGTTCTGACCGAACACAAACAAGCCTTGGTGCTTGCAAATGGCTCCGGTATTCGGGTATTGGTGCAGGGCGGCTCCTGGGGGTCCTGGCATCTCCAAACTTGGCAGGGGGCCGGATTTGACCTCCTGGAGCACGAAGACCTCTTGCTGGGGTGCTGCTCTCAAGGTGGGCCCGGGGGTCGACAAAACGCTGTACCGAGCAGCTGCAATTGGTGCCTGCTGTTGCAGGGAAGTGGCTCTTCCACTCCAAGGGAGATGCTGCGGGGTCGAGGAAGTGCTGGGCAGTCCGCCAAGGGTTTGGGCAAGCTGTTCCCCTTCTGGACGAGTCGATGTCGGTGATTGTCGGGAGAGCAGCAATCAGGCAGGGTTTTGTACCAAGGTAGATGCTGGTTCACAGTTCTTACGTCTTCGGCTCTTCTTTGTCCTTCTTCAGGTAGATGAATCTCAGTTCCTGGTGTCAGGGGGCTACTAAATAATATATTTAGGGGTGTTAAGGGGAGTGAAGGGAAGTAGAAAATGGGCTACTTACCCCTGTGGTCACTACAGCCCCTATATGACCACTTCCTGTGGGGCGAGGGCATAACCCTGTCCCAGAGTTCATAATTCCACCAAAAACAAGATGGCAGAACCCTTCTTTCGTGGAGCACATCAGGTAGCCCACCTTAGGGGTGTGACTAGTCTGAAGGTAGGTGCAACACGCCTACTGCATAGCTAATTTTCCTGGTGCCAAATGGGCCTCAGGGCAGGGGGTGGCATCTCCAAGGTCTGGGGGAAGTCGGGGTTGCACTTCAAAGGTGGCAGGGGCTTTGAAGCCACTGGCCTTGATATGCTAAATTGCTAGCCATTCTACTGGAGGTGTGAACACCTTACTCCAGAGCAGGCGTTGTTTCTGTCCCCAGAAAGTGCAGGCTCTCACCTGCGGAGGTTCAGAAACTTGTCTGTGGTGGCAGGCTGGTCGATACCAGTCAGCCAGCACACTAGGATACTGGTAGGTTTTTCAGGGGCACCTCTAAGGTGCCCTCTGGGTGCGTGTCATAATAAATCTAGTAGTGGCAACAGTACAGATTTATTAGGACAAAGTGTTTATTATCAAACACCATAGGTTTCAGTAAAGCTATCATGCAGCTGGGGAACTCGTAATGACCAGTGCCCAGTACATATACTTAAGATAGCTTCTCTCTTCACTTGAACCATCTAGCAATTAAACTAGACAGCACAGGGGCGTATCTGCTCAGGCAGATATGTCCTCACATTTAATATAATGTATGCTGCCTTGCTGTAGGGGAGGCTTACATATATTATATGCAGTGACTTTGGCATGACACACAGTGAGCATGCCATGTCATGTTTTCACACATGGTTTGCACCATACCATGCAGTCTGCAATGGCAGCCTGCATGCAATTTGTATGGGGGGGATCCCGTAGGGCGGCATAAAACATGCTGCAGCCCTTAGGGACCCTCTTTGTACGCATGGGGTACCAGGGGTACCATTTACTAGGGACTTACAGGGGTGCCAATTGTAACGCAAGTAGACCCATTTAGCTTGTTTTTATGGAAAGAGCACTGGCACTGGGGCCTGGTTAGAGGAGACCCAGTGCACATCAGTTAAAAAACATCAGTACCAGTGGCAAAATGTGGGGTTGGCCATGACAAAAAGGGGCACTTTCCTACAAAACATGGGTGGGGTATCTAATGACTGTAGTGCCCTGTGTTCTGCTATCCATGCCCTCTTCTCTCTTGCACCAGTGAACATATTGTAGGAAGCTGGCTCTGTATATACTATACCAAAATGAGGTATAGTGTGCACAGAGTCCAGCGGAACCCCAAAGGTAGGCAGAGGTAAAAGTAGATAGCACCTTACTCTCTATTTGTGGTAGTGTGGGCGAGCAGTAAGGCTTTATCAGAGGGTAGTGTTAAGCATTTGTTGTACACACCCAATCAGCAAATGATGTCACACACTCAAAGACTATACTCAGACCAATTTTGTTTGTATAAAAATATTATTAACTTATTTTATTTCTAGAACCAAGCCAAGCCTGGCACAGGTAAGTGAAATAAATGCTTTGCAAAATCTTATGCAATATTTTACAATTGAATGCAGGTTCAAATGCAGTTGATTGGAATACAGGTAAGTCAAAATGTCGAAATTACTTTTTAAGTTACTTTTTCTACTCAGTGTGATGTGCCGGATATCACACTGGGACATTTCCTAGAGAAAAGCTAAGTAAAATCAGTTTTGCACAGTTGTAGTTTTTCAGGTTTTCATACAAATCAACTCCATACTTAGAACTTTTTTCAAGGGAAAACAATCAATGTATTCCTATGGAGAGAAATGAAGTTATCGGTTAACAGGCAAGTACTCGGTCTTTGGGATTGAGTTTCTGGGGTTAGAACAAGGGTTCCCCCAGTGTCACAACTTGCTCCCTGCGTTTTCGTGTCCACCAACAGGGGGCTGAACTGTGGAACTCTCCAGTGTCATAACAAGCTTCCAGACCTTCCCCTTCATGTACATACTGACTTCCAGCCATTTGAACACTATTTGGGAATTGACATTCATTCCCAATCCATGCCGGCTTTTGTGGAAGCCATCCTGCTCATGCCTGAAACTCCATTACCCAGAATCCCCTGCTCACTGCTTTGTCTCCACCCCTGCAGGCCAAGGATGGGTGGAGGAATTCAGTTCACCTGTGGCTGGCTGCTGCTAGCCTGCTCACACCTGATGCATGTGATTACTGTGAGCTCTTTTAAGCCCCAGCTCCCTTCAGCCCAGGGTTGGTCATTGTAGCTGTATACCGGTGAGACCGATCCTTGTTTCCTGAACTGTTTGGTTTCCTTGATTCCTTAGCTACAGTTAATCCTTGTTCCTTGATTCCTGAGCTATAGCTATTCCTTGTGCCTGAATTAGCACTGCCTGCAGTGCTACCTTGTTTCCTGAGTTCCTGAGCTATAGCTATTCCTTGTACCTGAATTAGCACTGCCTGCAGTGCTACCTTGTTTCCTGAGTTCCTGAGCTATAGTTATTCTTTGTTCCTGGGCTTCAGCTATTTCTTGTTCCTGATTTGCACTGCTTGCAGTGCTCTCTTGACTCCTTGTTTCCTGAGCTGTAGCTATTTCCTGTTTCCTTGAACCAGTACTGCCTGCTGTGCTACCTTGACTCCTGAGCCTTAGCATTCCTTGTTCCTGAACTGCAGCAGTTACCCTTCTCCTGAACTAGCACTGCCTGCAGTGCTTCCTTGACTCCTGAGCCTTCGCATTCCTTGTTCCTGACCTGCAGCAGTTTCCCTTCTCCTGAACTAGCACTGCCTGCAGTGCTACCTTGACTCCTGAGCCTTAGCATTCCTTGTTCCTGACCTGCAGCAGTTTCCCTTCTCCTGAACTAGCACTACATGCAGTGCTACTTTGACTCCTGAGCTTTTGCTCAATTCTTGCTCTTGCCCCAGCACTGCCTTCTATGCTACTTTGTTTTCTTGATTTCTGAACCTGCACTATTCTAGTATACCCTTGTAGCCTCCCCTTCTGTATATCCTCCCCTTCTGCCTTTCTTCCCATTTCCTTGGTTCCAGTTCTAGTTTGCTGTCTTTCTATTTCTGCTATCTTGCTTCTGTTACCTTGTATGTTTGTTACCTGCTTTCTGCCAAGTGTGCCCTGTGATTTCCTTCCTTTCCTGTTAAGCACTCCTCCTTGCTAGCCCCTGGTCTATTGTGCTTGTGTTTAGTTCTACCCCTTTGCTTTTACTGCCTTGCGTGTTCCTGTTTGATCGCCAGGATCCGTGGGCACAGCTGACTACCTAGGTGGTGTTTCTTGTTCACTGTATTGTCTTTGAGTTACTGTTATAACATCACCATAGGTATAAGCTCCACAGACCCTGCCTTTGCATACATATCCTATATGTGGGTATTTTCAGTCAGTATCTGTAACGGCAATTGTGGGTGAGGAACTTACTGAGCTTCAGTCTTACCGTGTGGAGCTCCCGAGTGCTTTACCCCACATTCCCTTTATTGTTAATGTTGTATTATATATATGTCTTGCATGTCCGTCCTGGGTGTAGTTGGTCTGAATGCTAAATTGCCTTGTGAGTGCCCTTCCTTTCTGAGTCTTAACCATCTTGTTCCTTTGTACAGGCTTCCCCTTTGGATCCCTTTTCTCCTCTGACTTCCTGTGTGATCCTGGGCAGCGCTGTACTCCTCTCTGTGTACGTTTTCTACCCTGTTCCCAGTCCTTGCCCAAGTCCCTGACTGTGTTCCCGACATAGTCCCGGACAGCCCCTGACAGAATGACCAACCCACATTTCCAGGGTCTCTTGTGAGGTTTCTTTGTGTTCAGTTAGCTACCTTTTTTTAAAAACCCACCCTGTCAGTTCTTGCCAAGATGTTTAGCAACAGATCCAGAAAGTCTGCGTATGTTGGCAGAAATCCATTGTCAAGGCAGGCAAGTTCTGTACACCCTATTAGAAAGTCCTTAAACTCTAGAGATCGATTCATGGAACAAAACAGACTTTTATATGCTGAATATTATTCCCTGTGGTTGGCTGATCCTTCTATGTTAGATTTTCATTCCATCTGTAACCCTGATCCTCACCTGATGTCAGCCAGTGATCTACAGGATGAAAACGAATTTCTGCAAACCTTGTTAGCAGCAGAAAGACAAAATAGTAATTTAGAGAGTGGTACTATTAGGGGAAATTTTTCGGAAGTTTGTAACTCAGAGACCCCCTGTCAAGACAATGTTTTCTTTGAAGACAATTTCCAGACAGTTTTTATCGACACCTTACCAAACTAGTAGTTCAATGATACCAGTTAACGCTTGTTTAACCACACAACAGACAAAGAAAGAGCAGATTCATTATATAACCTCTGTTTTCTATACAAACGATATACCTCAGTCTTGTGACCCAGTGAGGATCACAGTCCCTGATACTAAAGAGACAATGTTTAATGCTACATTCAAAGTAAACAATCAGATTAACAAAAGAGAGAAAACACCTACCAGAACACAGACAGCTAACAGCCAGTTTAAACAAAATCCAAGATTTAGTTCTGTTGCTTGTTGTGAAGTTTCAAAGTCTACCGCTGTCCTTGTAGAAAAAGATCTACAATCTTCACAGGATATATTGGAATCGAAGATTTTGGAATTATAACAAGAGAATAACATGTTTCAGACTCGGTTAAAAAACTATAACCCAGGGTTCAAGTTGGAATCTAAAACCCTGGTACAGGACTACTTTTCAGCTTCTATGTTAGCCTCCTTAGAAATGGAGAATGAAACCTTGCGCACTATTTTGCGGTCCCTTCAGAGCTGGTCCAGTAATTGTGTAAATAATACTGTGGCTGATCACTCAGATTCCACTCAGAATAGCCATAGTACCATGTCTCAAAGTGCAGTTAAGGAAAGTATTTGTTTGAATTCTGAATTTTCTAACTCCTCTGTGTTGTCTTCTAGTGCTAAATTACATCTAGGTGCTACATCTGAGATGTGTCCCTCCAGTTTTGAGGAATCCCAAATTCCAGGCAAGACACAAAACATCTCTTTGCTTTCTTTTCCTGGTAGTGAGATCAGTTCTATCTCAGAGATAACCCATAGACAGGCCATTGACATACAGACAAAACCCGAACCATTGACCCACATATTCCCTGATGTGACAATGTCCTGTGACTCAGACCATGCTCTTGATTTAACTGCTGCAACTGAAGTCAACCTCCTCGCTGAGAAGAAACAAAGTCCTGACCCCTTGTTTGCTCTCTCGCTTTCAAGCACGCTACATATTGAAAAGTCAGGACATAATATTACTCTATGCTCTGATGCATCTGTACCACCTTGTAATGCAGAAGGAATTGAACAAATCTCCCATGACCAAGAAGTCTCAGACCTATTTCCTCTGACTAAGACATGTGAACTGCCAAATGGTAAAGGGAGTCTGGTCATCAGAGACTCTAAGATAAGCAGTATTCTTAGAAATCCCGAAGAAAGCTCTTCATTGTGTTTTAATGAGCCTAGGAACTGTGAAGATTTCAATATTGACAATAGGGAATCTACTGTTCACGGGCTATCGTCATTCCCAGAATTTAAAGTCCATCATTCTTGTGCCTCTCTGTCATCAGCTTGTCTTTTTGCAAAGTCTCCAGAATCCTCAGCCGGCCTGCTGCCTTCTGAACTTCAGCCTACAGCCTGCCTGCCATGTGAGCCCGAGCCTGCAGCCTGCCTGCCATGTGAGCCCGAGCCTGCAGCCTGCCTGCCATCTGAGCCCGAGCCTGCAGCCTGCCTGCCATCTGAGCCCGAGCCTGCAGCCTGCCTGCCATCTGAGCCCGAGCCTGCCTGCCATTAGTACCGGAGTCTCCAGACTGCCTGCATTCAGAGCACAAGCCCTCAGCTCACCTGCCTACTAAGTCAGAGTCTCCAGCCTGTCTGACTTCCGAGCCAGAGCTTCCAGCCTGTCTGACTTCAGCACCAGAGCTTCCAGGCTCCCTGCCTTCAGCACCAGAGCTTCCAGGCTCCCTGCCTTCAGCACCAGAGCTTCCAGGCTCCCTGCCTTCAGCACCAGAGCTTCCAGGCTCCCTGCCTTCAGCACCAGAGCTTCCAGGCTCCCTGCCTTCAGCACCAGAGCTTCCAGGCTCCCTGCCTTCAGCACCAGAGCTTCCAGGCTCCCTGCCTTCAGCACCAGAGCTTCCAGGCTCCCTGCCTTCAGCACCAGAACCTCCAGGCTCCCTGCCTTCAGGCCTTGAGCCTCTATCTTGCCTACTTTTTGACCCTGTGCTTCCAGTTTGCCAGCCTTCAGACGTCTCAGTACGTATACATTCAGAGACTGAATCTCCAGCATCAGAGACAAAACTCTCAACATTTACGCCTCCAGGACCTGGGTCTCCTGCATACCCGCTTCCAGAGTCTCCTGCATGTGAGCCTTCTGTATGTTTTCCTCCAGGGCCAGAACTTCAGGTCTGCTTCCTGTCACCTCCTTCGTCTTCAGCCAGTTTGCCTTTGACCTCTGTGCCTCCTGCCAATTCGTTCCCTGCTTTTGACCTTACAGTCAATCTGCCTTTGTTTTCTGAGTGTTACTCTAGCCTGCCATCATCAGGACTTCAAACACCTTTAATTCAGGCTTCTAAACCCCCGTTACTGGATTTGGACTCTTCAGATCTGCATTCTATTCTTCCTCCTGCATCAGAGTGCTTCCCTCCTCAAAGTTCTGCTTTGGATGCTGCTGTTAATTTTCAGCCTATTATCCTACCCTCCAGAACATCACAGTTTTCCTGCAGTCCTCTGGTATCTTGCACTACATCTCTGATGGAAATTAACTTACTTCTTAGGAGCAAAGGCTTTGAATCCAGTTCCAGATTCCGGGAGGGGGTGTACTGTCACGACTTGCTCCCTGCGTTTTCGTGTCCACCACCAGGGGGCTGAACTGTGGAACTCTCCAGTGTCATAACAAGCTTCCAGACCCTCCCCTTCATGTACATACTGACTTCCAGCCATTTGAACACTATTTGGGAATTGACATTCATTCCCAATCCATGCCGGCTTTTGTGGAAGCCATCCTGCTCATGCCTCCATTACCCAGAATCCCCTGCTCACTGCTTTGTCTCCACCCCTGCAGGCCAAGGATGGGTGGAGGAATTCAGTTCACCTGTGGCTGGCTGCTGCTAGCCTGCTCACACCTGATGCATGTGATTACTGTGAGCTCTTTTAAGCCCCAGCTCCCTTCAGCCCAGGGTTGGTCATTGTAGCTGTATACCGGTGAGACCGATCCTTGTTTCCTGAACTGTTTGGTTTCCTTGATTCCTTAGCTATAGTTAATCCTTGTTCCTTGATTCCTGAACTATAGCTATTCCATGTGCCTGAATTAGCACTGCCTGCAGTGCTACCTTGTTTCCCCGAGTTCCTGAGCTATAGCTATTCCTTGTACCTGAATTAGCACTGCCTGCAGTGCTACCTTGTTTCCTGAGTTCCTGAGCTATAGTTATTCTTTGTTCCTGGGCTTCAGCTATTTCTTGTTCCTGATTTGCACTGCTTGCAGTGCTCTCTTGACTCCTTGTTTCCTGAGCTGTAGCTATTTCCTGTTTCCTTGAACCAGTACTGCCTGCAGTGCTACCTTGACTCCTGAGCCTTAGCATTCCTTGTTCCTGAACTGCAGCAGTTTCCCTTGTTCCTGAACTAGCACTGCCTGCAGTGCTACCTTGACTCCTGAGCCTTAGCATTCCTTGTTCCTGACCAGCAGCAGTTTCCCTTCTCCTGAACTAGCACTGCCTGCAGTGCTTCCTTGACTCCTGAGCCTTAGCATTCCTTGTTCCTGACCTGCAGCAGTTTCCCTTCTCCTGAACTAGCACTGCCTGCAGTGCTACCTTGACTCCTGTGCCTTAGCATTCCTTGTTCCTGACACGCAGCAGTTTCCCTTCTCCTGAACTAGCACTACCTGCAGTGCTACTTTGACTCCTGAGCTTTTGCTCAATTCTTGCTCCTGCCCCAGCACTGCCTTCTATGCTACTTTGTTGTCTTGATTCCTGAACCTGCACTATTCTAGTATACTCTTGTAGCCTCCCCTTCTGTATATCCTTTTCCAGTCCCTGCCTTTCTTCCCATTTCCTTGGTTCCAGTTCTAGTTTGCGGTCTTTCTATTTCTGCTATCTTGCTTCTGTTACCTTGTATGTTTGTTACCTGCTTTCTGCCAAGTGTGCCCTGTGATTTCCTTCCTTTCCTGTTAAGCACTCCTCCTTGCTAGCTGCTGGTCTATTGTGCTTGTGTTTAGTTCTACCCCTTTGCTGTTACTGCCTTGCGTGTTCCTGTTTGATCGCCAGGATCTGTGGGCACAGCTGACTACCTAGGTGGTGTTTCTTGTTCACTGTGAGTATTGTCTTTGAGTTACTGTTATAACATCACCATAGGTATAAGCTCCACAGACCCTGCCTTTGCATACATATCCTATATGTGGGTATTTTCAGTCAGTATCTGTAACAGCAATTGTGGGTGAGGAACTTACTGAGCTTCAGTCTTACCGTGTGGAGCTCCCGAGTGCTTTACCCCACATTCCCTTTATTGTTAATGTTGTATTATATATATGTCTTGCATGTCCGTCCTGGGTGTAGTTGGTCTGAATGCTAAATTGCCTTGTGAGTGCCCTTCCTTTCTGAGTCTTAACCATCTTGTTCCTTTGTACAGGCTTCCCCTTTGGATCCCTTTTCTCCTCTGACTTCCTGTGTGATCCTGGGCAGCGCTGTACTCCTCTCTGTGTACGTTTTCTACCCTGTTCCCAGTCCTTGCCCAAGTCCCTGACTGTGTTCCCGACATAGTCCCGGACAGCCCCTGACATCCAGGGTCAAGGATGCACTCTCAAAGCACCCTCAGCGGCACTAGGGCAGGCGGGTGCAGAGTGCTGAAGCCCAATGTTATCCAATGGGGGATAAGGGACCTCCGGTTGGTGGCTGCTCACGAGCAGGCCACAGGGTTGTGGGAGCAAAGCTCCTGGTGTTAGGCTCAGGGCAAAGGGGGATCCGAGCTAGCACCCAAAGTACACCCGCAGCGGCGGCTGGGTGCAGGGTGCTGGTTTGGTGTCAGGTGCCCTGTTGATTTCAATGGGGATTCTCTGGTTTCAACAAATACTGCAGGCTAGGGGGACGAAGATCTTCTGGTGGTGACCACCGGTTGCAGTGGTAAGTTGGGATGCCGGGGGATGCTGGGACACCGTTGGTTGGGCCACCCCAGGCCGTGTGACTTCGGGTGCAGGGGTGTCTTTAGGCGTCGGGTTTTCCTTACCAGCTCCGGTCGCGGTCGGGGGATCCTCCAGAAAGAGGCTGCAGGCTTCACTGGGAGATTCGAGGCAGGTCAGAGATCACCAGATCTCAGGTCAGGATCGCCGGGGAGACCTCCTCGTGGTGTTGGGCCACTCGAACTCGGGCCATGGGCGTCTAGTTCAGACTCGCGGATTTGGCCGAAACCAGAGTCTGTAGGTGAGCAAATCCGGTGCTCACGGGAGACAGAGTCTTTTCTGTGGAAGGCAGGGCAGGTCCTCGGGGTTTTTGAGGTTGCTGGCTGCAGGACACACCGGGATTTCACTTCTGCAGGTTTAAGGTGGGGACAGGACGGTAGGGATGGGGCGAAGTCAGTGGGCATCCTCCTCTTCTTAGCTTCAGCACGGCTCTTGGGTCCTTCTTCTTTTCTTCTTGGTCGGCTCTTGTCTGAGGAGGCAAGGTTCGGGGTTGCCCCTAAATACTAGATTTAGGGGCATTACAGGTAGGTAAAGGTTGGGACCAATGGGTCCCTTCCTTGGGGTGGGTACACCCCCTATTATGCCACCCTCCAGTGGGAGGGGGGCATATGCCTCATTCTGGTTTGCTGGGTCCCTCCATCTGCAAGATGGCGGGGACAGAGTTGTGCTTCACCTCGCCTCCCCCAACTGAGGGGTGGGGTTGGCAAAGGTGGGCACACCTCCCTTACTTACTTGGTTTTCCCGCCGATTCTCCCGCCCAAAGTGGGGGTCAGAACCGGTGGGGGCCAGTTGCTGGAAGGAAGCAGCAAAAGCCCTGGGGAAGCTCACAAAGGCGGCAAGCCTTTAAAGCTTCCCCTTCGTGGACCCTGCCCATCCTGGGGGAGGAAGCTTGGCACCTCGTCCCAGGATGTGCATTGTTTCAGACCCCCGAGAGCAGCAGGCTCTCGACCCAGGGGTCCAGAAACATGTCTGGTGGTGGCAGCTGGCGAGCAGCCACTCAGCCTGGACACTAGTAAGATGCCCTCTGTGTACATTTTTCATTAAATCCCACACTGGCATCAGTGTGGGTTTAATGTGCTGAGAAGTTTGATACCAATCTACCCAGTTTTCAGTAAAGTCATTATGGTACTGTGTAGTTCGTAATGACAAACTCCCAGCACCATATACTCTTAATGGCATTACTGCACTAACAAAGTCTAAGAATTGACAGACACTGTAGAGATACAGGGCTCATGCACCTGTACCCTCACCACTGGTATAATGCACCCAGCTAGAGGGGGGGGGGGCTGACCTATGCCAGGGCAGTGGGTTGTAGGCATGGCACACAGGGATGTGTGCCATGTCGACTCTTCACTTTGTTCTGCACCAACATGCAGCTTGCAAAGGCAGTGTGTGTGTGTGTGTGTAAAGGTACAGGGCCTGTAAGGGTGATACAATAAGTGCTGCAGCCCTTGGAGGCCGTCCCTGGCCACAGTGCCCTTGGTACCATTTACAAGGGACTGACCTGTGGCCAAAGAGTGCCAATTGGGTTTTGTCTTCAATGCAGTTTAGGGAAAGAACATAGGCCCTGGGTACCTGTTTGGCAGGAACCCAGGGCACACTCAGTCAAAGCACATCAGCAGTTCAGCAAAAAGTGGGGCAACCATGCAAAAAGAGGGCACTTTCTTAAACATCTGCTCCAATTTGCCGTGTAGCACTTTCTTGTGCTTGTTCTTCTGGCCTCCCTCAGGATCTCCATGCTTTTCGGCTGGAGACTTAGAAGCCCGAATTTTAAGTCTCCAAAAGCTAGGACGTTATGTTGAGGCTATCTTGCTCTGGGTGGCAGATTTGTTTCTTTTGCACTGTCATGAAGTCTTAAACTTGGTAGTTTTCACTGCCCTTCTTCCCTCCCTGGCCGAGATCTCCACTGGATCGGAGTACCATTTCTGTCTTGCCACTTGTGGTGTTATCAAAATTAGCTTCATTGGCAATATTTGACACTTGTTTATCACAATCGTCTCAAGGGCATTGGGGGCAAGCATATGAACATTTCCCTGACCAGTCTATCCATAAGGTAATCCCCCTTGACAGGTGGGGTAGGTGCCTGGACGTGAAGTCTTGCCATTAAGCGTTTCTGGTTTCTCGAACAGGTCTATACCTGGCTTGCCCCATCTTCAAAATACCCCTTGTAGTACTTAGTTTCAGCTTGCATTCATGTGAGGCACTTCTTTGCCTTCTTAATCTGTCTGCCTCTACGTTTTTAAGTCCCTGCAGGTGCAATGCCACTAGGGTTATGTGTCTTTGGAGGGCCTGTCTCCAGATGTCCAGGTTGGAAAGTACATATGGTCTCATTAGGCTCCGCTTGTTAAGGTAGATCATGGTAGTTGTGTTGTATGTCTGCATTTGAAATGTTTTTCCCTTTAGATGGGTATGAAAGGCCTTAGTGCCAATAAGACAGTCTTTAGTTCCAACACATGTATGTGCTTTCCTGCTTCCGTAGGGATCCAAAATTCTGTGATGATCAGGTTTCCCAGTGTGTGGCTCACCACCCTGTATGGGATGCATCCATGATGATGGCCAAGGAGGGATTTGCAAATTTTAATAGTCTGCCTTCTGTGATGTTTTCCATGTTCCATCACTGTATTTCTTTGCACATGTAATGAGATGTACACAGGAAACCAACATGCTCATCAACTTAATCACTGTCCCCTCTGGTAAAGCTGTGTTTGCTCTCTCGATGCAAATTTCCTCTTGTGAACTGGGAAACTTAGTGTCGCATTCCGGAACATCTTTTCTTGTTCTGGAACTTTGGCTGATTTCTCCAGATTTATGGAGAACCCTAGTCTGTGGAGTGTTTGCAGCATTGTTTGAATGTTCTTTTGGCATTGTCCTTGTGAGCTCGCCTTTACCAGCCAGTCACTATGATAGGTGTAAAAGTGTATTCCCTTCTCGTTAAGTCTGCGGTTACAACCACCAGGCACTTTATGAGAACCCTGGGTGCAAATTTTATCCCAAAGGTTAATACTTTAAAATGATAATGTACCTTGTCCTAAAAAAATCCAAGGAACTGCTTGTGCCTGTGGTTTATTTGTATGTGACAGGTAGGCTTCCCTGATGTCTACGGTGGTCTTGTAGTTCCCCTTGTTCAGAAGTGGTATGCTGTTTACTCTCAGTTGATGAACAGTAATATACTGTTGTGGCATAAGCTATGGGGAGTTGTAATACCTTATGTTGTATGCATTGAATTGTTGTACACCTTGTTTTATCTTGATAAGTGCTGTAACTATTTCCTTTCCTTATCTCTTTCTTCAAACTGCGGTTTGTGGTATATAACACGGGCAAACAATCCACTTTGCATTATATGAACGCTCATGTACACACTGCCCGATTCATATGCATTGCAACTGAATCTTTTCTCTATTTTCATTACTTACATATTGAAGGGGAATATTTTAGTATTTTTTAATTTGTTCATTTTTGAGTTTTACTCCTATTTTTAATTTACTCTTTAAAATCTCTGCATTGTCCTTTGTGATTATGCCTCTTTTCCTTTTATTTCTACTCTTCTGTTTTTTGGCACTTACCTATGCACCGAAAACACCCTTTCCACTTGCGTTGCAAGCCTTATTCTTAGGAGCAGTCATCTTGAAATAATTCTGGCTCCTACACGGCAGCACGCTAGTGCAATCAGATGGGCTGACAATGACAGTGCAATGCTTCCTGCAAATGCGATTCCGGAGCTTGCTGGCCTGCTTAAGCATTAACTAAATGCTTAAGCTGTACAAGGCTCTGTACAAGGCTTCACACAAAACAAATTGTCCTGTGAAGTTCCATCACCTATAAAGCGCTGCCTTCTTCCTTCCTTTTTATCAACAGCACGGTGGCAAGTGCTCGATGACCATATCCTTCCTAGCCTTCTAATTATCTGATGTACTCTCTATATAATTGTGTGCATGAATGACCAGGTGGCTTCCATACTAATTAATAGCTAAATATGTTTGCTAGCAAAGCTAAAGGTGGACTCTTTTTTTTTTTTTTTTTCCTAGCTCAATGGGCTTAAGGCTTTTATTGTAGATGTACGCAGCATTTTGTAGGGGGCTGGCTTGGTATATGGTGCACACTTATTTAAGTGATGCACCTTGCACTAATCCAGGCAACCCTTCTGATGATTTTAGTGGTCTCTGGTAACCAAAGAAAGCTCTCAAAGTGGTAGCTGTGGAGAGCAGCCTTCAGGCTTATCTTGAAGGAGTGTTAGGCAGCTTGCTTTACCAGGTTAATCACGTAGTGAAGGTTAAACGAAAAAGAAACACAGTGTATATATAAAAATATGCCTATTTATTACACAACACTCACTAACACATTGGTATATCTCCTACCCGGATCGCTTACTCAGCGTAGGGATGTGATGGCGATTAGGAATGCAGTTTTTGAACTTAGGAACTTAGGTTCTGCTTTATGAAGTTGTTCATTGGGTTCCTTCATTAGTTGCACTAGCACCAGGTTTAAGTTTCACATAGATATTGGTGCAGATCTGGATGATGCTATTTCTTTGCTTACTTGTGGAATCTTTTAATGACTTGTGTGGTGAAAAAGCGTCTACCTATGTGTCCTCTTGTGTAGGCTACTATCGCTGCCAAGTGAACTTTTAGCGAATTTAAGTCAACTTCTATTCTAGTATGTAAGTGAGGTACCTGATGACGGTTGTGTCTTGTGTTCTACTGTGGAATAGTTCCTTTTACTTACACCACAGAACATATCTTTTCCAATTTGCAGTGTACCATTTTCTTGTGCTTGGCCTTCTAGCTTCTTTTAGAATATCCTCTGTTCCAATTGTCAGAGCTGGTTGCTTGTCTGATTAGCCTGTCCGCATCTACGTGTTTTACAACTGGTAGGTCTATTGCTATCAAGGTTATCTGTCTTTGAATGGCCAATTTCTTAAATGGCTAGTGCTAGCTTTGACAATGTATATGACCTTGTCCCTCCTTGCTAGTTGAGGTAAAACTGTGTGGTTGTTTGGACTTGCACCATCCTTCCCCATACATGTGTTTGGGATGCCTTTCGAGCAAAGAAAACTGTTTTTAGTTCGAACATGTTTATGTGTTGGGCTGCTTTCCTTGTTTTCCATAGTCTCCTGATGTCGAGGTTCTCGTGTGCTTCCCATCCTGTGTAGAATGTTCTGTGGTAATGGTCACCGATGCAGTTGGTTGAAGGAAAGCCCTCCCTACTGTTACGTTGTTCAGCTTTCACCATGTCATCTTCTCCTGTACGTTCTGTGTTACAACTACTAGATAGTCCAGCATTCCGCTGCTTGTGACCACTGAACTTGCAGCCATTCCTGAATTTGTCTTTTATGTAGGAGCTCTTGACAAGTTGCCATGTTTGTTGTTGCGATTTCTTACTGCTGGGGGAAGAGGGCTGTCCCTGGGAGTCCCCCGGTGTGTTGATTTGCAGTAGGGCACAGGCCTCCCTGAGGGATCTGATCTGGTTGAGGGCTCCCTCAAAGCGGAAGATGATGCGAAAAGGGTGGCCCCACGCATACGGGATGTTTGCTTTTTGTAGATGTTCTGTGACTGGGCAGAAGTCTTTGCGTTTTTGTAAGGTGATCCAGAAGAGATCCTGGTAGAGTACCGGTGTGTGGCCTCTAAACTGGATTGGGTGCGCATCTCGAGCTTTCTTAAGGATTTCTCCCTTTATTTGAAAATCGTGCACGCACACCAGGATGTCTACGGGGGGCCGTTCCCTGGCCGAGAGGGTCCTATTCGGTGGGCCCAGTCAAGCTATGGGATGGGATCGTTTGTTTGTCCCAGGATGTGTCGAAAAAGGTCCGTGACATTCTCGAAGGTTAGACCCTTCTGCTTTTGATGGCACTCCCGAATGCGGATATTGTTCCTTCTCGATCGATTCTCCAAGTCCTCGTTGTGTGCCTGGAGGTCCAGATGCTGTTCTTTGAGTCTCAAGAACTCTTGTTGCAGCCATCCCAGTTCTTCCCCGCTAGTTTCTCTGTCTTCCAGCACGGCTACCCTATCGCCCACCTCGTTGATGTCTCGCCGGACCTCCCGGAGATCTGTCACCAGCTCTGTTTTCATGGTCTGCAAATCACCTTGCAAGGATGTAAAGAGCGACTCCGGGAAGGCCTTAGTCACCGGACCATCTCAGTCATCGGGGTCTTATTTGGAGGCGCCGCTGCTTGTCTATCTTCTGGGGCAGTGCTCCCTTGCTTGCCAAACATATCTTTGAGGGAGCAGTCCTTCTTGGCCCTGTTTACTGCCATGGTGCTACGCCTTATAGGGTCTCCGCCATAGGGGCTGTTCCCGCACCCGGGCTGACCTCCAGGAGCTTTCTCGCTTCAAGGTTCCTCCTTGCGTGCCGAAGTCTGGGCGCGTGGCAGCCAAGGGTCTCCAGACTCCGCGAAGGTGGTGTAGGTCACGCAGTTCATTGATCAGGCCAGCGGCATCGGGCAGGCAGGCCCAGTCAAGCTTCAGTTTATCCCTCTCTGGGCGAGCCAAAGGCTTCCTCTGCCCTGGCATCAGCTACCCCGCCGGGCCGCAGAAGCAACTGAAGCGCTGGGGGAGCCCCTAAGCTGAGTACACAATGCAGTCTCAAGAGGGTGGGGTGCATTGCCTGCGTGATTCCACCGCGCTTTTTGCTAAACTCCGAGGTGCCCCGTGGCGCTTTACCGGGTAAACAACAGGGCAATGGGGGTTCGCTCGCGTTCCAGCCGCCCCACCTTAATTTGCGCGTGGCGTCTGGGAGAAGGCCTGCTGTGAGTGTCCGGGTCAGGTAGCAGCTGCGCCCACAAACCTCATGGGGGGTCCGGGAGCAACAACCCCCTCCACTAGTCCTGTGCATCTTGTTGTGGTCGCTTTACCCTGCTGGGGCCCGCAGTGCCCCCACCATCTCAGGACCATCACAAATCCGTAGGGGGTCAGGGCACGAGTCCAGTGGTTTGAGGCCTCCCCAGGCCCTGTCCAGCTCGCTCATGTGGTACAGATTGCAAGGCGAGTCAGGGCCCGGGGCGGACTATGTCACCCGGCCCTCCCAGCTCCACGGTGGTCGTTGCTGCAGACATCAGGGAAGTAGCACCAGTGAGGAGACCGGCGCTGTACCCTGCCCAGATGCAGGAACTCTGCAGGTCTGATGTGCTGGCGTAGTCGGCGGGGCTCTCAGCCGTGAGCCGCTGGCACTCTAGGAACCCGTGGGGAGCTGCAAAGGCGGTCCGCACCCCATGGCCCCGCTGTAGGCTGCTCTGTACCCCAGAGGTCGTCTGCACCGTCTGATATTCAGGCCTCGTGGGTGGAGGGACTCTGCAGGTCCGAGGCGGTGGCGCGTTAGATGGGTATCTCACCTGTGAGCCGCTGGCCCTCAAGGAATCCGACGGGAGCTGCGGAGGCAGGCCGCGCCCCGGGACTACGCTGTAGGCCGCACCAGGGTCCGGAGGTCTACCGAACCACCCAATGAGCAGATCTCGGTGCTGCCTCGCGCGCGGTCCGTGCTGGTTTCCTCCGGCAGTGTCTCTGCTGCCCGCTGCACCTTTTGGATGCCGGTGAGCTATAACTGGTGCTAATATTAGCGGTGGCTCGGAGAGATCAGGATAGACGTCCTAGCCGCCCTCCATCTTGGCCACGTCCCCAGTTGTACCTTTATTCAGTTATGAAGCTTGGTATAAAGTTTTCACTACACAAAAGACAAAACGATTCACAATGCCTATTCTTGTTTTAATGCATGATGTGAATGAAAGAGTGAACCCTCACAAAATATGTGAGCATATTTTGATTTTCCATGTAAAGTAAGCAGTTTTCGAAAAGGACTAGATAACTTCAAAAAATATAACAGCATAACTGACAAATGGCCCAAGGGGTACATTTTTAAAAATATAAAGAACAAGTGCCCAAACATATTTTACACAGGGCCATCTGCGATTCAGACAGTTAATTCACCATCTTTACTGTCTTTTGACGGCAAGTCCACCAAAGTGATTGAATAATAACAGTGCAGACCATAGCCTGAGCAGAACCGACACACTACACAGAGAAGGTGCTGAATGCAATCACTCTTCATGGTCGGTGCACTGTGACTGAAGTCCGGGGTCTATAAAGTGAGGACCGGTCCCCAAAAATAAGTGTCAGTGGGCCCCACGTGCAAACACATGCACTAAGTAACCACTGATTGTGGTTCCAGGTCATGTAAAACACCTTTGTCAAATCTGGCCTTTTGGCCAACAGCACTTTGCAGAAAGGGGTTTTGAGCCCATAATGACAGTGTTATAAGCTAAACTACAAGCCATACAATGCAACAGGTTTTTGCTGAAAAGCCAGATACGGCTGGCAGATGGTCTCACCGGCCATACTGACCTGTAAGGGCCGCCAGCAGTGTATGGCAATGCAGCGGTTGGCAGTATCCGAACGCTTCTCATTGTCACCCAGTGAAATGCCATGATCACACAGTCAGAACTGGGTGACCTGGAGAACCTTACACTGAATAGGTTTCCAGCTCATGTGTTGGAGGCTCTACGCCTTTTAAGTCCATGCAGGCTTTTGCATCCTCCTCAGAACACTGGAGGTGGGCCCAGGAACATTTGGTTTTTTATTTTGAAGGGAGAAGGGGAGGCTTCACAGACAACAAGCATTATTTCCTGCCCCCTCTCCACTGCCCCACCCCTTTAACTGTCCCCCTAGGGTTGTTTACGAAGTGAGAGCTCAAAGCCCTGTCCCAAGTCCATCCCTCCAACACAGTGAAAATGTTTCTCAGGTTGGCAGGTCTGGGGGTGTTTCTGCTGCAGCAATGGAGGGGCCGGAGCAACAGGAGGGCATGTAGTGAAGGGAACAAGGGGCAATAGAGGAGAGTCCGACCACGTAACAGCCGCAAAGGGTAGAGAGGAACGAGCTGAAGAAGCGGGACAGATGGGGAAATGAGGGCAGAGTGGCGGCCGGCGAAGGAGGACGGGATGGACCAGCTGGAGAGATCGGGAAAGAGGGAGGAGGTAAATTATTGGCAGCAAATGAGAGAGGAGGAATGAGGATGGACTAGAGCAATAAAATGATTGCTTTGTGTTACAAGTGTGAAATAAAGGAGAACCTGTGATAAGTTTATTACCTGTACTTTCCAAATGCAAATAGTCCCTCATACATTCTCTAGAAGGCAAAATCATAGTTCCCCCGACATCAGCTGTGGAAGAATATAAATCATCCAATCAGAACACTATGAGACCGAAATGCCCCAGGGCAGAATAAACATAAGAATATGAAGGAAAGCCATGAAATCAAGAGAAGACACCGGAGACAAACTTAATCCATCCAATCATGAGCATGGGGCTGACCCAAAGCCCAATCTAAGTTTCTGATATGTGCTGGAAACAATAG
The DNA here is from genome assembly GCA_963921515.1 of Calotriton arnoldi. Lineage (NCBI taxonomy): Eukaryota > Metazoa > Chordata > Amphibia > Caudata > Salamandridae > Calotriton > Calotriton arnoldi. The sequence continues at coordinate 55,819 of CAWUFW010010768.1, read as the reverse complement.
GTCCGGCTAAAGACAGCTAAAACTGTTTAGAGCCAAGACTCAAAAATCAAACCAAATTTCCCATAATGTCGCTAGACTATAAAACGCAAGAGACAATTTACTTAGACACACTGGCTTTAGCTGCTTTGTTGCCAGGACAAATATCACCATATATTACAAACAAAGGCCTATTCACTTTAGAGGGCTTTTATCTTCCCATGTAAAATTTTAGAGCTATAAAAATTGAGTTTGCCTAACATTTCTTTAGGTGAAGAAACATACAGTCTTGGATGAAAGAGAATTAATGACCCTTGATTTAAATGAAATTCAGTTTTACATTTGGAATAAAGGAAGGTACTTAAGGAGGACACTGTAGTCGTTGTGTAATATAAGGCTCCTTGGCTCAAAGTGCTTGAAGTGCGACAATTCTCTTGGCAGAAGTCATCATCACCAAGAAGACTGTATAGGAAGTTAGTACATATATGCCACAGGAAGGCACAAGATTAAATGGGTTGTGCCGAAGTAATGCCAAGACTGAATTAATGTCCCACTGAGAGTCAGTATCTTTAAACAGAAGATCAATATGAGAACAACCATTGAAATGAAAGGTTTATCAGCACTTCATTATTCAAAGTAAATACTTCAGAGGTTCCATTTGGGTAATATGAAATGAATGTAGATTATGCTTACAGGTATTAAACCAGATTACTGGTCAAAAAGAAGATGAAGATATATCAATCGAGAGAAGTTTTAGATGCTTTACAATTTTCATGAGCCAGGGTCTTATCTCAAGTTCAGGAATGGATGCATTGGGGAAGAGAGAAGCAAATGACCAGCTAAAAAAGCTAGGATTTATAACCTGAGGAATTATCAGAATTATTTTCATCAGAATGAACAGTAGTTCTGATAACTAAACACTGTGAAACACAAGATAGCTATTGAGTGGAAGATTAGCTAAAACATGAATTTCAGAAGAGTTCACTGAATTAGAGGAGAACGTTCTCAGCCAGCCTAGGTGAAGAACAAGCATTGGCATAGCCAATAGGTCTCGCCTTTGGGACTTTATAAGCGTTTAGCTAGAGCTATTGTTAAATTTAACAAGTGAAATGTTATCTCAAAAAGCACACAGTTTGAGTAAAAGACTGTTTAAAATAAGAATAATCTCTCTCACACCCACAAACTCCTTAATGCAACAGCAGGTGTGGGAGGCACACACGGAGCAAACACATACCACCAGTACTTACATTTCCCTTGGCAACTGCCACAGATATTAGATGGCTTGACCCTGCCCATAAATACACCATTAGAAGGCAAGAATGCAGACAAGGTAAACCAGGCAATGGGGGGGCTGAGAAGGACCTGTGCTCGTATAATGTGAGCATCATTGCTTATAATATTAATGCATAAGAACTCATAATACTGTTGTGATGGCAGTATCTTTCATCTATTTCGCCAGCAAATGCTTACTGGCGTTTTCCATTACAGTTTAGTGTCACACGTTTATTATTACATATTTAACAAGAAACCGCAAGCTTCCATATCAAAACCTATATAATAGAAAACTAAGAGGATTGAAAATGTGCAATTCCTCAACAACATGAAATACAAGTAGGCGCTATACCATTCTCCAAGTTACTGTTGAAAGAAATAAAAAATACAAATTGAAGGGGCAAAATGTGCTGAAGTCAGAATCCAGATCACAAAGACTTGTTTAAAAATCCCAGCTGTGCTCATGACCCTTCATGACAAGCACTAATTGTAACACAATCAACATTCAATGCAAAATAACTAAAACTGAACCGCAACATGATAAAACGTCACATGCAAAACATCTGCGTAATGAGAGTTCGGCACTCCACGGGATCACATATCAAAAGTAAAATAACTAGGAAATAAAGGTTATGTGCTGCAACACAATAAAATACCGAATGCAAAAATAAAGACACAACTGGACTGGACAGAGAGCGGGGTAAATGAGGGTGGCGAGCGGAAGGGGGGGGGGGGGAGGAGGCTCGGGGCTGCTGGAATGTGTGCGCGGCCCGTGGCACCCGCGCCTGTCGCTGACACTTGGCTTAGTAATGTGAACCTTGTACAGACATCTGCAGGGCAGACCGGTCCAGCACAGGCGGTGTTTATTTAATACACACGCTGAATGCTCATTGCTGAATCCGTAGTTTTACATAGGCGCGATGATTGCAAAATACTACTCGCGATTCTAACAAATAATAAACAAGCGCGGCGAACGCGAAGCGCGGCAAACGCTTTACTTAATTAAAAAAAAAAAAATGGCAGCCGGGGTGAGAGCAGGAGGAACTAGCGCTAATGAAAAACAGATGGCGGCTGAACTGAGAGCGGTAGAAACAAGGGTGGCCAACGCGCTAATTCGAAACAGATGGAGCCCTTGCTCGTAACCGCGGACATAGGCCGTGGGCGGAAACATATTCTGGGAAAGGTGGGACATGCACCCGTTTTTGCCCAATTGCGTGCTGTCTTTTTTAGAAAGACGCATGCAAAGACCAATAGAAAATAGCCTGGAAAAAAAACACACGCACGAGCGTGCGAAAAGTCCAGAGCGATTCCAAGAAGTCGTTTTCCTAGAGCAGCGCATGCGCGCTGCGCTAGGCTCGACCTAAAAACTACCAAGGATTTTTGCACTGTTCTCGTACACGATGCAAACCCCAGGTAAACAGTGTGGTTTGCTGTGGAAAGAACACTTATTCACAGATAGCCCAAGGTCAAGACAATGAAAAAACATTTCTACTGATTTCCTAGAGTATGAATAATGAAGCCTGCTAGGCAATCGGTCTCTCAGATGGGTGTTCCTGGAAGAAAGTTGTTGTTGAGTTACTAATCTCAAAGCCGCATATCTAGGCTCAACAGAAATGAAGACAGATCATCCCACTCACTATCCCCAAAATGATGCAGACAGAGATAAGGAGTAAAATAGTTAGCTTTGTCTGGGGGGCAAATCTCCAATGGTGGCACGGGCGACTCTCTTTCAACTCACGGCTGAGACTGTTTGGGAGTCCCAGATGTTACCACGTATATCTTGGCGGCACAGTTACGACCCTCACTTAACTGGAACCACAGCCCTGACAGCAAGCTTTGAGTACAGGAGGAACAGGCCTTTGCCTCAACTCCTCTGGCCAGTCTCTTCTGGCTCCCCACGTCAGCTTGGGCACGTGGCACACCACCTCTCCCGTTGACGTCCATACTCCTATCTTATTGGAAAGAAGTCAGAGGGAGAAGTATGCTCCTGTCATATACCAACCCGGGCTCCTTTGGATGGGATCAGGCTTATCTCCCACTCTGAGGGACTTTTAAAATGATGGGGACTGGAGGACAAATGGGCATCTGGTTGAAAAATATGCTCTGACCAGGCGGGACACAAGATTGGACAGGCACTACACTGGGCCGGGCGACACCCTGCCCCGCTCACCTATGCAAAGGGAGAAACGCCCACACAACCCTCGTACCTTAATAATGTTTGCCCCAAAGGCATATCATGGCTGTATCCTTACATTCTCAACCTCACCGCCCCAAAGAAACAAGCTGACGTGAAACTATGGGAAAGGGAATTGGCCACAGAGATTAGAGACGAAACTTGGGAAGCAATATGGCAGACAGCCTCCAAGTCCTCCATTTGCCTCCGACACAAAGAGAACTCCTACAAAATTCTAACGCGCTGGTACCTCTAACCTGTACCACTCCATAAGATGTTTGGGGGATCGGAGCTGTGTTGGAAGGGGAGCGGGGTACTTTCCTACACATGTGCTGGACAAGCCCGACGATACAAATATTTTGGGGTGAGGTCCTCAACATGATGCACTCCATCACTAGTATTTCATTGCCACACGATCCTCTTTTGATCCTCTTGGGGGACCCAGGGGCGGAGAGCCTTTTTCCCCACCATAACTCCGCAGGGGCAGCTTTTCTCTCACCTACTTTTGGCAGTAAAATTTGAGTATAATGCAGATGTGGAAGCAACCACAAGCACCCTCAAATAACATGTGGTGGGGGAAGGTGTGGGCTATATATGCCATGGAAAGGTTTACAGACATTAGAAGATAGAGTTGGTAAATTTGATACCACGTGGTGTCCATTCACCACCTACATACGGAGGCAACACCGTACTGGAGGGCTACATTTAAAGATGCCCAAAACACCGAGGGGTTCTGAGATATGGATGATGTCCCCCGCAGAAACAGAGATCGACTTAATGTAAGCTATGTATCCTATTGATTGCCAGTACCCATAGGGGATCATGCGGATGGGGTAAAGGACCACCACTTTAGGCCGCAATACAGGGTCATATCTTGTCTGTTAAACCGTTTTCTATACACAGTGGAGTAGATGTGTGCTGAACCCCAGATTAATGTATTTGATGACACTCACAAGTCTGTAATGTGTGTTATGTTTCTTTCCTCTAAAATGCAAAATAACATCATTTAAAAAAAGAAATTAAGACAGATTTCCTCTCCCTCCTGATTAAGAAAAACACCATAACAGGGTTGTCGTTAAGAACATAACATTTAGGGGGAAGGTCGGACATTTGACTTTGAAAAGTGGCCATGAGCTCAAGGTGGTTGGTGTATTAAACTCTGCAATAAAGACTCCAGAGATCATGAGTCCAATGAACTTCATCATGAACTCCCCAACCACAGTTGTCAGAGGTCAAAGTGAACTGTACTTTTAGCAGCAATGAGTGGCTGGTCATTGTAAGCATGAGCTTACTCCATAGCTAAAATGGCCAGGTGAACAATTTGCCTCCTAAAGCTTGTGTACTTATCTCTGGGATGTTAACAGACCATAGGCCGGTTGTATTTAAGGCCGATAAGGCTAGTCATAACAATCAATCTAGCTCCAGTAGCACATACACCTGTGCTCCAAATATGGATCCCACAAGTCAGTATCCTGAGGGAAGTTTCAAGTTTGTAACATGTATTGTGAATGGGTTAACGAATAACGTAGGAAATGACGACTGGATTAGCACTATATCTGGATTCGATATTATATTCATGCAAGAAACCTCGTGTACAAGCCCAGTATATGTAGAAGGGTTTTCTTCACACTTTCTAGAAGCTATAGCCTCCCAAGCTAGACAGGCAAAAGGGGGGGCTCCAGATTCTCATTTCTAACAAAATTTCTGTGAATGTTAAGAAGATATCAGTGGGTCCACATTCTCAATTATTGTGGTTAAATAAAAGGGAGGGAAAAATCTGGCAATTGTAAATTTTTATAACAATGTTTTTGATACCACGCGCAGTAGTGTGGCTATGGCACTTGACCATGGCCTCGAAGTCTTTTTAGGTTCTATTCACGTGAATTTTGTATTACCATGGGCAGGTGATTATAATTTTCAGGCTTGTGCACCATCTGCTACCCAGTCATGCGGCCACATTTATCAGGATGGGGTGGTAGGTGGCCATTTTTGCCATAACAAGTATGGTGAAGCATTGAACTATCATTTCTAAATGTTATCTACAGCTACTGAGGTGGGGCTGTGAAACAAATGGGGAGTTAACTCCATCATTTACTGGGAGGAACTAGTCTACAATTATCGATCATGTAATGGTATCTGTTTCATCTAATGCTATGTGTAGCATCCCCAGTATTGGACCCTCAGTTTTAGTGACCATAATCTAATTACATAACCATTCTTTTTTTGGGACCAGAGGTATGTTTCGTTTTGTACAGTAAATAGTATTAATCCAACTAGGGCCAATGGTGTAAGAATCAAGTGGACGGGTATTGATCCTAGTAGGATACTACAGAAAATAGTAGTAAATAATTTTAAGGAAATTATTGCCTTCAGGAAGTTATCGTACCAAATACATTGGTGGAAATTTTTAACTACATTATTAGTTTTATAAAATCATGTTTCACCCATTGCCCAACTACACCAGAGAATAAGAAAAGGGGAAGGTTTGATAGCGCCTGTACTAAAGCTTTCCAGTCAATTAAATATGCTCTGTGTAGTTCCCCACAGGATACGCTGGCTATTATGTCTCTGCGCAATCAATATAAACAAGTTCTGGCTACTAGGGAAAAAAAAAATCACTCAAGGTTGAAGCATGGGATAACTTGGCCATTGCCGCAGAAAATAAGAACACCAAGCTGTTTTCGGATACAGTGAATGCACTCCCACGTTTTGCTCCCTTGTTCCCTGTGACAGATGGGTGATCCACTTCTCTGAAATTTTTAGACAAATTAGCGGGGATGTCACAGGGGGAGACTGGGGGTCACTGTGTGAGGGGGGGGGGGCTTCCTGGATATCACTAATGACGAAGTCTATCTGGCTATACAGGCCAGTGCTGGGGGCCGGGCTCCCGGACCAGATGGGGTGCCAGTAGATGTTTTTAAATCTGTCTCTGAACTGTGGGGGCCTATCCTAACAAGGTTGTTCAATGCAGTTGCTATAGATACGATCCCACCCTCTTTGGGCATATCCATCATTGTACCCATATACAAAAAGGCAACAAAGCAAATCCGAAAACCTATCGCCCTCTCTCTCTCCTGGACGCCTCTGTGAAAGTAATGAGTAGAGTCCTGTTAACAAGATTTGAGGATTGGGTACAAGAGCTATATATTCTATCCCCGGTACTGTTTGGCTTTAAGAAACAGTTGGGGACAGTCGAACAATGTGTCAACTCGAAGTTATTAATCAGGAAATACACTAGGGCCAACGTAGGCGCTCTTTATTTATGCTTTGATTTGGTTGACCATAATTTCCTTTGGTCAACTTTGACTTCCCTAGGTGCACCCAGGACAATTATTGGGTTTATTTCCCGCCTCTATGAGAATTTACCTAACCAAGTTCGGTTTGGCTCCCAAGGGAAATGTTAAACCAAATTTAAAGTGGGGCGAAGGATACGACAAGGGTGTGTGTTATTCCCATTATTATTTTCTCTTTTTATTAATGGGGTAGATAACCACCTGCCCTGCCAAAATTCTGGAGAAGTTGGTGCATAAACAACTGGCAGCTTACATAGAATCCAGAGACAAGTCTGAAGTTACTGAGAACCTCAGGATCCGCCGCTGGTTTCTTAAGAAGTGGGAGTAGGAAGGCATGTTTCCAAATTTCAAGGGAAGATGCCTACCTTCAGGGAGGTGTTCCTGATCTGGTTAAGTATCGGGTTTAACCAGTGTGCCAGCACACTAAAAAAAGCAGGCAGGGCAAGGGTCCCCTGGAGAGCCTGATTTACATCTCCGTAGTTCAGCTAGTGTTTCCTCAAGGGGAAATGGGACAAAATCTGACAGCGAGGCGTGAGATGTTCCTATTCTAGGGGAATTGTAGAATAGATATCAAGAATCTTGGTTTTGAAAAAATCAGACAGATTAGAGCAGAGTGTCGGTGAAGGAGGAAAGGAGCAATCCATGGCAGTAAGGTTAAATAAAAGATTTTGCGATATTGAAAATTTCCTTAGTGGAATTAGCTGCCCTCTATGTGGTTGGCAAAATATTCTCTAATCTTGTGGCGCTTAAGCCTGTGAATTTTTTTCAGGCCTGCTTTATAAAGGCCCTTGTCAGCCTGATTGTAGGACTTTCTCCACATCCGTTCCAACTTCTTGCAAGCACTCTTCTCCCTTTTTAGTTCTTCGGAGAACCACGGGGCGGAAGGTTTAGCTCTTTTCCTGGCTGCTGGCCTTAGGGGTGCCACCGTCTCTAAGGCAGTTGCTACCCATGCGTTGAACCCCACAGAGTCCTTGTCTGGGTCGCCTGTGGCAGCGACTTTAAGAGTACAGGCCCCAGTGACTCTGCTGTAGCTTTACGCCAATCCCTTAATCTTTCAACATTGTTCTGAGGGACTGGCCTCTAGGCTAAAGGTGAATGGAACTAATGAGTGGTCAGACCACGTCAGACCTAGGGGGGGCACCAACGCTGAGGTTCGATGTGTTAGAAAAAATCAAATCCCGCATGTGGCCCGCACTGTGGGTGGGTGCAGAGACCAGTTGTCTAAGGTTAAGGCCATCCAGAGTTTCCAAGAACCGGGCCGCCATCTGCATGTAAGTTAATGTCACCTAGAACTATGAAGTTAGAGTATTGGCGAGAGAGTTGCGCGATCGTATCACAGAGCTCTACTAGGTGGATGGCAGGGCTGTCAAGGGGTCTGTACACTAGCAAGCCAGCCAGGGATGTAGAAGGTGAGAGCCTAATACAGAAAGCGAGAGCTTCAATGTTTCCAATGGGACCCACCCTCTCCGAGTTAATCCCCCACTTATCTCTGAAAATGACAGCAATGCCTCCTCCCGTTCTATTCTCCACTCTATTGGCACACACAATCCGGAAGCCAGGGGGGGGAGGGGGTGGAAGGAGGGGGTGGATGGCTAGTATTATGTTAGTATTGGGGGCCTCATTTAACCATGTTTCCATTAGGAACATTAAGTCCCATCCACTAGTGTCTAGGGAGAGCCAAATGTCCTGCGCATGCTTCTGGAGAGATCTGCAATTGATTAAGCAGGCTCTAACTGCCGACTGACTGTTGGTGCTGGGAACTGTGAAGGCCCTATTCACTCTTGATGACCCCGCTGCTTTCATCAGTGTACAGTTACAGGCCTTGCAACAGTAATCTCTGTCCTCGGTGGAATGGTCAGCTATGATCTTACCCCGACATTTATTGGTGTTTATGGCAAAAGCGATTCTCTTGACCAGGTAACGGCGTAGTCGCTGTAATTTTGGGCAGCATGGCTGGCGCTGGCCACGGTCCGGACGCAGACGGGGTTGATGATTTATGGGTGGGTCAAAAGGGGGCATCATTCGGGATAGAATTACATTTAGCTCCAAATGGAGAAGACAATGTTCTAATCAGAGGGAGATTCTTCTTTGATACCCCAGAAGCCCTTAAAGTATCAGTCACTAATACAGTGAAAAAAGAAACCTATTAAAGGCTTTGTCAGCAGGCTTGAGAGTTACCAAGCACACCTAAATGGAAGAGAATTGCAGGCCAAACTTTGCTACAGTTATCACGGTACCGCTCTAGCCTGACAGAAGACTTAACATGTGTCTTTAAGTTTCATATGCATTAACTCTTCTATTTGAAAACACGAGACCCTGGTCAAAAGGCATTTTATTTCCCTCAGGCAGTTCATATAATCCTGAGGCGCATTTTGGTGGCCTTATCAGAGGAGTTCATGAGCCATGTTGGAATCTCAAGGAAGGAAGGCTGAGGTGGAAGATCTCACCTTGAACCCAAGAGAGAAGAGCCAGTCCCACCAGCAGTATTATGCATGGTTTCTAACATTTGTTGGTGTGGCCACCACAGCATCTCGGCTGCCTGGGCACACAAGAAGCACAGTAACTTGCGTAATCCTGAGCTTCCCAGGTCTCAGGAAACGCCACATGAAGCCCGCAGCTGCAGGCTGTAAGTATCACTCACCTTGGGCTGCCTTCCCTTGTGCTCTTTGGCCACTCGCAGCTGCTCCTTGTTCCTTAAAGCTCCAAAAATGGCAATCACGTGCAGTTAAGAACTTAGTTCTTCATGTTATTCATGGTTGACATATTGTCAGCTTATTATTGGGACTGAGGTGCCTGTAAAATGACTTCAATAATTACTAGAGGGTTAGATGCATTATCCAGAGCATCAGGAGACTAATGCAATGGAGATTATTTCTGAAACCAGGTGCTGTGAATATAAAATTTCATGAGGTGCCACCAGCATTACAGTCTGGAGTCTGATCGTTGATAAAAAGTGCTTCATGTCATTAGGTTCTCTACAAAAGTACAATGACAGGAGTGATTGCATCACTGATTGGCTGCAACTTATCCTTGGTGCCTTTATAGGTCATTCCACTGATTTTCCAGACCCTGTTGCCATGGACTCGCATTAAGTTGTACATTCTGCACTAATAGCATTCATGAAAGAATGAAGCCTTGAACAGATGACATTTTGCAGGATGAGGAGTGAAGTGAAATATCTGACATTATCTTGAACAGAACAAGGTCTCTCCTCCAAATGGCACACTTTTACTTTAACTGTGATGTGTGTAACCCAAAGATAATGAGGAGTTGTGCTGGGGTCAGTGTGGTTTTAGACAGATTAATCTTGGGCCCCAGACAATGGAACAGAGATGCCTTCTGAATACCATGCTTTACTTTGTGTGGAATAGCAGTTTAAGCAAACTGCTAGAGTAAAAATGCATTGAAATCTTTTTTCCCTAAATGCCCAGCTATGCTAGCAATTCTTGCATAGTGGGAAGCATGGGACTGAATTTCAACCAAATGATAGCACTTGGCATTGGAAATGGCCATTTTGCGCTGTGACTCAAGGGATACTGGATATGACAGTTTGTGTCATGAAGCTCAACGGTGCACATCAAAAAGGTTCCAATTTCATACCTTTCTTCAATGGAGAGTATGTTTGCAGTAGTTGATGCTATGATGCCAAAGTCCTTGACATTGTTGCAGAATGGCAGCAAAGGTGAATACCTTTTTTCCTATCTTCCTCTTTGAAAGTTCTTTAGTGTGCTCAGAGATGGAGGAGACTCTCCGCAGGCACTCTCTTAACTGATCCAGACAGTTTCAGGCTTTAGGATGATTTGTTACTTCAGATTCTGCTTGATGCCTTCATGTTCCCTAGGGGCTCATCAGGAAATATTCTGGCATAAAGGACACTTTCTTTTATGTAAGACTATAAAAAGAACACACATAGGTAGTCAACTGATTTCCCCCTTTATCAGGAAGAGCCCCTCAAAAAGTATGGACATTTTCTCCTCAGGAGAAAACAAATTTAGAAGAAAGAAACATGCCAGTCATCAAGCGGCAGGTCAAAATATTAAGCATTGGCATAGCCAATAGGTCTCGCCTTTGGGACCTTATAAGAGATTATTAAGGAAATGTAGTGGCCTATACTTAAAAGTGTTGTTTCGATAGGCTGCTGCATCTTGACATTTTCCTCTGGAGCCAGGAATCAGAGGGGGGAGGCCGGTGTTCGACGGGTCAAGCTTCCTTTTCTGGCTTTCCTGAAGAGAGCAGCGCTCCTGAGATCGGCCGGTGTGCACCGGCAAAGCTGCCCCGTTCTTCCCTGCACACAGACCATGCCAGCCGTCTGCTGTGCAAGCAGTAACCAATAAAGTCTTATATAAAAAAGCACGGTCATGTTGAAATTGTGCTCACGGCACCGCACAAATTCAGTGAAAAAAAAGAGTGCGGAAAAAACATCGGAGGGTAAGGGGACATGTAAACTGGGTGGTTGCCACAAAGTAAAAAAACACACCCAAAGGCGGGCCAAAGAACAACGTCTTATGAATGAGCAAAAAGGAATTGAGAAAGGCACAACACGGAACAAATGGAAAGTGGTGGACGTGGTCTAAGCACCCCGACCAGACACAGCATGCCTCGCAGAGCAGCGCATGTTAGGCTCGACCTAAAAAGGAGAGAAAAAAGGTTTTAAGGATAAAGCTCAGTTGTTGAGGATTCTGCTCAGAGGAACTGGAAAAAGGAGCCGATAACCCAAATGGCAATGTTGCCTGCCTTGCAGTGTTATCTTTCACCTTTGCCCAATTGCTACCTACCCCATTTACCATGACTTCAGCTATGCTTTTCCTTTTAAACAGAATTTTTGATCAGTAGATCTCCACCTGGCGAGCTCCATGTTGATTTCTCACTAGTGTGCTTCTTCTCTTGCTCTCTGTGTTGCTCTCCCTGTATGCTGCTTTTCCCCTTTCCCGTCCACTCCCTATTGCTTCCCACATGCTCCTCCTTTGCGCACACCAAGTCTTTTAAAAACATATTTAATTTATTATATATATTTCAATACATTTAATTTATATTTTATGGGGAGAAGGGGGGGCAGGCAGTAAATTGCTTAATTCTTTTTTTAATTTACGAGCGGTAAATAAAAATATGGGGCCCATCTAATTTTGTAGACACTCGCACATCATCACGCATGTGTGCATCTACAAAATGATGCAGCCGCGTCATGGTGCCTTTTTCTGTTTAGGCCACACTGCACAGCATCTTGTCAATGCTGTATAGCATCCAAAAGGCATTGATAAAGCCAATAGTTCCGAAAAGCGAAACCTATTAGCTTTGTATTTCTTTAAGTGCATGGATGACACAACTCAATGGCACATATAATTTTCGTGTTATCTATTTATTCATTTTCTGGGGTTTATTAGACTACTGTGCACCTGGGACACTCAATGCATTCCATCCTCTGCCACGACTATTAAAGTTAAAGCATTCATTATTCTTTTGTGAGAGAGGTCTTTCACAGGAAGCCTATGCTTTCTGTTATGATCAGAATCTCATACACTGTAGCCAAAGGCTCAGTTTCATTAGAGGTCTTCTAGAAATTCAGTGCTTGGAAAAGGTTTCTCTGAGTCAGAGATGGCATATTCAGCACTGCTTTCGGAGATGGTGCAGATGGAAATTTGTAATACTGTTTTCTTGGTGCTGTTTAAAGGTTTGTATTTCAAAGTTCTTTTTATGGACAAAATCACTTTAGCAATAGTAACCCCTTTAGAGCTGGCATCTGAGTGGGTAGAAATGTTTCAGTGCAGCATCTTTTGGCTGACTATGGCAACGAGTTCTGTGCATTTAATGTAGTGGGCTTTATCATCTTTACAAAAGTGGCACAAGCGGGAGCATCACATGGTCCACAAGTTACGTTTTTTAAAATATTGAGCAAGTGAAATCGAACCCAAAAGTGTCCCTCTTATAGAGCACTTAATTTTTTTAACAAGATTTAATACCAGGGCTCTATTCAGGGGGCCACTGCAGCCTGCACCACCTACTGCCTCTGACAACGCTGCTAACAACAAGTACCAGCACAACTACTAACCATCGCACTCTTACAAGTGCAAAAGGCTATTCCAGGTCACACAAAGGTATAAGAATGGCATGGAATAGTCTGAATTATCATCTTTAATGTATATTGAATTAATAAACACTCTTGCTGTGCTCATCTCACAATTAGACAGACCGTGCCACCATGTGGTGAACAGTCAATAGTGCCGGTGTTGAAAATTAAGTGCTGGTGACAAGCACGGGAAACCTCTGGCTCAATTTAAGCACTGCTCTTATGCCTATGACATCATAACCAAAAAGAACAATTGATGGACAGAATGCAGAATAATGTCATACATTCACCCCAGTACAGAGATCTGGACCTAAATCCATCATTTATTTGATCCCCATGCCATTCCAGTTTGAACCCAGCCATATGCAAATCAGTCTTGACCCTGCGCCCAATGGGAGCAGTCCAGCCTGAACTGCCAGGCCAGGTTCTCCCTGGACTGGAAACAAGCATCCTAGGACCGGTTTCGGTGTTTCACCCCTCATCAGCCAGGATAGCTTTACTCCAGTGGCATGGAGACCACAGGACCCACGTCTGGGCATACCCGTCCCACTCGGGGTGACAAATGCAAAAAGAACAATTGATGGACAGAATGCAGAACAATGTCATACATTCACCCCAGTACAGAGATCTGTGCCCATCAATTGTATTTCTTTTGCTTTCTCGCCCTAAGTGCGCCGGGTATGCCCAGACGTGGGTCCCGGGCTCACTGGATTCAAGCTATCCTGGCTGATGAGGGGCGAAACCCCGAAACTGGTCCTAGGATACTTGTTTCCGGTCCAGGGAGGACCTGGCTTGGCAGTCCGGGCTGGACTGTTCCCATGAGGCACAGGGTCAAGACTGATTTGCATATGGCCGGTCTAAACTGGGGTGGCATTATGAGCAAAAGAATAATGGATTTAACCCAGATCTCTTGACTGGGGGTAAATGTTTTGATTTGTTCTGCATTCCGTCCATCAATTGTGTCTCTTTGCTATGAAATCATAACCAGCATTTGATGCACAGACAGTCCTTTTGGTTAAGGCATCCCTGATCTTTTTTCCCCCAATCCTGATGGTACTTAGATGCAAAAGCCACAATAGATGAAATCCTAACAAACGGACAGAGTGATTCAGGAGATGAAGAGGGTGAATGAAATAAACCATGATGAAAGCAAAAAATCAGATACCAGCAGATCTTGTGGAAAATGAGACTGGAATGAAAGTTAGAAGGCTACAAATGCTTGGTTTACCAACAGAGTCAGGGGGTGATGATCTCCACACAAGTTGTGGAGGAACACTGGTTTGAAGACTATATGGACTTCGCTCGAATGTGCTGAAACCTGAAGTGGTGAGCCATTCTCGCTTTAGATAAACTGGAGTACTATTGGCCTTTTCACATTTGACAGGGGACGCGAGATCCACTTTAAATCTGGGGATTAGCAGGGTGGACCGAACAACAACTCGAGAGATCAGGTAGCAGAGATTGAGCATTACCATTAATAGGCTTATGCAACTCTGAACGCAAGCACTACCAGTGCTATTGTATACATTTGTAGTGTTAAAATGGAAAAGGGAGATTCGTGGTGTATCAAACAAAAGATGGGACTGAGGGGCAAGTTTACCGAGGTCCAGCGTACATGCCCCAACAAGGCTGTGTACAACAAGAGTACGAAGTTCCTCTGTGATTCAGAATAAAGATGGAGAGATACTGTAGAGTAGAGTGAGTCACTTGAGACCACTGTTGTGTATGCAAAGAAGGGGGGAATTCCCCTTGTTGGAACTAGGGCTCTCACACACCCAGCAAGCTAGGTGTCATGCTTCATCATATGAGCCTGCCCCTCGTCAGGTCGGCGCTGCAATACCTGACGGGCACCCAGACCGGGGCTCTTTATCGGGGATCTTTTGTTCCTGCCGGTGGGTGCGGTAGGGGGTGAGGGGCCTAGTGTGTGTAGATGTGGGGGGTTGTGAATCTAAAATAGGTCAGTTGGTCCTAGCAAACAATTTATTAAGAAGGTAAACTGCCTAATTTAAAAGAGCGAGAGGGGCCAAGGACTAGTGACAATGTATCTAGTTGTACGTGCCCTGCTCTCAAGTGATCGACATGTTTCGTGCCATAAGAGTTGATTAGATCAGGGCACTTCCTCAGGATCAAAGGAACGCTATCTACACTAAAAGGGTAAGTGAATTCTACATACCACGTTCTCTGGTTGATAACCTATACTGTCGTCAAGTAACTACTTGCAACAGTAGCCGGCGGTTGAAAAGGACACCGATTGGGTCCAGCGTAAAAACGCTTCTCGCGTGCGACCTACCCTGCCGCCGGTACCGGGGGCAGAGAACGTGATATGTAGAATTCACTTACCCTTTTAGTGTAGATAGCGTTCCTTTGATCCTGAGGAAGTGCCCTGATCTAATCAACTCTTATGGCACGAAACATGTCGATCACTTGAGAGCAGGGCACGTACAACTAGATACATTGTCACTAGTCCTTGGCCCCTCTCGCTCTTTTAAATTAGGCAGTTTACCTTCTTAATAAATTGTTTGCTAGGACCAACTGACCTATTTTAGATTCACAACCCCCCACATCTACACACACTAGGCCCCTCACCCCCACCGCACCCACCGGCAGGAACAAAAGATCCCCGATAAAGAGCCCCGGTCTGGGTGCCCGTCAGGTATTGCAGCGCCGACCTGACGAGGGACAGGCTCATATGATGAACCATGACACCTAGCTTGCTGGGTGTGTGAGAGCCATAGTTCCGACAAGGGGAATTCCCCCCTTCTTTGCATACACAACAGTGGTCTCAAGTGACTCACTCTACTCTACAGTATCTCTCCATCTTTATTCTGAATCACAGAGGAACTTCGTACTCTTGTTGTACACAGATTCGTGGTGTAGCCACAGTTAATAAAGAATTATTTAAAGAAATACTATCAACCTCACAATTACCCAATACATGATAAGTAGCATATAACTTATACACTAGTCTTTTTCCTGTAGAATAAGCGTGGATGCAGAGTATACACTTAATTACTGAAACAATATGGTGTCTGTAAGGTAAGCTCTAATAAAATTGAAAAACTATGGAAGAATTTAAACCTGGCACAGAAAAATAAAATAAAAATGAGTGCTGTAGATGCAATATGATTTATGAAATATCATGCATGTAAAAAAAGGCACATTTGAAAGTCCAGAGACGCATTTTTGAAAACTGAAAAAGGGTAAGTGAAGATGGACCCTCCGTTCCAGAACTCGCTAAGATGATTGGGTCTTTTATCAAAAAGGGTTTTAACGTCTACCGAAAAGAAAGTAGGACTATGCCCTCCAACATTAAAACAATGTGTATACAAAATGCATCTCTCCTATTACGTCAACCATGCAGAAGAACCTTCTTTAAAGATCAGCAGTTTTTAATGCAGTCAGACTTTAAAGGCTATGTAAAGCCATATACAAACTTTTGTGAATTTGTTTTAACTACTTTGGGACGGCTGGCACCCGAGGAATGTGAACCTAATGTCCATTGTTTAATTTAAAAATAAAAAAATCACTGACCCAATTATCATTTGTTTTCTATCTACCACACAATTAATCATGGAGAAAATAGAGGATGAAGCCTGACCTCTGTTTCTTTCACATCAATAAGAGCAGAGCCTATGTCCAGCTTTAGCAACGCACATAAAAGAGATCGCTCTGTGAAGATCTGGTGCTCATTTTAAAACAGTTTTTAGGAAAACTACTGTTCTGAAAATTCATATTTTAAACTGCATTCTCTCTTCCAACAAATTACTTTCACTCGAAAAGGAAAAGTTGCAAGCAGTGGCCTCCTACTACTGACATCATAGAAGAAAAGTGCAGTGGATGTATCAATAAGATGGTAGATTTCAGGTGGTTCTTCACAAGGAAGTGTTCTTCTTGGGGGGAAAGATTATCCAGAAACCATCATGCAAAGGATACTATATCTGAAATGTGACTATATAGCACAAGCATCTTTCAACCTCTAACTTGCAATATATTCGTTGTAGCGCTATATGGGTAATTAAAAACATTGTTAGCCAAGTTTTATTTAGTACCTGTATGAAAAATGACAAACGGTTGAAGCTATTTTGATAAAAAAGAAAATTATTTCTCATGTGGATTTTGGCATTCCTTCACCTGTGTTGCAGCCTACCTTCTACAGAACCCAATCTCTTCAATTCTCTGCAAATCACACAGAACACTGCCTACCCTACCTTATACGACCACAATACATCTGCAGCTAGACCCGTCAGAAGCACAGGACTATGAGACTATTTAATACTTTAAAATGCAGAGCTTGTACAATTGGTTGTTTAGTTTGTGATGGTGATAAACAGCCAACTACCCTTCTTCAAGACCATTGAAAATATGTAAAGATGGTAAATACCGCTCTCTTACCTGGTGGAATCACTCCATCATCTTGGGACTGGTACTCTGACCAATCATTTCTGCATATACAGACTTGGTGACATACTAGAACAAGCATTGGCATAGCCAATAGGTCTCGCTTTTGGGACCTTATAAGTATTTAGTTATGCAGCAAAATATCCTTGTTGCAACAACAGCAACTGTTGCATGGCTAGACACTTATAAGGTCGCAAAGGCGAGACCTATTGGCTATGCCAATGCTTGTTTTCTAATTGCATGCCTTTCAAGTTCCCAATTTCACTTCATTTCGTCTGTAAATAAATGCTTGCTGTTTATTTTATATATTTATGACTATTAGTGCTTTGTAAACCAAACAGCAGCCTAGTGCTGTTGTTCAACTGGGGGCTTCATGTAAAGGTCAGGGCGTACTATGAGTATCGATGGATTACATTGAGTGGGAAAATCATGCTGCTGTTTCGCAGCCCTGTACAAAGAAAGTGGTTTTGAAAACGTAAGTGCGAATGCATGTGCATCGACTTGTGTATGGAATGAAGCAGGTGTTTTATTGACTCCAATGCAGTCGGTTGACACGGTCCAAATGACCAGCAATGTTAACACGTTAATGCAGACATAACATACAAAAAAAACAGTAAACAAGTGTAACCAAGCTACAGTGGTAAAAGAAGACTTGACCACGATAACAGATGGAGCCATGTCAGTGCTTAATTTGTAAAAAAAAAAAAAAAAAAAAATGCCAGGGCGCTCGTCGGGAGGCCACAGCAGCTTGCTCCACCCATTGTGTCTGCCAGTGATGCAAATGACAGTACTAACCATCACACTCCAACAAGTGCGACAATTCAGACTATTCCAGGCCCCCAAAGCTATAAGAGTGGATTTTGGGGGGGGGGGGGAGGCAGGTATTAGCTATTTTAATGTACATTGTATTAATAATAAACTGTCATTGTGCTAATTTAGAAACACAGCGCCACCATATGGCAGACTGCCATAAGTGCCGGTGTTGACGATCAATTGCTGGTGCCGAGCACAAGAAACCCCGGCTCAAATTAAGCAGCGAGGCATGGGGACCAGGACATGAATGAAGGAAGTGGTGGCAAAAGGCCACGATCCTTGACTGAGGGAGACATGAATGATGGAGCCAATAGAAAAGCTGCCCTTGTTTACTCGGGGTGAGTTATGGTATGTTATACAATGTCTTAAGTGCAACAAATACCTCGAGAGGCGTCTCCGGTGCTAAGCAGAGCTCAGAATGACAGAAAAGAGACTTTGCTCTTAAAAACCCAGGTAGTTTTTCGAGGCTTTCCTGAAATGTAATAATAAGGGAATCTTACGAAGAGCACAAAGAAGCTCTTCTGAAGTTTGGCAGCCCTGGCAGAGAATAATTTACTGTCAAAGCGAGCCCGCCAGGTGGCACCTGCGACGCGTGGAGACAGAGGAGTTGCATCATCCCGTGGCGACGCAGACAAGAAGCCTGAAGTAGGGGTCGCGAGGAGAGAGGGAGAGGGAGAGGGGGAGAGGGAGAGGGAGAGGGAGAGTGTGTGTGTGTGTGTGTGTGTGTGTGTGTGTGTGTGTGTCACACTTTGCCATTGCCATGTGAAATACACACATCAGCTTGAATCTTTCGATGTGACTATCCTCCCTCTTTTCACATCCACTTGTTTGAGACACAAGAGGGTGGGGGCGGAGGGGGGGGTGTTGATAGAGCGCGATGAGGGCGGGAGAGTACAGTAGAAGAGGGAAGACAGATTAACGACGTGCAGAAATGAATTTTGGCAGGGACGATGCAGGGCATTTAAACGATTAGAGAGAGGGGCGTGAATTGAGTGTAGTAGCGTAAAGAAATGCTTGGTTGGAAAGAAGGGTGCCGGTGAAAGACGGGGAGCTGCGGCGTCGGCGCTGCAACGGAGGCCAGAGTACGCTTGGTGGTGTGTGAAGCCCTGAGGTGAGCGGCGGTTGGGGGCGGAAGGGGGGGGGGGGTTGATAGAGCGAACGAAAGTGAAAGCGCAAGCAGTCTGCTCATTTTCAAGCACTGCACTCGTGCTTGTGGCGCGCCCCTGCTCGCTCCCGCAAGGTGGATGCCGCCACAAGCACGAGTGTGTGCTTGAAAATGAGCAGAGCGACGGCTAAAGGCCCTCCTATGCAGCGCATGCGCGCTGCATAGGCGAGACCTAAAAAACATCTGCACCAATAAATTGATATTCAAATCTATCTCTTTGTCATGTCTGTTCAAGACCAAAAGGTTAAATGTTTTACCACATAACAGTATGTTCTCCAATTACCAATGCTGAAAGGAAACTAGGTACTTACCTGTAACAATATTTTAGCACTTGAACCTACTAGATTTACATGCTGTTCATATTATGCTTTCTGAGTCTCAGGTCCAGAAATTTTCTTTTTAAAATACATCAAGTTTTACTTTGGGCGTCAACCAAAGGAAGAGTCTGTGTAACTCATTACAATGTAAACTAAACCAATCCATCTTTAATCTATTATTTTCCCACCTTGTGATGTCTGGCAAGTGTACAGTCTGTGTTGAATTACACTATTTACTGTCCTTATTTACACTATGTACTGTCTTATTTGCACTCTTACTCTTCGCTGGGAAGGCAGGATGGTTGCATGTGAATCTACAAAACCCTCAAGTGGCAAAACTATTTTTACTGGTAAAAACTACATTCTTTTGGAGAGTGAACATATTCTTGAGTCACAAGTTGTGCATCAATTAAACAGCAATGGGAGTGGGGTTTTAAAGAGCAATTAGTGGCAAACAAATGTCTTAATACGGTCTGTCGCACTGCTGCTTCCCGAAGTGATTAAATATCTACATAGAAGTGGTTCCTAAAAGCAAACCATGAGTATTTTGTGGCAATAGAAATGCCGCTGATAAATACACCCCCTACAAACACGAAAGAAGCACACGCCTACCATACAGAATGTGGCACTGGAACACCTTTCTAACTGAAAAATAACTCAGAATGTTTCCTGCAATCCATGCCACAATTTGACTTTTAGCATCTGACTTCTCCATTAAGTCTAAAGAATGTGATATAAAGGTGTTGCGTATCTCAGATTTAGTATTCATTTACTATCCATAAGATTCAGATCAGAGAATGTACAAAAAAACAATGGTAGTACATTAAACAACAAGGGAAGTAAGGTGGTTAATATTTGTAGGAAGCTGGCACACAGTCAATAAATGAGACACACACACACACACACACACACACACACACAAAACCCACACAAAACCCACACAAAATTGCTTGTATTTTTAAATAAGCACCAAGAACTTTGTTTTTGGGTAAGTACTTTTTCAAAATAGCAGTTTTGAAGAGAACAGGTAAATATATTTTGTATTGTCTCCAAAGGGGTAATGTTATCCTATGGGAAAAAACACATATACTGCATGCAGGTACTTAGCTGCGACTTACAGACCAATCTTCTGGAGTTAAGGTAACTACTGGGCAAGGTCCAAGGAAGCAGCAACAGGTCACCTTGGGAGGCTCTGGGGTACCCGGGTGCAGAGGTGCTTTTCGGCGTCAGGTGTCCCGTTGGTTTCATTGGGGAACGCTCCTCGGACAAAAAGGCTGCACGTAGGGACTGAGGGGCCAGTCTGGCTGAACCAACAGGGGGCTCAGATCTCACGATGCTCGGGCACGTAACGACACCTTCGGTCCACTTCTCCTCGGGCTGTGGGGCTCGGGTGCAGTGGTGTCTTGAGGCATCAGGTTTTCACTGCAGGAGTCACGGTAGAGGGGTCCTGCACTAAGAGGCTGCAGGCGGCAACTTGGAGTTCAGTCCGGGCAAACCCAAGGTGGAGTTCGATTTTGGAGGGTCTCAGGACCTCGCTGGCGCCGTTGGCCCACTTAAACTCGGGCTAGGGGGCACAGGTGCAGTGGTGCTTTCTGGTGTCGGGTTTTTGGAGATCCGGAGTCCTCTCGGTTCTTCTTGGGTGCCTCCAGAGTGCAGGGGAGCAGCTCCGCTACTACACGGGAGATCCTGGTTGCTTCTCAAGTTGCTGGCAGTCCTCCCAGGCTTTTGCAGGGACAGCAGCTGCAGGAAGAGTTGCCTTTGGCGCATTGTCGGGGACAGCAGTCAGGCCGGCACGGTTAGCGCCAAGTCGGTTCCTGCTCCTCAGTTCTTGCTTTTCACTGCTCTTCAGGGTCCTTCTGATCTTAAGGCCGGTACAATCTGCTTTCCTGGTGCCAGGGGCTCGCCTAAATACTAAATTTAGGGGCATCAAGGGAAGTGAAGGGTGGTAGTCAATGGGATACTTACCCTTGGGGTCACTACACCCCCTATGACACCTTCCTGAGGGAAGTGGGCATAACCTTGCCCCAGAGTTACTCATTCTGCCATCATCAAGATGGTGGAATTTTCTCAAAGGGGACACATTGGTCATTTCACCTTAGGAGTGCGACTGGCCTGGTATTGCACCAGGCTTCCCTGCATATTTAATTTCGCACCAGTCCTGGTCTCTAATGGGCCCAGGGCAGTGGGTTGGCATTTTCCCTGTTTGGGGAAGCCGGAATCACATATCAAAGGCGGCAGAGGCATTTGGAGCCTCCTGCCTTGATATGCTGATTACTGAGCCTTCCTGCTTGGTGGAGGCGACAACACCTTCGGCCAGAGCAGGCATTGTTTCTGCCCTCAGAGAGTGTACGCTCTCACCTGCAGGGGTCAGAATCCAGTTTGTGGTGGCAGGCTGGTCTACATCAGTCAGCCAGCACACTGGAGGCTGGTAGGTTTTCAAGGGCTCCTCTAAGGCGCCCTCTGGGTGCATGTATTAATAAATACACCATTGGAATTAATGTGGGTTAATTAATGCAAGGGGCTTGATACCACACACCATAGATTTCAGTGAAGCCATCATGTAGCTGGGGAACTCGTTTTTACCAGTGTCCCGCACATGTACCTGAAATGGCTTCCCTGTCCATTTGTGACATCTAAGAAGTGGCTTAGACATCTCAGGGGCATATCAGCTCATGCAGATATGTCCACACGTAGTATTGTGCACCCTGCCTTAGGGATGTGAGACCTGGTGTAGGGGTGGCTTACCTATAATGTATGCAGTGTCTGTACGTATTGGCACACAGGGATGTATGCCATGTCATCTTTTCACTTTTATCTGCACCAAGACACGCAGTCTGCAATTGCAGTCTGCATGAGATGGGTTAGGGGTCCCTTAGGGTGGCACAATTCATGCTGCAGTCCTTAGGGACCCTCTTTAGCCTCCTTGCCCTAAGTACCAGAGGTACCACTTACTAGGGACTTATAGGGGGTGCTAAAGGTACTGCCAATTGGGGAAACAATTGTACAGTTTAGGGAAAGAGATCTGGCACTGGGGACCTAGATAGCAGGAACCCAGTGCACTTCTGTCAAAACTGCATCAAAGACCAGGCAAAAATTGGAGATGACCATGTCAAAAAAGGGGCACTTTCCTACAATATTAAACCAAAGTGATGAGGATTAATTGTGCCAGTTATATGGATGTCACAGACATAAACACATCTAAGTACGTCTTAAACTAAAGAGAAATTCAGATGAAAAATATATACATATTTACAGGGGTATGGAGCAAGTGAGTAGAGGACATGCAAGTATGTCGGTGGTACAGAGTTCTAGTGCAGAGGTCCTGCTGGCGAAAAGGAAAGCAGCACGAGGAGGCACAAGGTGGCTTGTATAGCCTAATAAATGTAATAGATTATTGCCCTTCTAAAATTAGTGTGATGCTGGGGTGGATTTTGAAATAAAGTTGGCAAGTGAATAACTAAATAATAAAAAAGCTGAAATTATCTTTGGTAAACATTTTTGGCTATGTCCTCATAACTGCTTTGGCCTTATGTGCCTGTAACTACAGTAGTTTAACTGTTTAATGTTTGTAACTCGTCGACTCTAGGTAAGGAGGTACACACTTTCAAAAATGCTGTCTTCAGAGCCAGGTGTTTTATTATTTCTTTAAAGTTTTGGTTCAAAAGGCGGTAGCGTTAACTAACTTCATACTGTGTTCAAATTCCATCCTAGAATTAATAGTTTATGAAGAGGATACACCTTTTTTTTTTTTTTACTCCTACCAAAAAAGCATGTTTTCAAGAAATGGTATTGAGTGAGCTGTTCTTGGATTATGTCATGCAAGCTGAAACAGCAGTAAAGTACACTCGGATTAAGGTATATTTTAAAGTGCTATGGACCAATGTTTGTAAACATTTTAGGAAATCTGCCCTTTCTGCATGTTCACCCAATTGTTCACCTTTTACTGGACTTTATATTTTTGATGGCTTTAGAACACTGCGCTTTATCCTTGCAAACAAGTAGTAAAGTTTATGTGCTCCCCTATTAAACATAGTTGAATTGGTATACTTAACCGGCCTATAAGTCCCTAGTATATGGTAGAAGATGCACCTATGGCTTGGAAGTTAAATGGCACTAGTGGACTGTACCTATTGTGCCATCCACGACAGTGGCAGTGCAAACATGGTGTCAGGGCTACCATTGTAGCCTGACTGCCGTGTAAAAATTGCAATTCGTTGTGAATAGTATCCTGATAGCTGGCGGTACTGTTCCTTGTACATATACTAGTTTGATCTGGGAAAATTATCACAATATTTATTATGTATCATTGCATTGTCTTTACCTTTTGATCTGAATAATTGTATATACCTCAGTGACTCTTGTATTGTATCAGGTCTTATATTGTTTATGGCATTTTTTAATGTATGAATCTGGTTGGTATTGTACACTTTATGATTTTTAACACAAAATCGAATAAAGTTTGTTGTTGTTGAATTCGACCTGTCAAAATAAACCCTTTTGACAAGTAAAAACCTTCCTTTTAAATATTTGTAAGGCACTCCTATGTAGACATTATTACCCAAAAGGCAGTAAATGTAAAAATGTAATTTTAACATGTCCTTAGTGACTAGCATCCAAAAGCTATTTTTCATATTGGCAGGCCTGGTTAATTATGTAGAAACCCAGAGTAAAAATGAGAATCCTAATACTGTATCTCAGGAATGTAACTAGATAGGAAGATAACTAAACAAATATTTTTAATAGATATTAAAAATCCAATTCAATAGCGAAGTCGGTTTTTTAATAAATATAAAGGGAAAGAAACTTTTATAAAGTTATCTTTTTCTTGCCTGAAGTTCCTGAAGGCTAAACATTTACTCCCCAATATATCCCAGCCAGGGATTAGCATCTGAATAGATATCCCATCCGCCAAAATATAAATCCCATTATATCCTATAGCATTTATATTTAGGCGGATGGGATATCCATCACCGTTGTGACAGAGTAACCTGTCTGCCAAGATCTAAATCAGACCCAAAGTCTTTAAAAAATGACCAGCGATACACTGCCCTTCAGAAAGGTGTCTTGCGACTTTCAAGTCATGATCTTTTTTTCAGATGTCAAACTGACAATGTTAACTGTTAACCGAAAAAATATTCTATGAAGTCGAAATCCAAAAATGTTTCTGAACAGTCATGCTTCATATGACTCAACCCAACATAGGTAAAAAGAACCTAAAGATGTTGGGCACTTACTGGGGAACTGTAGGCTTATGGTCGCTATCACAATGAATCATAGAGATACCTCCTACAGTTGCAACCCAGAGTATAACATACTGTATTTATTTATGTACTTATTTAACAAACATTTATGGACTCAACTAAATAACGTGCAGCATGTTAATGTAGAACAAGTTCACAGTGCAAAACTAACAAAAGCAAAATTGCTGCTGACCTGCTCTCGAATGGCTGCCATAGCATGGCCAGCTAGGAAACAGTCTGGGCTCTAAACGTGGAGACCTCAAAAAGACTCTTAGATGTGACAGTTAAAAAGTGATCCAGACGATTTTTGTTCAATCTTTGTAATATTATACAAACAACAGAAGATCGTAAGTATGGCTCTATTTTAGGTTTGATTAACAAATACTTCCTCGCATCAAGCAGAACCCACCATCCATGCCTTTTTTTTTTTTTAAATGATTTAAAATGACAAAGCATTCTCTTTTAAACAAAAACTGCAAAACCAGACCGTTCAGCCAGAATTTATTTTAGTGCTCCAGTAGGGAGATGTACTCAGTGCTACATGATCTTTAAAAAACCCAGGCATTACCACCTGCCACAAGAAGGGAAGGCACAAATGCAGTTTATTGTAAAGAAGGTATAGGAGAAAAGGAGTATAAGGCACCCCATAGTCTTTACTAGGTGCCGCCTCCAAATACTCTCTGAAATTCAAGAAGGCAGACTTAATATAATGACTGATGGTGGTTTGGCACAAAAGTGATTCATACCATGGATGGTTTTAAATGCAATTAGCACTCATACCACAGTTATTTAGGTGGCCAAAAGTCTGAACAACTCTTGCAGATAAAAATGTTCCATAAGGCTAATGCATTTGGTTGCAGTAACTGGCCCCTTCTGTGATTTACTATGCAATGAATGAGGCATTAAGCGAGTTCCTTAAAGTGGTAACATTTTTGTATTCAAATCTGCAGGAGAAAATTAACAATAGACAATTACTCAACTAGCTCAATTGTAACCGTACGTGGCATTAGATAGAAACCCTGTTTCTGCCACAATTTTTACATTTTGTTAAACAAACTGCAAACGGTTTTCACCAATGGGAAAACGTACCTAGGAATGACAAATTTTTTTTTCAAAAACTAGTTTCTTTGCAGATAACAAGGCCAGGTTGAATAAGACCAATAAGCAACTCTTTAAGTTAAGGAAGAAACAAAATATACCAGTAATCTCTTAGCTGTCAGACGCAGGCTGTACTGTAAGTTAAGACCACTGTTGATAGGCCCAGTTATCAGGCCTTTCATTTAAAGCACTCATTCCTGCCTAGTTAGAGCACGCGGTGACAACAATATGAGCATATAGACCAGCCACCAACTCCAGGAACACTGAAATATGGCATGGAGACCTGTATGGTGCGAGTGATGATCTTAACACCACTCCGGATCAGGCTGGCTGTTTGCATGAGTTACACCACAAAAAAGATCCGCCATTCCTTTTGACAGACAACTTTGCACTAATCAGAAGAAGATTAAACAAGAGAGCTCTAAACATCAGGTTCTTCCTCTTAACGCAGGTCTGGAATTCTTAGGCTAGCAAATCAATCTTATTGGCTGTTCTCACATGAACTGAATTGACCTGTAATTAGTGTCTCATAGTAGCAATGGCATGCTGCTTCTGAGGTGAAAAAAAGTTTACACTTTCACAATATCTACTTTTGTAGTAGTATCGCACTTAGCACAGCTTCAGCAATATACTAAGAAGGAGCTAAAAGCCAATATAAGGACTCCTGTATCTCTTATTATCCACTCCATGGGTTTTCAAAACCTTTCATTATTGTGACCTACATTTTCCCATATTGAAGCTATCACCTCTTTTCAACAATATTGAGCTAGTTGGCACTTATAATTGATTGATTTGGCTCCTCCAATTAAGCCCTTTAGAAATTTTGCTGACAATCTGTGGTGTCTCAACTTGTGAGTTTGAGAGATCTCGCTAATACATTCTGTTTAATCTTGACCGTCCTCTCCCAAAGTGCCACATGACCTTGTAGTCGAAGGGAGTGGACCGAGCTCTAAAAGATGTGAAAAATGTTACATGTTACAAAGAAACTCTACATTGCAAAGCATTCATTCATGCAAGTTGATTAGTTTAATATACAAGACATACTTATGAAATTGTGAAAATTTTGAGTAATTGTTTTGATCACACCTAAATACATACAAGCAAGTTGATTGCTGCGTGAAGGAAATAAAGTTTGTACTGCAATTAACACTGAGCTATAGAAGGCAACCCAAAGATTAATAGCTGTGAAGTTTCACCTCGTCTGTTTGGAGTAATTGGTCCATTAGGGCTTTGGGCGGAAGGTCTAGACGGTTTCAGACAAATACGTCTACCTAAATTTCAGCCGTAAATACAGCGTCAAAAAAAGAAAACAATTTCCACAAATTACTGTGCTGAAAAGTGATAGGCTCTTAAAAAAACAAATTCCAAACAAGGATCTTTATCCCCCATACCATGAATATTATCATAACAATATATCAGGATTTTTGTGTATTCTAATGTATTCATAAGCTTTTAAAATTATAGCGCTTTCCACAGACACTGCTTTTAGACGGGAAATAGAAAAAAAGGCATGCCTTTTACATGTGACTGCAAACTACAGAAATGAACTAATCTGATGCAAGTGTGGTAATTCTAACCTCTCCAAAAAGTAGCAGAGTGCACACATAAAAAAACATAGTTAGTATATCAGTATTCCTCCCTCCCCACAATCCATAAAAGAGAGTCTAAATTAACAATACTTGAAAGTGTAAAAATTGCTAGCCAAGTGGTTTCCAATGACCACAAGAAACATTAAAAACATGGGCTTTTCTTTAACCAACTGCTGACTTTCACTTTTTCATAATTTTTGGGAAGCATGCATTTCCTTAACCTTTGTAGTCCATCCACCTTCCTAGTCTACCTCAACAATAACAGTCTACGTTTTGAATTCTTAAGTGTTTTTTACTTTAACCTATCTTCCTAACACTCCAATCTTGTCATTACAGAAAGGCAGCTTTCACCAGGAAAAAGCTGAAGTGACATCATATCTCTGGCCTTAAAATAATGACAACACATAGACTACCCAATATTTCCTATGAATAGCCAAAGTAACAGTACACAGGAAATAAAACATTTTAAAAAACTGACCCTTTGAAGGAAAAAACACAAGTTATTTGTAAACTTATTAAGACCAATCCGTTAGGAAAATGAGAAATTGCAAGGCCATGTAAACATTTCCTGAAAAATAGACACGTTCCAAAATATTTTTATTATGTGCCACAAGCAAAAAGATCATATTTAAATTACAGATAAAATAGAGAGCCTATTTGGAATGGGTTATCAGCCATGCTTTCTTTTCTGCAAGAGACTGGAAGAGTAAGTGAGTTATTAGATTCCACAGAAGGGTTTAATGTATCTAAACGTGAATGGCAAAGAAAATATCTCTAGTTACAGAGTGGAAGTCTTTGTAATAAAATATTAGTATCTCTGCACTTTGAAACAAAACATTTTACAAAAGACCTCACAACCAACCACTGGCGCTATATACTTCACCACTGGTACTTAACCTGTGGTCTAGGGAACACTGGGAGTCCATGGAGCTTACTTAGGGGTCCACAACTGATTAGAAACTTAAATATTATTCACAGATTGAATATAAAGTGTATATAAATAAAGAAGCAAAAGGCACAACTAAAAATTAAGTTAGTTTCCGAAGATTAATTCATGGAAGCAATACTAGTGCAGCAAACAGTATATACTAAGGACGTTGAGTAGCCTCAATTGAATTTAGAAAATCTCCAACCTTCCCATTAAAATTAAAGTTTTTTATATTTGCTTGTGAATTAAAAAAATATACATTTCATAATTTGTACATTTGCTTGATGAATACTTGTTTCTATATTTTTTCTGTATTGTTTTGTGGTTCAAATTCTCGAAAATGCTTCAACTGGAGTCCCTGGCTTGCAGTAATTACTCAGTGGGGCCCCCAGATTCCAATGATGTTTCAGTGGGGTTCCCCAGGTTCCAGTAATTATAAAGTGGGGGTCCGCAGAAGACAAAAGGTTAAGAACCACTGTGCTACACGATTGCAAAATCATTTGCACATGGTCGAATTACGACCATTCATGCCAAACTGTGATTATATCAGCTTATATTCAACATCAAGCCATGTTAAATTATATTGCGTTCAACATGGAGTCTTGCATGAATGATTTGTGGTCAAAAATATTTGAAAAAATGAATGAACTAAGCAGGATTATTATTGGTAGACTATAAAAAAAACGGATTTTAGTCAATTCATTTACTTCCGTTTTCTTGTTAAAATAGTGCCCCTTTTATTGATTTCTACTGTATTTCTACATTGACGTGTAAAAAATATTTACTTTTCATTATAATCAAGGAGGGGGGGGATTGTTGTTTACTCATAGCAGGTGGCCATACATACTATTTCATTGTAACCTAGTGATGAAAAACTGGGCATTAATGTAGACACCAGAGACAGATGGAAAAGAACTACAGTTTTTGATAAACTTGACACATTTTTGTCATTTTACTTGATGGTACAGACCTAGAAAGAAGAACCTTTAACAAGCTCTTTTGTCAGCAAGGGCTTAAAATGTTCTTATTATTCCCTACGGCAAAAAAAGTATTTCAAGGACAACAAAATTAATTAGGATAAAAAGCTTTTTATAGCTTTGAAAGAGAGCATTTGAAACGAGCTGTCAAATGTTACACCGATAACTTGCACAAACAATAACAATAATTATCTACATTGAGACCTAGTTTTTATTTATATGTATATATTTATATGTTACTTCTAAATCTGTTATGCCCATCAGCAGCTTCAGAACCATTCACTATTCGCTGAATGATCATTAAAAAATGACAGCACACACAGATGATTTGGAAATCACATGAGAGAAATAATATACATGAGAGAATTTGGATTGTCATGTTTTTCTTGATTACCACTTATAGGTAACCTCGAAGTGCTCCTAAACGTACAGCAGAGTGTGGTGAATTTAAAGATAAAAATAAAGTTACCACAAAGCCCAATGTCAATTTTGAAGCAAGGCACACATTAGCTTTTAGTCTAACATACGTTTGCACAATAAATTTGACTAACCAATATTTTAAAGCCAGTTCACAAGACCACACGGAAATTTATGACAACAAAATGTACATAGTGGTGAAGATAGAACATGGGCAAACCAACCGCCGACAGAATTCAAGATTTGTGTCCATCCCATTCTCCTAACTACCTAGCATTGGTAGGCTGCGAGGACATGATGCACCAGCAAATTCTACCTTTTTTCAATCATGCATACATAAACCATGACACAACCAATATTTCTCTTTTCGCATCGATTCTTAGCTTCCTAGACAGATCTGAGTTGAAGTGTTTATTTGGGAGCACAAAATATATGCTGAAGGTTTAGTGCAATTAAACCATTCTCCAGCTTTCTCCACAAGCTCAGACCCTTACAATTTTATACTACGTAGTATTCAAAGAAACATCACAACTAACGAAAGGGTTTAAGCCAAGTAGGTAGCAAGATGTCAGCTTCAAAATTCTGCTAAAGCTATGTTAATGCAAAGCAAAGTGAGCAATTAAAACACTAAATATAAATGTGGCAACTCCTCTTTCAATGACTGCACGTGCTCTTAGCTACAGCTCAAGAACTGTGAGCTTCAAACTTTAGTGGACAGGAATTTAAATTTATTACCACATAACGCCAGCAAAACTATGCATTTTAAAAGAACAAACCATTCATGAAACCATATTGTTGAGAAAAAATATGCTTTCAGAACTTCTTTTACTACATTTGTAAAGAGACAGTGGTACAGGGAAGAACTGCATAACCATATGTGACAGCCCTTAAGGGCCACTTGTGAAAGATAGCACTGTTGTGTGGGCACAGATGTCTCTGCTTTGACATGATCACTGCCTTACTGGCACAGGATAATCAGGACAAGTGCATGCCAAAATAAACCTATTTTTTTCTTCTATTAGACTGTGTTGCACAGGTATAGTTCTTATGTAGATTTGACTAACTTCTAAATCAATGTTGCCAATCATGCGGCACGTAATCTTTCAAGCAACAGAAAACCATAGCCTACAACCAAACTGACAATTTTTTTTTTAGAAAAACATATAGCTGGGATGTGTGTATGTATGGCTGTGTTAATGCCACAAATAGCAAGGACCTGCCAAAAATGTCACAGAGACGGATTGTGACAGATTTAGAGTCTGGACATTTAAGAGGCTTGAGAGAGTACTGCTAAGCCTTAAGGCCACACTATGCCTTAAAACATTACCTGCTACTCACAAACTTGGACAACCTTATTTTTGTTTTATACGATTACCTAACCTCCATCTCGAAGGTGCACATACCAAAAGGTTCAATGAACTGGTAAAGCTTCTCTCCGATAGATATTGCTTCGGAATACTGCCGCAAGTGATACAGAATGACAGCCTGATTGTAGTACAGCATACTGTTTTCAACATCATCCAAGCTATCCATCTCTTCAACAGCTGAATGAACCTACAAAACAAAATAGACACTTTCAAGAGATGCTTTAAATACACAAATAGCAACAGTTGAGCAAACAGTGTGGCTAGACAAGCAATGTTGCACTGTAGAAAGGCAAGAGAAAGACGGCTAGCAAAGTAGCAAGAATGCTAGACAGAAGTGAATTGCCTGCTAACAGTGCTGGTGGGGTTGAGAAGAGAAGCTGGGTAACCAGCAGTTTTTTCATTTAATCTAGCTTGTCTGTATGCCATGCCTTATATGTGCAGCCCTGGTTCCCGTCTTCTTTCTGTAGCTTTCTTCATCTATTTTATCAGCCCCTTCGGGAGCGGAGGCAATAGAATGAACAACGGGGATGGAATCAAATGGGAGACAACTGAGGGACAGTGACGTTGTCCAAGACTGAAGTCTGTATTCCTACATCCACATTACATTCATAGACTAGTAGCTCAAGGATAAGTGTCTTTTGGCATCTGCCATAAGCCTGAACACAATTACTGCTCTGGGACACTGGGGCGGTAGGGGAGCCTCACCTTATAATCGCTTAATCTACTCACATGGTTAACACTTGGTACCCAATTCTTTAACAGATGGAGACTTTCAATGCTCAGTCTACAGGCCCCTCTCCTCTCTGCCTTTTACATTACCTCTTGCTGGAGCAACATATGCTATCATTTTAAATTCCACTTCTTCTCAAGGACTCCGAATCTTTATTTCACTCCTAAGCGCTCTCCAAACCTGTGTCAGACAACTAGTCTTCATTTGTTATTGGATGGTCGCTTGTGGTGGGTCCCATGAGCAATTTAGCAATGGCTGATTTTCAACTTCTACCCTCTGCCACCAGCCTCACTTCTACATGTAAAGTGCTGGCCGCTGTTAAACAGTTGCAAGTTCTGCCACAAACATCAGCTTCTATATAGTCAAAACTCTCATTAAAGAGTTAGTGCTCTGTAACGGTTTTGTAACTTGTGCCCCTTCGTATTCTACTGCCACACAATGGGTGGACTAACATCCGCTCACTGCACACATCCTAACACTTAAATCTATCCATAGCACCCTACCTCAGTCCCACACCTAGTCTGGAGAGATTCGAAATAAACCCCTAGTTCACAGTCTCTCAAACAACTCACAATTCCCAACCAAAGCACCTCCTCCTTGCTTGGTCCATTGCCCCAAGGTCCTTTCCCCACATTTAAACACACTCCACTATACCATCACCATTGGCGCCTTCCAGCAAAACCTAAAACTCTGTCATTTGAGACAAGACTTCCACAGTGCTGGCAACACTCAATATGCCAATTTCACCTCTCTAATGTCTTGAAAATTCTCATTTACATTTGTTTTACTATCCCACCAACTTTTAACAACAAAGTGTTTACTCCTTCTACTGCAAGCTAATGCGCTAGACAGTTCCCAAATAGATGCTTCAATAAATAAATACAAATACTGCCATTTATGCCCTAGTGTTGCCCTTTGACCATATTTGCAACAGACATTGAAACCAGCTTTATGTGGTTGGATAAAAAAAAAAAATACAAATGCAAACACTCAAATTAATTTGATAGATTCCAGATTATGCCTAGAATGCTAACAAATTAATAAGCACACAAGAGAAGCTACACCACTATCCCTTAAAGGGCACTACCATCTGGGATCACCTTTTAAACCACTTAACAAGGAAAGACTTAATGACCTCAGCCAGCAATTTAAGTAAAGAAATAACACAATCCAACACTATTTTCAAGCTGGTTTTTGCACCAGAGAAACATTTCATAATGAAACGTGCTGCAAGAAGCTAGGCGCCTCTAAACCAAGTCTCCTAACTTTTTATGTCTGTGATGGGAGATGGTATCACCTGCAGCTTTTGCACAGTTGATACCACCAGGCAGGAGTCAAGCTGGTACTACTTGTGCAGATTAAAACAGGATTTTGGAAACTGAAATTAAATGATTTTCTTGAAGATTTAAGAATGCCAATAATTTGGTGAAATCACACTTTTAGGACGAAATGTGATTGGAGGGCTCTTGTGTGCCTTTTTCCACAGGTGCAAATGTCCTAATCCACGCATTCTGTGCCCTCTCAAAAAAGCTAAAGGGTCCATCCTTAAAGCCACTGTTAGCAGTAATAGCTCCCAAATTGATGCAGACAGTGAAGTACGCAATCATCGTTCTACATGGTATAGATGCAAAATTATTGGACAAGATACAACTGAAAGCTCACAAAAGGATTTTTAGTTTACCACAGAACGCGTCTCCATCGCAGGTGAGACTGGAATTTGGCCTTATTCATCAAGAGATTGGGAGAACCTATGTGTATGTCAAAAGCTGGTATAAAATCTGGTTAAGTCGAGAGAATGACCTACACGATGCCTTGTGGCGGGCCCAGGAAGAAGACCAGCACTCTAGCTATGGAAAGTTTTTGAAATTGGCCTTGGAAGAAACAAAGTCCAAAGATCTCTGGGCACAGTCCCCCTCTTTTCCGGTTTTTCGTAAGGTGGCAAATAAAATGGCAACATTTCATTCATTATTAGAGGACAAAAATAAATTTGCAAAGAGGTCTCATGCCTGGATGGTATTGCAGTCCTATACAAAATTACAACCGGCTGAATATCTGAACACAACATACTCATACAACCTAAAACGGAAACTCATGGCGACCAGGTTCGGGCTCTTACCAAGTTTAGTTGATCAGCCCAAATGGAGATATAATGGGCCTATAACATGTACACTATGTGGCGCAGAGAAGCAAGACTTCATTCATCTTATCTGCATATGTCCTTGTTTAAAGTCGACTCAGGCGTGGTTTTTGAAAAAGGCATTTAATGATAGAGGGATTAGGTCTTGTAGAGCTGCAATAATCAAGGGCTTGGATTCAACGGATCCCCAGCTAAACTGTAAGGTGAAGAAATTTTTGATACGATCCGAACAGATAACAATGAAAAAGGACAAAAAAAGTAATCGTGCCATTGATTGTGTAGCGATTACACGTACCAAAAAAATGCCAAGTCCCTCCGTCATGAACAAATAAGAAGTGGCACCAGGAATGGCACTAATGACTAGAATATTTGGACTGAAATAAGTAGTAATGGAAGCTCAGTTACTCTGCAAATATTAATTGGACCATGTATTTTGGTTTTAATATGTTAGGTAGGGTTCTCAGATGGGTTTTAAAAGGATTCTATGTCCTGTTTTTATTTAAAAAGTCAGCAACACTATATTTTTTCATGAAATCTTCTTTAAATAACTGTCTTATGAAATCTTGTGCTAAAAAGTTTTTTTAAGATATAGAGGGTATAAGCATTTTCGATATTGTATGGTTTTTATTAACTGAAACAATAAAGACTTTTTCACTTTCACTTTTTCACAGGTGCAAAAATGTTTCATGAGAAAACCGGCAGTAAACTTATCTAAGCAGAAAACGGCTCCTGGTGAGACATTTTCTGAGAGAACGAGCCGGCCAGGTGGAAAAAATTAGACAAAACTGCGTAATGCAAAAATAAGAAATTATGGCTAACAAATTTAGGAAATACTGATGCGTAATTAAAATTTCATCTAAGCCTTCCACTAAAATAGGTTTTAAAAACTGCACAGGAAATATTAGTCTTGACTGCAGCTGGTTAATTTTATAAGCATTGCAACAGTTGAAGGGGAGTCCATTCTCTCCCTGGTATAAAAGGGAAGAAGGGTTCATGCTCACAGGCGTATGTTTTAAGCTACATGTTAACCAAGAAAGTTCTGGTTGAAATGTTGTACCAGTGACTGTTTAAATGGCTTCCTAAAGTCTAACTAAAGTAGCCAAAAAAAAAAAATCATAAACCTCAAACCCATACTGAATTAATAATCGAATAATATTTTAGACGTCTACATGACACAGGCCCCCCTGAGCTTTGAAAAGCCCCCGCATCGACTCGGTGTGGCCCAGGCTGTGCCCATCCAGCCTAAACAGACTCTGCAGCGGCCCAAAGATCAGCACAGCCCTGGTGATGGCGACGCACACGGCTTCCATTGCTGAGGAGCAGCAGATGACCATCACGTTTTCTTCCGCCTGGCCGGACAACTGCGCCTTGCTAGGCCCCGGGGCCCTGCCTGAAGGGCTTAAGGGATTGAGATCTCCCC
Organism: Calotriton arnoldi; assembly: GCA_963921515.1. Classification (NCBI taxonomy): domain Eukaryota; kingdom Metazoa; phylum Chordata; class Amphibia; order Caudata; family Salamandridae; genus Calotriton; species Calotriton arnoldi. The sequence continues at coordinate 20,445 of CAWUFW010010768.1, read as the reverse complement.
TATCTCCTGACTGTACAGTGACTTTGGGGGCTGGCGCCTTCCTCACGACGACTTGTATGGGGTCCTCTTCCCAGCTTTGTTCCCCCTCATGATGGCGCAGTGAACAAGGGGCAGCTGTCTTGTGAGCGCTTTTGGCCCTGGGGGGGGGAGCAGCTTATCCTGGGAGAACCAAGAATTATAGAGGAGCCTGAGGTCCACGCGGTCTCGCCGCATTGTTGAGCCAGGTTTCTCAGTAGTGAACCGAGTGCTGGGTGCACTGACCGCATGACCAGGAAATGTCTGAACATTAGCCCTTGCTGAGACTGTCTACCTCTCGCACCATTGACTCCAGGGTGCCTGGCCCGACTGTGCTTCCCGCTGTCCCACCTGCCTCACTCTACCATAGATTGGTGCCCTTCAACATCACTGATCTCTACGCTGCAAGTGCTCCACCTCCTTGCTCTACTAGCCATCTACTCTCGATCAGCAGGGAGTACAGACTAGAGCAAAATATGGAGCTCCAGGCTAAACAGAAAGACCTAGAGAACCAGGGGCTGATGCAAAAACCTGCATATAAGAGGCATCCCTCGTGGGGAGGACATCATGTCCTTCACTAGGGACCTGCTGATGGCTATCCAGGGCAAATCAGGAGGGGGGCCCTGGTCCGTGACAGAGCGCATCGGGTCGCAGCCACGCCTGGCAGACCAGATGCACCCCCAAACATTCTCACCAGGGTTCACTTTTTTCCGGAACAAGGAAGCTGTGCTCAGGGCGGCGGGGGATAAAGTGGATATAGTGCTTCACGGCCACACCGTGCAGATCTACCAGGACCTCTCCCCACTGACTTTGAAGAAGAGACAGGAATTTAAGCCAGTGATGGAGTACTACGCACTCAGGGAACCAAATATCAATGGGCCAACCCCTTTGGCCTGCTCTTCACCTGGAATGGAAAACAACGTATGGTCCGATCTCTCATTGAGGCCAAGACCATCCTGGCCCCCTAGCATAGACACCTCGCCCTCGCCTTCTGCCCGTCCGGATGCCTGGTAACCTAAATGCACACAGTCCAGCGACGCAGACGTAACCGCAACAAGGCTGCACAAGATGCACACACGGCAAAGGCAGACATTATTGCACACCTTGAAAAGATGAAGAAGGAGCCCTCTCACTCTGACAGAAGAACATTAAACAGAATACATCCCTGCCTCGCTCCTGAACTGCTCTGGACACTCACCGGCCCACCGAACATCAGCCCACTTGGCAGGGCTCGGGGCTCAGTATTCGAACTCCTAATACCCATTTGTCACAATTTGCAATTTCCTTCTTCTCCATTACAGGACTGGTTTGTCACGCAAATTGTTCTTCTGTTTTTCTCCTGGCCTCCTGCCCCCCCTTACTGAGCTTTTCTCCTTTTAGGGTGACACCTCAGTAGGGTCCTGTAACCTTCTCCCGATCCTATATGGAGCAGGGACGTCTTAAGGATTTTGGGGGCCCTGGGCCAAAAGTATTTTGGGGGCCCTTGTTCAGAACAGCTTTGAATTTATGATCCAGTTTCAACTCTGTCATGCCCTCTTTGGCCAGGTCACTGGCCGTGCACAGGCGCAATAGTCCAAATTCTAAGTGTGTTTCCATCTAATATTCAGGGATAGTGATGTGTGTTTTCAATACTGTAACACAGCAGCAGCTCACTTATATTATTGCAAATAATCTCTGTGACCCCCCCCTCCCATTTCTCATATGTGAGGTCCTGTTTTGATCCAAAAGAAACTTTTTTATGGATGTTGTATGAAATATAAACACGTCAGAAAATGTCTGTAATAGCCTTGCACACATTTCCCACATTAAAAATAAATTAATGGAAAACAGCTATTTACAACAATGTGTTTAAGAATTATTCAAAGTAATCAGGGCAAGACTCTCTCAGGGGCCCCCTGAAAGGCTGGGGCCCTGGGCCAGAGCCCACTTTGCCCATGCATTAAAACATTTCTGATATGGAGTGGTTCACAAGGTTGGGCCCTGTTGGCTCCTTTTGCTACCCCCGCACAGTCCTATACCCTTACACTCCCTGATAGGTCTCTACACTGCCTCCACGGTCTATGCCACATCCTGGCGGCTTAAGGGTGGGGGTGGTGAGACTCTCTCCACCAACCATCACTCACGGGATGGCAGGCTGGACCTCTAGATGCGCACTGAGCATTTTACCCCTTACATGGGTACCCCACATGATTTGAAAGTGCTCTCCCTTAATGTCTGTGGGCTCAACTCCCCTAGCAAACGGCGCAAGGTCGGACGTTCTTTTATTCAACATGACCTCGACGTTATCTTCCTGCAAGAGACCCACCTGCTTAGAAACGATTGCCACAGCATGGCTCACCCTAAGTACCCTCACCAGCACTGGGCATCTACCAACTCTAAGACCCTTGGTGTTGCCATACTTTGCAAGAGGGGCTGCTACACAAAAGCTGTGAAAATCGCTAGGGACCAAGGCGGGAAATTCCTCACCCTGCCTGTGAAGAGAGGCAGAGACACACTAACACTCCTCAACCTCTTTGCCCCTAACCAAGCACAGGATGCATTAATACATCAAGCACTCACAGAACAACTAAGGCCTGTTAGGGGTGATTTCAACTTAGTCTGGGACTTCGATTTAGACAGAATCACAACACACATCCAGGGCACAGGAGCTATGTTCGGGATACTTAAGAGGGAGCTCGGAGACGCAGGTCCAGTCAATGCCTGGCGATACCTACACCTGGACACGAAGGACTACTCATTTTATCCACATGTGCACTTCTCTTACTCCGCGTTGACTAACTGTTTATCACCTCTTCCTTACTGAGTAACCTCACATCCGCAGCGAACCCGACATCTCCATTTCAGATCACGCACATGTTGAGCTTACATGGACACCGCACACACCCGCGCTGGCACCTCCGCCCTCAACTGCTGAGAGACCCAGTCGACAAAGCAGATATAAAAGATGCCATCACTGAATACTTTGCACTTAACTCTCTATACGACACTTCACCCCCATACCCTTTGGGACAGGTTTAAAGCCATTATACGGAGTGATGACCTCCGTCTCTATAGTCAGGGCTCGAGAGGCACCCCTGTTTGAAGACAGCTCACAGAAGACATTCTCTCCTTAGAGTGCACTGATAAGCAGTATCCTACACTGAGGGCCAAGCGACAGCTGGCTATACTGCGGGGCCAGCTCCGGACACACAGGGTCAACAAAGTGGAGCGCTCCCTCCTCGCCCTTAAACAAAAGTATTATGAGGGAGGGGACAAGGTGGGTTCTCTTCTCGATCGTAGACTGCACCACCAACAAACATGATAGGTCCCACATTGAAAAAAATTCAGACAGACGTTCCTGGCTGGGCTATCAGGGAGTGGGACAAGCAAGAGGATTTCCAAGCCTTCTACCAGTGCCTTTATACTTCCAGGTGAGAGGATCGAACTGAGATAGCTAAGTACCTCCAGAGCTGCCCCTGGCAACCACTAGACCCTTCTCTGATCCTCGACCTGGATGAACCCTTCTCAATGGCCGAGCTCCGCAGAGCCCTTAAAGAGCTTCCCACGGGCAAATCCCCTAGCCCGGACAGCCTTTACCCCGGCTGTCTACGTGGTCTTTTTGCCACAACTTCAAGACCACTTGCTCATGCTCTACAACTCACTCACCCATGCCACAGGCCTTACACTTACTATGTCCAATGCCGAACTTACACTCGTTTCCAAGCCTGGCAAAGACCAAACACTCTGTTCATTTTACCGTCCGATTGCCTTATTGAATGCCGATGCACAGCACTACACTAAGATAGTGGCCCAACCGCCTACAAACCCAGATATCAGGTTGGCTTTATACGACGACATCAGCAAGGATCAGACAATGTCTGACCCCTCGCTCACATTGTCGAAAAGGCCCAACAAAACGCCATCCCTACCCTTCTCTCCCTCGATGCCGAGAAGGCTTTAGCCTGGCGAGCTGGGCCTTCTTAAGAGAGGTACTCCAGAATTTAGGTCTGGGCCCAGTCAAGGTCAGTAGGATAATGGCCTCATACTCGTCACCCACTGCTTCTATCTGAATTAATGACCAGGCGACTCGCTCTTTCCTTCACCAAGTAGGGCTGCCTTTTATCCCCCCTATTATCTGCCCTCGTGGTTGAGCCACTCGCCATCCATCTGCAGCAACCTTCAGGCGTTAGAAGCATTCCCTTTGAGGGACAAGATAACAAAGTACTGCTGTATGCAGACGATCTGCTCCTTGGCCTGACGGAGCCAGAAACTTCCCTTTCCGCAGTGGTCTATCCATGCTCTACAGAGCTCTGAGCAGGTATCTGGGTACAAGATTAACTTGGCCAAGTCACAAGCATTTAACCTCACTCTCCCACCGCAACATCTCCAACGCTTATAGGCACTTACCCCCTTTCAATGGTCCTCTCACTCCGTTCAGTACCTAGGCATCACAATCACAAACTCTCTAAGCACCTGGACGCAGGCTAATTGGTCATGCTATCGTAAGGCAATACCTGAAGACCTCACAGCTTCTATATCGATTCTAATCACTGCCCTTCCCTCCAACGATATCAAGCGACTGAAAGGGGGTCTTCGCTCCTTCATAAGGAAGGGGAGGTGCCCCCACGTTTCCGCTGCACTTCTTATGTTCCCAAGAAACCGGGGAGGGCTCGCCTGTCCCCACCTCCAGGATTACTAATGGGCTGCCTATCTACGCTACATCTCTGAGTGGGTGGTACGGGAGAGCAAGAAACATTGGGTACATATGGATCGAGCAGTAGCCTGTCAGCCGCTTTGGGACGTTGCCTGGCTTCAGAAGCGGCTCCGCCCTCGCAGTGCTTACATTGCTACCCGACACACATAGTACTATATGGGACAAATTGGCCATTGGAGGGGTCTGACCACATTCCCGTCCCCAAACACTCCAATTGCACGGAACCCGGCCTTCTCTCCTGTTTTCCCTCGGGATTCCTTCCAAAGATTGGGTCATGGGAGAGTGCAGACTTCTACAGGACCTATTCCAGGGCCAAACCCTTCAACCAGTGCAAGAAAGAGTTCTAGCTCCCTGAATCTACCCGTCACCAATACTGCAAGCTCAGACACTGGGCCCTCCAACCCCCCCCCCACGCAAAAGCTGCCACCTGTCCCCTTACCTTCTTCGAACAACTTGTTTGCAGCTCTGAAGGGACCCGTGGTCTGGTGTCTGAGATGCACAATGACCTACAACAATCACGCCTCCTCCCCTGCCATCCATACCAGTGGAAATGGACTCTAGACAATACTCCTGACATCACTCAAAAACAATGGGAGCTGCTATGGAGAGATCCCACGAACACATAGAAGCAGCTCTCAGCAAGAGGCAGCCTATAAGGTAATGCTCCAGTGGCACTATACCCCAGCCCATCTTCACTCCATTTACCCTGCGGCCCCAAGCACGTTCTGGCACTGTGGGGCGCAGGTGGGCGACTTTCACCACATATGGTGGGCATGCACTTCTCTTACCATTTTTGGAAGGAGATTCTGGGTCATATAAAGGCCACCCTGGGCTATCCTATATAAGCAGACTATCATGCAATCGTTCTGGGTATCCGCCCCACATCATTGGCTGCAGACCCAAGCAGACTGGTATGTCATACGCCATATGACGGGCGCTGTCAAACAGCTTATAGCTCGAGCCTGCAGGTCTCCCTCGGCAGCGTCTTGTTTTTCACAGCTTTGGCAGACCATTGCCATGGAGCAGATAACACACAAATTGTCCTTCACAGATAAAACGTTCCTGCGACTCTCGGCACCTCTTATTGATTACATGTCCCGCTTAGACTGCTTATGCATCTAACCGCCCCAGACTGCACGCCCTTCATCTGTTTGGCACATCGGGGTAGGAGGGAGTTTCCTGCCGCCCCCTATGGAGTCTAGCTGCGTGGAAATTACATTGAGACCAGCGTCCCTCCATCCTCTAACACTTCCGCAGCCAAGAGTAACCAGTTGGAGACCCCCTGACCTTCCCTAACATCTCCCTCTTCCCCTCCCTCCCCGTCCCAGTTTGTTCATCTGTTTCATTCTTAATATAGGCATGCGCTGATACAGGAGCAAAGCACTCTGTCCTCCCCTTAGGTTCTCCTGGTTTTGCTACCAGGAGCAAATGAGAAAACCGCAGGCCTTCCCCTTCCCAGTGGTTTGGGAAAGCTTCAATGTGTGTCCTGCATCCTTCCTGTATGTACTGCTCCTGTTATGCAAATGCCTATTGATAGTTCTTTCAACTACAAATGTGTTGTAATGTTATGGAAAACTCAATAAACAGATCTTCAGCAAAAAAAAAAAAAAAAAAAAAAACGAGTTTTATTTCCGTCAAGAGATAATTACTTTTTAAACAAAAACCTGTTCAACAGCACCCATTAGTCAAAACAGTCCGTAACTACTAAAATGTAGAAAATGGCAGAGTTCAACAACGGCAATAGGTGTAAATGGGCTAGACTGCAACAAACAGGACGACATTCGGTCTTCACCCCCGCAACTGTGGATGGCCCAGGGACTACAGAAGTGCAACAAGTTATTTGAATGGCCACAACACGGTCAAAATAGGCTCAAGTTCTTTAAGTAGCAGACATGTCAAGGGCACCACAAATGCATCCAATTTGAACGTGCAATCTTAACAATATGTGCTTAAGCAAACAGATTCCTGGCCTATAGACGTCGTAGGCTGCACCCCTATATATTGGGTCAACCATACTTATTTGTCTCTAGAAGCGATGCTATGATGTGACTCAGATAGAGGGCACTGTTGGCGAATGGGGGCAAAGAACGAGGGCTGTTGCAAAGGAGATTGCCTTAGTCCGGGCAGCAAAGTGCTGAAGTCAACCTATGTGCATCCTCAATCCAGACAAGATTGGTGAAATGCTTGTCCAGGCACCTGAGGTAGAATGCACCTGTAATAAAATGTGTACGTTGGAGGCCTAGGAATGATATGCTAAGCCAACTTCCTGGATGCGAAAGTCAGTGACATCGTTTTTTGTTTTTTTTTAAAACATTTTTATTGGCATTTTGAGTAATATAGGAATAATTGAATACAGTACAGTAGGATTTGACGGTACATACAGAGTGGTTCAGAAAGCTATACAATAGTTCACTGGCTGGCTTAAACAGTGGGAGATACTCTGTGCCGTTACCAGCTAGTGGGCAATCAAGATGCACATTATCCCGCATCCTCTTTTTGTTTTGGTCCAGTCACTCACTTATTTCTGTCAATGAATCCTCATGCGGGGGTTCACATATATTTCCTCGGTAGGTATTCCACCTTCCCCACACCCGTGTCCATTTTTTGGGGCACCCTCTGTGAACGTAGACTGATTTCTCCACTATCATTGCATTGTCCATGTCTTTACACCACTGGTGAAGGGTAGGGGTTTGTCGGGATCCCCAGCATTGTGCAATATTACGCTTCGCCAATGTCATGCCTAGTGTCACCCAGTCCTGAGTCGTATGGTTGAGATCCGTGGGCTCCCATATATTAAGGAAGCATCTTTTTGGTTCTGGGAGAACCGCAACCGTCGTGACCCGCAGAGTGTGCGCATAACCGCCCTCCAGTAATGTGCAATCTCTGGACAGAGCCAGAGGGTGTGGAAGAGTGTGCCCGGTGCACCACATTGTCTAAGGCAGAGCGGTGTGTCCGTCCGGTCAATTTTGTGTAGGAGTGTCCGTGTATAGTAAGTGCGATGTAAAAATTTTTAATTGTACCAACTTGAGCTTTGACGATATCGCTACCTCCTTAGGAGACGCAAGCGCCTCTTGCCAATCTGCGTCATCTAACTCACCTACGTCCGATTCCCATTTGGTTTTAAGGTCTTCAGTGGGGTCTGGTTAGTTATTGATTATTTTCCGATAGGTTTGGGAGATGGCTTTTTTGTGAAGGTGATCTGTCAGGAGCCTATCCTCTAGTGGTGAAGATTCTGCGAGCTGCGTACCCGGTAGAATCATTGCCGTGAGCGCGTGTCTGATCTGCATGAAACGAAACGTTTCGGTTTTCGCCAATCCATATGTGGCCTGTAGTTGTGCAAATGTGACCATTTCCCCATTCTTCCACAGATCTCCCACCCTTGAGATTCCTATCAGATCCCACTGCCGAAATCCTTTGGTGTTGCGTAGTGTACCTAATCTTTTCGTGTCCCATAATGGCATGGCCTGCGTTATTACTCCCTCCCAACCCAGCGCTCGTTGTGCCTCGAACCAGATTTGGATCGTGTGTGCCGTGGGACCTGTGAGGTTGCTCCTCCTGACCTTTTTGTATAGTGCTCCCATAACCCCTACAGTTTCCAGGAGGTGCCTATCCATGCGATATGCTGGGTCGTCTTGGGATATGTGAAGCCATTGATTTATGACAACGAGCTGCGAAGCCCAATAATAGACTCTGATATTGGGGAGGGCAATGCCACAGTCATACCAACTTCTTGTAAGTTTATGCATGGCTATACGGGGCGTTTTTCTGTCCCATAGCAGACTGGTCACTTCTGCATTTATCGCAGTAAAATATGCTGGGGTGACTGGGAACGGTGTATTCTGTAGTGCATACAGGAATCTTGGGAGCGCCATCATTTTAAAGAGGGCTGCTCTCCCTAGTAGCGTTAGCGGTAAGGAGCGCCAATGTTTGACGTCACGTCGAAATCGCATCAGGGGCTGTGTGAGGTTTTCAGCAATGAATTGTGTTTTATCGTGTGTTACATATACCCCTAGGAACTTGAAACCTCTGTCAGCTATCTGAATTTCACATCCCCCGTGGAAGGCGTGGTGGGGGGCCGTGGAGTACATAAAGAAGCGATTTTGCCCAGTTTATGGTATATCCGGAGACTCGCCCATATGATGTACATATGTCCAACAGGCGATTGATCGAGCGCGCCGGGGATGCCAGATACAGCAGTATATCATCCACATATAGCGAAATGCGATCCTCCCAGCCCATGGCCCATTTTAATCCGCGGATAGACGGATCTTGACGTACCCAGGCGGCCAATGGCTCGAACACCAGCGCAAAGAGGAGCGGTGATAAGGGGCAGCCTTGCCGCGTCCCCCTACCTAACGGGAAGTCTGTCGATATATGGCCATTCACAACAACCTGCGCCAATGGCTGCGTATAGAGTAACTGGACCCATGCGCAGAACTTGGGACCGAATCCCAGGTGTCGGAGGACCGCTAATAGGAAGGGCCATTCGACGAGGTCGAACGCCATTCGTGCATCAAGCGAGAGAATAACTGCGTCCTCCTCTATAGTAGATCTGCGCGCAATGACACTATGTAACCGTAGTAAATTAAGTGCAGTGTTCCGATTTGGCATAAATCCGGACTGATCCGGGTGGATCACTGTAGTAAGATGCGGCTGTAACCTCATGGCCAGTGTTTTTGCAAGTATTTTCGCTTCAGCGTTAATTAAGGAAATCGGCCTAAATGACATACATTCATGCGGTGGTTTGCCGGGCTTGTGAATTGCCACTATGGTAGCCAGGCGTTGATCTCTGGGTAGGACCCCCTTCTCTAAACTATCTGTATACATATTAAGTAAGTGTGGTATGATTTGGGGTGCTGCTTTCTTGTAGAATTCTACCGGAATTCAATTGGGCCCTAAAGCTTTCCCCGTATACAGTGCGCCTAATGCCAGCGCGAGTTCTTCCGGAGCTAGGTCTTCTTCTAGAGCCTCAGCCGCAGTAGGGGACAGTGTGGGCATTTTTATGTCTCTAAGAAATTCCAGATTGTCGTCTATTGTGGCCGTGGCCGTTGGGATGTATACCTTTTCGTAATGTGCCGCTAATGCCTCAGTTATTTGCTGGGGTTCTGCAGTTATCCTTCCATCTTCTAGCCGGATCTGTGCCACCCATTTACTAGCCCTCTCCTTCTCCAGCCATGCTAAGAGCTTACCCGCTTTGTCACCTAGTTCGTAAATAGTGTGTTGTGTTTTAGTGAGCTTAGTTTTTGCCTCTTCCCATGTGTAGGCCTTGTACTCTTGTTGTGCCAAGTGTACCCTATGTGTCGTGTCATCATCGGTGTTTGCTACATGTTCAGCCTCTGCCAGGGATACTCCGCGCTCCAAACTTTCAATTTTTTGTTGCTGAGCCTGTTTATGACCCGTAACTAGGGAGATAGCCTGCCCTCGTAGTCCTGTTTTATAGGCCTCCCACAGTGTTGTCGGGGATGGGACTGAGGATTGGTTTTCCGCAAAGTAGTTCTTTGTCGTTTTAAGGAGATTTTTACCGATCTTGCGGTTTTTAAGGTATCCGGGGTGCAGCGGAAACAGCCTGCGCCGTCTCGGGGTGGAGGCTGTATATGTAATAAGCACTGGAGAGTGGTCTGATATGCCCCTAGAGAAGTGTGTAATCTCTGTCACCCCCGCCAGCCCGGTCGCTAATGTGAAGATGTAATCTAGTCTGGAAATGCTATTATGCACTCCTGAACGGAATGTGTATTGCTGCTCTGTCGGGTATCTGGCCCTCCATACGTCCATCAGGCCGAGAGCCTCAATGAACTCTACCAGTTTGAGGTTTGCGCTGCTGGGATCTCTAGGGGGTCTCCTGACAATGGATGCGTCCATGGTCGTATTGAAATCTCCCCCCATTATTAGTTCGCCGTGTGGGAGTGTCAATAGGAACTTCCCCAGGGCCGGGAAAGTTGTCTCGTGTAGCGTCGGTGGGATGTAAACTGTCACTAGGTTATAGATTCTACTGTCCCATTGACATGTTATCGCTGCGAATCGTCCTTGATCATCCTTCCGGGACCCAGTTATCAATGGGAAGCGTTTATTAACTAGGATCCCCACCCCTCTAGATCCGGAAGTAAAATCAGAGTGTACTACCATTTTAAATCCCCACCTATCTAAAGCTTTACAAGCTGTCCCCATCAAGTGTGATTCCTGGAGAAGCGTAACAGCGGGACCCTTACGTTTGATGTATTGTAGGACTAATCCTCGTTTTATTTTATCTCCCAGGCCATTCACATTCCATGACAGCACCTTAAATGGAAGGTATGACGGCCGGGAGGCCTGTGTCTGGGGGTCCGTGTCATCAACGATCGTGTTTATTTGCGTCATATTTGTCATCTGCTGTGACGAAGTGTTGTGTTGTCCGTATGATACCAACTGCGTTGTCGCCATGTATGTCCTCTGATCTAGCACTGTGCGTCAGGATTGAAACTAGAACTGAAGAAACCCCCCTTAACTGTACCCATCCCCCCTCCCTCCTCCCTGCACAGCGGATTTAAAACTACCCGCCACCCCAACTCAGCAGAGTGCTTTATTCCCATAACTTTGTACTTGCGTAATGGGAGAGAGTTACTCCGCGCTCTGTCCAGTCCCCTCGATTACTCGTAGTCCATTGCGATCAAACTGCACCTCTAAATGTTCAGGCCCAGTCCTCAAGTGTCCATAGGGTCACCACGTGGGATCTGCAGCGTAAGTCCATCAATTCGTAAGAGCTGTAATTGCTGGATCAATCCGAGTTCTCGGCAGCATTGTGTTGTGACCCTTCCGATGCTTCTAGCCCTTTTCTGTCTCACGGCTCTGTTGTTGTGGGTTGTTGCTTCTGTCTGAGTCCCTGTCTTCTTGGGCCTCCCGCCGGTCGCCATCCCTCTAACCAGTCAGCAGCTTCCTCGGGTGTCCTGAAGAACCAGGTTTTTCCTTCTGCCTCTACTCTCAATTTTGCCGGGTATAACATTGCGTACTTGAGTTCACGGTTGCGGAGTTCTCCCTTGACTTCCATAAAGTTACGGCGCTGTTTGGTCACTGCCGCCGTATAATCCGGATACAGGGTCACATTGCAGTTGTCCACTTGTATTGGGGGGGCTATGCGCGCCGCCTGTAAAATGGTGTCCCGATCGCGAAACTTGAATATGCGCCCCAATATCGGTCTTGGGGGAGCCCCCGGCAGGGGTCTCCCTCCGGGCACCCTGTGTGCTCTCTCCACCGAGAAGAAGCTGGACAGCCCCCGTGGCTGCAGTTCGTTTTTTATAAGATCTTCGACAAAGATCTAGAGCCAGTCCCCTCACGCTCTCTGGTACCCCAACCAGGCGTACATTGTACCTTCTTGATCGACCTTCCTGGTCTTCGAGCTTGTACGCCAATTGTTTCTGCGCCAGCTCCAGTGTCTGGACCTTCTTTTTCAGTGTCACCGTGTCCATGGAGAGAGCCGCTGCGGTGGTTTCCACCTCTGTTATTCTGGTGCTCATTTTAGAGACATCTGCACGTAGTAGTGTGATATCTGTCGAGATTGTTCCTATGGACGTTTGCATCTGATTTAGTGCGGCCATCACATCTTGGAGAGTGACCTCTTTGGGTTTTTGAGGTGGAGTGTCCGTGCCTCCCGTAGTGGGCGGAGGTGGTGCGTCTGTCTGTTCCTTGTGGTAGGCGTATTTGTCAAGTTTATTGCTGGGCACTGTACGTTGTCCCCTGCCTCCCATGGTGGCTGAGGAGGTAGGTGTTGCAACAGGTCACTCGGGGGGAAATCGCGCAGCCTTTCGGTTTTCCTGTTCCCGGTGATAGGTCCACCCTGTCAGGCCTATCGCTCAGGGATCGGGCAAGGCCTTGGGGAATTAAATGTTCAGCCCCCAGATGGCTCGGCGGCAGTGCCGGTGTCAACGATGTGTGTTGTTGGGCTCTGCGTATAGCGTTAGTTTGACTTGTGTAGTACGGGGAACCACTACGGTTCTTTCCCCGGCGGAGCCTCCCGTAGTTGCCTTATTTTGATTACCAGTGCCGGATTCAGCTGCTGGCCTCATCACTCCATCGTCCTTGCACACCGAAGTACTCCTCAAGGCCGTCTGCTGGGGTCTTACTTCGGATTCTGTTTAGTGTGGGACCCTCCAGCCCCCCGAATCAGTGCGTCAGCCTGCCTGCACTGATGCTGCAGTCTTCTTCACTGGCACAGGCCCGTTCCTCCGCCAGGCGCGGGAGGCAATTAGGTGCGGCGATGGCGTCTGGGCTGTTAGTTTATGAGCGGTGCCGCCCCCTAGTCTACACCCGCGTCTCTTCGCAACTTGCCGCTAGGCCGTACCTCGCACACACGGTCTGGCCCTCGGCGCGATGCCTCAGCGGTATCTTCTCCCCCCGCGCTGTCACTCGCACCCGGCTGCCAGGCGTGTCTTCGTTCATGTCCGCATGCTCATGCCACCGTGGAGGTTTCGGGTCTTCTATGGCGTCCCGGCGGCCGTGGGGGCCCTCCTCGGGGGTTCCAGGTCGTGTCGGTCCCCATGCAGTCGGCACTTAATTTACGCGAGGCCCCAGCTTCGCAGCTGTTCCTGGGCCTCAACCGCGCCACACGGTCGCGTTGCTCTCCGGTCTCTCGCCCGGGGTTCCAACTTTCCACAACTGTTCCTCCGGTGTTCCGGTGCTGCGGCACACGATCTATGGGTGTTTTCACACGAGATACATGACAGGATTGACTGGGGGAAGAGCTTCGAGCGCGGAGTCGTTCTAGGCTGCGGCCATCTTCCTTGGAGCTCCGCACCGGCCCCGCCAATTATCCTGAATAGACGGCCGCCCGATCCCTGGGGGCTGCGACGGGGGTCCCATAACATCGCGGGACCTTGGGGTGACGGCTGAGACATACTCCTGCCCGATCTGGGGCGGAGGGGCTGCGAGCTGCATCGGCGCGGCGGCCGAACACCAGAGACAAGATGGCGCCGAACTGAGAGAGGAGCCCCGTCCGCCCGGAGTGTACTTTCTGCCCGAGCGACTACCAAGCATCGGCACTCCACTACAGGTCAGCGGAGATACAGAGAGTGGTGAGAGAGCGGCCGACGAGTGGTGCGGAGGGAAAGCGCCTTGCTAATGGGGTTGGCTGTGACCGGAACCGAGACGACTGCGACGAGCGGCCTGCTCCTGCAGCGTCGCATGGGCCTGGTGGCTCACCTGCTCTACCTTGAGGAGCGGAGCGAAGGGTAGGACCGCGACACCTGGGGTTGCAGCGGCGCACCACTGGCGAGCGGACGGCTGTGGATTGCTGGGTAGGCGCTGCGGTGCAGTGGCCTGCAGAACATCCCGACTTGGTGACTGGTCTCCCGCTGAGGGGCGGATGGCTGGGACTGGCGGCGGGTGAGAGCCGCTAGGGCACTGCAAGAGGACCCCGGATCGCGCAGAGGAGACTCCCTCGAATCGAGTGCTGCCACCCGCCGTGCTCGCTTGCGGGTGCGAATAGGCCCGGGCGGGCCCTGGGCGGTGCCCTATGCTGAGGCCTGCGGAGAATTCCTGTGCTGCTCGGAGGGCTGGGAGTAGCTGGCACTGCCTGGAGCCAAGCGGGCCGAGGATGCGTTGGAACCGACGCGCGCTGAGCATGGAGAGACGACCCTGAGCTCATTGACTGCGTGGCTGCCATCTGCCCAAGGCTATAATCCGTGGCGCCTAACGAGGGAGTGCTCCTTAATTGTGCACTCGAGAACTACGTGACTGCCGAGGTGGCGGTTGCCCTGGTCCACCCCCAAATGTGAGTGGGCCCCAGCGGCTGACTGGGGAGATCGTGACCTCCACGTGAGGGGAGCTTGGATAGCTACGCCATACCTGCGGGATGGGAAAGCCTAGGGGAAGCAGCAGGTGGCTCAGCCGGACCGAGATGATGGGGGACATGATTCCACGCGACCGGAATCTCCCGAACCGCCGAATGAAGCGGGAGTACAACTACAATTAGCTCGCATACTCCAGGCCATTACAGATACGCGAGAGGCCCTGCAGCGCGATATCGCCACGGTTTCCGTGGGGCTGGGATTGCTGCGCGCCGACCACGATAAACTGTCGGGTAGAATGAAGCAAGCCGAAACTTCCCTGGCAACTATAGAGCCAGCACAGAAAGTCCTTACTGTCCAGATGGGGGAGGTCACCCGTAGAGTGGCGGCGCTGGAAAAACGGGCAGAAGACGTAGAAGGGAGGAATCGCAGAAATAACATTCGTGTTCTGGGCCTGCCGGAGGAAATTGAGGGAACTAATATGGTCCAGTACTTGGAGGACTGGCTCCGTACCACAGTGGCACCGACGGGACTGACGCAGTTTTACACGCTGGAAAGGGCGCACCGAATACCGGCACGACCATTAGCATCGGGACGACCGCCGCGGCCGGTGGTGGCGAGGCTCCTTCATTACAAGGACAGGGATCATCTACTGAGGATGGCACGCTCAACAGGACCGTATTCAGTGGGCAACAGTAAGGTCTCCCTCTTTCCTGACTACACGCAGGAGGTTCAGCGCCGTCGCGCGTCTTTCCTGGCAGTCAAGCGGGCTCTGCGTGAGGAGGGCCTCCAGTACTCACTAATGTTTCCCGCTCGCCTGAGAATAGTCTTGAACGATGCTACGCACTTTTGTGAGGGCCCATCGGAGGCCTGGGACTGGCTGGAAATGTATAGAACAGGCAAGACCCCGGCCGGGGATGCTGGAACTGGTGAATTTTCAAGGCAGCTGCCGCGGCGCCGGCGCAGGTCGAGACGACGCCCGACTGCAGTGAGGGCGCCTGGCCCGTCCCAAACGGAAAAGGGCAGACAGGCGGCACTGCGGGCGGTGTCGCAGCTTTTGGGAACTCCGGACCAACAGTCGGATACAGGGCAGGAATCGGATAAGTTGCGATTGGGAACAGACACAGATACGGCCGATTCCCAGAACAGTGATGCAAAAATGCCCCATGTTACACCTGGCACGGCTGATGAGCTTATGTGATATCTTTGTTGTGTGTTTTGATGCTTGAAGGGCTTGTATGCCTGTTAGATGCCGGCGGTACTATCGAGACCCACTTGGCATCACGTGCTTGAATGGTGTATTGACCGCCGGATGTGGTGGATAGATGAGGGGACAAGAGTAGGGGCTCCCGTCCCGATGCCTCCTGGGGGTGGGAGCGGATAGTATAGTAACACCGCGGGGCCTTGGTGTGGTCGGTTTGTTTGCTGACGGCCACTTTCCCCACTGTAACCCCTCAGTAGCCACTAGAGGGAACCTAGTTTGATGTAGTTTGGATGGGGGCTTGTTTTTTAGTACCTGTCCTGGGGAGGGGTTGTTGGGACTGTTTGTTTGTTATTAGGGGAATGTTTTCTGGGGGCTGGCGCAACCCTACTTGTAAGGGTTTGATACATGGCGCGGGGCACAATTGGCTGGTATTAAAGCAGGATGATTGGGGTCTGGCGGTGATATGGGCTCGATGGCTATGTCGGAGTTGAAATGTATAACTTGGAACGTTAGGGGCATGCACTCAATGCAGCGTAGGCATAAGATTCACACATACCTGGTTCGTAGGGGGATTCAGCTGGCGTTCTTGCAGGAAACTCATATTGCCCCAAAAGAGGATATGGCACTGCAGCGTAGATGGAGAGGACAGGTTTTTAGCACCACATATTCTGCCTTTGCTCGGGGTGTTTTGGTGTGGGTCCGAGCCGGGGTCCCGTTTCAGCCTACTCGGCAATTGAAAGACCCGGAGGGCCGATATGTTTTGGTTGCAGGTAGACTGAATGGTAGAGATGTGGTCTTGGCTAGCGTCTATGCCCCCAATACGGAACAGTCGGCCTTCCTACGGCAGTTGTCTGGGAAGGTAGCTCCCTTTTTCACTGGTTCTGTACTATTGGGTGGGGATTTTAATTCGATCACGGACGTCCTGCTGGATAGATCCCATCCTCCACTCCCAGAGGCGCCCATTCATAGGCTCTCCAGGGATAGGCGGGACTGGCAGCAACGGTGGGACTTAATAGATACTTGGAGGGCGCACCACCCAACTGATCGAGATTATTCATATTTTTCTACTGTACATGACCTCCATGTGCGGCTGGATGCGATGCTGTGCACTCCAGATCTCCACGCAATGATGCAACACAGTGAGTATCTTGCCAGAACGATATCGGATCATAATCCCTTATTGTTGCGTTTGAGCTTGATCCCTGATCGTCCTGTAATCCCGACTTGGCGGTTGAACCCCATATTGTTAGAGGATCAGGTGTTTAGAGAAGCGGTGGGGGCTGGTATCACTGACTACTTCCGAGACAACACTGGCACTGCTTCATCGCTGATGGTGGAATGGGACGCTTTTAAGGGTGTGATACGGGGGCATTGTATGGCGCAGAAAGTAGGAGTGCGCAGGGTGTTGCTGCAGGACCTGGAGAGCACGGAACGACGATTACGAGACATAGAAAAGAGGAGACCTGAGCAGCCGGACTGCCAGCGGGACCTCTTGGCCGCAAGGGAAGAGGTCGCAGTTCAGATGGAGCGCCTGCGTTGCTATGATTATAAGCAATATATCACGCGTGCGCATACGGAGCGCGATAAATCAGGGGCGCTATTGGCATGGCTGGCCAATCCAAGTAGGAGAGGGACGAGTATACTTGAGCTGCGCACACCAGATGGGGAGGCCTGTTACACACAAAAGGGGATAAATGATCAGTTCCGTGCTTACTATGCGGACTTATATCGGAGTCAAGTGCTCCCTGATAGAGAGGCGGTACGGAGCTTCTTGACGGGGGTGACCCTCCCAATGTTAGATAAGGAGCGAGTAAAGCTGCTGGGTGAGGACGTCACTTTAAGTGAAGTCCGTAGCGCAATTAAGCACATGGCCAGGAAAAAGACCCCGGGAGTGGATGGGCTCCCGGTGGAATTTTATAGTGAGTATGTTGATCTCTTGGCCCCCAGATTGGTGCTGCTGTATAACGCAGCGCGGAAGGATAGGTTACTGCCCTCCACGATTCGTGAAGCGCTCATTATCCCCTTGCTGAAACCAGGGAAGCCGCCTCATGACGTAACAGCCTATCGACCATTATCCATGTTGTCCACGGACTATAAAATTCTAAGCCGGATTTTGGCGTCTCGCCTGCTCCCCTATATGACCCACCTAATACATGCAGACCAGGCCGGTTTTATACCGACCCGAAACACCGCTCAGAATATTCGACGCCTATTTCGGATTCTGGATGCAGACACGTATGAGAGGGCCACTGCTACTGTATTGGCCATAGATATTGAGAAGGCCTTTGACAGTATTGAGTGGCCTTATTTGTTTCAAGTTATGCACTGCTTTGGTCTGGGGGAGGGCTTTATTGACTGGACATCTCTTTTGTATTGTCAAACTACGGTCCGTGTGCAAACGGGGAAGGTGATATCGGATATCTGCACCGTGGGGCGGGGAACGAGACAGGGGTGTCCCCTCTCCCCATTATTGTTTGCCCTGGCCATGGAGCCGCTGGCGGCACGGGCTCGCACGGGCCGGCATTTCCCTGGGCTGCGTGGCACTACGCAGGATCACCATATAGCTTTATATGCTGATGATCTCCTCTTGTTCCTGACGGATACCGAGGGTGCCCTTGGGGGTGCGAAGGCGTTACTGGCAGAGCTCGGCAACATTGCCGGGCTTAAGGTTAATTGGGGGAAGTCGTGTCTGTTCCCCATAGCGCCACAGACTGATGGACCTGAGACTACGCAAGGAGTACGCTGGGAACGTCGATGTATGACGTATCTTGGTACTCGTATATACCACACCCATGCAGATTTATTGGAGGGTAATGTGGGCAGGGCTATGAGGGCACTCAGGGGTTGCATGGCATTTTGGAGTACGCTTCCATTGTCATTGGCGGGACGAGCGGCCCTCCTTAAAATGGTAGCGCTCCCGAGACTCCTATATTATTTTAGAACGTTGCCCTTGTGGATACCGGCCTCGATTTTCCGACAGTTGCGGTCAATGGTGATTGGGTTTCTTTGGGCTGCGGGGCGGCGGCGAGTGGCTATTAATACGCTGATGCGGCCACGCTCGGAGGGCGGTCTGGCGGTCCCAGACTTTGAAACATACTACCTAGCGGCACAGTTACAGGGGCTCACTCAAGCAGTGGTACGAGAGATCAGGAGCACGGATGATGAGACGGGGATTAGTACGGAGAGACACCTACTCTCCAGGCTGCTGTTGCAGTTGCCGTTGCCGGCCTCCTCTCTCACTAGTGAGATGGGGACGTTTAAACTTTGCTGGAATAGGGCGCTCAAACGTGCGCAGGTTGTACGGCCTTATGCTCCGGAAATTCCTCTGGCGGTGTGCACGGCGCTGCCACATGGCGGTAATTGGATGGCCTTACAGGGCTGGGAGGAGAATGGGTTGACCACTGTGGGAGATCTTTATGAGGATGGGGCAGTGCTCCCCTACGCGGCGCTGCGGGATAGATATGACTTACCCCGTGGTGATTACTTACTCCACATGGCGCTTATCGCAGCCATCCAGGCGCATTGGAAAATGGGGCTTAGTGAACCAACGACCTCGTTGACGTGTCAGTATGTGGTCCTAGCGGCTGGTACCGTTAAGGCGGTAACGTGTCTCTACCGTAGAATGACAAACGAGAGATTGACCCCTTTAGCGACCCTCCGGCTGCGATGGGAGGAGGACTTGGGAGATGAGATCCCTGAGAAAGCGTGGGCTGAACTTGTCGAACGAGCGTGGAAGAGTACAAGGAATGCTCGCTTCCAGTTGGTTCATTTCTACATTCTTCACAGAGCCTATCTAACTCCGGCTAAACTCAATCAATATTTTCATACGGAATCGGCGGCCTGCCCACGTTGTCGTACGGTGGGGGCGGATTTTGGTCATATGATGTGGGCATGTCCACAGCTAGGGTCATATTGGGAAGAGGTAGTTGAACTATTGCAGGATGTCACGGACAGGGACATGGTACCCACAATGGGCTTATGTTTGCTACATTGGTTTCCCCACACCGCCAGGAATAAAATAACGAGTAAATTTATAGACCTGGGGCTTTTGTTAGCAAAGAGGGAGATTACACTTCACTGGAAAGCAGAAAGGGGCCCCTGTTATGGGAGATGGCGTGCAGAATTCGTTAAATGGGCGGACTGCGAGGGGGTTACCCGATTGCAAGCGGCGAGCCGCGCGAAGAATGAGAAGGCACTAGAGTCGGCGAGGGCTTGGGAAGCATTGGTGCAACTTTTGAGGGCCCCGATAAATGAGACTGACGATGAAATGGAGGGCGCAGCCTAGCAAGGCCTGGAGGAAAGGGATGGTCCGGTTTGGGGCTTCGCTGCATTGGGTCCTTTTATTATATGTGCCCTGCCCTTAGCGCTGAGAAGCCGTCGCCCTGTTTGCTGCCCTGTATGTTGATCTTTCATCCTTCATGCAGATGTGTCTTGTTGCCACTATTGCTTGTGCATAGAGGTTGTGCCAAAGGGGGAGGGGTGGGATAAGAGGGGGGATTTAGTGCGTGCACTGATTGTTGGGTGGTTACGAGGTTTAAAATGATGTTTTGTCATGTTAGGCAGAAGAACACCTGTACCACCAGATGACTACTACCGTGTTAATGCCCTCAGGCATTATAAGTTCCTATGATGAGCATTCGTCTCAGCGAGACACAGTTGTTGCATTGCATGACATCGTATATATGTGAGCCATTTATGCAGATTGATGGCAGAACGGACTAAATTGTGATGCACGCGATTGTTTTTGTTATTTGTGATTAAAACAATAAAAACAAATT